>CM060656.1:43427399-44132399 GCA_030686955.1 Odontamblyopus rebecca | reverse complement strand
CCACTGGCACAGCACAACACGCACCACTGGCCTGGCTAGCACAACCTGGCCTGGCTACACACAACTGGCACAACCCACACTGGACAACACAACCACAACCCTGGCCACTGCCCTAACCACTACCCCAGGCCACTGACCCAATTTCAAAATAAAAAAATAATATAATAAAAAAATATTAAAAAAATAAAAAAATAAAAAAACAAAATAAAAATAAAAAACTCATAATAAAACAAACAAAAAATAGTAGTTAAGAAGATTTTCAAGTTCATATGCTTCACAAACACATTAAAAACGATTTATTTCCTATTTCATTGTGTGGACATGTCTGGGCAAAACGCCTTTCTCTCCCCCCTCCCTCCCCTGCAGTATAAAAGGAGAGGGAAGGGGCAGAGAGCTCAGTTTAAACAAGATTCTCAACAGACACACACCAGAGCTCTTTTTTGCCTCGGTTTTGAAAAAGGTCAGAAGACTGACCGAAACGTTAACCTGAGGCACACATTTTTTTAGTTTTTTCAGTTTTTTATAATAAAAATAAAAAAATACAAAAAAATAAAAAATATATAAATACAAAAAAAGTATAAAATAATCATTTAAAAACAAAAATAATTGTGATTCTAAAGTGTTGTTAAATCGGTTCGTTGTTTTTTATTGTTGTTCTTTGTGAGGGTCCGGGGACGGGATGTCCTCCAGGACCATGCCGCGCCACCGTGGCGGTGTGAGGTTCAGGACACGGGACAGTTCACCGTGGGGATATGTGGACACACGGTCTGAGAGAGACAAGTACAGGCCACGATATGTCGGTACACGGCGTCAGGGTGACAGGTTTAGGCCACGGGACAGATCGCCGTTTGGATATGTGGACACACGGTATGAGAGAGACAAGTATAGGCCACGGGACAATTCACCGGGTGTACAGGAGGACACACGGTTTGGGAGAGTCAGATTTAGGTCACGTGAGGGATTACCGTGTGGACATGTTGGTACATGGCGTGGGAGAGACAAGTATAGGCCACGGGACAGATCACCGTTTGGATATGTGGACACACGGTTTAAGAGAAACAGAAGAGAACAGAAGCGATCGGTTCAAGGGGATGCACGGGGTTCTGGGAGCTGGGAGAGAGCCAGAGCATACTCGCCTTCGCCGAGGAGACGAGCAACTTACACTGACCCTAACCCGCCAGAGCTCATCCGGGCTCCCGGGACTTGGACTACCACGCGACCGTACCGTTCCTATGCCTCTGTGGTCCGCGGCTCGGGCCATAGGGACACGGGACATTTAAGCGCTGTGGGTCCCCAGCGACATAGACCGCCTACTACATCCCGTAATCCTTCCAGATGGTGCATTTCGGTCACGCAGAACTGAGACTGGACGCACACGGTTTGCCCCAGACAGGGTTTCTTTTGTGCGGAATGCATACAGACCAGCGGATAATACAATGAAAAAATTGATTCGTTCATTTCACAACTTGATCAAACTTGAGCACCATTTAGACAAAGTTTCTGCTACGGAGGAACCTAGGACCATCACAAAAACGGTTGAGGAACTAGGATTGTTGATTAAACCAGCTTTGCCAAATGACAATACGGCAGAAAAGATCTGGGGG
Source organism: Odontamblyopus rebecca (assembly GCA_030686955.1). Taxonomy (NCBI): domain Eukaryota; kingdom Metazoa; phylum Chordata; class Actinopteri; order Gobiiformes; family Gobiidae; genus Odontamblyopus; species Odontamblyopus rebecca. Next base: position 44,130,795 of record CM060656.1, on the reverse strand, counting down.
AACGCGAAACAATGGGGTTATACAACTCTGATCATTCTCAGAGAACATTACCAAATTGAAAGAGACGCGTTGTTAGCCAGTATTGTACAGGATCTGACTAGTGATTGGACAGTGGCATTTGAGATCGCCACCAGATGGGCTGAAAAAAACATTCCACGCCTTACAGAAAAGACAATATTGGTTACAAAAGAACGGATCAGCTCGTGTGAGGCCTTGGATCAAACCAGAGTGGCATTGGATACTGCTCCACCACAGCAGCTAGTAAGAGTAGATTGTCCAGTACAAACCGCTTCAGATATGGGGAACACCGCACCACAGCAACTGTCGCAAAATAGTGACACGGAGATACAAGATGCACAACCGGAACGTATGCGAGACTGTGGGACACAGACCACTACTAGCCAGACGCTGGCAACACACCGGGAGAACAAGATGCCCCCTGAGCAATCGGATGGGACACAGATACAAGTGGAGGCACAGATACACGCCACTACTACACACATGGATACACCTATTAGACCACTAGAACAGAGACCTCAGAGAAGGACACTTGCTAAGAATCCGGCTGTTGTTTTGGAGGAACAGCACCAGGACAACGCTTTGCTGAGGGTGTTGCCAGATATACCAGAGGAGACCACACAAATGACTCCCTCATTACACCAAATGCATACACCTGTGACTGCTTCTTACTCTCAAACTCCACACAGAGTCTGGGCACAAACTCCCCCTTCACGAGTCAGTACGCCGGTTGCTACAGGCAATGTTTCACCTGTTAGACCAATAGTTATGGAAAATGGTACACCGATGTTGTTACTTGAGGCTGGCCCTGATTCACCTACAATTTTGGGGCACATAGGAGAAGCTTCCCCTACCAACACTGACTGGGGTTCTGTTTCAGATGCAGATCTTTTGGACACATTAAAGTCACCGAGGGGCAAGTTTTTGGTTACCCGACACATTAACACCAGTAGGAAAATGAGCATGTGGAACTTAACTGTGAACAAAAAGTTTGTGATGATTGGAGATTCCAACTTGAGTAGGATAGGTACACACGACATTGAAAATCTACAGATTGAGAGTTATCCGGGAGCAAACTTTAGACATGCACAGGCCATTTTAGAAAAGACCATGACGTTTGTTCATGTCAAAAATTGGGTTTTGGCATTTGGAGTGAACAATAGGGCTCAAAAAACTCAAGAAACATCTATCAGACAACTCCAGGCCGCTGTACGAGCTGCTAAAACTAAATTCCCAACTGCTGAATTGTGGGTTCCTCTTATCAACTACTCTGAACAGCTTCCAGAACAAGAACAAGTTTCACTGGGAGAGCTCAATGAATACATTGAGGGATACCTACGCTTCATACCACTGCTACAAAACAGTTTGTTTGTAACTGAGGAGGACAACATACACTGGACGAAAGACACTGCTAGGAACATGCTCAAACATTGGGGTGACCACTTAAACTTGTTTGCCCCATAAGGTCAAAAGTTACGGGGTTACCAGCCTGTCCTTTAGACAGGCCCCAGAATGTTATTGTTTTGGCCGAAGATTATACATTAACACAGACACAATTAGAGTTATTGAATAAAGGTCTTACCTTTGTTCCAGCCATTAATATCACCAATCAGCAGGAACAACAACTTCAATTTGACATACAAAACTATCATAGAAGATTAAAGTTAGCTTTCTTTTTCGACGGACAGCCTGACACGGGCAAACAGGAATTTGTGACACCCAGTACTTGGTCCCCTCCTTTAGATCAACTACCTCCTGAAGTGGGGGTTCTAATTAAACAGGATCTTAAGACTTTTCGGAATTGTTTTAGTTTAGAAAAAGAATGTCCGAATATTTCACCTTCAGAACAAGAAGCTTTGCTACAATTGGTACGAAACAAACAATTGATTATCAAACCAGCTGACAAGGGCAGTGTCACAGTTGTTCTGGATAGAAAACAGTACGTGTGGGAAGGTCTGAGACAGTTAAGAGACAAAAATTACTATGTTCAATTGGAAAAACCTATTTTTTATCAAACTATCCCTATGGTGCACAAAATAATTGATACACTCCATGAGAAGAATTTCATTTCAGAAAAACAACAACAGTTTCTGAAGGGAGATGGCAACCCTAGAACTAGGAGGTTTTACATGTTACCCAAAGTCCACAAAGAACCTGAAAAATGGTCCCTCCCGTATCGAATCCCTCCAGGCCGACCCATCGTATCAGATTGTAGCAGTGAGACATATAGAACAGCTGATTTCCTCTCAGTTCATCTCACACCTCTATCCACTAGACATCCTGCTTACATTAAAGACACGTATCACTTCATTTCTATCCTTAATAATCTGGTTGTTCCAGCAGAAGCTATGATATTTACATTTGATGTTGACTCATTATACACCAACATTGATATCCCAGCAGGAATCCAAGCTGTTAAGAAGGTCTTTCTGAAATATCCAGATCCAAAACGTCCTGATTTGGAACTGTTGCAACTCTTAGATATTAACCTAACTAGAAATGATTTTGAGTTTGATGGAAGGTTCTATTTACAGACCAAAGGCACTGCCATGGGAAAGAAATTTGCACCAGCATATGCCAATATTTATATGGCGGATTGGGAACAAACAGTTTTGGACAAATGTCCTATTAAACCTTTAGTATATTTGAGATATTTAGACGATATATTTGGCATTTGGACACACACTCTTGAGGAATTTCAAAACTTTTTTCAGATCTTGAATTCTCATGATCCCTCCATCAAGCTCAAAAGTTCAACCTCGTTTGAATCTATTGATTTTCTGGATACTACGGTTTATAAAGGCCTTAGGTTTCAAAATTCTAACATATTGGATCTTAAAGTTTTTTTCAAAACAACAGACACACATGCCCTGTTGGATAAGTCTAGCTTTCATCCTAGGCACACGTTTAAAGGTCTTGTCAAATCCCAACTTTTAAGGTTTAAAAGAATTTGTACACAGCAAACGGATTTTGATCAGGCAGTTAAGATTTTATTTAAGGCCTTGAAACACAGGGGTTACCAAAAATCATTCCTCAAGGACTGTCTGAGGACAATTGACAATCAGAGCCAAAAGGAACAAACACAACGTGTGATTCCACTCATTACGGGTTATTCTACTAAGGCCACAGAACTGCATAGTGTATTCAAAAGAAACTTTAGGACATTTATTACTGAACAAGGCCTCTTTCCCAAATACAAAGTTATTTCGGCTTATAAGAAAAATTACACCCTACAGAAGTACTTGGTGAGAGCCAGACTTAAACCAATAGATTTTGTACCTAGACCTAACCTTTTAGATGGTATTTTGATACACAAAAGCTTCATTGTTCATAGAACGACAAAGGAGATATTTCAGATTTCTCAGTTCTTTACATGCTACTCTTATAATTGTGTATATTTGATCTTTTGCTCCACTTGCTTGACTCAATTTGTGGGAGCTACGGGAAACTCTCTCTTTGTCTGTTTGTTACAACACAAACGTAGACTAGATCAGTTTTCTACCGGATCTGAGACCAAGACAGGTACTCCTAGGCTGATCTCTCATTTTATATTACATGGATGGCAATCTGTCAGGATAGTAGGACTACAGAGTAGCTTGTTGTGGACTAGGGTGGAGAGACTGGAGTTCCAGAAAGCGTGGATCTCCCGTCTCAACACCCGATATCCTAAAGGTCTAAATTGATGCCAGTACGGTTTGTTTACTCCATTTAACCCTAACCCTAAACCTAACCCTAACCCTAACCTTAACCACTAACCCTAACCCTAACCACTAACCCTAACCTTAACCCCTAACCCTAACCTTAACCACTAACCCTAATCCTAACCTTAACCACGAACCCTAACCCTAACCCTAACCCACTAACCCTAACCTTAACCACTAACCCTAACCCTAACCACTAACCCTAACCTTAACCCCTAACCCTAACCTTAACCACTAACCCTAACCCTAATCCTAACCTTAACCACTAACCCTAACCACTAACCCTAACCCTAACCCCTAACCCAACCACTACCCCTAACCCAACCACTACCCCAGGCCACTGACCCAATTTCAAAATAAAAAAATAATATAATAAAAAAATATTAAAAAAATAAAAAAATAAAAAACAAAATAAAAATAAAAAACTCATAATAAAACAAACAAAAAATAGTAGTTAAGAAGATTTTCAAGTTCATATGCTTCACAAACACATTAAAAACGATTTATTTCCTATTTCATTGTGTGGACATGTCTGGGCAAAACGCCTTTCTCTCCCCCCTCCCTCCCTGCAGTATAAAAGGAGAGAGAAGGGGCAGAGAGCTCAGTTTAAACAAGATTCTCAACACACACACACCAGAGCTCTTTTTTGCCTCGGTTTTGAAAAAGGTCAGAAGACTGACCGAAACGTTAACCTGAGGCACACATTGTTTTAGTTTTTTCAGTTTTTTATAATAAAAATAAAAAAATACAAAAAAATAAAAAATATATAAATACAAAAAAAGTATAAAATAATCATTTAAAAACAAAAATAATTGTGATTCTAAAGTGTTGTTAAATCGGTTCGTTGTTTTTTATTGTTGTTCTTTGTGAGGGTCCGGGGACGGGATGTCCTCCAGGACCATGCCGCGCCACCGTGGCGGTGTGAGGTTCAGGACACGGGACAGTTCACCGTGGGGATATGTGGACACACGGTCTGAGAGAGACAAGTACAGGCCACGATATGTCGGTACACGGCGTCAGGGTGACAGGTTTAGGCCACGGGACAGATCGCCGTTTGGATATGTGGACACACGGTATGAGAGAGACAAGTATAGGCCACGGGACAATTCACCGGGTGTACAGGAGGACACACGGTTTGGGAGAGTCAGATTTAGGTCACGTGAGGGATTACCGTGTGGACATGTTGGTACATGGCGTGGGAGAGACAAGTATAGGCCACGGGACAGATCACCGTTTGGATATGTGGACACACGGTTTAAGAGAAACAGAAGAGAACAGAAGCGATCGGTTCAAGGGGATGCACGGGGTTCTGGGAGCTGGGAGAGAGCCAGAGCATACTGGCCACGAGGAGACGAGCAACTTACACTGACCCTAACCCGCCAGAGCTCATCCGGGCCTGGACTTGGATACCACGACCTAACTGACCTTCCTAACTTAACCCTAATAACCCTAACTTTAATTTTAACTTTTAATTTTAATAATTTTAATTTTAATCTTTAATTTTAATTTTAATTTTAATTTTAATTTTTTAATTTTTAATTTTAATTTTAATTTTAATTTTAATTTTTAATTTTAATTTTAATTTTTCTTTAATTTTAATTTTAATTTTAATTTTAATTTTTTAATTTTTAATTTTAATTTTAATTTTTAATTTTTAATTTTAATTTTAATTTTAATTTTAATTTTAATTTTAATTTTAATTTTAATTTTAATTTTAATTTTAATTTTAATTTTTAATTTTAATTTTAATTTTAATTTTAATTTTAATTTTAATTTTAATTTTAATTTTAATTTTAATTTTAATTTTAATTTTTAATTTTTTAATTTTAATTTTTAATTTTAATTTTTAATTTTAATTTTAATTTAATTTTAATTTTAATTTTAATTTTAATTTTTTAATTTTAATTTTTAATTTTAATTTTAATTTTAATTTTAATTTTAATTTTAATTTTAATTTTAATTTTAATTTTAATTTTAATTTTAATTTTAATTTTAATTTTTAATTTTAATTTTAATTTTAATTTTAATTTTAATTTTAATTTTAATTTTAATTTTAATTTTAATTTTAATTTTAATTTTAATTTTTAATTTTAATTTTAATTTTAATTTTAATTTTTAATTTTTTAATTTTAATTTTAATTTTTAATTTTAATTTTAATTTTAATTTTAATTTTAATTTTAATTTTAATTTTAATTTTAATTTTAATTTTAATTTTAATTTTTAATTTTAATTTTAATTTTAATTTTAATTTTTAATTTTAATTTTAATTTTAATTTTAATTTTAATTTTAATTTAATTTTAATTTTAACTTTACCCTAATTTAATTTTAATTTTAATTTTAATTTTAATTTTAACCCTAACCCTAACCCTAACTCCTAACCCTAATTTAATTTTAACCCTAACCCTAACTCCTAACCCTAACTCCTAACCCTAACCCTAACTCCTAACCCTAAACCTAAACCTAACCCTAAACCTTGGGACATGTCAGGGCAAAGCGCCACAAAGAGAGGGGCTGAGCAAAATAGCTCAGTTTGAAGAGGAGTCTCAAACAGGACACACCAGCGCACACTGCTTACTGTGCCTCGGCTTTGAAGAAGACCAGAACACTGGTCGAAACGTCAGCCTGGCACAGGAGCAGTGTTTTCTTCTTTGTGGGATGATGCAACGTGGGAGAAGCCAGTCCAGGCCGTGGGACGGGGGTCTGGCTGTGGAGCAGTGGCTGTCCATTCAAGGATGCACGGGTCTTGAGAGCTGGGAGGGAGCCCGTGCTCCCGCCACCTTCGTCAGGAGGTGAGAAACTACACTTACACTAACCTGCCAGTGCTCATCCTAGGTCTCAGGGCTTGGTTCACCACACGCCCGTTTCGTTCCTGTGTTTCTGTGATCCGTGACTCGGACCATGGGGACACGGGGACACCAGTGCTGTGTATCCTTGAGACATGGGCTGTCCGCTCTGTCCCGCAGACTGACCACTATCCCTAACCCTAACCCTAACCCTAACCCTAACCCTAAACCTAACCCTAAACCTTGGGACATGTCAGGGCAAAGCGCCACAAAGAGAGGGGCTGAGCAAAATAGCTCAGTTTGAAGAGGAGTCTCAAACAGGACACACCAGCGCACACTGCTTACTGTGCCTCGGCTTTGAAGAAGACCAGAACACTGGTCGAAACGTCAGCCTGGCACAGGAGCAGTGGTTTCTTCTTTGTGGGATGATGCACCATGGGAGAAGCCAGTCCAGGCCGTGGGACGGGGGTCTGGCTGTGGAGCAGTGGCTGTCCATTCAAGGGGATGCACGGGTCTTGAGAGCTGGGAGGGAGCCCGTGTTTCGCTCACCTTTCGTCAGAGGTGAGAAATTACATTTATACTTAATTCCTAACCCCAACCCTAACTCCTAACCCTAACCTAACTCCCTAATCTGACCTTGACCTAACTCCTAACTCCACCCTAACTCCTAACCCTAACTTTTAACTCCTAACTCCAATCCCTAACTTTAATCCTAACCTCTAACCCTAACCTCAACTCTTAACCCCCAACCCCAATTTAACCTTAACTTCTAACCCTAACTCCTAATTTTAATTTTAATTCCTAACCTCAACCCTAATTTTAATTTTAATTAATTTTAATTTTAACTTTAATTTTAATTTTAATTTTTAATTCTTAATTTTTAATTTTAATTTTTAATTTTAATTTTTTAATTTTAATTTTAATTTTTAATTTAATTTTAATTTTAATTTTTAATTTTAATTTTTAATTTTAATTTTAATTTTAATTCTTTAATTTTAATTTTAATTTTAATTTTACTAATTTTTAATTTTAATTTTAATTTTAATTTTAATTTTAATTTTAATTTTAATTTTTTAATTTTTTAATTTTAATTTTAATTTTTAATTTTAATTTTAATTTTAATTTCTTTAATTTTAATTTTTTAATTTTAATTTTAATTTTAATTTTTTAATTTTTAATTTTAATTTTAATTTTTTAATTTTAATTTTAATTTTAATTTTTAATTTTAATTTTAATTTTAATTTTAATTTTAATTTTAATTTTAATTTTTAATTTTAATTTTAATTTTTTAATTTTTTAATTTTAATTTTTCTTAATTTTAATTTTAATTTTAATTTTAATTTTTAATTTCTTTAATTTTAATTTTAATTTTAATTTTAATTTTAATTTTAATTTTAAATTTTAATTTTAATTTAATTTTAATTTTAAATTTTAACCCAACTTTTAAAGTCTAAATTAACCCTAACCCTAACCCAACCCTAACCCTAACCCTAACCCTAAACCTAAACCCTAACCCAAGTATAAAACAAAAAAAACAAAAAATTATATAATCATACTTACCTTACATCATGTTGGGGTGGTCTTGGGCAGACCACCACCACCACCATCAACGGCAGCTGCGTTTCCCTGGCCGGGCAGCGCAGCACTCAGACCGAACACCGCCACTCCAAAGGGCCGGTGAGAGGCTCCATGCCAGCGGAGCGAGGTGTTCTGACCGCGTAGCGAGGGCCCGTGCATCGGCTGTCACCCACCGGAGACGGTCTACATATACTGATCCTAACCCTAACCCTAACCCCAAATGTAAAAAAACACACAAGAAGTGGCACACTGAATGAGGACTGGACTTTAACATGAGGACTGGACTTTAACATGATTGATTGTAACAGACTAAGCTTAACGGAGACACATTTGTGACGACATTATGACTTTAAGGGAAAGGACAAATGTGGGCCAACAGAATGGACCCACATTGCCCCACTAGAACCTAAATAGTAACGACACTCATGATCTGTAATAATGTAAATATTATATTCTATATGTAAATAGTTTGAGCAGGTGAGAGAGTTTAAACCCACAGTGGTAATTTTGTTTTGAATAATAACATATTTTTACATTGATTAGATTATTTTTTTATATTTTTCCGATTTCATTTTTGAAATTGCATTTTATTTTTTTATTTTTTTTTATGTATTTATTTATTTTATGATTATTTATTTATTTTATTTATTTTTGTATTTTTTATATTTATTTTTGTATATTTATTTATTTACTTATTTATTTATTCATTTATTTTTATTTTTGTATGTATTTTTTATTTTTTATTTATTTATTTATTATTAATTTTGTATTTATTTATTTTTTATTCTAAACCTACAGGGACACTTTTTGTTTACATAAAATTATTTAAGTTCATATTTACGTTTTTTATTAAAACCAAAAAGGCGCCGAGGAGAAGAGCTCCTCCCATCCAGGAAACAATCAGGCGCGCGCTTTTTCCAGGAAACAATCAGGCGCGCGCTCTCACTCCTGCCTAGTCTGTACCTGGCTCCGTACGGAAAGCATCCCGGGAGTCAGTGAGTTTATTTTCATTTGTTTTGTGTCATTTATCTGATGAAGGCTTTACAATTAGCCGAAACGTTATTATTTTGACACTTTTTAAAATAAAATTAATTGGATCAACACAGTTTTGTCTCCGTTAAGTTTAGTTTTTAAGTTTTTTTTCGGCGGAGGAGCAACGTGGGGACCCCCGGACGAGGAGGAGATGCCTGGGTGGTTCCTGACGCGAGCTAGGTCGGCCAGAAGACCCGGACAGCGCCCAGATGGTACGGGATTGTGGACATTGAGAGGGCGCGGTGCTAGGGCTAAAGAGCGCGGAGCTAATGCTAATGCTCGTGCGGACCGCACCGGAGCTAATGCTAATGCTCGTGCGGGCCGCACCGGAACCAGAATCAGAGCCAGAGCTAACGCTAACTACCGTAACAGATCGAGTAGTTATGGACATGAGTCTTATGAGAGACGTGAACAACGGGGGCACCGGATACTTGGACGTGAGAGGGCCCGTGCACTGCCTGAGTCTAGTGAGACGAGGGACCGCAGATTTTTTTCTAACCCTCACCCCTCTAACCGTAACCCCCTATCCCTAAACCCTAACCCTAAACCCTAACCCTAACCCCCTAACCCAACCGCCAAAGGCTCAGCATCCAGCGACAGGGGAAGTACTGTGCTGCATAGAGACGTCAGACGCGTTGTTGTCCTCCTTCCAATAGAAGACCAGGACAACTGATATTACAACCTTGAGCTCGCCTGGAGTAACCTGGAGGTTGTGCGATCTTCCCTATGACCCATGGAAAGATCGAGTGGGAGGTGTTGCGGCGAGTTAGAGGCAACGCCGAGCGTTTGTTGTTGCACTGTGTCCTGAGCGGGGAGCACCGAACTTTTCCGCTGTGTGTGAGGCTCCGCAGGTGAGGCAGAGGTGTAATCAGCTGAGTGGGGGGGCGGGGTAGGAAGTCTTTGTTTTATGCACGCTGAGCGTTGACGGACGCTTCATGGAAAAACGGGCAAGGAAAAGGTCTAAAAATCTCTAAAAGGACTGCAGGTAAGCGTTGTTTAAGTCCGGACTCTTTCTTTGTTTTGCTGTTTACTTATGCATAAAGTTTGATCTGTGATCTGTGGTCTAGATATGAGCGAGCGCGTGGGGCGCGTGTTATTCATGGAAATGCACTGTTAAAATATTTCAGTTAAATAGATTATTTGTTAATTATTTGGCTAGATAATTATATATTACATAAAAATATCATATAAAACTGTGACGCTGTGTGCTGTAAAACCTGTTAAAATATGCAGTTTAAAACATTTAATTTAATAAAAAATCTAAAATTGGAATAATTAATGAGCCTGAATTTAACATAATTTAGTTTGAAGCTACTGCTAAAATACTTTTTTTTTTCACTAAACATTTCTGAAAGATTAAAGTGACAAGTGTGATATGTGATATTTAGCAGTATGTGCTGTTAATCTGTCTAAATTTGATGTTTGTTTTTTTCTATCAAAGGTTTTTCACCTGTGCCAAGAACGAATTAAAAGAAGCTTAAGTGCATTGAGCGAAGTCCTGCATCTGGTTTTTTAAAAAAGAGAGTGAGGCCCTTCCCTTTCAAGTGTGGGAAAGCTTGCACTGGCAAAATCTCTCTCTCTCTCTCTATCTCTATCTCTCTCTCTCTATCTATCTCTCTATCTCTCTCTATCTATCTATCTATCTCTCTCTCTCTCACTCATAATAATAAATATAAATATATAGTCACAGTCGGGGGATGAAGCTCATTAACACATTGTTTCTGGACAGTAAACCATAAAAGCCGACATCTGATCTAAATATGTGTGTAATTCCCCCGTCTTTAAGAACGGACTAATTCAATGATCGAAAGGCAGTGCAGGAGAACACAGAACTGAGAGAACAAAACACAACTGAGTTTGTATATTTGAGCAGCTTTACTTTGAAACTTTTATTACATTTTTCAGGCGGTTTTGTCAAAAATACCTGGATTTTTAAAGGTTTAAAGATTAAATAATTTTGATGTGTCAAGCATCGAAATGTAGAGATAACATTTTGTTCATGATCCAAATTTAATTATTTAATGAAAAATACCCTAAATCTGGACTCATGGTTAACAAGAGCACGTTTAGACACAAACACTGACCCTGACCTGTCGAAACATACGTCACATGTGGTGGAGCTGACCCCAAACCCTCACAGGAAGCATCGATATCGTCTTGGGTTGGATAAGTCCAGGTTTTCAGTCTTAGCTTGAACATAGTCGATTATGTTTTGAGTCAGAGTGAAAAGGCTTTGGTGAGGTCCAGGGAGCCTCTTCATCAGCCGGGGGCCGATGCTGTGGATCTGTGAGGACAAGTGTGATGAGGAAACTACATTCAAACGTAGATTTAAAAAAATAGTGTAATATGGGCTAAAACAATTATTTCATATACATACACAGTCCTGTGCAAAAGTTTTATTCAGGTGTGAGAAATGCTGTAAACAAAAGAAGGCTTCAAAAATATAAATAATGATTGTTTTTATAAATGTACAAAATGCAAAGTGAGCGAACAAAAGAATGCAGAGAAGTTTGGAGCGTGAAGAAGATTCACAAACTGTCAAGTAAAACCTAGAAGAACTGAGGCTCTTCTGGAGGCGAAACAACAAATATTGATTTACATTTATCTTCTGTTCAGCCACTGATGTAATACACCTCATGTCCACCAGAGGGCAGAGGGCGCACACTCTCTGCTCCTGAGCCTGAACCAGAACTGAGCCAGGACTGAACCAGGACTAAGCCAGGACTGAGCCAGGACTGAGCCAGGACTAAACCAGGACTAAACCAAGAGAGAGACGACTAGGAAAGGAAAGAGAATGCTAGGAGAGGAGAGAGGAGGCAGGAAAGGCGATAGGAGGCAGGAAAGGCGATAGGAGGCAGGAAAGGAGGCAGGAGGCTAGGAAAGGAGACAGGAGAGGATAAATATTTTATGGCCTTTGCTGTGTCTGTGTTAATTAGTGGAATTTGAGCTTTTCTGAGTGAAAATTAAAGACACCGAGGGCCAAAGACGGGAGGGCATCTGACACAGAGGGAGGGCATCTGACACAGAGGGAGGGCATCTGACACAGGAGGGAGGGCATTTTGTCTCAGTCTCTTTCTCTCTCTTTTCACTGTCTCTGTCTCTCTCTTTCACCCCTCTAACCCTGCCCCTCTCTCTCTCCTCCTTCCATTCTCTCTGTCTCTCTGTCTGTCTCTCCTTCCATTCTTTCTCTCTCTGTGTCTCTCTGTCTCGCTCTGTCTCTCTGTGTCTCTCTCTGTTGCTCTCTCCTTCCATTCTCTCTCTTTCTGTGTCTCTCTCTCTCTCTGTGTCTCTCTCTCTCCTTCCATTCTCTCTCCCTGTCTCTCTTTCTCTCAGTGTCTCTCCTCCTTCCATTCTCTCTCTCTGTCTCTCTCTCTCTGTCTCTCTCCTCCTTCCATTCTCTCTCTCTCTGTCTCTTTCTGTGTCTCTCTCTGTCTCTCTCTCTTCTCTTTCCATTCTCTCTCCCTCTCTCTGTCTCTCTCCCTCACTGTCTCTTTCTCTGTGTCTCTCTGTCTCACTCTCTCTCTCTGTGTCTCTCTCCGTGTCTCTCGCTCTGTCTGTCTCTCCTTCCATTCTGTCTCTTTCTCTGTCTCTCTCTGCTCCTTCCATTCTCTGTCTCTGTCTCTCTCTCTCTGTGTGTCTCTCTGTCTCTCTCTCCTCCTTCCATTCTGTCTCTCTCTTTCCATTCTCTCTGTGTCTCTCTCTCTGTGTCTCTCTGTCTCTCTCTCCACCTTCCATTCTCTGTCTCTCTCTCCTTCCATTCTCTCTCTCTGTCTGTCTCTCTCTGTGTCTCTCTCTCTCCTTCCATTCTGTCTCTCTCTCACTCTCAGTGTCTCTCTCCTTCCATTCTCTCTCTGTCTCTATCTGTCTCTGTTTCTCTCTCTTTCTCTCTGTCTGTATCTCTCTCTCTCTCCGTGTCTCTCTCGCTCCTTCCATTCTCTCTCTCTCTGTCTCTCTCTCTCTCCTTCCATTCTCTCTCTCTGTCTCTCTCTCTCCTTCCATTCTCTCTCTGTCTCTATCTCGATCTCTGTCTCGCTCTCTATCTCTCTCTGTCTCTCTCTCCTTCCTTTCTCTCTCTGTCTTTCTCTCTCTCTGTCCGTGTCTTTCTCTCTCTCCTTCCATTCTCTCTCTCTCTCTTTGTCTCTCCGTGTCTCTCTCTGTCTTTCTCTCCTTCCATTCTCTCTCTCTGTCTTGCTCTCTCTCTGTCTCTCTCCTCCTTCCATTCTCTCTCTCTCTGTCTCTCTCTCCTTCCATTCTCTCTCTGTCTCTCTCCCTCTTTCTCTCTGTCTCTCCTTCAATTCTCTCTCTGTCTAGCTCTCTGTTTCTCTGTGTCTCTCTCTGTTTCTCTCTGTGTCTCGCTGTCTCTATCTGTTTCTGTCTCACTCTCTGTCTCTCTCTTTCTCTGTCTCTCTCTCGCTCCTTCCATTTTCTCTCTCTCTCTCTTTCTTTCTCTCTGTCTCTCTGTCTCTCTCTCTCTGACTTTCTGTCTCTCTCTGTCTTTATCTCTCTGTCTCTCTCTCGCTGTCTCTCTCTGTTTCTCTCTCCTGTCTCTCTGTCTCTCTCTGTCTTTATTTCTCTCTGTCTCTCTGTCTGTTTCTGTCTCTCTCTCTGACTCTGTCTCTCTCTCTCACTGTCTCTCTCTCTGTCTCTCTCTCTCTGACTGTCTCTCTGTCTCTCTCGCTGTCTGTCTCTGTCTCTCTCTTGCTGTCTCTTTTTGTCTGTCTCTCTCTGACTCTCTGTCTCTCTCTGTTTCTCTCTCTCGCTCTCTGGCTCTCTCTCTCTGACTCTCTGTCTCTCTCTCTCTGTCTCTCTCTCGCTGTCTGTCTCTCTCTGTCTCTCTGTCTCTGACTCTCTGTCTCTCTGACTCGCTCTGTCTCTCTCTCTCTCTGTCTCTCTCTCTCTGACTCTCTCTGTCTCTCTCTCTCTCTGTCTGTCTCTCGGTGTCTCTCTCTCTTGTCTAACCCACCTCTCCCTTCCTCTCTTCTCTTCCCCATGCTCCTCTCCTTCTTTCTCTCCTCTCTCTCTTCCTCTCTCTCCTTCACCATCTCTCTCTATCTCTTTTTTCACCCTCCTCCCCTCTTTCTTCCACTCCTCCTCTCCTCTCCACCCTCCACCTCTCCTCTTTCTTCCAGTCCTCCTCTCCTCTTCTTCCTCTCCTCCCCTCTTTCTTCCTCTCCTACTCTCCTCCCCTTATTCTTCCTCTCCTACTCTCCTCCCCTCTTTCTTCCTTTTCCTCTCTTCCCCTTTCTCCCTCCACCTCTCCTCTTTCTTCCACTCCTCCTCTCCTCCCCTCTTTCTTCCAGTCCTCCTCCCCTCCTCTCCTCTTCTTCCTCTCCTCCCCTCTTTCTTCCTCTCCTCCTCTCTTCCCCTTTCTCCCTCCACCTCTCCTCCCCTCTTTCTTCCTGTCCTCCTCTTCTTCCTCTCCTCCCCTCTTTCTTCCTCTCCTACTCTCCTCCCATCTTTCTTCCTCCCCTCCTCTCTTCCCCTTTCTCCCTCCACCTCTCCTCTTCTCATTCTTCCACTCCTCCTCCTCTCTTTCTTCCTCTCCTCCCCTCTTTCTTCCACTCCTCCTCCTCTCTTTCTTCCTCTCCTCCCCTCTTTCTTCCACCCCTCCTCTCCTCCGCTCTTTCTTCCACTCATCCTCCCCTCTTTCTTCCATCCCTCCTCTCCTCCCCTCTTTCTTCCACTCCTCCTCCTCCCTTTCTTCCTCTCCTCCGCTCTTTCTTCCACTCCTCCTCCCCTCTTTCTTCCATTCCTCCTCTCCTCCCCTCTTTCTTCCATCCCTCCTCTCCTCCCCTCTTTCTTCCACCCCTCCTCTCCTCCCCTCTTTCTTCCACCTCTCCTCCTCTCTTTCTTCCTCTCCTCCCCTCTTTCTTCCACTCCTCCTCCTCTCTTTCTTCCTCTCCTCCCCTCTTTCTTCCACTCCTCCTCCTCTCTTTCTTCCTCTCCTCCCCTCTTTCTTCCACCCCTCCTCTCTTTCTTCCTCTCCTCCCCTCTTTCTTCCACTCCTCCTCTCTTTCTTCCACCCCTCCTCTTCTCCCCTCTTTCTTCCACCCCTCCTCTCTTTCTTCCATCTCTCCTCTCCTCCCCTCTTTCTTCCACTCCTCCTCTCTTTCTTCCTCTCCTCCCCTCTTTCTTCCACCCCTCCTCTCCTCCGCTCTTTCTTCCACTCCTCCTCCCCTCTTTCTTCCATTCCTCCTCTCCTCTCCTCTTTCTTCCATCCCTCCTTTCCTCCCCTCTTTCTTTCACCCCTCCTCTCCTCCCCTCTTTCTTCCACCCCTCCTCCTCTCTTTCTTCCTCTCCTCCCCTCTTTCTTCCACTCCTCCTCCTCTCTTTCTTCCTCTCCTCCCCTCTTTCTTCCACCCCTCCTCTCCTCCCCTCTTTCTTCCACTCCTCCTCCTCTCTTTCTTCCTCTCCTCCCCTCTTTCTTCCACTCCTCCTCCTCTCTTTCTTCCTCTACTCCTCTCTTTCTTCCTCTCCTCCCCTCTTTCTTCCACCCCTCCTCTCCTCCGCTCTTTCTTCCTCTCCTCCGCGCTCCTCCTGCAGGATTTCCCCGGGATTAAGCGCTCTTCCCCGGTATAATCTCGCTGTCACGGCTCCTTGGCTCCGCGCTGCCTGCTGATGGTGGATCATTTGGCACCGAGGCCTGGCTGCTCCTTTGGCCGCGTCTCTCTTCACATATGGCGGGTTCTGGAGAGGAGACACTCGCGCTAATTGTACAGGCATCTCCATCTCAGCTCACATTAACCTGATTAGAAACAACCGCGGCCCAATCTGTGCGTAAAACCCGCGCATAATGCGCGTAATGCCTGAACCTGTGCGTAAAGCCTGGGCGTTAGCGGCTTTATACTCGTGTAGAAGACTTCTGATGGGAAGATTTGAAGGTTTAGAAAAAGGAAAAAAGTATTTAATATTTTAAATTCTCTTTTCTGTCACCAGAGGGCGGTCGCGTGCAGTCTAGTCCTGGTTTAGTCCACCTTTAGTCCCGCCTTTAATTTGGACCCCATTCACTTTTTATTCACACCCAGAAAAGCAAACTGGATTTTGACCTGGTTTTCACCTGTTTTAGTCCTGGTTTATTCTTGGTTTAGTCCTGGTTTAGTCCTGGTTTAATCCTGGGCCCGAGGCTAATGGCTCAGTTCTGGATTTAGGTGCGGTTTATCCATTATTCCAGTTTGCGCGTGTCTTTGTTCTGGTTTAGATCTGGTTTCGACGTGATTTAGACCTGGTTTAGTCCTGGCTTAATCCTGGTTTAATTCTAGTTCAGACAAGCCCGAGGCTAGTGGTTAAACCCTGGATTTAGGTGCGGTTCATCCATTATTCCAGTTCGGAGGTGCTTTAGTTCTGGTTTAATCCGGATGTTGACGCGCTGCAGAATCTTCTTACAAAGCTTTTGTTTTCTCCGTTGTGTTAAAAAGGTGAATGACTATGAACATTAGACATCACATAAAATCATTAAATATCGTGCACAATTGACTTTTCTTGTTCCGTGCGCCTCTCCTCGTGTCTCTTCTGTGGATATTTGGCCCGTGCGCTCTCGTGTTTCCCTCGCGCTGCCGTCCCGCACCAAAACACGCGGGAAAACCATATTTGGTGTTGCCTCTGACGTTTCTCGCACGAATCGTCCAATCAGATACGAGAGGTGTGGTCATATGACGTATGACATGCCCTTATTTGGAGTTCTGCCCGCCCACTCCGCTGCACGAGGGTCCCCCGGGATTCCCCACGTCCTGTGGCCGGGAGAAGAGGCTCTCCTCCGGGACGCTGGAGCCATAAAGAGTCGGGGAGGGAGGGGAAGAGCTCCGCGCTGCCCAATCCGCCTTTCCCCCGGGAGCGCGCCCGAGCAGCCCTGCCACGGCCCGGCCCTCCTCCTCCGTCTAATCTCTCCATTTTACTCCTTTTTGAAGCCTGTTTTTTTATCCCACTTTTCATTTCTCGGCGCCGCTGCTGTGCTCCAAAGCTGCTGTGATCCCCGGCTCTACGCGCGCCTTGTACACCGCTCAGAGGTGCTCCAGAGGCGGCCACACTCCAGTTCTTACCCCGCTGATCCTTCCCGGTGCCGCTCCCCTCTGTTGTGCAGCTCTTTGGGCGTTTGAAGCGGTCTCAAAACGCGCCCGGGATCTTAAAACACAAGCCAGGAACAAGCCCACTGGGATCCGGACCGCGCTCTAGACCAGGACCAGGACTCGGGACTTTGGGACCTGTTCTAATCCAGGTGGTCCTCCGCTTTTAGCTCACGCTTCGGGGAATTCAGCGCGACTTTGGACGCATTTCTGAAGGTTTTCTGCCTCCTATTTTATCCCTGGAGCCTCTTACGCCTAAGCATCACCAAACCCGGGATTTTTACGCACGGTTATCCAAATTATACAATTTAAAGAATATATTTGTGAACTTTTACACGAAACAATGCGACATAATGTTTTGACATAATTTTAATGCATTTAACTGTTTTGCATTGAAATACCAGAACTTTCCACGTTTGCATGAACTAACACATCAATAACGCCACTTTTACGCAGGTTAAGTTTGCCCCGGCAAATAAACTAGAGGCAATAAAAGCTTTTACACAAACTTAATACAGAAAAGGCGCAATATTTGTGATTTCAACATGTGTTTTAAACAAGACAATGAGCTCCAGTAGCCGCTGGGAGATAACGGGACTGGTCTGAAGCATCGACTGACAAAGGCGAGAGATACGCCGAGCTCCGTGTCTCTTCTTGGGGATTGCTCCGCTGGTTCTGGAGAAGGAGCCGGACATGTTCTCAATCCAGGACGGTCTGCCGCGGGGGGCGCTGACCATGAAGGAGGAGCCGCTGCCCACGGGCATGACCCCGGTGCGCGGCTGGATGCAGAGCACCGGGATCCTGGACGCCAACACAGCGGCGCAGAGGTAAGTGCTGCGGGGGTCAGACGCGCGGGGGTCGGTGTATACGCGCGTGGACGCGGGCGTGTTTGGACTGAACCAGAGACACGCTCAAGGACACCCTGATCTGACCAATCCAAATCTAATCATTTATACAGCACATTTAATAAGCGGTAACGCTTCCAAAGTGCTGCAAACATAAAAAACAAACAGATACGAACAACTTCTCTACCAGTGCTCATACAAATATGAATAGTAACTATTCAAATAAGAATAAAAGATGGACATTTTAGTCACGGGACGCACCGATGTGTTAGGTTTAAGGTATCTTTATTTGCACCATTGGGTAAATTTGGTCTGCAGTGGCATCAAACACACAGCTGCGCTCAATTTATGGACAAAAATGGACAAAAATATCAGTTGCGCCCAGTGACTATTCAAAAACATATGGCCAAACTGTCTCTGTGCCTTTGGGTCCTGCACTTTGGTACACCGAGAGGTGACTTCGCTTAACAATATTCTTTTTGAAGACATTTCCAAAGCCCCAGGGACATCTACGCAAACTATAGGTTAAACCAGGGTTAAAACTGTTCTAAAAAATAATCTTAAATGAAACAATCGGGAGACAGAAAAAAGAAAAATTAAAACTTGAACTGTTCCAAACCAGCGCTCAGTTTTAACACAGTTTCACGCGTGGCATTACACAGGTATATTTGACTTTACATTTGATTATGACTTGTCATTGTGAGAAAAAGGAGAATAACAAAAATATGATCTTATCAAACCAGGTCTGCGAACGCGTAAATGTCAGGACCTCTGGGATCGATTTCGACAAGAAGGGGCATGCGTATTTTTTCCCATTTTGATGCCTAAACTAGAGGAGACTTGTTGACATTTTACATTCAATTTTTATAATTTTCAGGACGTATTTTGAAACAGAATCTTGTCTAAATAGTATTAAATTTTACCACATATGACCGCATAAGTACATTTCAAAGACTTGTGCGTTGTTGTTTCGGGACAAAACTTGGATTAGACACGCAGTTTTACGCAGTGTCACGGCTTGTCACGGCTTGGCACAACATACCACGTCTTTTATTACTGTGTTTCTGAGCTGTACAAATCAACCTGAATTTACGCCGGACTTGATGCTACAATTGAAAACTACAGCGGAATTTAACTCGAAACACACCAGGATATCGACAGACCTCTGGAATTCCTTACCTCTTGTGTGTAAAAGCTACTGACACAAACCAGATTTCATGGACACATTTTGACAAACACCAGGAATTGACAGCTTTATTGACAACACAAGCGCCTCACCAAACACGGACCATCTTTCCCTTTTTACGCACGTTGACGCAGTCCAAAAATGACACACGGATGCAATCTCTGTTCGCACATCGTAAACGTGATTTCACCGCGTCTGAAATACAGCCCTTTGCGAATTCGAAACGTGAACTACGCGAGTTCAAAGGTCAACAGCTGTGCACTGTAACACAAGTTTGCGCGATTTTTACGCACAAGATGCAACAAAGCGAAGCGCTGAAAACGTAACATTCTGAAAAGGACTGGAACTAACCCTGGACTAGTGGAACACATTGTGGACTTTGACAATAATGATTTTCAAGAGGTCTTAAAATGAGTCTAAACCAGAACTAAACCAGCACTACACCGATTTATAATGCAGTTATTGTGCATTTAGATTAAACGCATTTATGGCCCTTTTCGAACAAATTAAATCTACAGTGATTCCATGATAAATATCCAACAATTCCTCACATTTTAAATCATATTTCTGTCCGCGAGAATTACGTAACTGCTCCTCAAAAACAAAGATACACTTATGTTTTAGTATAATTACGTTTCTGAATTACAATTCGCTTCTTCGGTCCTGATTAAGTCATTTCTTCGGGGCAAAAAAATAACCCACAAAATGCGCGTTTGGATTTGGTTTTCAAACCAGGAGCCGTATCCACACATTACCATAAAACACGGCGGAGGCTTGGCACTTTTCCAGCCGCATCATGAAAGATTTATGCCCGACAATTAGCCAACAAAACGAGGCACTGTTCCGCTTTTACGCGCGTTAAACAGGTATCTGCGAAACACAACGCTAGAGGACTTAATTAGCAAAGGTTTGGGTTAAAAATCAATTAATTAAAAGAAGTTAGATCGAGTTATGAAGACGCCACAACTGTTCACATCTTTAAATTACAAAAAATGTTCAAAATTCTAATCCTTTTTTCAATAGTAGCATTCTTAATTCTTAAAGATGAGCTGTGTAAGTTTTTAGTTGGGATTCCGCCACTTGTTTGTCACCGAATGTTCCACAGTCCGGCATTAAACTCGTCTATCTGCATGTATTCACCTGTGTCTTTATATTGCTATTAAATGTATTATAAAAATCACGCATTCACTACTGTAAGCAGGGTCACCTCTCCGCAGATCTGACCTGTCACTGGGCCTGGTGGAGTCGCCTGCGTGTCTCCATGGAGATAGACACGTTCATGTCACTGTGGGACATTCTGGGTAACACAATAACATCCCTAGAAAAGCTACATATTGTTGCTTTAATTTGATTTTTATTTTTACGCAGCAACACACTGACACTTTCTTCATTAACAGTGCAACTGTTGTTTCCACAGATTTGAGAAGGAACTTGGCAATAATCGGTACATTCTTACGCGTAATGATAATATTTAGGCTAATTTGCATTTTGTCTGGGACTCTTAATCACAACTTTAACCGATAAACATACACAGAGTCCGAGTTACTGTCGCCTTTTCCGCTCCATTCGATCGCTTCTACAATAGGTTCAGTCAAATGCAAATGCGTGTATGTTTTGTGCTTAAATTAAACTCCGGAGTCGTACATTTTGTTATTCCTGTCGCATCCGGATCCCGCCTCACCGCGCGCCTCTCCTCACGTCTCCTCCACGTTAATCAGCCGCGCGCGAAGCATCTTTGTGAAACCCGGAACACAATTTGTGCGCTTAGACCATCGGAATAATGACAGCGAGAGAAATGGGGGAGGTTCTATAACTACATATGTCCGAAAATATGCGCTTGAAACCGCACCATTCTGACGGACAAGAATCTGCGTAAAATAGCTTTCAAATACGCACATGCAAATGTTTAAAAGTTTAAATGTTGAGATAATTTAACTCGCTGTGGCAATAGTTCCCAACTCATAAAAACATATTTGCAATTTAAATGGATTATTTGTTTACAAACGGCTGCCGCACCGAGTTAAACTGTGAATGTATAAATCTCTGTAAAGTAACATGGTTTAATAGTTGTGTAACAGGGATTAACCCATAATGTGAACACTGTATTTTACACGTTTATTAATTACGTACAGAAACAGGACTTCGTGCGTAAAAGTCTGGATACGCTTCATTCACTAGTGTTATTGGTTTAAACACAGTCAAATTGTAAATATATAGATCTATATGAAATACTGTGGTTTAATAGCCTATTTAAAGAATTATCAAAGGTGAGTGACAAGTATTTTCTGTGAACATTGTATCCTGGACTTTTAAAGTTCATGCGTAAAAGTTTGGATACGCGTCATATGGTAGTCAGTTTAATTGTAAATGGATCAATCTAAATAAAATAATGTGGTTCAAAACTACTTGGAAAAAAAATCAAAGTTGTGTGACTAGAATTACTTAAATATATCAGTTATATCTGTAAACGTTGCTGGCTAATCTTTTACTTACGAACAGAAAACATGGCTAAGGTTCGTGCGTAAAAGTTTAGATACAGTTATAATTTGAACTCGACTGACATTTTATTTCATTAAAAACATAACCTACATATTGACTAAAATATAAGTTGCAGGACATATTTTTGTTGTTATTTCGAAAGTGGCCGATTTTACGCATAGAAAGTGGAATAGATTTGACAGTTTTTGCCATAAATCCTCGGTACTCCTCGAATGAGTTGGAGTCGAGATGAGTACGATTACTGCGCACAGAGACACGCGTGGGACCAACGCGTTCCTACAGACGGAGCTACAGGTGTGAGCAGCGTAAAAACAGGACGGTGAAAACCCGTGCGTAAAACTTAACTTCCAAATCAACCTCCTAATACTTAGAAATAATGAGTATTCTGGTGTCCTAAGTGAAACCACATGCGTAATTATACTTGGCCACAATTTTGACAGTTTGATATGAGATTGGAAAACGATTAGAAACCGTAAAAAGCAGCTCACACCTGATTTGTTTTGTCATTTTGTTACTTCAAATGCCAAAGAAAAATGTTAAAATCAACTACTCGATTGCTTGAATTGCGTTTGGATAAAATTCTGTCCATTTTGGAACAACAAAGAAAACTGTGCTTAAGCTACGTCATAGTGAATTTACAGAAACAGAAAGTAGATACAATATTTGTGATTTTTTTGTTTCGTATTTTAAGGTTTTGTTTTGATGTCAGTTCAAAATTCTCTCGCGTTTCTCCACTTGGCTAAATTACACCTGTTGCGCACAATCCGCAAAGTCCACAACCCGCCGCGCAAACCTGAAAAATCACAATGTTCCGATTTGTTTTTCCAAATGTAGAGACGCTTGATATGATTGTTAACAACCCGCCGTGCCTTTATTATATTATTTTGTTCATGTTTTGATTTGTCCACTCATATTTTAACACATATTTTCTAACTTGCTGGAGCGGGAATATTCCCCTTGCGCCAACTTCTGGACCCTAAACGTGGCATCGTTTTGCACATTTTAGGTTGTGTTAATTTATTTGCCATTTGTAGTTAAGGCCACATTGGAAAACGCTCAAAAACGAAACAAAAACAAGCACAGAAAGTTACACATACATTTCTGCGTTAAATTGTGTTATAACATTGGCAGTGCATTTGTCAGACTGTTGTTTTGCTAAAATGTATTTTAGAACCATAAAATTTGCGCCGCAAAATTCACCTTCCCATGTAAACTTTGATAATTGCTCTACCCATAAAACACAAAGTTTTATCCCTCGTTACGTAAAAAAACCCACTAAACCGGATTTTTTCATATGTTTCCATGTATGTTTCCTCTTTCTCTTGTTTGTTACGTTTCTGTGTCTCGATTTTGACATAAGCATTACGGCATTTTTAGTGGCGGTTACTAAGTCCTGGTTCAGTCCTGGTTCAGTCCTGGTTTAATCCGGGTTTAGTCCGGGTTTATTTCTGATTAAGTCCTGGTTTAGTCCTGTTTTGTGCTGGTTTAGTCGGTCCCGGTTTAATCCTGGGCTAGTTCTGCTTTAGTACAGGTTTAGTCCTGATTCGGTCCGGGTTTAGTCCTGGTTTAAGATCAGAGCGCAGCGCTGTGGCTAAACTCCAGTAGAATCTCCACTCTTCACGCACAAGTCAAATAGAAATAGTTTTTACATTCCGCGTTTCTGTGTTTCTATTGTAGCATAAATATTGTCTTTGTGTGTGCGTGTTTTAAAGTCACGATTTAGTCCTGGTTTAGTTCTGGTTTCCTGCTCGTTTACTGCTAGTTTAGACCTGATTCAGTCCGGGTTCAATGCCGGATTAGTCCTGGGTTAGTCCTGGTTAGTCCTGGTTTAAAGCGCAGCGCTGTGACGGTTTTACTCCGACAGAATCTCCACTCTTCACGCACATGTCACAGAAACAGACTTTTATTTCTTTTCGTTTTTGTCAGTCGTTGTTTCTGTTCCTCTTTTAGCGCAAACATCGCGTCCTTTCTCGTCTTGTGCTCATCAATAAAACTTTACCATCGGCTTTAGACTATTCGCCTTCCTTTGGACGCATTTCATTCGCTAATATTGCTCGATACTATAAAAAAAACACGTGTACTAAAAGTGTTTCGGTGCAGTTCCGCTTGTGGACCGCGCGTATGTCTGAGCTGTGGGTGTTTGTGATGGAGCCTTCAAGACGCATCTGCCGCGTTTGGACCGGGCCTCCTCTGCTCCGGACACAGCAGTAATGATGCAGAGTGAACATTCTCCATTTAAAGGTCCTATATTACACAAAAGAGACTCTCGTGAGCTTTAAGTCATGTTTTAATGTTGTTCCCTCCTCACAAACAGCTGAAGTCGTGTTTGTTTCATTCACATGTTTGAGGAACTCTTTATTATTCGACTGTTACATCTGCAAAGTTCATAAGTGATCAGCTCCTTTTAGCTGGAATTCAGTGCAGTTTGACAATTCCAGGACTGAAATCATCCAAATGATTCTAGTGAAGGTGTGTGGAGTTTAAAAATACAGTGGAGCACTTCCTGTATCACCACATAATGACATCACAATGTGGAACAGAGAGAAGAGCCTAAATGTGCAGGTCTGTGTTAAACATGTGAATGAAACCAACCAAACTCCAGGTCTGTTTGTGATGAGGAAACATTAGAACAGAGACCAGGAAACAGCCTCATTTGGACCCTTTAAAACGAGCCTATGATGCTGCAGTTTGTTTCCATGTTAAAGTCGCTTCCTTCTCATGGACCCTGTGAAGTTGTATTTTTGTCATGCACGTTTGCTGCAGACGCCCACTGCTCTGCTCTTACTGCATTCTCCACTTTTATTTTTATTATTCTCCCGATGAAAACCTGGTCCTGTTTTGGGCTGGTCCAGGTTTAGTTCTGGTTTATTTCCCAATATTGTTGTGGTGTTTGTGTAAGTGTGACCACAGCCTGATCCACGGTGTCTTCAACAGACACGTGTGGATACTGATTTAGACCTGGTTTAGCCCTGGTTTAGCCCTGGTTTAGCCCTGGATTAGCCCTGGTTTAGTCCTGATTTAGTCCTGGGCTAGTCCTGGGCTAGTCCTGGGCTAGTCCTGGGTTAGACCTGGTTTTGTCCTGGTTTTGTTCTGTTTTTGTCCTGGTTTAGCCCTGGTTTAGTCCTGGTTTAAGTTTAGCCCTGGTTTAGTCCTGGTTTAGTCCTGGTTTAGCCCTGGTTTAGCCCTGGTTTAGGTTTAGCCCTGGTTTAGCCCTGGTTTAGTCCTGGTTTAGATTTAGCCCTGGTTTAGCCCTGGTTCTGGTTTAGCCCTGGTTTAGCCCTGGGTTAGTCCTGGGTTAGACCTGGTTTAGTCCTGGTTCAGTCCTGGTTTAGCCCTGGTTTAGTCCTGGTTTAGCCCTGGTTTAGTCCTGGTTTAGGTTTAACCCTGGTTTAGCCCCGGTTCAGGTTTAGTCCTGGTTTAGTTCTGGTTTAGCCCTGGGTTAGTCCTGGGTTAGACCTGGTTTAGCCCTGGTTTAGCCCTTGTTTAGCCCTGGGTTAGTCCTGGCGTTAGACCTGGTTTAGTCCTGGTTTAGTCCTGGTTTAGCCCTGGTTTAGTCCTGGGTTAGTCCTGGTTTAGCCCTGGTTTAGTCCTGGGTTAGACCTGGTTTAGTCCTGGTTTAGTCCTGGTTTAGGCCTGGTTTAGTCCTGGTTTAGTCCTGGTTTAGGTTTAGCCCTGGTTTTGTCCTGGTTTAGTCCTGGTTTAGGTTTAGCCCTGGGTTAGTCCTGGTTTAGTCCTGGTTTAGTCCTGGTTTAGTCCTGGTTTAGTCCTGGTTTAGTCCTGGTTTAGTCCTGGTTTAGTAAATCAGTTCTATCAAAAACACTTGTGCTTGTGTGAAATGAACTGTCAGACTCGTTCATACTTCATCCCCACTAAAGACTCCGCCCCAGAGCATCATGGGAAAACACGCCCCGCCCCAGAGCATCATGGGAAAACACATTTACAAATGTGTGGATTCCGTTCAGACGTTTAAGCGTCACAAAATAATCGGGTCTGACAAAGGTTCTGAGTGTTTTGACTCATTGTGTTTGGTTTTGTTTCATTCACATGTTTGAGTCACTCTTATTGATTTGTCCACATCTCCAAAGCTCCAAACGCTCTGTTCCACCTTGTGATGTCATGAAGCAGCAGTTTTCAAGTGAAGAGCTACACAGCAGAAACGGGAGAGTTAAAATTTCAGGGTAAAATATTTCAGTTGCTTTTAACTGTTTGAAAGTGAAATGGGGGTTTGGTCTTATTTGCCAGAGTCGTTAATTCATTTTCCCCAATGTTAATCTGGCTCCTCCAACCACTTCAGACTCCAGAGAGACCAGTTTGGACCAGTTTGGACCAGTTTGGACCAGTTTGGACCAGTTTGGACCAGTTTGGACCAGTTTGGACCAGTTTGAACCAGTTTGGACCACTTTGGACCACTTTGGACCACTTTGGACCACTTTGGACCACTTTGGACCACTTTGGACCACTTTGGACCAGTTTGGACCAGTGTTGTGCAGAATTTCATCTAAAATATAAAAAATAAACTCCTGTGTGTTGTTCAGCTAAGTCAGGAGTGTCTCCGTTCACTCTCCAAATGTGAAAATAACTGGATTAAACAGGAAGTTTGGTCCAGTGTTTCTTCCTGAACATTTCCATAAATGTTAAATTAAGTCGAGATGGACTCGGATAAACCTGAGGAAATGTTCAGACTGATTCTGTGAGCTGATTTTAACTCTGCACTTTCTGCTGTGCACATTTTACTTTTTGCTCTGTAGAGTTTAAGGGCTGAAATGATCCAGGTGTGGAGCCACAGTGGAGCACTTCCTGTATCACCACATGACATCATAAGGTGAAACAGAGTTTTTGTTTGTTTGAGAGAAGAATTCAGGTTAATTGTGCAGGTTTGTGTTAAACGTGGGAATGAAACAAACCGAACTCCAGGTGTTTGTGACAAGGAAACGACATAACAGATCAGAAAATATCGTCATATTGACCCTTTAAGATGAACATAAAAACGTCCAAACAAAATGTCCCTCTCCCCAGACGCTTCCTCCAGCTCTTCCGGTTAATCTTTGCTCTTTGGTCGTTCCAGTTGTGGATCATTCCTGGTTTAGTCCAGGTGTAGTTCTGCTTAACTCACATTTGTCCCAGTTTAATCCTGTTTCTTATTAAACGTCCCATTTCACGTTATTTTCTGATTTCTGTTCTAAAGTTTCCTCGTCACAAACAGACCTGGAGTTTGTTTTGTTTATATTGCCAGAAACTATAATGAATTTAGATAATTAAATTATTGTTTTGCTTTACTTTTGGACTTGGAATCTGAATAAGGTTTAAGTTTGATTTCATCTCATTTAAATTAAAACACAGGTTATGAAACTATCAACCAGTGAAAATGTATTTATTTATTTATTCGTCCTTTACCACTCGAGATGTGACGAGATCAAAAACTCTCAATGCAACAGTTTGCGGAGGCTAAAAAACTGTAAATATAGTTTTTCTTTTTAAAATACTTTGGGAAAGTCTTGAAACGCCTTTGGTGCTGTTACATCTGAAGAATTAAGACTGAAAAGTGCTTCATAAGAATCTGAATTAATAACAGATGTTTATCGCCTCGTCACAGTCTGATCCTCAGACCTCAGACCCTCAGCAGGTTTTGGGGTCTGCTCAGGACGTGGAGACGCTGGAAGCTCCAGGGCCACAGGAGGCGCCAGAGCAAAAACTGCTGTTGTGTCCTTAGGCAAGACACTTCATGTATTTATTTATGAATGTAACGTATTTCTTTGTGAAAAAGGGAACAGTGCAGATGAATGAACACTTCCCCACACAGGGTGGAGTGTGTGGCCTGGACTCTCTTGAAAAAGAGATGAGTGTCTCAAAGGGACTTTTCAGGTTCAATAAAGGTTAAATTAAAATAAAATAAATGTTAGACCACAGTACAGGTCAGATCTGTGGAGAGGCGACACCACTCACATAATCCCTGTTTTTAGAGGTATTTTCGAGCTATAAAAGCACCTGTTATAAAAGTAAATGTGCACTTGTTTCTATGTCATTGTTTTGCCTGGAATATTCCACAGTGTGACATTAAAGAGCTCTACATTTACTCGCCTCTCCACAGATCTGACCTGGTCTCCATGAATATAGAAAGGTTTAATGCCACTATGGAACATTCTGTGGAGGTGGTAAAGAAGCTCAGAGCTGTTTCTGCCGATGGAAAAGAGAAAAGAGCAGCTGTGATTTCCACGTTTGTTTTTACACGTTTCACCCCCACAACCCCCACCCGACACACACACACACACCCTACACCCCCCTTCAACACCTCCTCATGCACGCTCCTCTCACGTGCACACTCCTCGTGCACGCTCGTCCACACATGTCGTCTCGTGTTGTATTTGTGTTTCCTCTTTCCACACTCACAGCTACACTTTGTATTTACACTCAGAACTGCTCCTGGTTTAGTCCTGGTTTAGTCCTGGTTTGGTCCTAGTTTTGGTCCTAGTTTTGGTCCTGGTTTAGTCCTGGTTTAGTCTTGGTTTGGTCCTAGTTTTGGTCCTGGTTTAGTCCTGGTTTAGTCCTGGTTTGTAGTTTCGACAGTTTTAGTTTCTCTTCATCTCCGATTTTCTACTTTTCTCTGTTGAAACAGTGACTCTGATTTACTCTGGATTTAGATGAAAAACACCTTCAGAACGTTGAACCCTGAACTAAAGTCCGGCCTGTGCCTCTCCATTGCGAGATAGGGTCAGCACGATCCAAATCCTCACTTTATGAAGATTATACCATTCTAATAATCCATAAATGAGGCATTGTGGGGTTGTTTTATTTGGACGCAGCTGGAGCTAATCCGGTTAGCGCTTTCTAATGGGATTATCCCTGTGTAAACATTAGCATTAGCTCTGTTAGCCGCTCATAAATAAAGCAGTGCAGACATTAGCATTAGCGCAGTTAGCACACAGTATAATGATGTTTATGGAGCTGAAAGGTCAGGTTTAATCTGGGCTCAGGGGATCGGGCCCCCGGGGAGCCTGGATGGAGAGCCTGGTGCGCCGGGTCTGAAAGTGTAGATCACCTGAAGATTATTTAATTTATCTGGATCATTCTCTCTGTTTAGGCCTGGTTCAGTCCTGGTTCAGTCCTGGTTCAGTCCTGGTTTAGTCCTGGTTTAGTCCTGGTTCTGACCCGGTTCCTCTCTCCGTGGTGTAGGTCTGGTTTAGTCCTGGTTCTGACCCGGTTCCTCTCTCCGTGGTGTAGGTCTGGTTTGTTCCTGGTTTAGTCCTGGTTTAGTCCTGGTTTAGTCCTGGTTCTGACCCAGTTCTGACCCGGTTCCTCTCTCAGTGGTGTAGGTCTGGTTTATTCCTGGTTTAGTCCTGGTTCTGACCCAGTTCTGACCCGGTTCCTCTCTCAGTGGTGTAGGTCTGGTTTAGTCCTGGTTTAGTCCTGGTTTAGTCCTGGTTCTGACCCAGTTCTGACCCGGTTCCTCTCTCCGTGGTGTAGGTCTGGTTTAGTCCTGGTTTAGTCCTGGTTTAGTCCTGGTTCTGAGCCAGTTCTGACCCGGTTCCTCTCTCAGTGGTGTAGGTCTGGTTTATTCCTGGTTTATTCCTGGTTTATTCCTGGTTTAGTCCTGGTTCTGACCCAGTTCTGACCCGGTTCCTCTCTCAGTGGTGTAGGTGTGGTTTAGTCCTGGTTTAGTCCTGGTTCTGACCCAGTTTTGACCCGGTTCCTCTCTCCGTGGTGTAGGTCTGGTTTAGTCCTGGTTTAGTCCTGGTTTAGTCCTGGTTTAGTCCTGGTTCTGACCCAGTTCTGACCCGGTTCCTCTCTCAGTGGTGTAGGTCTGGCTCGCGCTCACTTCGAGAAACAGCCTCCGTCAAACCTGAGGAAGTCGAACTTCTTCCACTTCGTGTTGGCGCTTTACGACCGTCAGGGCCAACCCGTCGAGATCGAGAGGACGTCCTACCTCGACTTCGTGGAGAAGGACAAGGTACTGCTGCTCTTCATCCTCTTCTTCCTCCTCTTCCTCCTCCTCTTTCTCCTCTTCTTCCTCCTCCTCTTCTTCCTCCTCCTCCTCCTCCTCCTCCTCTTCTTCCTCCTCTTCCTCCTCCTCTTCTTCCTCCTCTTCCTCCTCCTCTTGCTCCTCTCCTCCTCCTCTTCTTCCTCCTCTTCCTTCTCCTCTTCCCCCTCCTCTTCCTCCTCCTCTTCTTCCTCCTCTTCCTCCTCATTTCAACTCTGTTTTTGTTTCTTAAACCTTAAACATGTGAAATCTGCAGAGTTTCCCGCCCACACAGTAAAACTGAAATGCACTGGATTAAATTAAATATGGACATTAAAATATATGGAATTTGTATTGGAAAATAAAATAAAATAATAAAATAAAATACAAAAACATTTAAATACAAATAAAATAAAATAAAATGACTCTGATCAACCTTAAGACAAATGCTCGGCTGCTCTGACCTAAAGCAGTGACACCTCCCTCCCTTTTTTTCCTCCCTTTTCCTCCCTTCTCTCTCCTCCCTCTTTCCTCCCTCCTCTCTCCTTCCATCTTTCCTCCCTCCTCTCTCCTTTGTCTCCCTCCTCTTTCTCTCCCTCTTTCCTCATCTCTCCCTTTTCCCTCCCTCCTCTCTCCTTCCGTCTTCCATCCCTTCTCTTTCCCTCCCTCCTCTCTCCTTCCGTCATCCATCCCTTCTCTCTCCCTCCCTCCTCTACTCCTCCCTCTTTCCTTCCTCCTCTGCTTTGTCTCCCTCCTTTCTCTCCCTCTTTCCTCATCTCTCTTTTCCCTCCCTCCCTTTTCTCTCCCTTTTTCCTTCCTCCTCTTTCTCCTCCCTTCTCTCTCTCCTTCCGTCTTTCCTCCCTCCTTTGTCTCCCTCCTCTTTCTCTCCCCTTCCGTCTTTCCTCATCTCTCTCTTTTCCCTCCCTCCTCTCTCCTTCCGTCTTCCCTCCTCCCTCCTTCCCTCCCTCCTCTCTCCTCTCTCCTCCTCCCTCCCTCCTCCCTCCTCTCTTCCTCTCTCCTCCCTCCTCCCTCCTCTCCTCCCTCCCTCTCTCTTCCCTCGCTCCTGGATCTGATCCAGTCCTGAGCTCAGCTGTTCGAAGCTTCAGCGAAAACTACAGAAAACATAAAAAAACAGAAAATAAATACAACTGTGAATCTGAGTCCTGACGGGTCCTGACGGGTCCGGACGGGTCCGGACGGGTCCGGACGGGTCCGGATGGGTCCGGACGGGTCCGGACGGGGTCAGAGGCGCCGCCTTTTCCACTTTCATCAATATTTGTGTTTCATTTTCATCAGTATTTGTGTTTCACTTTCATCGGTATTTGTGTTCAGCGTCCGGCCTCCGGGCGTCAAACGCTTCTGGGACCGAATTATCTGGAGGTTTATTTCTCCAGTGTTTTTCTGTAATGTTTCTGTTTAAGTTCAGCTGCTTTAGTCCCGGTTTATTCATTTCCTATGATTTTAAGTCTGATTTTGAAGTTCCATTTTTTAAATTTGAATACACATTTTTCATTTGTTTTTCATTTTATTTTATTTATTTTAATTTTAATTTATTCAATTATAATTTTATAAATATTTTTTTTATTTTTACTTTTTATTTTACAGAATTTCCCCCACATTAATTCCTTTTCTGTGCCGTCACTTCCGGTTAAACCGGATCCTGTTCATTTCAACACAGAATTGATGACAGTGAAATCTTTGTGTTTGGCAGGAATATAACGGAGAAAAGACCAACAATGGGATCCACTACAGACTGCAGCTCCTCTACAGCAACGGTCAGAACACACAGCTCCTCCATGTTTTTAAAGCTCCTCTGTGTTTTTAAAGCTCCTCTGTGTTTTTAAAGCTCCTCACGTTTATCTTATTAACTTATTCATCATTACAATTCTGTAGCGCCATTTAAACTCTGCACCACCTCCACCTCGCTCATACCGGGCGAAGTGCGTGACACACGGCAGGTTTTGGGGTGACAGTAGCTCAGTTGGTCGAGTGTTTGTCCACTGATCCCAGGGTTGGGGCTTTGAATCCCGCTCTCCACATAAACATCATTGATTAAGTGGTCAGATGTTGCCCCACATGCTGGAGGTGTGATTCTCCCACAGAGGAACTGGGTCACTGTGCATTTGTGTTGGTGCGTTTGTGTTTGTGCGTTGGTGCATTGGTGCATTTGTGTTGGTGCGTTGATGCGTTAGTGCGTTTGTGTTGGAGCATTTGTGTTGGTGCGTTGGTGCGTTTGTGTGTTAGTGCGTTCGTGTTTGTGCGTTGGTGCATTTGTGTTGGTGCATTTGTGTTGGTGCGTTGATGCGGTGGTGCATTTGTGGTGGTGCGTTTGTGCGTTTTGTGAGTTTGTGTGTTTGTGCATTGGTGCATTTGTGTTGGTGCGTTTTGTGTGTGCGTTGGTGCATTTGTGTTTGTGCATTGGTGTGTTTGTGCATTGGTGCGTTTGTGTTGGTGCATTTGTGTTTGTGCGTTGTGCATTTGTGTTTGTGCGTTGGTGCGTTTGTGTTGGTGCATTTGTGGTGATGCTTTGGTGCATTTGTGTTGGTGCATTTTGTGCGTTTGTGTGTTGGTACGTTTGTGTTTGTGCCTTTGTGTGTTGGTGTGTTTGTGCGTTGGCGCATTTGTGTTGGTGCGTTGTTGTGTTGGTGCATTAGTGTTTGTGTGTTGGTGCACTGGTGTGTTATTGCGTTGGTGTGTTGGTGCATTTGTGTGTTGGTGCATTTGTGTTGGTGTGTTGATGCGTTTTGTGCGTTTGTGTTGGTGCGTTTTGTGCGTTGGTGTGTTTTGTGCGTTAGTGCGTTGATGTGCTGGTGCATCGGTGCGTTGGCGCATCGGTGCGTTGGTGCGTTGGCGCGTTGGTGCGTTGGTGCTTTGGTGCGTTTGTGTTGGTGCATTTTGTGCGTTTGCGTGTTTGTGCGTTGGTGCTTTTTGTGTGTTGGTGCGTTTGTGTTGCTGCGTTTGTGCGTTTGTGCGTTGGTGCGTTTTGTGTGTTGGTGTGTTGCTGCGTTTGTGTTGCTGCGTTTGTGCGTTGGTGCGTTTTGTGCATTGGTGCGTTTTGTGCGCTGGTGCATTTGTGTTGCTGCGTTTGTGCGTTGGTGTGTTTTGTGCGTTAATGCGTTGATGTGCTGGTGCATCGGTGCGTTGGCGCATTGGTGCGTTGGCGCGTTGGCGCGTTGGTGCGTTGGCACGTTGGTGCTTTGGTGCATTTGTGTTGGTGCATTTTGTGCGTTTGCGTGTTTGTGCGTTGGTGCTTTTTGTGCGTTGGTGTGTTGCTGCGTTTGTGTTGCTGCGTTTGTGCGTTGGTGCGTTTTGTGTGTTGGTGTGTTGGTGCGTTTGTGTTGCTGCGTTTGTGCGTTGGTGCGTTTTGTGCATTGGTGCATTTTGTGCGTTGGTGCGCTGGTGCATTTGTGTTGCTGCGTTTGTGCGTTGGTGTATTTATGTTGGTGCGTATTGTGCATTTGTGTTTGTACGTTGGTGCGTTTTGTGCATTGATGTGTTTTGAGCGTTGGTGCATTTGTGTTAGTGCGTTGGTGCGTTTGTGTTGGTGCGTTGGTGTTGGTGCGTTTGTGTTGGTGTGTTGGTGCGTTTGTGTTTGGTGTGTTGATGCATTTTGTGCGTTGGTGCATTTGGGTTTGTGCACTGGTGCGTTTGTGTTGGTGTGTTGGTCCGTTTTGTGCGTTGGTGCATTGATGTGCTGGTGCGTTGGTGCGTTTGTGTTGGTGCGTTTTGTGCGTTGGTGCGTTTATGCGTTTTGTGTATGTTCCTTGATGTCGTGCACCTTAAATGTGCCCATTTGTCACTGTGGCACCTGTTTCCCGCACTGTAAACCCTGACGTACGGTTTACCTAAAAAAGTCGAGAAATAAATTGCACATTCACAGTTTACACTAAATGGTTTTACTTTGTCATTTAACCTTATGATATTTAACACAAATAACTGGGATTCTGCAAGTTCTGATCATACATGATATTTGACACTATTTATAATGACTTGGCAATTTCTATTAACTTATTTATTCAACATTAATTACTATGATTTTGCTTTTGATCCTTAACTACGACTCCTCCAGTTCGGTTGTCATAATAATTCAAAACTTTTAAGTCATGTAAACTAATTACAAACACACAACTGTAGAAATGCAATGTTTATTGTGTTTTGAAACTGAGAGGAATTTATTCAGTTACTTTCGCTTTGTTTATTGGAGAAAAAAAGCGACTGAAAGTAACGCAGTCACCGTGTGGTCGAATCGTGCGCAGGTGCTGAAGGTGTTAACCCCAACCCTAACGACGCAACTCAAGCCGAACTAAAGCTGAACTAAAGCCGAACTAAAGCTGAACTAAAACCATATTCCCACCTTGTATCGGCATCGTTCTTAACGTAATTTCTGCAGTTTATTTAGAAAGACCCTGTTCAAGTAACTGAAGGACTTTAGTGACTTGATAAAAACTAAACTAATTGTTGACAAGTAAAAATGGATAAATGGAAAAATATAAGTTCAGATTTAAATTTTAACTGAGAATAATATTAGGGTTTACAGTGCACACTGCAAAAATGGATTTTCTATCATAGTTAAACTGACTTGAATTAAGCAGATTCATCTCAGATTCATCAATTTTAAGATTTTTTTAACTTAATAAAATGAGATTTTTTGTACTTATTTCAAGATATTCATCCTGATTTATCTTATCTCGATATTACAACTTATTCTAAGCACTTTTTTATATTAACTCAGTCCAGGATAAGCCTCTTTAACTTCCTTCTCAAACCAATAAGGTGAAAAATCTTGCCATAAAATGCCATGAAACTAGTGTTTTCTGCTTAGAACAAGATTCGTATTTGGTCTTGTTTTAAGAAAAATTGGCAAGTGAAAATTTCTTATTGCACTGGCAGAAAATTTCACTTAAAATAGGGCATTTTTACCTCAAAATTGGTCATTTTTTCTTATTGATAGGCCTTTTTGCAGTGCAGCAGTTTCCCATCCAGGTTCTCATGTATTTAAGATAAAACGAAGCGTCTTTGTGTTACTGTGAAAAGCGCTAAATAAAACCAATGTATTATTATTATTATTAGGCCCGCGCCCCTACAGGGCGTAGGGCCTATTGCTTTCGCAACGATTCGCCCAGGCATCATCGTTGTCAAATGTCTTACGAAGTTCAGCACTTCACGCTGAAGTTCGTCCCTCGATCGCTCTCTCCGTGAACAGCAGTATCCTACCAACCCATGCTGAAGGCATGGGACAGGCATATTTGTTCTTGCTAACAAGTCATCGTCAACATTGACTGAATGGGCGAAGCAAAGTAAAGGGCAAAGTAGCGTGAAGCGCTCCTGTCCCCAAAACACACTCCTGACATGAAGCTGTATCCAAGCCCCCAGGCCGAAGGCATGGGCCATATTTATAGCTGCTAAAATGAATGGAAATCAATGGGAGTCAATAGCCGACCCAGATGAGATGGTGATTCACCAATGATCCCATGGTGACGTGGGGAATCGCGAGAGCTTTCAAAAAATGTATAATATGCATTTCCTATGTAAAAGGATATATTGTTTTTGCTAAAAAAAAAAAAAAAGTTTCCTTATTTATTTATTTATTCTTTTTCTTCTGCTCTTTGAGCTCTAATTTGACCCCGTGAACACGGTCAAAAACTCACCAAATTTTGCCCAAATTTTGGCCCGAAAGCTCCAATGTTATCCTAATGGGACAGATCAGATAAATTCCCATTCATGAAAAATATTTTACTTTCACTCAATATTCTCCAATTTGGCTCAATGACTCTTCATGTCATTCCGATCAAAAAAGTCAATGACAACCATATGGTATATTTCACTGGGTTGCCATGGCGATGCGTCAAACCTCCATGTTATCCTAATGGGAAAATTTCAACAATTTCTTACATTTCAAAGTGATATAACGGCTTAATAGTTTTATTGAAGAGCGTGAAATTTGGCACAGTGATTCTTCAAGTCAGCCCGAACAAAAAAGTCCCGGGGGCCAAAGTTGTATTTTGCACAGTGCTGCCATGGCGATGTCCCAAATTGCCCATGTTAGTCAATGTTAACACATCAACATCTCCAGTGTGTGTGGATTTTATGTGTTTAGTGACAAGTTCAGCCCAAAGCCAAAGTCACACAGAGACAAGAGGCTCATCAGCGCCACCCGGGGGAGCGTCGGGTCAGCCCAGTGCAAAGCGCGGCCCGCGAGGGCCGTTCGATGCCGCTTGCGGCTTTAATTATTATTATTATTATTATTATTATAACTTTTCACTGCTTCACTCCGCAGTGTTCCAGCAGGAGCAAAACTTCAGCACCGTTTACACATAAGAAAACACTTTTTTCTAATACTTAAAACATCATTTGAACAGAACGGAGGTGTTTTCCTTCACTTGTTTGGCACATGATCGTCTCCGTGAGCGTTCGAGGAGTTTGGCCCAGTGTACGATGCGATTGCTAAGTAACAGCTGAAATTCCCTCGTGTGATGTCACGAATTCAAACCAGGAAGTGAGCCTGAAAAGCCTCCGAGTCTGGGGAAAACCAGGGTGAAAGTTTCCGCAAAAATCTAGTCTGTATGGAGATGTTATTGCTTTCCCTGGAATGTTCCGTGATATGTCTTTAAACATGCCCTTAGCATTCGCACAGGACGTGTGTTTCTGATTCCCTGTGTGAATAGGGGCGCCTCTCCACAGATCTGACCTGCTCGTCTCTGGTGACAGAGGTTTAATCTACACTGCGGAACATTCTAGACAAAGCAATAATAATAATAATTTACGTAGAATCAAGGAGGTGAAATGTTACATAGTGCGTCTTTAAATATAATGAGTTTCACTGTTTTCTGAGTCCAAACTGGACATACGCAGTCTCGCTCTGTTTCATTAGAGGAACTCGTGTACATCTGTTACATCTGTGGATTTCTGTATTTTTTCATGTCATTATTATTATTATTATTATTATTATTATGGGAAGTCCCTGTTTTCCTGACAGGACGATGGCAGGAACAGGAGCTCATTTAAACTCTGTCTCCAGGCCAAGAAGATGATTCCATTTATTCGTTTTGATTTCGGTCCGTGCATCGTTCGTTCTTTTACATTTCAGTTAAGAACAAAAAACAAGAACATGGGGAAACAGTTTATTTCATTTTTCTGTTTTAGTGTCAAACCAAAAAAACTGATTTCGACCTCTATTTCCAATATTTAATTAAAAGTTTATTTCTAATAACACCAATAAAAAAAAGTGTCTATTTTAATTTAGATATTTTATTCTCCCTGGTTTATTTGCCCTGGAGGTTCTGCTGCGCCGCCTGTGAATTCAGTGTCAACCATGGACCTAGAATCAAATAAGTATTATTAAAATGGATGAATATAGTTCTATGGCCGGATTCTCTGACTGTAGCTCAGCTCCCGGGAACTCGCCAAAAGATTTCACACCGACACATATGGGGCTGAATTAGTTTGATTAGTTAAAATCATTTTACATGCACCATTTTGTTGCTAATAAATTTTATATATCAAACTGTTTCTCATCTAAGGCTTGCTGGCTTATATATGATATAATATGTGATATATGATATATGATATATAAGGCTTATATATCCTCAGTTTCTTGCGCCGCTGAAATGAGCAGCTCTCTGGGAGTCGCTCACTGGTGGATAAAGGTTGGAGACTCTGTTGGAGAGTTTCTCGCTGCTTCTGTTTCTCATCCTGAAGTTCAACATTTACTTTCTCACCAAAGGAAACGTGTCGCTGTAAAAGACGAAACACGTTTGTCCACAAAACTGAAACGAATTTTCAGGTGATTCCTTCAGCAGCAGAACTT
The DNA here is from genome assembly GCA_030686955.1 of Odontamblyopus rebecca. Classification (NCBI taxonomy): domain Eukaryota; kingdom Metazoa; phylum Chordata; class Actinopteri; order Gobiiformes; family Gobiidae; genus Odontamblyopus; species Odontamblyopus rebecca. The sequence goes on along the minus strand of CM060656.1, from coordinate 44,093,330 downwards.
CAGAGAAACCAGAGAAGAAAATATTAAAACTGAAGTAGACTGAGACTGTTTTTTATTGGTGTTATTTGACATAAACTTTAAATTAAATATTTAAAATCAGAACGTTTCATCTCAGTCACAAATATTCAGAAATCTGCACTTTTATGCTCAACGGTTTAGGTTTTTTTTCTTCATACAAACGCCTTGCACTGGATTTGATGCGTTTTTAAATGTCGTCATTGTTCTTGATCCTTTGATTTCTTTGTTCCATAAATAAGCTCCTGTCACAGCGACGCTCCATCCATGGTTCATTTGAGTTTAGAGTCATTTTCTTTAGTCCTGGGTCAGACCTGGTTTAGTCCTCAGTGTTAATCAGTGGTGGAAAAGTACAGGTATTGGAGCAAAAGTAAATGTTAGTATTAAAAGGCTCATATTCCAGTATTTTCTGATCCTTGTTCTAACGTTTCCTCGTCACAAACAGACCTGGAGTCTGTTTTGTTTCATTCACACATTTAACACACACACCTGCAGATTTAGGCTGTTCTCAAAGTGAAAACACTGTTCCACCTCGTGATGACACGTGTGAGCGAAACCAAACCACTCCAGGTGTGTTTGAGGAGGGAACAATATCCTAACCTGGTTTAAAGTTCACCAGAGTTAGTTTTGTTAATAAGGGACGTTTAAAGCCGATTGTTGGAGCCATATTACGTCGCTCTACCTCCTGCCACTGTGTGGCGCTAGATGTAATTTACTATCCAATTACCTGCTCTATAAAAGGGGAGGAAAAGGTGCACTCAGGTGTTGTAGTGTGGAGGTAAACAGTCTTTTGAGCGCTGTCATCTATGGAGTGCTGAATCTGTGTATTTGGATGGCTACAAGGTCTGTAAACTATTGAGGAACACAGTATTTTTCGACTCTTTTGTGGAAGACGCGTCCGAGACGCCTCACACGCTGCAGCCATAGCGGCTACACCCATATTTACACAGGATTTTCTCTTCATCATGACTTTGGTTTTTCTTTTTGCAGGAATCAGAACAGAACAGGACCTGTACGTGCGGCTCATCGACTCCATGACCAAACAGGTGAGAATCCAGACCCAGGCCAGACCCAGGCCAGACCCAGGCCAGACCCAGGCCAGACCCAGGCCAGACCCAGGCCAGACCCAGGCCACACCTGAGCTAGTCCTATTTTAGACCTTACTCTTTTAGTTCGGGTTCAAACATGATTCTGTCTGGGTTTCTGGATTTGTTCTCCTTTATATTGTCTCAGACCTGGTCCAGACCTGGTTCAAGACATAGTCCTTGTTATTTCATGCATCATTTCCTTAGTCAGAAACATGTCACAATTTTAAACCAGGACTAAACCAGGATTGGACCAGGATTCAAGCAGGACTCAACCAGCATTAGACCAAGACATGTTTAGGACTAAACCAGAACTAAAGCAGGACTCAACCAGGTCTTAAGTAGAACTGAACCAGGACTAAGAGCTAGACTAGAGCTAAACCGGTACTAAAACAGACCCAAAAAACTGGACCAAAACAGCAGATCTAAACCAGGCCTAGACCCTGAGCCCCGGTCTGGAGTGATGTGGTCTAGTCCAAGTCCCAGGTCTGAGTCCCTGAGCTGTCAGGACTAGACCAAGATGGACGACGGTGGAGTTTAGAGGCGAATCAGAGGAGCAGGAGACGAGAGGAGAGACGACAATCAGGAGGGGAGAAGGAAGAGGCTCAGAACAGACTTGGATCTGGTCCTGGTCTAGTCCGGGTCTAGTCCTGGTTTAGTCCTGGTTGAGTCCTGGTTCAGTCTTGGTTCAGTCCTGGTTTAGCCCTGGTTTAGTTCTGGTTGAGTCCTGGTTCAGTCTTGCTTCAGTCCTGGTTTAGTCCTGGTTGAGTCCTGGTTCAGTCTTGCTTCAGTCCTGGTTTAGTCCTGGTTTAGTCCTGGTTTAGTCCTGGTTGAGTCCTGGTTCAGTCCTGGTTGAGTCCTGGTTTAGTCCTGGTTGAGTCCTGGTTGAGTCCTGGTTCAGTCTTGGTTCAGTCCTGGTTGAGTCCTGGTTTAGTCCTGGTTTAGTCCTGGTTGAGTCCTGGTTCAGTCTTCGTTCAGTCCTGGTTGAGTCCTGGTTGAGTCCTGGTTCAGTCTTGGTTCAGTCTTGGTTCAGTCCTGGTTGAGTCCTGGTTGAGTCCTGGTTGAGTTCTGGACAGATGTTGGGGGGCGCTGGGACCTCGGGACCAGGATCTAGGCCAGGACTTTGTGGAATTGGGATTTGCGGGTCTTAAATGGAGTGTGAAGGAGGCTGTAAAGTCCCTGTTTAAAGACCGTTAAAGAGGATCCACTCTGTGGCCGTGCTGAAAAACTCACTGATGTTTAAAGCTCCACTGTGGAACTTTTCTGCTGGAGGGTCCCTCATCTGTTTGCATTTGAAAAGTTCCACAGTGAAGCTTTAAGCCCTGATGTAATATTGTTTCATAAAAAACCTGGAGATGTTTTGTTTCATTCACATGTTTGAGTAACTCTTTATTTTATTATTATTATTATTATTATTATTATTATTATTATATATAAGGCATATGTGCACATAAACATACATGTGCACAAACACATGTGCACATAAATACATATGTGCACATAAATACATATGTGCACATAAACACATATGTGCACATAAACACATATGTGCACATAAACACATATGTGCACATAAACACATGTGCACATAAACACATATGTGCACATAAATACACATGTGCACATAAACACATATGTGCACATAAATACATATGTGCACATAAACACGTGCACATAAACACATGTGCACATCAACACATAAGTGCACATAAATACGTATGTGCACATAAATACGTATGTGCACATAAATACGTATGCACATAAACACATATGTGCACATAAATACGTATGTGCACATAAATACGTATGTGCACATAAACACACATGTGCACATAAACACACATGTGCACATAAACACATATGTGCACATAAATACGTATGTGCACATAAACATGTGCACATAAACACACATGTGCACATAAATACATATGTGCACATAAACACATATGTGCACAAACACATGTGCACATAAACACATATGTGCACATAAACATGTGCACATAAACACATATGTGCACATAAATACATATGTGCACAAACACATGTGCACATAAACACATATGTGCACATAAATACATATGTGCACAAACACATGTGCACATAAATACATGCACATGTTTATGTGCACATATGTGCGCCTCATGTGAAGTTCAGAACCTCCTGAGCTGCAGAGGCTGCACTAGTCCAGACTGAGCTGCAGAGGCTGCACTAGCCCAGACTCAGGAGCCACAGGAGGAAACTGCCTCATCTGTTCGTTATTCATTTACGTTCTAAATATCACGTTATAAATAATGTTTTGAGTCAGTTACTTTTACTTCATACTGCAAATACTTCTGATACTGATACTACTCATACTTCTGATACTGATACTCTGATATTTCTGATACTGATACTCTGATATTTCTGATACTCTGATACTGATACTCTGATACTCATATTCTGATTCTGATACTCTGATACTGATACTTCTGATACTGATACTTCTGATACTCTGATACTCTGACACTCTGATAATCTGATACTGATACTTCTGATACCGATACTTCTGATACCGATACTTCTGATAATCTGATACTTCTGATACTCTGGTACTTCTCATACTCTGATACTGATACTCTGATACTTCTGATACTCATATTCTGATTCTGATACTTCTGATACTGATACTTCTGATACTGATACTTTTCTGTCTCATTTCAGCCGATTCTGTATGAAGGCCAAGACAAGAACCCGGAGATGTGCAGAGTCCTGCTCACCCACGAGATCATGTGCAGGTACAAATACTGCAAATACTGCAAATACTACTACAAATACTACAAATACTGCAAATACTACTACAAATACTACAAATACTACTACAAATACTACAAATACTGCAAATACTACTACAAATACTGCAAATACTACTACAAATACTGCAAATACTACTACAAATACTGCAAATACTACTACAAATACTGCAAATACTGCAAATACTACTACAAATACTGCAAATACTACTACAAATACTACAAATACTGAAAATACTAATACAAATAGTACAAATACTGCAAATACTACTACAAATACTACAAATACTACTACTACAAATACTACAAATACTACTACTACAAATACTACAAATACTACTACAAATACTTCAAATACTACTACTACAAATACTACAAATACTGCAAATACTACTACAAATACTGCAAATACTACTACAAATACTACAAATACTGCAAATACTACTACAAATACTGCAAATACTACTACAAATACTACAAATACTACTACAAATACTACAAATACTACGACTACAAACACTGCAAATACTACTACAAATATTACAAATACTACTACTACAAATATTACAAATACTACTACTACAAATACTGCAAATACTACTACAAATACTACATATACTGCAAATACTACTACTACAAATACTACAAACACTACAAATACTGCAAATACTACTACAAATACTACAAATACTACTACAAATACTACACATACTACAAATACTACTACTACAAATACTACAAATACTACTACTACAAATACTACTACTACAAATACTACAAATACTACTACAAATACTGCAAATACTGCAAATACTACTACAAATACTACAAATACTGCAAATATTACAAATACTACTACTACAAATACTACTACAAATACTACTTCAAATACTGCAAATACTACTACAAATACTACAATTACTACAAATACTACTACTATAAATACTACAGATACTACTACAAATACACAAATACTATTACTACAAATACTGCAAATACTACTACAAATACTACAAATACTAATACTACAAATACTGCAAATACTACTACAAATACTACTTCAAATACTGCAAATACTACTGCAAATACTACAAATACTGAAAATACTACAAATACTACTGCTACTACTTCAAATACTGCAAATACTACTACAAATACTGCAAATACTACTACAAATACCACAAATACTACTACAAATACTACAAATACTACTACTACAAATAGTACTACAAATATTGCAAATACTGCAAATACTTCTACAAATACTGCAAATACTACTACAAATGCTACAAATACTGCAAATACTACTACAAATACAGCAAATACAACTACAAATACTCCAAATACTAATACAAACACTACAAATAAATAAATACTACCAATACTACTACTAAAATACTACAAATACTACCAATAGTACAAATACTACAAATACTACTACAAATACTACCAATACTACTACTACAAATACTACAAATACTACCAATAGTACAAATACTACAAATACATATATAAATACTATAAATACAAATAAAATGGTGGATTTTTATTCCTGGTTGAGGTTCTTGGTTTTTATCTTAAATAAATGTCATGTTTCCTTGAGATCTGCTCAGATCTTGGTCTAGTTCTCCTTGAACCAGGACTTACTGTGGTCTTGGTCTCAGTCAGGTCTGGTCCTGGTCTGGTCCTGGTCTGGTCCTGGTCTGGTCCTGGTCTGGTCCTGGTCTGGTCCTGGTCTAGGCCTGATTTAGTTCTAAGGTCCTGGTCTTGTTTTGGTCTAGTCCTGGTATAGTCTGGGTGTGGTTCTAGTGTTGTCCTGGTCTAGTCCTGGTCAGGTCCTGGTCTGGGTCTGGTCTAATCCTGGTCTAATCCTGGTTCAGACCTGGTTTGAATGTTTTTAGTGCGAGCAGATGTTTGAGCGTTCACACTAATCAACACTTCTCCTGAACAACAACCAGGAGCCGAGACAGAGAAAAACACGCCACAGAGACCGGGACTAAACCAGGACTAAACTAGGACTAAACCAGGACTAAACTAGGACTAAACCAGGACTAAACCAGGACTAAACTAGGACTGAACCAGAACTAAACCAGGACTAAACCAGGACTAAACCAGGACTAAACCAGGTCTAAACCAACTCAAACAAAGAATAAATCAGGTCTAAAAACAGACCCAGAACCAAGGACTAAACCGAGACCTTTAGTCCTATCGTTCACACGTTTAACACACAAACCCTGCATATTTAGGCTGAGATCTCCACTCTGTTCCACCTTGTGATGTCATCGTGTGGTGATACAGGAAGTGCTCCACTGTGTTTTTAAACTCCACACACCTTCACCAGAGTCATTTGGATCGTTTCAGTCCTGGAATTTCCCATCTCTACTGAACTAAAGCTAAAAGGTGGTTCTAATTAAACTACCCCATCATGACATCACAAGGTGGAACAGAGCATTTTGAGCTTTCCAGATGTGGACAGACTATCAAAACAAACTGGGTCTAAAGCAGAACTAAACCCGGACTTCACGAGTCCTCGGTCTAGACCTTGTATCCTAAAGTCCCGCTCCTCCTTCATTAGCCACCTCGTTAGGACTCCTCATTACGAGCCGAGGTGACAGGTGCGCTGTTTCCATTACTAATGAGTCTGTGTTACCTGTAAACATGTGGACAGTTTCCATGACGACGGCGCTCACCTGGGCCCCGTCTCCATGACGACGGCCTCACCTGAGACTCGCCTGGGCCGGCCCCGTATGAAGGGGACACACGATAAATACGAGGATGATTTTTAAACGCACTGTGTAACTTTTTGGTTGGGGATATGTCACCTCGTTTCTAAGGATACGTTGCTCTGCCTGGAATGTTCCACAGTGTGACTTTACACAGCTCAACCTTACAGTTATTCAGTTACAGGAGGTTTTGGTCTCGGTGATGATACAAAAGTTTAATGTCATACTGTAAACAGCAATAACATCTGCACGGAGAACAGCGAGTGATCGATCCTCCACCAGACAAGTTACACAGTGCAGCTTTAATCTGCCTTTGGACCATCGCATTTCACAGCAGGTCAAGGTCAAAGTCTTTTTTACAGCTGCCTTTGGGGCCTAAAGTTCTGTTGAGCACAAGTCTCCCATTACAAAGAAAAAAACAGTCAAGAATAGAGAATAAAGAATAAAACGTCAGAATAGAAACAGCTCAACTTATGTCAAAACTTTGGAGGTTTTATATTGAAACTTATCAGCAACATTATTTTTTAGCTCAGGGTGTTTACTGTAGACAGTCTAATGAAGTGGAATAAGGAGCGTCAGCCACGGTGTTCAGCGGGTCAGGCTCCGTATTAGGAATAGGACTTTTTAACAGACAAAATAGTGAGATTAAAACACCAGGATCATGTAGAGGGTTAATATGAACATTTAAAGCCCAAAATGAAGAGGCCACAGCAGCAGTTACAGAGAGAGGAGTCCCAATATTCCCCAATATTCCCCAATATTCCCCAATATTCCCCAATATTCCCCAATATTCCCCAATATTCCACTGTAAAGTCAATGGGAGTCAGAGTCAGGAGGAGAAGAGCCTTGATGTTCACTTTCTCTTTGGAACACAGCGCGTTACCTTTGTCCTTTTACACAAATATTCTATGGTATTTACACATTTTTCATGAAGAAATTATCTCAGTAATTATCTCGGTGAAACAAAAGGGTTCAGAAATTATCCTTTAAAGCCATGTTAGGGTTAGTCTGACAAACCCAGACTAACATCTCTGTGTTTTTATACAGATTAATATCAGTCTGGTCCAAATCTGTCGCATCTCAAGATGAACCGAACAGGATCGTCCAGTCAGATTTGGAGCTCATGAGTCACAAACTCACTTCAGATGAGCAGAGTTTAATACTTCGCTCACTGATTCTGCACAAATGTTTTTCAGACCCGTGTGATCTTTATTTTTATCCACCTGTCAGTCACGCCCATCTGAACTCAGAACTCATCAGTGACCAGACTCAAAGCTTAGAGAAGTGTGTTCTGCATCCCAGACCAACGGCCAGAAACAGACTTAGACAAACTTTATTGATCCACAAGGGAAATGATTTGGACACAAATCACAATATAATTGTGATTGGCTCCTCCCCTGCTCTTCCCCACCTGTGTAGCTGTGGTCATACTGAACTGGCCCACGGGCCTGGACATCTATAGCCTGTCCGTCCATGGGAGTGGATCTCTCCTTCACTGTAGTTCTCCCCGAGGTTTCTTCTTTTTCCCAGGACCCTGGGTTTTTTGGAGTTTTTCCTTGCTGAGAAGGAGGGTCTAAGGACAGGGGATGACTGGACCATGTTTCATTTGCTGCTTTACATGAATGTTTATTCCTGTTTTGATATGTCTGTGTGTGTGTTTTACTCATCCACATCTTGGAACGGCCTTAGAGGAAACTGTTGTTGTGATTTTGGGCGCTACAAGAATAAAATGAATTGAATTGAATTGAATAATAAGAAATAGTAAAAAAAATATATATATAAATGTAATAATAAATTCTAAATAAGTAACAAAAAAGAGCAAGAGAGTCAAAAAAGATTATATAAAGTGAAAATGCCATCCATCCATCTTCTCCTGCTTAATCCAGCTGGGTCACGGGGGCAGTTTGCTGCCCAATACTCCTATGAACCCCTCTGCAGGTGGAGCCCACAGGAGGGGGCTCACCACCTAAATCTATTTCATTTTCACTTTCATTTCACTAAAGTAAAAATGAAATGATAAAATAAAATCACAGCTTTATACAGGAGGTTATAGGGAGACAGTGCTGAAATAAAAGCATGTTTTTTTCAGTATGGATGTGTTGATTGCACCTTACTGTGAGCAGGCTTGCTTCTCCATAAACCTGACTCGTATTTGGCCTGGAGGGGGCGCTCCTTCTCCTGCTTGTTTCCATGTAAATGTGGTTCTTTTGGCTCTAATATACCACAGTAAGACATAAAACTTCTCTATTGCCATGGAAAATGTTCTGTCTCTGTGTATGATTTAAACCTTTTTATTTCCACCTTTCCGCCTCCAGAAAGTTCCGTACTATAATATAACGTGTCTTTAAAATCTCGTATAGATTATCGTTGTGTTTAGGACAGGGTAACTGTGGTCTGTCTCCTCTGGTCCTGAGCGCCCCCTCCTTCCCTCCGGGGGGCGCTCTCTCCCTCCTTCCCCCTGGGCCCTCCTGTTTACGTGGCTCTAATTGGTCTCGGGGTGGCCGTGCGGTGGCAGTCGGGGCGCGGGGGGATAAATTAGGGCCGGGGCACAAACAGAGGCGCTGTGTTTTGGTGCCACTTAGTGATCAAACGCACTATAAATGATGCATGCGGCTCATTTCACATGCGCCAACGCGTGTTCCCCAAATATCAATGTGATTCAGAGCGACATGGGGCCGAGGGCGGAAGGGCATCTGAGTCACCGCACGCGCAGGGCATTTACACACATTATAGACTGCGGCCAGTTTAAAGCCATCAGGAACTGCCCTGGAAATGGACTAAACCAGGATCTGGTGCTCGGGCTTTTCTTCCTCCAAAATAAAGATTTACAAGTATAAAAGTTCCTGTGCAAAGGTTTTATGATAAAAACTAAGACTCAAGGGGATTCATGGTTTTCAGATTGGAATTTGGCATGAAATAAAGAAAAAATATCCCATATCCATCTTAAGACGAGCCCAGATAAAAGGTCCTTTATTACACTATTTTCTATATTTATCACTATATTTATAATGTTGTTTCCTTGTCAGAAACCGACCTGGAGTCAGTCGTGTTTCGTTCACATGTTTAAAGTGGAGGTATTTTACTTCTGTGGGGTAATAACTGCTGTTCTTTATCACATTTAGATCACCATCTTACCTTTTACTGTTTGAAAATGCTAAATTTGCCAAAAACAACATATTAACATTAGTTTCCTTTTCATTTTTGACGCTCTGAGTCTCCCCTCCCTTTGCTTAGTCCCTCCACCTTTAGAGCTTTGCTGCACTTCGCCTCCGTTTGTCCCGCTGTAGAGTTCGGTTTTGTCTCGAGTTTTGGTTTATTTATGGACAATGGTTTTGTGGGTGACGTGGGCGGAGCCTTGTACAGAATCTTACAGGGAACCGTAATGAGAGATCACTAAATTACTCAAATCTAAACCCTCTTCAGGCCGTTTTTGACGAGGGGACAACTTTAAAACAGCACAAAGCTCCAAAAAATCAGTTTCTTTAGTGAATCTTTGACCTGATCCAAACCCATAATAAACCTAAACAAAGTAAATTCTGAACTGAATTTTATTGTATTTGGTTGGGCATCTGTCACCTGCTTGTTTCTATGGATACATCATTGCTCTGCCTGGAATGTTCCACAGTGCGACATTAAACATCTGTTACATTTCTTAAATTACAGGTGATTTTACAGCTCAAAAACAGAAACATTCTGACTGTGAGCGGAGTCGCCTCTCCACAGATCTGACCTGGACCTGGTTTGGTCTGCATGAAGATAAGTTTAATGCCGCACTGTGGAACATTCCAGACAAAGTGCTAACTTCTCCATGGAGAAAAGCGTTTGACGCACTCCACCAGGAAAGTTACAGAATGCAGCTTTAATATAATATATATTTATGGACATTTAGTCAGTGCCGTTTGAGAGAAAAAAAAAGTTGTAGAAGTTTTTGGTTCCACAGAAAAGCGATGGAGACACAAGAATCTAAGCTGAGCTCTGAGGGTTTGAGAGGTGGAAGCGAAGAGACTTTCTCCAGTCTATTTTAAACCAAATCCTCAGACTAACCACACTTTGTTTCTCCAAAAATATTTAGCAGTGATTTAATTTTAACGTCTTTCTTTGCTTCATAATTCCATAGATTTTGCTTCATATTTTTATGTCTTCTGTTTGTTTCTAAAATGCAGAAAGTGATAAAAGTGTCCAAACTTTTGACTAGTAATTATTGCCCAGAATTACATAACATAATTAATTAGAATTCAATAAAATAATTTCATAGTAAATCATTTCATGGTCCCGCCTTGTAGAACCATGTAGAAACTCAAAGGTATAAGAACAAACTTTAAGGACTGACAAGAATTAAAGATACAATCAATAGGAACAATCATTTAAATTCTAATGTTTTTTAAATAAATGAACAGTGTCAGGGCAGCACTGGGATGACAGGAGCTAAATGGAGCTAAATATCAATGTATTCAGAACAACATGGGGCTAAGAGAGAAACCTGCAGCTCCGAGGCAACAGGGACGTCCACAGCCTCATTTATTTAGTTCAATACAGAATTACAGGCCACAAAGGGATTTCACTGTTTTATATTAGACTGAAAAAAGTTAGGAATTTCACATTTTCAACACATTATTTTAGCCTATTTTTAATTGTCTTTTTCTTATTGTATCAGTAGGATATATAATTTACATAATTATAGAGCAGCAAAAACATGGGCATTTAACTTATTTTTTGTAATAATTAGATTGGAAAAATTGTTAATTTGACATTTTCAACACAATATTTTAGCATATTTTAAGTCTTGACTCGGACCCTTAGTCCTGGCCCACTGTCAGTACTGGTTCATTTTTGTGTTATGGCCGGTCTTGGTTTAGTCCTTGTGGTTAGTCCCAGTTTAGACCTGGTTTAGCCCTTTAGTCCTGATTTAGTCCTTGTTTAGACCTGCTTGGTTTAGACCTGGATGGAACCTTGTTTAGTCCTGGTGATTAGTTTCAGTTTAGTCCTGGTTTAGACCTTAGTCCCAGTTTAGACCTGGTTTAGACCTGGTTTAGACCTGGTTTAGACCTGGTTTAGACCTGGTTTAGTGTAAGGCTAATTTAAAGGCTCAGTAACACTGACTGTGGCTAAGGTTGAGTAGTGAACACAGAAAAGGTTCATGAAGGAGCCAGAGGTGTAAATGAAGTACAGACTATAGGATTTTGAGTTATTTTATGTATATTAAATTGAAATTTTTCCACATAAATACACAGCACTAGAAAAGCAACAAAAAAACAAACAACAAAAAAACTGACAAAATGTCACCTCTCAGTTTTGTTTTGAGTCGAGTCTTTCAAGGGGGAAAATGACCTTCTCTTGCTTAGAGTTCAAGGTGTAAATTGCACTTCAAGAATGACGTTTTTATAAATCTAGCGGGTAAGTTGCAGGAGTCATTTTTTACGCAGTGGTGGGGAAAAAAAAGAATAGCCTGTCCCACCGCTCTGTGGCTTCGCCCTCGGTTTGTGGGAGGTTAGGAGTAGCTGAGCTGTAGGTGGTTCCATCCATACAAAAACCCTGACCTAAAAGGTCAAAACACAAATATTTCATTAATATCCTAATGTATATGCACATAATGTATATAACTAATATGACAAAAACAATGCATGATTAACATACATGAGAAAAATACACAATTATGGTATTCACCATGAACAGCCATGAAAAACGAATTAATTATTGATACTTAATATAATTATTCATGCTAGAATGAACTCAAAATTCAGATGAATTAGTTGTGAAATACATCAGTGATCAATGACTATAGTAATTAAATTATTCAGTCATTCATTTGAGACAAGTGCACTTAATTCACATATTCAAAATCCCAATACTGGTCCAAATACTCAGAGGATCAACAAGAAAACACGTAGATCCAGATACAAAACTTCTTAAGGCATTTAGCGTTAGCTAAATAAAGTCCTTAAACTAGGCTATCGTCACAAAAGGCGCTTCTATATATTAAATATTTGGTTAAATTAAAGTGCTGCCTGTAATTCGGCTTCATTATAACACCAATAAATAATAATAATAATAATGCATCAGTTTTATTTTGGGCTTTTCAGGACACTCAAAGACTCTTTACAGCATTATTCATTCACTCCAGACCCGGTGGTGTAAACTACTATTGTAGCCACAGCTGCCCTGGGGCAGACTGACCGAAGTGAGGCTCCAATCTGCACCATCGGCCCCTCCGACCACCACCACCATCACACACACCACTTTCATACTAGGCAATGTGGGTGAAGTGTCTTGCCTAAGGACACTACGCCCCCCTGTGGCACCTGGAGCTCCCAGTGTCTCCATCCCAGTCCTGACCAGAACCTGCTGAGCTCCTGAGGTCTGAGGGATCAGGCTGTGATGAGCCGGTGTGGCCACAAAAATAAATAAAACCCTAAATAAGAAATGGAAGAATTTTACTTGAGTTTTCCGGGGCAAACACAGGACTCCATGCACGGCCCGACCTGCTGACGTGCACGAAGGCTCTGGGGAAGATCTGCAAGGAGCAGGTGGAGATTTTAGTTAATTTAGTTAATTTTAGTGATAGTTTAGATGGGTAAAAGTTTCTGTCGTAGTATTTTAGATGGTGGCAAAAGTCTCACGTTAATCTGCAGGGCGAACGGGCGGATTTCCAAAGTTTAGTCACAGGCTCGAACAGACCAGGCCACAGCGGAGGGAGGGAAGGAAGTGCGGAAACTTAAAGGAAAGTGAAAGTGCAGCCAGCGGCACAGGAAGTGGACCCGCCAAAATATAAGTCTCCGTCTTAAATGCGGGTCACATTAGTCCTGGTGTTAGTACCAATTTAGATGTGGTCAGGTCCTTGTTTAGTCCCAGTTTAGTCCTGATTTAGTCCTAGTTTAGACCTGATTGGGTCCTTGGTCTTGGAGGTTAGTTCCATTTTAGACTTGGTTTAGACCTGGTTTAGTCCTGTGTTAGTCCCAGTTTAAACCTGGTTTAGTCCCAGTTTGGACCTGATTTAGTCCTGGTTTAGATCTGTTTTTGCCCTTGTTTAGTCCTGGCTCAGATTTGACTTAGTCCTGGTTGTAGTGAAACATTTCAGACTTTTATTCTGAGGCCTGTGTTTAAACCTGCCGTCCTTTTACCGGGTTAATCCGTTTTTTTGGCACATATTTGTGTCGTTTTCTTTTTTTTCTCACCTGTGTCCCTCTTTCCCTCTTTGGCCGGTCCCTTTGGCCAGAGCTATGTCTTGGTCCTGGGCCAAAGTCCTGACCTTGGTCTGGACTTGGACCAGCTGGACCCCTGTGCTCCTCACAGATCACACAGAGACGAAGGGTCACACCAGGTTCACTGCTCTGCAGTTTTGGTGATTTATTTATTTATTTAATTCTAGTCCTCACATTGTGTTGTGTGTGTGTTTGTTCTTCTTTGTTTCCTTTATGTGAAGCACTTTGCTCAACTGAAGTTATTTTTAAATGTGCTATAGAAATAAACTTGAATTGTATTGAATTATCTGTTTATAATAGTCTCACTCAGGGCTCATATTCCACTGTTTTCAGGTAATACAGGAAGTGCTCCACTGTGTTTTTAAATTCTATAATCCACCTGCTGCTGTAGACTGTTTCAGCTTTCAGGGGGGAAGTAAAAGGCTGGACGTCTAACGCAGGAGAAGTTTATATCAATAATACAGGACATATATGATTTGAAAAGTGAACATCCACTGATCTTTGAGTGTTCAGCTCCTTTCCACAGGAGGAGGTTTACAAAGTGACTGTGGGGAGACTGAAGGACAGAAATATGCCACAGTTTAGATCACGTCAGTGTGTTTAAGCTTTGTCTGCAGACTAATAATAAAATATTACACGAATGTGTGAATGACACAAAACACAACTCCAGGTCTGTTTTTGAGGAGGAAACATCATGACTTAAAGCTCACACGAGTCACTTCTGTGGAATGTTGGACCTTTTCACAGAGAAAAAACTAAACATCCAATTTCACTCCTATAATAAAAATAACCTCTAAATGTATTAACTAATACATACACCAGAACTAGATTTTCTGAATACTAATTTTGAGTAACAGTAATTTTACTACTAATGCAACTACTGTTTCACTTTCCAGGATTTCATAAGGAAAATACCTCATGTGACACTTTATTGTTTGTGTGTTTTGCAGCCGCTGTTGTGATAAGAAAAGCTGTGGGAATCGGAACGAGACGCCGTCGGACCCTGTGATCATCGACCGGTAAGAACCTGAAGATTCATGTGTTTTTCTAATCCTGACCTGGTTTGGTGGGATGGCACCGGTGCTAAATATTTATTGTACTTTTACATACTTCAGATTTGATTAGATCATATTTTATTGTCCAACATTAGTGAAACAGCAGCTTCGTCACAAGGAAATAAACACTTGTCTTCATGGATTAAGCTCCTCATTTAGCTTCAAGAGAATTGGCGGTTAAAACCAGAAGTAGTCGTGAGTTCTGGTTTTGACCGGTCTGGGTCTAGTCTGGCCTGGTTTGGATCAGTTTGGGTCTAGTCTGGCCTGGTTTGGATCAGTTTGGGTCTAGTCTGGCCTGGTTTGGATCAGTTTGGGTCTAGTCTGACCTGGTTTGGATCAGTTTGGGTCTAGTCTGACCTGGTTTGGACTGGTCTGGTGCTGTGTTTAATAAGGGTTTGTTCTGTTCTGGTTTTGAGCAGTCTGTGATTAGTCAGGCCTTTATTGGACTGGTCTGGGACTAGTTTGGCCTGGTTTTGGATGGTCTGGTACTAGTCAGGTTTGGTTTTGACCAGTCTATGACTTGTATGGCCGAGTTGAGCCTATTCTGGCCTGGTTTGGGCTGATCTGGACCGGTCTGGCCTGGTTTGGACCGGTCTGGCCCGCCGTGTGCCTTCAGTGTGAACCCTGTCAGTTGCTGTTAGTTTGTTTCGTCTCTGCTGACTCTGTGTCATTGATCCAGACCCAGACTGATTTGGAGCAGATCTTTAGGGCTCAGCTCTGCTCTGGTCTTGGTCCAGGTGGAATTAGCTGCATTAGTCACTGTGGATCTGGACTTTTGTATCGATGCAGCAGGAAGCAGACAGTGAGTGTGAGAGATCGAACGGACTTTTGTGGCTTTCAGGTTTTAGGGTCAGGACTGAAATACAGACTGTGAATAAATGGACGGCGGTTTGGCTCCACTTTACACTGAAAACGTGGCTCCTCTGGACCTGCTGCTGTGATCCTCGCCTTTTTGCTCTTAGAATGTTCGTATTAACCTGCTCTACATGATCCTGGGTTTTTATTGCACTATTTTGGGGGAGTGGGGTTGCCTCTCCACAGATATAACCTGAAAAAGACTAAAAAACCACACTGCAAAAAAGCTTGGCCAAAACGTAAGATATAAACACTTAAATTGATCAGAACATGACTTAAAATAGTGAAATGATCACAATTCCAGGTCTGTTTTTGAGGAGAAATTATAACATGACTTCAAGCTCACAAGAGTCACTTTTGTGTAATATAGGAACTTTATACAGTTGGCTGGTTTATTTAGACTTGGTTCATTTCTATGGAAGAGCATTAGTTCCAATTGGTTTTGAATATTAAATCCCGCCGAATTTCTCACTTTGAATTTTTTAACTCTGAAAAAAGTCCTCAAACTCAACACTCAAATTCAGAGAGTAATTTTCTCTGTAAAGTTCCCAGACTCCGAGGCAGAAGTGTCGATCCTGAGTGACGGGACTGAGGCTGTTTCCTATTGGCCGCTCTCATCTGTGGGCGGGGCCCCACAGACTCTATAATGTGCAGCTGTTTTTCAGAACTGTGCAGTTTTAATGCTGTTTGTTTGTATGGACTTGTTTGGAAATTTGCCTCTTGGCCTGGACTCCCTTGAAAAAGAGGTTTTTAATCTCAGTGGGACCTTCCTGGTTAAATAAAGGTTAAATAAATAAAAAAAGTGGGCGGAGCTTGAGGATTATTCTGACCAATCAGATTCACTGCTCCATTTCCTGTTTGTTCCAGAGTCGAATCGGATCAGATCAGATCAGATCAGGTCAGATTGGATCAGATCGGATCAGATCGGATCAGATTGGATCGGATCAGATCGGATCAGATTGGATCGGATCAGATCGGATCGGATCGGATCAGATTGGATCAGATCAGATCAGATCAGGTCAGGTCAGATTGGATCAGATCGGATCGGATCAGATCGGATCAGATTGGATCAGATCAGATCGGATCAGATCGGATCAGATTGGATCAGATCAGATCGGATCAGATTGGATCAGATCGGATCAGATCGGATCAGATCAGTCTGGATCGATTCCTTAGGCTTGAAATGTGGATGTTGAATTTGACGCCTTGAAAATATTTGTGCTGAATATTTAAAAGGTGATTTTTTTTAATACATAATTTTAAACATGTTTTTCAGAGCTAAAAAATTCAAAGTTAGAAATTCATCGGCATTTAAAATTATGACCTCTGTTCTTCTACGTTCCCAGTTTAGTTCTGGTTCTGGTTTTGGCCGTGATCTCCTGACACCAGCCAGAGTTTACAGTTAGAGTTATAGAGTTATAGTTATATATTTATAGTTATATAGTTAGAGTTCTAGAGTTTTATAGTTATAGTTTTATAGTTATAGTTTTATAGTTATAGTTATATAGTTATAGTTATATAGTTAGAGTTCTAGAGTTTTATAGTTATAGTTATATAGTTATAGTTTTATAGTTATAGTTATATAGTTATAGTTATATAGTTATAGTTATATAGTTATAGTTATATAGTTATAGTTATATAGTTATAGTTATATAGTTATAGTTATATAGTTATAGTTTTATAGTTATAGTTTTATAGTTATAGTTTTATAGTTATAGTTTTATAGTTATAGTTTTATAGTTATATAGTTGGCGGCACGGTGGCTGAGTGGCAACACTCAGGCCTCACAGCAAGAAGGTTGCGGGTTCGATCCCCGGGTCGCCCGGGCCTTTCTGTGTGGAGTTTGCATGTTCCTCCCCGTGTCTGGATGGTTTCCTCCGGGTGCTCCGGTTTCCCCCATCAACCCAAAACATGCAGCACCTGAACTAACATCAAGGACCATGTTGTCCACCCTCCTGTGGGCTCACCACCTGCAGAGGGGTTCATAGGGGGTCAGGTGCTATGAGTATTGGGCAGCAAGCTGCCCCCGCGACCCAGCCGGATTAAGCGGGAGAAGATGGATGGATGGATGGATGGATGGATAGTTATATAGTTATAGTTATATAGTTATAGTTATATAGTTATAGTTTTATAGTTATAGTTATATAGTTATAGTTATATAGTTATAGTTTTATAGTTATAGTTATATAGTTAGAGTTCTAGAGTTTTATAGTTATAGTTATATAGTTATAGTTATATAGTTATAGTTTTATAGTTATAGTTATATAGTTAGAGTTCTAGAGTTTTATAGTTATAGTTATATAGTTATAGTTATATAGTTAGAGTTCTAGAGTTTTATAGTTATATAGTTAGAGTTCTAGAGTTTTATAGTTATAGTTATAGTTATATAGTTCTAGTCTTCTAGTTTTTCCTGTTATACGTTCTGTGTCATCTGGGTCCTCGTGTCAGGACTTGTTTGTGCCGTTGTCTGAAATAATGTTTGTCCTCACCTCTCCTCCTCCATCACACCTCCTTCCCCCTCCATACCCGCCATACCACCGCCGCAATGCATCCTGGGTAACGCTGTATACAGGCAGGAGACTATAGCAAAGACCAGGACTAAAGCAGGACTAAAGCAGGACTAAAGCAGGACTGAACCAGGACTAAAGCAGGACTAAACCAGGACTAAAGCAGGACTAAAGCAGGACTGAACCAGGACTAAAGCAGGACTAAACCAGGACTAAAGCAGCACTAAACTAGGTCTAAACCAGGACTAAAGCAGCACTAAACTAGGTCTAAACCAGGACTAAAGCAGCACTAAACTAGGTCTAAACCAGGACTAAACCAGGACTAAACCAGGAATAAACCAGGACTAAAGCAGGACTAAAGCAGGAATTAACCAGGGCTAAACCAGGACTGAACCAGGGCTAAACCAGGACTGAACCAGGGCTAACCTTTCTTAACTTAAACTTTTACTAAACCAGAACTAAACAAGGACTAAACAATAGCTGAACCAAGCGTGAACCAGAAATACAGCAGAACTAAAATGGAACTAAACCCACACTGAACCAGAACTAAATGAGGACAAAACTAAACCAAGACCAAACCAAGAATAAAATGGGACTAAACCAGGACTTCCCTGTGTTCTCTAAACTCTCTGACATTCATATTGTTGATGAAGTTTCTTGCCCAACAACACCCCAACATAAAACAGGATCTGAACCGGCAACCTCCTGGTGATGGGGCCCTGAACATCTCTGCCTGATGTTGCGTGTTTTTCTCATGACATTTCAGATTTACGGTGGCGTTTATACTGTGGGTTATTCTAATGGCAGCGTTGCAGTGCTGAAGCCCACGTCTCGCTGCAGTAAATCTGACGGGAGCGCGTCAGGCTCCGTCTGACCCGCCACCAAACGCATCAGGCAAATGTATGGAAATGAGCGCGGGGGGGGGGTGGGTGTGTGCGCAAACGGGCTTTAAAGGCGACATTAGGGACGAGTCTGCGCAAACGGGCTTTAAAGACGACATTAGGACCTATTGTTGAGTATTTATTATTATCTAAAGGGCCCATATTACGCTGTTTCATGAGCTACATTTTAATGTTGTTTCCTCGTCACAAACAGACCTGGAGTTTGTTTCTTTCACATGTTTAATGCACAAACCTGCACATTTAGGATTCTTATTTCAAACAGAAAACACTCTGTTCCACCTTGTGATGTCATGTAATAACTCCACACGCCTTCACTACAATTGTTTGGATCATTTCAGCCTCTGGAATCACTGATCTCCCCTTAAGGAGCTGTTCACTTAGGTTAGGTTCAGTCTGCAGAAGAAGGGACCCAAATCCAATTTTTTCGCCACATTGCAACTTGTATTTGATCTTTAATGACCATCTGATCCACACAGATTTGATGTTTTCAAATGTGACCCAGGACACTTGGATCTGTGCTCCTAAAACCGAAACATATCTGATCTTTTGACCTGTGACTTCAGTCTGAACAGCCTCATCTAATTCATCCAACCTCCACGTCATCAACAAGTGACGAACGTCACGCTTCTGAGCTGAACTAGGGAAAACTGGAAGAAAGCCACAAACAAGGCGGACGACAATGCAAGAGAATTTTCTGGCTATATTTGGGAAATAGCTGCGACTCCACACCCACAGGTTAGTTCTATGGACGCTGCTGCTGCTCCACAAAACGCCACGGCCAAAAACCAAAACCCTCGTCCTTCTCATTCTCAATTTCCTCCTTAAAACAAATCAGCTGCACATGTTCTGGCTCTGGAACGACGGCAACATTAAACTCTCCAGGAGCTCAGAGCAGCTCCATGTTCAGGCGACTTCTGTAAACCCTGAGCTCGTTTAAAGTTCACACTGGAGATCACACACACATCGCAGTTAACTGGAAATGTGAACGACCTCGCAAAAAATCCTAATCGAGCATTAAGCCCTGCAGTCTGAACGTGGCCTTAGAAACTACAGCGTCATGACATCACAAAGTGGAACAGAGCGTTTGAAGCTTTGCAGATGTGGACAGACGAATAATAAAGAGTGACTCAAATGTGTGAAGGAAACATTCTAACAGCGTGAAGCTCACAAGAGTCACTTTGGTGTCATATAAAGTATTTAACATTTTAATGTTCTGCTAAACTGACATACAGAGAATTAAAGCTGCACTGCGTAACTTTTATGGTGGAGGATGTGCTATAGCTGCTTGTCTCCATGGAGATGTTATTATTTTACGTGAAATGTTCCACCATGTGCCACAAACGTCTCTATTTAGTATTTATTCAGTTAAAAATACTGCTGAAAATACTTTGAAAAACATGCAACCCGAGTGGGGGTCGCCTCTCCACAGATGTAACCTGTAAACCAGGACTACATCAGGACTAAACCAGGACTACATCAGGACTAAACCAGGACTACGTCAGGACTAAACCAGGACTACATCAGGACTAAACCAGGACTATGCCAGGACTAAATCAGGACCACTCTGGGTTCAGAGGTCACAGTTTGTCTTTGTAAATGTGTGTCAATAAAGATGTGGACCTGGTCTAAAGTGGAGCGGGGTCATGACCTCTGTGTAAGGCGGCCATTACAGCTGGAAGGGCCGGTGCATTGTGGGTAATGGAGGAGTTTATGGCCCCGTTAGAGGCGTTTAATGTCCGTATTAATGTGGGAGATCGGAGATCTGCTGACTCTGCTCCAATCTACAATAAAGACCGGACCAGAGAGCAGGGCCGAGGGGGGCGGGGCCTGACCAAGTCCTGGCTTAGACCTGGTGTAGACCTGGCGTAGACCTAGTTGAGACCTGGTTTAGACCTGGCTGAGACCTGGTTTAGACCTGGCTTAGACCTGGCTTAGACCTGGCTTAGATTGGATTTGATACTATCCTACAATTTATACCTGGTCTAACCAGGACTAAACCAGGACTAAACTAGCACTAAACCAGGACTAAAGCAGGACTGAACCAGGACTAAACCCATACCAAGAGTCTTTTGCATTGTAACTGAGTCCTTAGGCTCCTTCGGGTTGTCCCAGGTGCATGCTGGGAGCTCCCGTGGTGCAGTGGAGGGGTTTCCTGACAGGCGCTAGAGGGGCCGATGTCCTCTCCCCTGGATCTGAACTCCAGGTCCAATTAAGACCCGGCCAGAGGGGGGCGCCACTGCAGGAGTCCAGAGAGATGAGCCTGATGGGGGAAACAGCAGGAACCAAAGCCAACAGTGATGGATGTTTTTACACAGATGCTGAAAGTTCTTTCACACCCACAGCAGTTTGAGCACCAAACGTTCCATTCGAACCAGAAGCTTTTAGTTTGGTTTGCTTCCGTTGGTGTGAAAGCTTCAGTCGCACTTGGATCTGCACTAAATCAAGCAGACCTTAAAAAAGCGAAGATTTTGGTCTGCTTGACTCTGCATCAAACGCCAAACTCTGGAGCGTCGCTCTGGTGGGAACGTCACCTCGAGTCCAAACCGCTCCAAGTAATGAGACCAAAGAAACCAGGACTGATTTAATGAACCATTCACAGTTTCCCTGAAGGGGGCGTGTGGACTTAGACCTGCAGGACTTCACCTGAGACAAACATCTGCTGCTGGCAGATCCACCAGTCCGCCCTGTGTGCCCGGGCCCCAGCAGCATCGGGCCCTCGTTCCCTGGTTAAGGGGTGTGATGGGGCCGGGTTGGGCCCAGACGCCTGTCCCGGTGGTTTGTGAGTCTGAGCTCCCTGGGCCAGGGAGGTTCTTAGGCGGGTTCGAGATGCCGTGTCTGGTGGAGGTCGGCCTCTGCTCGGGGGACAGGGGCCGACCCCGTGGCTCCGTGGTTAGGCCCCTGGGTTAGACGGTGCATCTGGACCTCGCTTCAGAGAGGTCTGCCTCAGCAGGACGGCCTCAGCGTCTCTGAGCCACGTGCAGTCAGACCTGCTGTGAGCAGGAGACTTGGATCTTGGTTTTATTGTCTGGTGTGGACCAAATAGTTTCCAGGGGTTTCAGAAATATTATAAATGTACTGAAATACAGTGTCTCAAAGAACGTCTCAAAGAACGTCTCAAAGAACGTCTCAAAGGACGTCTCAAAGGACGTCTCAAAGAACGTCTCAAAGAACGTCTCAAAGAACGTCTCAAAGAACGTCTCAAAGAACGTCTCAAAGAACGTCTCAAAGAACGTCTGAACGGAGAGTGTGTGTTTATGTGGATCTCTCACAGCTGATTGATTCTTGCTGGTTTCTTCTCTTGTTCCTCCAAACGTTCTTCTCTGCTGTTTTGAATCTTACTCTCAGGACTCTCAAACATCTGCTGCCTTCTCTCTTTCTCTGTTCACATCTCTCCCTCTCTCCATTCTGTCAGTCGTCTTTTTTCTCACCTTAAATGTCGCTTTTCTCTCTCTTCGCTCCGTTTTTCCTCTGTCCTCTCATTTCTTCTGTCTCCAAATATATTCGGTCTCTCTTCTCTCTCCTTGACCCCAACTCCCGCCTCACTGCAAAAATATCCCTCCTTAAACCTAGAAACATCCGCTTGAGTTTAAATGCTCCAGAAACAAGTGAAACTCTCCAACATAAATCTCAAAATAAGATAAAACCACTTATTCTGAGCAATAATCTGAAATGTAACGGATCTAAATAAAGCAGAAAACACTCATTCTAAGAATAAATTCTTAAAATCTTAAAATTAGAATATAAAGCTGTTCTTGACTCTTTTATTCTGGACTTTATGAATTTTAATGAAATTCTTTATTTCCTTATTTTAAGACTAATTTCTAATTTTTTGGTAATTTACTGATAAATTGCAGCTCCTAAAATGTTTAAATCTTCAGTCCAGAATCGACTCATTTCCATCTGTAAAAACACTTAACACTTATTTTTCTTTCTTTGACCACATTCGAACTAGTTCATAGATATAAAAACTAAATCAGGAAAAAAGTAATATTTTCTTGAAATCACAAACACATTCACCATGTTACATATTTAGTAAATATCCTTAAAATAAGACAAATAAGATTTTTTTTGTTTAGATGTAAGAGAATAAATCGAGTCGAGTTTTATGACATTTGCAGTGAGACGTTTCTCTGTCCTGTGCTGCAAATGTCTCTGATCTGAGAAGATTTTAAAACTTCTATCAGATTATTTATGTTGTTTTCAGATTTATTCTCTACTTACTCGTTCTGAGACACTTCATTTTATTCCAGCCTGGTTAAGACGAGCTGAAGGAATGAAGGTTTATCCTGATTTGAGTAAATTTCACTTGAAAAGTAAAATGATCTTGGCCTGATTCCTCAGCCCGTCACTTAAACCATCAGTTCTGATTTGACAAAGGAAAAGTTGGTTCTGGTTCCTGACGAGTCGCTGGAGAGAAATGAATCTGAGCGGAGGCAGTAGGGGGCGCTAACCCGGCAGAAAGGATGAGTGGAACTACAGTCGACTTTTGTACTTAAAATATGAAAATCCATCTTCCTGCTTTTAAAATAAGAAAAAAAACTACTTTTTACACTAATTAAATCTATTATTGGTCAAAACTCACTTATTCCACTGGGAGAGAATTACACTCGACTCAAATAAAGTTCAATGTTCTTCATTTAAGTCATTTTCACCGACATGTTGTTTTTTCCAGTCTAGAGGTCGTTTATTTGAAGAGAATTTGTCCAGTAAAATGATCAGATCATCATCTTTCTCTCCTCCTCTTTCTCTCCTCCTCCTCTTTCTCTCCTCCTCTTTCTCTCCTCCTCTTTCTCTCCTCCTCTTTCTCTCTCTCCTCCTCTTTCTCTCTCTCCTCCTCTTTCTCTCCTCCTCCTCTTTCTCTCCTCCTCTTTCACCCTCCTCCTCTTTCTCTCCTCCTCTTTCTCTTTTCCTCTTTCTCTCCTCCTCTTTCTCTCTCTCCTCCTCTTTCTCTCCTCCTCCTCTTTCTCTCCTCCTCCTCTTTCTCTCCTCCTCTTTCTCTCTCTCCTCCTCTTTCTCTCCTCCTCTTTCACCCTCCTCCTCTTTCTCTCCTCCTCTTTCTCTCTCCTCCTCTTTCTCTCTCTCCTCCTCTCCCTCCTCTTTCTCTCCCTCCTCTTTCTCTCCTCTTTCTCTCTCCTCCTCTTTCTCTCCTCCTCTTTCTCTCCCTCCTCTTTCTCTCCCTCCTCTTTCTCTCACTCCTCTTTCTCTCACTCCTCTTTCTCTCCTCCTCGTTCTCTCACTCCTCTTTCTCTCCTCCTCTTTCTCTCCTCCTCTTTCTCTCTCCTCCTCTTTCTCTCCTCCTCTTTCTCTCCTCCTCTTTCTCTATCTCTCCTCTTTCTCTCCCTCCTCTTTCTCTTTCCTCCTCTTTTTCTCCCTCCTTTCTCTCCTCCTCTTTCTCTCCTCCTCTTTCTCTCCTCCTCTTTTTCTCCCTCCTCTTTCTCTCTCCTCCTCTTTTTCTCCCCCCTCTTTCTCTCCTCCTCTTTCTCTCCTCCTCTTTTTTTTCCTCTTCTTTTTTTCCCTCCTCTTTCTCTCTCCTCCTCTTTCTCTCCTCCTCTTTTTGTCCCTCCTCTTTCTCTCCCTCCTCTTTCTCTCTCCTCCTCTTTCTCTCCCTCCTCTTTCTCTCTCCTCCTCTTTCTCTCTCCCTCCTCTTTCTCTCCCTCCTCTTTCTCTCCCTCCTCTTTCTCTCCTCCTCTTTCTCTCCCTCCTCTTTCTCTCCCTCCTCTTTCTCTCCTCCTCTTTCTCTCCCTCCTCTTTCTCTCCCTCCTCTTTCTCTCTCTTCCTCTTTCTCACTCCTCCTCTTTCTCTCTCTCCTCCTCTCCCTCCTCCTCCTTTCCCTCCTCTTTCTCTCCCTCCTCTTTCTCTCCCTCCTCTTTCTCTCCTCTTTCTCTCTCCTCCTCTTTCTCTCCTTTCATAGTAAATCCATGTTGTTAATTTGTTACTGAATCAATAATTTGATTGGACAAAACTCACTGCTGAGGGAATAATGTCACTAAAGGAGCAGGCAGGAGCAGGCAGGAGCAGACAGGAGCAGGCAGGAGCAGACAGGAGCAGGCAGGAGCAGACAGGAGCAGACAGGAGCAGGCAGGAGCAGACAGGAGCAGACAGGAGCAGACAGGAGCAGGCAGGAGCAGAGAGGAGCAGACAGGAGCAGACAGGAGCAGGCAGGAGCAGACAGGAGCAGAGAGGAGCAGACAGGAGCAGACAGGAGCAGGCAGGAGCAGACAGGAGCGGGCAGGAGCAGACAGGAGCAGAGAGGAGCAGGCAGGAGCAGACAGGAGCGGGCAGGAGCAGACAGGAGCAGACAGGAGCAGGCAGGAGCAGACAGGAGCAGGCAGGAGCAGACAGGAGCAGGCAGGAGCAGACAGGAGCAGACAGGAGCAGACAGGAGCAGGCAGGAGCAGACAGGAGCAGGCAGGAGCAGACAGGAGCAGACAGGAGCAGGCAGGAGCAGACAGGAGCGGGCAGGAGCAGACAGGAGCAGAGAGGAGCAGGCAGGAGCAGACAGGAGCGGGCAGGAGCAGACAGGAGCAGACAGGAGCAGGCAGGAGCAGACAGGAGCGGGCAGGAGCAGACAGGAGCAGAGAGGAGCAGGCAGGAGCAGACAGGAGCGGGCAGGAGCAGGCAGGAGCAGACAGGAGCGGGCAGGAGCAGACAGGAGCAGAGAGGAGCAGGCAGGAGCAGACAGGAGCGGGCAGGAGCAGACAGGAGCAGACAGGAGCAGACAGGAGCAGGCAGGAGCAGACAGGAGCAGGCAGGAGCACACAAGAGCAGGCAGGAGCAGACAGGAGCAGAGAGGAGCAGACAGGAGCGGGCAGGAGCGGGCAGGAGCAGACAGGAGCAGACAGGAGCAGACAGGAGCAGGCAGGAGCAGACAGGAGCAGGCAGGAGCGGACAGGAGCAGACAGGAGCAGGCAGGAGCAGAGAGGAGCAGAGGAGCAGACAGGAGCGGACAGGAGCGGACAGGAGCAGGCAGGAGCAGAGAGGAGCAGAGGAGCAGACAGGAGCGGACAGGAGCAGACAGGAGCAGACAGGAGCAGGCAGGAGCAGAGAGGAGCAGAGGAGCAGACAGGAGCAGACAGGAGCAGGCAGGAGCAGACAGGAGCAGACAGGAGCAGGCAGGAGCAGAGAGGAGCAGAGGAGCAGACAGGAGCAGACAGGAGCAGGCAGGAGCAGACAGACGAGTTTTAAAGTCCACATGTGTAAAGCCGCATATTGAATGTTCAGTGTTTTGTCGATGCTTCGTTAGAGACACAGAATCTGCAGCAGGAGCAAAGATTTAAAGAGTTTCTGTTCCGCTCTTTCCTAATCTGAAGTTTCCTCGTCACAAACAGAGAGTTTCACACACAAACCTGCAGCTTTACTCTTCACTAGAATCTATCTGGATAATTTCACATCTAAAATTGCTCATCTGACAAAAGGTAAAAGGAGCTGTTCACCACTTCATGACATCACGAGGGTGTTTGGAGCTTTGGAGACGTCGAATAATAACGAGTCCCTCAAACGTGAATGAAACAAAACACAACTGCAGAACAACAGGAGAACAAGAGTTAAAGACAGGAGGACAAAACACAACTGCAGAACAACAGGAGAACAAGAGTTAAAGACAGGAGGACAAAACACAACTGCAGAACAACAGGAGAACAAGAGTTAAAGACAGGAGGACAAAACACAACTGCAGAACAACAGGAGAACAAGAGTTAAAGACAGGAGGAAGTTTGTGTTTGTCGACCGACTGAAGGAAAATTTACACTACAAGAGTGAATTTAGAAAAGTCCAGTACACATGAGACCCACAAGGGTGCACTCCCTCTCTTTCTCTCTCCCTCCCTCTCTTCTCTTCTCTCCCTCTCCTCCTCCATCTCTCTCCCTCTCTTCTCTCCCTCTCCTCCTCCATCTCTCTCCCTCTCTTCTCTTCCTCTCCTCCTCCATCTCTCTCCCTCCCTCTCTTCTCTTCTTCTTCCTCTCCTCCTCCATCTCTCTCCCTCTCTTCTCTTCCTCTCCTCCTCCATCTCTCTCCCTCCCTCTCTTCTCTTCTTCTTCCTCTCCTCCTCCATCTCTCTCCCTCCCTCTCTTCTCTTCCTCTCCTCCTCCATCTCTCTCCCTCCCTCTCTTCTCTTCTTCTTCCTCTCCTCCTCCATCTCTCTCCCTCCCTCTCTTCTCTTCTTCCTCTCCTCCTCCATCTCTCTCCCTCCCTCTCTTCTCTTCCTCTCCTCCTCATCTCTTTCCCTCCCTCTCTTCTCTTCTTTTCCTCCTCCCTCTCTCTCCCTCCCTCTCCTCTCTTCCTCTCCTCCTCCATCTCTCTCCCTCCCTCTCTTCTCTTCCTCCTGTCGGCTCCTTCTCTCTTTTCTTCTGTTTCAGGGAATTGCATTGAGTCCACAGGGTCGAGGGTCGAGTTCACTTCTATTTTTAACCCTGTGTTTACTTTAGTGCTCTGAGAAATCACTGCAACTATTACTGTTCCTGTCTGCTCCTGTCTCCTCCTGCCTGCTCCTGCCTGCTCCTGTCTGCTCCTGTCTGCTCCTGCCTGCTCCTGCCTGCTCCTGTCTGCTCCTGTCTGCTCCTGCCTGCTCCTGTCTGCTCCTGTCTGCTCCTGCCTGCTCCTGTCTCCTCCTGTCTGCTCCTGCCTGCTCCTGTCTGCTCCTGCCTGCTCCTGTCTGCTCCTGCCTGCTCCTGCCTGCTCCTGTCTGCTCCTGTCTGCTCCTGCCTGCTCCTGTCTCCTCCTGTCTGCTCCTGCCTGCTCCTGTCTGCTCCTGCCTGCTCCTGTCTGCTCCTGCCTGCTCCTGCCTGCTCCTGCCTGCTCCTGTCTGCTCCTGTCTGCTCCTGTCTGCTCCTGTCTGCTCCTGTCTGCTCCTGTTTCCTCCTGTCTCCTCCTGTCTGCTCCTGTCTGCTCCTGCCTGCTCCTGCCTGCTCCTGTCTGCTCCTGTCTGCTGCCTGCTCCTGCCTGCTCCTGTCTGCTCCTGTCTGCTCCTGTCTGCTCCTGTCTGCTCCTGTCTGCTCCTGTCTGCTCCTGTTTCCTCCTGTCTCCTCCTGTCTCCTCCTGTCTGCTCCTACCTGCTCCTGCCTGCTCCTGCCTGCTCCTGCCTGCTCCTGTCTGCTCCTGTCTGCTCCTGCCTGCTCCTGTCTGCTCCTGTCTCCTCCTGTCTGCTCCTGCCTGCTCCTGCCTGCTCCTGTCTGCTCCTGTCTGCTCCTGCCTGCTCCTGCCTGCTCCTGTCTCCTCCTGTCTGCTCCTACCTGCTCCTGCCTGCTCCTGCCTGCTCCTGTCTGCTCCTGTCTGCTCCTGCCTGCTCCTGTCTGCTCCTGTCTGCTCCTGCCTGCTCCTGTCTGCTCCTGTCTGCTCCTGTCTGCTCCTGTTTCCTCCTGTCTGCTCCTGTCTGCTCCTGTCTCCTCTTGTCTGCTCCTGCCTGCTCCTGCCTGCTCCTGTCTGCTCCTGCCTGCTCCTGTCTGCTCCTGTCTCCTCCTGTCTGCTCCTGCCTGCTCCTGTCTCCTCCTGTCTGCTCCTGTCTGCTCCTGCCTGCTCCTGTCTGCTCCTGTTTCCTACTGTCTGCTCCTGTCTGCTCCTGTTTCCTCCTGCCTGCTCCTGCCTGCTCCTGTCTGCTCCTGTCTGCTCCTGCCTGCTCCTGCCTGCTCCTGCCTGCTCCTGTCTGCTCCTGCCTGCTCCTGTCTGCTCCTGCCTGCTCCTGCCTGCTCCTGTCTGCTCCTGTCTGCATGTTTCTAAACCGTGTTTTTACATTTTTGGTTCTGGCTCGTGTGTGAACAGTGGGTGGTTCTGGTGCAGGTGGTTCTGGTGCAGGTGGTTCTGGTGCAGGTGGTTTTGGTGCAGGTGGTTCTGGTGCAGGTGGTTCTGGTGCAGGTGGTTTTGGTGCAGGTGGTTCTGGTGCAGGTGGTTCTGGTGCAGGTGGTTCTGCTGCATTGGCCTAAATGTCCCCGTGTGTCAGATACTGAATATTGAGATTATTTTTCAGATTTTCAGTGTTTCGGGTCCGACACTAAACGGACTCTTGTGAGATTTAAATCACGTCAGAACATTTTTACCTCCTCAAACACAGACCTGGAGCTGTGCTGGTTTAGTCCTGGTCCTCCTTGGCCCCGCTCTGGTCTGAGTCCTGGTTTAGTCCTGGTCCTCCTTGGCCCCGCTCTGGTCTGAGTCCTGGTTTAGTCCTGGTCCTCCTTGGCCCCGCTCTGGTCTGAGTCCTGGTTTAGTCCTGGTCCTCCTTGGCCCCGCTCTGGTCTGAGTCCTGGTTTAGTCCTGGTCCTCCTTGGCCCCGCTCTGGTCTGAGTCCTGGTTTAGTCCTGGTCCTCCTTGGCCCCGCTCTGGTCTGAGTCCTGGTTTAGTCCTGGTCCTCCTTGGCCCCGCTCTGGTCTGAGTCCTGGTCCTCCTTGGCCCCGCTCTGGTCTGAGTCCTGGTTTAGTCCTGGTCCACCTTGGCCCCGCTCTGGTCTGAGTCCTGGTTTAGTCCTGGTCCTCCTTGGCCCCGCTCTGGTCTGAGTCCTGGTTTAGTCCTGGTCCTCCTTGGCCCCGCTCTGGTCTGAGTCCTGGTTTAGTCCTGGTCCTCCTTGGCCCCGCTCTGGTCTGAGTCCTGGTTTAGTCCTGGTCCTCCTTGGCCCCGCTCTGGTCTGAGTCCTGGTTTTAGTCCTGGTCCTCCTTGGCCCCGCTCTGGTCTGAGTCCTGGTTTAGTCCTGGTCCTCCTTGGCCCCGCTCTGGTCTGAGCCCTGGTTTAGTCCTGGTCCTCCTTGGCCCCGCTCTGGTCTGAGTCCTGGTTTAGTCCTGGTCCTCCTTGGCCCCGCTCTGGTCTGAGTCCTGGTTTAGTCCTGGTCCTCCTTGGCCCCGCTCTGGTCTGAGTCCTGGTTTAGTCCTGGTCCTCCTTGGCCCCGCTCTGGTCTGAGTCCTGGTTTAGTCCTGGTCCACCTTGGCCCCGCTCTGGTCTGAGTCCTGGTTTAGTCCTGGTCCTCCTTGGCCCCGCTCTGGTCTGAGTCCTGGTTTAGTCCTGGTCCTCCTTGGCCCTGCTCTGGTCTGAGTCCTGGTTTAGTCCTGGTTTAGTCCTGGTCCTCCTTGGCCCCGCTCTGGTCTGATTCCTGGTTTAGTCCTGGTCCTCCTTGGCCCCGCTCTGGTCTGAGTCCTGGTTTAGTCCTGGTTTAGTCCTGGTCCTCCTTGGCCCCGCTCTGGTCTGAGTCCTGGTTTAGTCCTGATCCTCCTTGGCCCCGCTCTGGTCTGAGTCCTGGTTTAGTCCTGGTCCTCCTTGGCCCCGCTCTGGTCTGAGTCCTGGTTTAGTCCTGGTCCTCCTTGGCCCCGCTCTGGTCTGAGTCCTGGTTTAGTCCTGGTCCACCTTGGCCCCGCTCTGGTCTGAGTCCTGGTTTAGTCCTGGTCCTCCTTGGCCCCGCTCTGGTCTGAGTCCTGGTTTAGTCCTGGTCCTCCTTGGCCCTGCTCTGGTCTGAGTCCTGGTTTAGTCCTGGTTTAGTCCTGGTCCTCCTTGGCCCCGCTCTGGTCTGATTCCTGGTTTAGTCCTGGTCCTCCTTGGCCCCGCTCTGGTCTGAGTCCTGGTTTAGTCCTGGTTTAGTCCTGGTCCTCCTTGGCCCCGCTCTGGTCTGAGTCCTGGTTTAGTCCTGATCCTCCTTGGCCCCGCTCTGGTCTGAGTCATGGTTTAGTCCTGGTTTAGTCCTGGTCCTCCTTGGCCCCGCTCTGGTCTGAGTCCTGGTTTAGTCCTGGTCCTCCTTGGCCCCGCTCTGGTCTGAGTCCTGGTTTAGTCCTGGTCCTCTTTGGCCCCGCTCTGGTCTGAGTCCTGGTTTAGTCCTGGTTTAGTCCTGGTCCTCCTTGGCCCCGCTCTGGTCTGAGTCCTGGTTTAGTCCTGATCCTCCTTGGCCCCGCTCTGGTCTGAGTCCTGGTTTAGTCCTGGTTTAGTCCTGGTCCTCCTTGGCCCCGCTCTGGTCTGAGTCCTGGTTTAGTCCTGGTCCTCCTTGGCCCCCCTCTGGTCTGAGTCCTGGTTTAGTCCTGGTCCTCCTTGGCCCCACTCTGGTCTGAGTCCTGGTTTAGTCCTGGTCCTCCTTGGCCCCGCTCTGGTCTGAGTCCTGGTTTAGTCCTGGTCCTCCTTGGCCCCGCTCTGGTCTGAGTCCTGGTTTAGTCCTGGTCCTCCTTGGC
This sequence comes from Odontamblyopus rebecca, assembly GCA_030686955.1. Classification (NCBI taxonomy): domain Eukaryota; kingdom Metazoa; phylum Chordata; class Actinopteri; order Gobiiformes; family Gobiidae; genus Odontamblyopus; species Odontamblyopus rebecca. The sequence goes on along the minus strand of CM060656.1, from coordinate 44,062,072 downwards.
CCCGCTCTGGTCTGAGTCCTGGTTTAGTCCTGGTCCTCCTTGGCCCCGCTCTGGTCTGAGTCCTGGTTTAGTCCTGGTCCTCCTTGGCCCCGCTCTGGTCTGAGTCCTGGTTTAGTCCTGGTCCTCCTTGGCCGCGCTCTTGTCTTAGTCCTGGTTTAGTCCTGGTCCTCCTTGGCCCCGCTCTGGTCTGAGTCCTGGTTTAGTCCTGGTCCTCCTTGGCCCCGCTCTGGTCTGATTCCTGGTTTAGTCCTGGTCCTCCTTGGCCCCGCTCTGGTCTGAGTCCTGGTTTAGTCCTGGTTTAGTCCTGGTCCTCCTTGGCCCCGCTCTGGTCTGAGTCCTGGTTTAGTCCTGATCCTCCTTGGCCCCGCTCTGGTCTGAGTCCTGGTTTAGTCCTGGTTTAGTCCTGGTCCTCCTTGGCCCCGCTCTGGTCTGAGTCCTGGTTTAGTCCTGGTCCTCCTTGGCCCCGCTCTGGTCTGAGTCCTGGTTTAGTCCTGGTCCTCTTTGGCCCCGCTCTGGTCTGAGTCCTGGTTTAGTCCTGGTCCTCCTTGGCCCCGCTCTGGTCTGAGTCCTGGTTAAGTCCTGGTTTAGTCCTGGTCCTTCTTGGCCCCGCTCTGGTCTGAGTCCTGGTTTAGTCCTGGTCCTCCTTGGCCCCGCTCTGGTCTGAGTCCTGGTTTAGTCCTGGTCCTCCTTGGCCCCGCTCTGGTCTGAGTCCTGGTTTAGTCCTGGTCCTCCTTGGCCCCCCTCTGGTCTGAGTCCTGGTTTAGTCCTGGTCCTCCTTGGCCCCGCTCTGGTCTGAGTCCTGGTTTAGTCCCTGGTCCTCCTTGGCCCCGCTCTGGTCTGAGTCCTGGTTTAGTCCTGGTCCTCCTTGGCCCCGCTCTGGTCTGAGTCCTGGTTTAGTCCTGGTCCACCTTGGCCCCGCTCTGGTCTGAGTCCTGGTTTAGTCCTGGTCCTCCTTGGCCCCGCTCTGGTCTGATTCCTGGTTTAGTCCTGGTCCTCCTTGGCCCCGCTCTGGTCTGAGTCCTGGTTTAGTCCTGGTTTAGTCCTGGTCCTCCTTGGCCCCGCTCTGGTCTGAGTCCTGGTTTAGTCCTGGTCCTCCTTGGCCCCGCTCTGGTCTGGGTCCTGGTTTAGTCCTGGTCCTCTTTGGCCCCGCTCTGGTCTGAGTCCTGGTTTAGTCCTGGTTTAGTCCTGGTCCTCCTTGGCCCCGCTCTGGTCTGAGTCCTGGTTTAGTCCTGGTCCTCCTTGGCCCCGCTCTGGTCTGAGTCCTGGTTTAGTCCTGGTTTAGTCCTGGTCCTCCTTGGCCCCGCTCTGGTCTGAGTCCTGGTTTAGTCCTGGTCCTCCTTGGCCCCCCTCTGGTCTGAGTCCTGGTTTAGTCCTGGTCCTCCTTGGCCCCACTCTGGTCTGAGTCCTGGTTTAGTCCTGGTCCTCCTTGGCCCCGCTTCTGGTCTGAGTCCCGGTTTAGTCCTGGTCCTCCTTGGCCCCGCTCTGGTCTGAGTCCTGGTTTAGTCCTGGTCCTCCTTGGCCCCGCTCTGGTCTGAGTCCTGGTTTAGTCCTGGTCCTCCTTGGCCCCGCTCTGGTCTGAGTCCTGGTTTAGTCCTGGTCCTCCTTGGCTCCCGCTCTGGTCTGAGTCCTGGTTTAGTCCTGGTCCTCCTTGGCCCCGCTCTGGTCTGAGTCCTGGTTTAGTCCTGGTCCACCTTGGCCCCGCTCTGGTCTGAGTCTGGTTTAGTCCTGGTCCTCATTGGCCCCGCTCTGGTCTGAGTCCTGGTTTAGTCCTGGTCCTCCTTGGCCCCGCTCTGGTCTGATTCCTGGTTTAGTCCTGGTCCTCCTTGGCCCCGCTCTGGTCTGAGTCCTGGTTTAGTCCTGGTTTAGTCCTGGTCCTCCTTGGCCCCGCTCTCGTCTGAGTCCTGGTTTAGTCCTGATCCTCCTTGGCCCCCGCTCTGGTCTGAGTCCTGGTTTAGTCCTGGTTTAGTCCTGGTCCTCCTTGGCCCCGCCTCTGGTCTGAGTCCTGGTTTAGTCCTGGTCCTCCTTGGCCCCGCTCTGGTCTGAGTCCTGGTTTAGTCCTGGTCCTCTTTGGCCCCGCTCTGGTCTGAGTCCTGGTTTAGTCCTGGTCCTCCTTGGCCCCGCTCTGGTCTGAGTCCTGGTTAAGTCCTGGTTTAGTCCTGGTCCTTCTTGGCCCCGCTCTGGTCTGAGTCCTGGTTTAGTCCTGGTCCTCCTTGGCCCCGCTCTGGTCTGAGTCCTGGTTTAGTCCTGGTCCTCCTTGGCCCCGCTCTGGTCTGAGTCCTGGTTTAGTCCTGGTCCTCCTTGGCCCCGCTCTGGTCTGATTCCTGGTTTAGTCCTGGTCCTCCTTGGCCCCGCTCTGGTCTGAGTCCTGGTTTAGTCCTGGTTTAGTCCTGGTCCTCCTTGGCCCCGCTCTGGTCTGAGTCCTGGTTTAGTCCTGATCCTCCTTGGCCCCGCTCTGGTCTCAGTCATGGTTTAATCCTGGTCCTCCTTGGCCCCGCTCTGGTCTGAGTCCTGGTTTAGTCCTGGTCCTCCAAGGCCCGCTCTGGTCTGAGTCCTGGTTTAGTCCTGGTCCTCCTTGGCCCCGCTCTGGTCTGAGTCCTGGTTAAGTCCTGGTTTAGTCCTGGTCCTTCTTGGCCCTGCTCTGGTCTGAGTCCTGGTTTAGTCCTGGTCCTCCTTGGCCCCGCTCTGGTCTGAGTCCTGGTTTAGTCCTGGTCCTCCTTGGCCCCGCTCTGGTCTGATTCCTGGTTTAGTCCTGGTCCTCCTTGGCCCCGCTCTGGTCTGAGTCCTGGTTTAGTCCTGATCCTCCTTGGCCCCGCTCTGGTCTGAGTCCTGGTTAAGTCCTGGTTTAGTCCTGGTCCTCCTTGGCCCCGCTCTGGTCTGAGTCCTGGTTTAGTCCTGGTCCTCCTTGGCCCCCCTCTGGTCTGAGTCCTGGTTTAGTCCTGGTCCTCCTTGGCCCCCCTCTGGTCTGAGTCCTTGGCCCCGCTCTGGTCTGAGTCCTGGTCCTCCTTGGCCCCGCTCTGGTCTGAGTCCTGGTTTAGTCCTGGTCCTCCTTGGCCCCGCTCTGGTCTGAGTCCTGGTTTAGTCCTGGTCCTCCTTGGCCCCGCTCTGGTCTGAGTCCTGGTTTAGTCCTGGTCCTCCTTGGCCCCGCTCTGGTCTGAGTCCTGGTTTAGTCCTGGTCCTCCTTGGCCCCGCTCTGGTCTGAGTCCTGGTTTAGTCCTGGTCCTCCTTGGCCCTGCTCTGGTCTGAGTCCTGGTTTAGTCCTGGTCCTCCTTGGCCCCGCTCTGGTCTGAGTCCTGGTTTAGTCCTGGTCCTCCTTGGCCCCGCTCTGGTTTTTGGCTTCTCTCTGGTCCAGATGTCGCGTTGGGGCGGTGGGATCGTCTCTTTACAGCAGAACGCCGTAAAGTGGCCCGGGCCATCTGCCAGGGCGCGGGGCACCGGGCCCTGGCACAGATGGCACAGGAACCGTAAAAACACAGAGCGCCGTAAACTCACCTGCACCGGCCCCGTGTGAAGGGCCCGGCTCAGGGACCCGATCCTCTCAACTTCTTTAGCTTTTAGATCCGGGTCTAATGTTTTGTCCTCGTCACAAGAGTCGAGTTTTTTCCTGCACATGGATCCGTCTCCTGCTCCTGAAACCTGCCGCTTTCATTTTGGGCCAAACAGAAGAACAACAACAAAATAACAACAAAATAATCCAAGGATTGCAGATTTGTTTTGACACCATGAGTTTTGAATTCAAATACTTTTACCTCGGTGCAGAGACACAAAACTCATCTCAGGTCAGGTCCACATGTATCCGGGTATTTTTAAAACCCAACATTTCCCCCCCTCCGACATTTCCCCCCATAAACATTTCCCCCCCATAAAAATAGTTTTATCCGCACCACCTCGTCTTGGAAAAAAACACCTCACACCACACACATCTGCGTTTTCAACCACATTCTTACACATTCCAAACCTGTAGATGGCGCTATTTCCATCACTTCGCTGTCACTTCCGCCTAAACTTAAACAACAGAAAACATGGCTCCGAGCTCCTCTGGACAGACTCGGAGTCAGAATTTCTCCTAAACACAGTTTTGGAGAATAAACTTCCAAAGAAACGACTCCGGTCCACAGTCTTTGGTTTTTGCAGTCGCCTAAACAAACATCACACGTTTGACGTCAGGGCAGATTCATATTTTTTGGTGCAGTGACGTTTTAAAACCCCAGTTATCTCTGTCCACACAAACAGGCAGAAACGGAGTTTTCAAAAATCTTCACTTTTCCCGGAGTTTTCCCTGAATCCTCGTTTCTGATGTTCATGTGGATGAGGTCAAAACACAGCAGAACATCTTCGGTTTCTCAGATCCCGGATCCGTGTGGACGAGGCCTCAAACTCATCACTTTGCAGATAAGATCATTGATTTTGAGTTGATTAAAAAACAACAGTAAAACAGATTTTTTAAAGTTACTTCCTGGAGGTGGCGCCACCTTCAGGGCTCCATGGAAATGGAAAGTTAAAACCACTTTGGAACATTCCCCGTGGAGATATATTTTACTGTGGAATATTATAGACCAGGAAACAACATTTCCATAGAAACAAGCAGGATGATTCCCTCCTCCAGGCCAAATAAAAGTCAGGTTTGTGGAGATGCGAGCTTTAGTTTCTTTATGAGACGGGGACAGTGCACAGTCCTGAACCTGAACAGAGGCTCTGCACAGGTTTTACAGCTCAGCTCCACCTGTCGTCCCTGGAGAACGTTTTTCTTTCCTGGTGAAGATATAAACACTTAAATCTATCAGAAAATATCTTAAAAGGAGTGAAATTATCGTGCTGCATGGACAGATGATTTTACTCGACTTAAAATAAATGACCTCTAGACCAGAATGAAGCGTCTCTGGTAAGTAGAGAATAAATGTGAAAACGAGACGAAGAACCTGATCTAAGTGTTAAACTCCAATCAGAGGTTCGTCTGATCCCAGCTGCACGTTTATCCACCGCTTTTAGGAAACGGTGAAGTGTCGTCACAGCCACAGTCGCCCTGGGGCTGAGCCGGGATCCTGGTCACTGCTGTAGTCCTTGGTCCGGACTCAGACCGGTTCACTCTGGTCTGGTCTTGGTCTTGTCCTGGTCTTGATGAGTCCTCACAGAGCCACAAAATCCTGCAGTTCGCTCTGGTCTAAACTGTGTCCTTGGGTTTAGTCCGGGTCTGGGGCTCGTTCTGGACCAGCTGCTCCTCTCGCTCCTCGCTCCCCTGGCCCTGCTCTGTCTCCGGCTCCACTCAAGGAGACAGACACACTTTGAGAACAGCGTAAATACACAAAACTCTCCACAAACAAATACTGCTCCTCTGGGGTTTTAAAGTCCCGACATTATCGGCCGAGTTACTGTGTTCAAATCTGAACAACTGCTACATTTTTTTCTTCTGTTTAGTGTTTGTCCTGTGGCCCAAAGCACGAAAAATAATCTGACGAAGTTAAAATAAAAAAGCCTGTGGATCTGAGCCCTGTGGATCTGAGCCCTGTGGATCTGAGCCCTGTGGATCTGAGCCCTGTGGATCTGAGCCCTGTGGATCTGAGAACTGTGGATCTGAGCCCTGTGGATCTGAACCCTGTGGATCTGAACCCTGTGGGTCTGAGCCCTGTGGATCTGAGCCCTGTGGATCTGAGCCCTGTGGATCTGAGCCCTGTGGATCTGAACCCTGTGGATCTGAACCCTGTGGATCTGAACCCTGTGGATCTGAGCCCTGTGGATCTGAACCCTGTGGATCTGAACCCTGTGGGTCTGAGCCCTGTGGGTCTGAGCCCTGTGGATCTGAACCCTGTGGATCTGAACCCTGTGGATCTGAGCCCTGTGGATCTGAGCCCTGTGGATCTGAACCCTGTGGATCTGAACCCTGTGGATCTGAGCCCTGTGGATCTGAGCCCTGTGGATCTGAGAACTGAAACCTCCCAGAATGCAACTGGGGTTAGTCTTGATCAATACACACACACACACACACACACACACACACACATACACACACACACACACACACATACATGCACATACATGCACATACACATATACACATACACACACATGCACAGCACACACACAGCCACACACACATTCACACACACACGCACACACACACACATACACACACACATACACACACACACACAGACACACACATTCACACACAAACATACACACACACATACACACACACACACAGACACACACACAGACACACACACACTCACAGAACATACAGACACACATACACACACATACACACACACACATACACACACACACACATTCACACACAAACACACTCACAGAACACACAGACACACATACACACACATACACACACACATACACATACACACACAGACACACACACATTCACACACACACACATACACACACACACACACAGACATACACACATTCACACACACTCACAGAACACACAGACACACATACGCACACACATACACACACACATACACACACATACACACACACACACCATGAGTGACACAGAACATGAGCCAATCCTCTTCCTGTAAACACTGAGTTCAGAGTCAAACTTCCTTCTCCTGGACGCAGAAATGTCGCTAATGTGAGTTTACACGTTTACATCTGTCGCCATGGTGACCGATGCCACTATTACGGCTTCTACTAACACTTTATACTAACACTTTACCTTATTCCTCCTGCTTGTGCCCTGTCGGTTCAGTCTCCTCCATGAGCGTCAGGTGTCCCGTACCAAGTGCAGTCGCAGTATTAGTATTTGTGTGCAGTACTGGGGGTTGTGTGTGGCCCATTTCCTGAGGTGCGTCTATAAACGGCGAGTCTCAGATGTAAGAGCAGGTTTAGTGTGAGGCCTTCGGGCTGTGGGCACGAGCTAATGGAGCGACCGAAAAGGAAACACAAACTCTACTTCCAATACTGTGGACTTGGGTCCACAAACGTTTAGAAGTAATGGAAGTCGAAGACTTCTGCCATAATTACTCCTGTCAGCGGAACAAGTGGGACCACGTATAAATCTCTACTAATTACTACGACTGCTACTATTACTACTGCTACTGCTACTACTACTACTACTACTACTACTACTACTACTACTACTACTACTACTACTACTACTACTGCTACTGCTACTGCTTCTGCTACTGCTACTACTACTACTGCTACTGCTTCTGCTACTGCTACTACTACTACTACTACTACTACTGCTGCTACTGCTACTACTGCTACTGCTAATAATACTAATGCTAATACTATCACTACTACCACTGCTATTTCTACTGGTACAACTAACCAGCTGCTGCTACTATTATCACCACTGCTCAGTATTTTGCCCCTGGGGGAATTCGGGGCAGCAGCACAAAGGTTCTTTGTCACTGTGAGCACTAGAGGAAAGTTCTCACTCTGCTCTGGTGTTTTGGTCAGTGATGAAACGTTTCCTTCAGAGTATTTCTTCTGGAAGGTCTTGTGCCACATTTGTGTTTGAGTTATGCTGCTCTTTTGAGGTCAGGACTCAGGGAAAAGTGACCTCCACCTGGAAAAGGCTGATGTTCTGAAACAGTCTTTACCTGTGTGAACTGCACAGGCTGCACTTCTTAGTCGGTTAAAACCCTGATGTTAAAAACTGAAATGAAAAAATCACAAAAGTTTCTAAATTTGCTCAGTGTGAATCAGGTGCAAACAGACAGACGCCCTCTTATTGCCACGTATGAATCAATAATCATTCTTTTTTTTGTTTTTTTTACATTTATTTGTATATTACAGTTTTACCTATTGAGAGATATTGTTAATAAAGTATATTTTTATTTATTTTAATCATTAGTCCTAAGTACTGCTCCCTACTACATTAAACTAATGATTGATCGGCATAACGACTGAACACAGACTAAACCAGGACTTAACACAGACTGAACCAGGACTTAACACAGACTAAACCAGGACTTAACACAGACTAAACCAGGACTTAACACAGACTAAACCAGGACTTAACACAGACTAAACCAGGACTTAACACAGACTGAACCAGGACTTAACACAGACTAAACCAGGACTTAACACAGACTGAACCAGGACTTAACACAGACTAAACCAGGACTTAACACAGACTAAACCAGGACTTAACACAGACTAAACCAGGACTTAACACAGACTAAACCAGGACTTAACACAGACTAAACCAGGACTTAACACAGACTAAACCAAGACTTAACACAGACTAAACCAGGACTTAACACAGACTAAACCAGGACTTAACACAGACTGAACCAGGACTTAACACAGACTGAACCAGGACTTAACACAGACTAAACCAGGACTTTACACAGACTAAACCAGGACTTAACACAGACTGAACCAGGACTTAACACAGACTAAACCAGGACTTAACACAGACTAAACCAGGACTTAACACAGACTGAACCAGGACTTAACACAGACTGAACCAGGACTTAACACAGACTAAACCAGGACTTAACACAGACTAAACCAGGACTTAACACAGACTAAACCAGGACTTAACACAGACTAAACCAGGACTTAACACAAACTGAACCAGGACTTAACACAGACTAAACCAGGACTTTACACAGACTAAACCAGGACTTAACACAGACTGAACCAGGACTTAACACAAACTGAACCAGGACTTAACACAAACTGAACCAGGACTTAGCACAGACTAAACCAGGACTTAACACAAACTGAACCAGGACTTAACACAAACTGAACCAGGACTTAACACAGACTAAACCAGGACTTTACACAGACTAAACCAGGACTTTACATGGACTAAACCAGGATTTAACAGGGAGTCAGATAAAGTCAGTGATGTGAGACCAAAGACTAATGATGTCCAAATTAAGATAAACAGCCACTTATCACGCATTCAGGACTAAACCAGGACTAAACCAGGACCAAACCAGGACCAATCCAGGACTAAACCAGGACTAAACCAGGACTAAACCAGGACTGAACCAGGACTAAACCAGTACCAAACCAGGACCAATCCAGGACTAAACCAGGACTAAACCAGGACTAAACCAGGACCAAACCAGGACTGAACCAGGACTAAACCAGGACCAAACCAGGACTGAACCAGGACTAAACCAGGACTAAACCAGGCCTGAACCAGGACTGAACCAGGACCAAACCAGGACCAAACCAGGACTGAACCAGGACTAAACCAGGACCAAACCAGGACTAAACCAGGCCTGAACCAGGACTAAACCTGCAGTAGCCCAGGCTGCAGATGAACTCCAGCTTTGAGCTGCTCTCTGCTCCTGTGTCTTGAGGTGTTTGTAATGAACTTGTCAAATTGTGCGTTGGTTTTTGTGTTTGAATCGTTTCTGTGGAGAGGAAGAGAAGGAGAGCGAGGGGAGTGAGGAGAACAGGGTGACCTCCAAAAATGCATTTGTCCAGCGCCGCTTGTGACGGCCTCATTTGGTGCTCCAGGTCCAGTGACTCGTCCACAATGAACCAAACGTCAGAGGATCAGAACAGAAGCCAGGACTGAAACTACACGGACTCGTTTAGTGAAATATCGGACCTTTAACACGGACTCGTTTAGTGAAATATCGGACCTTTAACACGGACTCGTTTAGTGAAATATCGGACCTTTAACACGGACTCGTTTAGTGAAATATCGGACCTTTAACACGGACTCGTTTAGTGAAATATCGGACCTTTAACACGGACTCGTTTAGTGAAATATCGGACCTTTAACACGGACTCGTTTAGTGAAATATCGGACCTTTAACACGGACTCGTTTAGTGAAATATCGGACCTTTAACACGGACTCGTTTAGTGAAATATCGGAGTTTACCAGGGACGGTCCCAGTTTTGAGCCCTGTGTCACCTGCCCCAGTGGATTTATACAAAACCAAGGATTTGTCCCAGTTTTACACAAGAAATGTCCCAGTGTCACTATTTTTGACCATTTTGTTCCCAACAGTAAAGAGGCATAAATTGTTTAGTTTTTTACTGTTGGTTTTAGGTTTTTGTTTAAATAAATTACAGAAAACACAAAGGAAATAAAATATGACTCTACATCACATGTTATTAAGTCATGAATGGGCTGAGTGCAGAACAATTTTCTTTTTATAATGACTCATGTCTGTGTAGACTCTGTGCACCTGTCAGGGCGACACACCTGTGAGGGCGACGCACCTGTCAGGGCGACGCACCTGTCAGGGCGACGCACCTGTCAGGGCGACGCACCTGTGAGGGCGACGCACCTGTCAGGGCGACGCACCTGTCAGGGCGACGCACCTGTCAGGGCGACGCACCTGTGAGGGCGACGCACCTGTCAGGGCGACGCACCTGTCAGGGCGACGCACCTGTCAGGGCGACGCACCTGTCAGGGCGACGCACCTGTGAGGGCGACGCACCTGTCAGGGCGACGCACCTGTGAGGGCGACGCACCTGTGAGGGCGACGCACCTGTCAGGGCGACGCACCTGTCAGGGCGACACACCTGTGAGGGCGACACACCTGTCAGGGCGACACACCTGTGAGGGCGACGCACCTGTCAGGGTGACAGGTGCGCTGGAGGAGAGGCATTTCGCTGCTTTAAGGAAAACACTGTCTTACTCCTGGTTTTCTTTTGTTCAGACGATGTTTGGGCCCCTCAGCCCTGAACACGGCTCCTGCTGTTGCTCTTATATAAGTTAAGGCACTGCTCCCTACAGTAATGATCCTGTCACAGCAGTGACAGATAAAACATTTACAATCAGACCCCAGTACGATATTTGATTAGATCTGTACGATTCTTTGGTCTATTAAAACACATGAACCTCCCTCTGAGCCACGAGGGTCGTTCATGTTAAACTCTGCACCGCTCGTTTTGCTAAAATTTGTTTTGTCTGTATAATACGTACTATGACAACTATTATTACACCACTACTGTTACTACACTAACTACCCCTGTTATCTGGGCGGTGCTGGTGTCAGGGTCAGGGTCAGGGTCAGGGTTAGGCTTAGGGATCCGGAGGACGTGTTTCCAGGCTGTTCTACGGCTCCAGACAGTGATTTTGAAGCATGAATTACAACAGTTACATAAAACTTCTGAGTGAGCTGTCAGCAGTGTTTTTGGGTCCAGCCTTGGTCCTTAGTCCTGGTCTTGGTCTGGTTCTAATAAAGTCCTGGCTCACGGTGAGTTCAGGGACGCAGCTGTGACTCGTTAAAGTGGAAACTACCTCCCAAAAAACGTGGGACAAATGAAGAAATATGCAGTACAGTGTGTCAGAGTGCAGGTGCAGGTCTGGGTCTGGTCCAGCTCAGGAGGATTTAAGGGCCAGAGACCAGGGACCCACAGCTCACAGGGTCCAAAGGGCCTTTAGGGTTTGGGGGAGGGGCTGCTCTGGGCTATTGTTTAATCCAGATTTGGGTTTTACATTTAGTCCTGTTTTCTGAGCATCCAAATTATTCACCATGATGAGTTTATGAGCACTTTTCACAACTTTCACAGAGCAGACGGAGTTTTGTAGCGATGGTACCTGAGTCCTGATTAGGGAGACTGGGCTTCCCAGTTTTCCCGGGACAGTCCCAGTCCTGAGCCTAATACTGCAAGTGCTACTACTCCCCTGTCCCACAGATTTACACAAAACCACTGATTTGTCCCAGTTTGATACAAGAAATGTCCCAGTGTCCCTATTTCTGACCAATCTGACCTAAACCAGGACTAAATTAAGACTGAACCAGGACTAAACCAGGACTATCCCAATGTTTGACACGCTCTTTCACTCTTTCATTTATCCCCACCATCCCAACCCGGGCCTGTCCCAGTTTGGAATTCTGAAACTCTGGCCCCCTGTTCCTGACCGTCTCCATGGAGATGTCATTCCTCAGAACAGCCTCAATAAAACCAAAACATGAAACCACATAATTCAAATCAGGACAGTTCAGACTTTGGTCGCCACAAACGCTGTTTTATTTTGGTGGATCTAAACGAGCGCAGCAGCTGTGAGTGTCCAGAGGGTCAGAGGTCAGAGGTCACAGGCTCTCGGTCATGTGACGCATCTGGAACATCTGGAACATCTGCAGTTTCCCACATGAGGAACATCCCACTTCCTGTTCCTGTCGCCGTGTTTACGCTTCGGATTAATGAGATCACCAAAACTCCTGCCAGACCGAGTCTGCAAATACTATGACTACTACTACTACTATTACTACTACTGTACAGCCCAGAACTACTACTAATACTACTATTAGTACTACTACTACTACTACTGCAACTACCACTGTACAGCCCAGAACTACTACTAATACTACTACTACTACTACTACTACTACTACTTCTACTACTTCTACTACTGCAACTACCACTGTACAGCCCAGAACTACTACTAATACTACTATTAGTACTACTACTACTACTGCAACTACCACTGTACAGCCCAGAACTACTACTAATACTACTATTAGTACTACTACTACTACTGCAACTACCACTGTACAGCCCAGAACTACTACTAATACTACTACTACTACTACTACTACTACTACTACTGCTGCTGGTCCTACAAATACCTATTAGTACTACTACTACTGCAACTACCACTGTACAGCCCAGAACTACTACTACTACTACTACTACTACTACTACTACTACTACTACTACTACTACTACTACTGCAACTACCACTGTACAGCCCAGAACTACTACTAATACTACTATTAGTACTACTACTACTACTGCTGCTGCTACTACAAATACTATTACTACTACTGCAACTACCACTGTACAGCCCAGAACTACTACTACTACTACTACTACTACTACTACTACTTCTACTACTGCAACTACCACTGTACAGCCCAGAACTACTACTAATACTACTATTAGTACTACTACTACTACTGCTGCTACTACAAATACTATTACTACTACTGCAACTACCACTGTACAGCCCAGAACTACTACTACTACTACTACTACTACTACTACTACTACTGCAACTACCAACTACCACTGTACAGCCCAGAACTACTACTAATACTACTATTAGTACTACTACTACTACTGCTGCTGCTACTACAAATACTATTACTACTACTGCAACTACCACTGTGGAACTACTACTACTGCTACTATTATTATACTATTATTACTATTACTATTACTATTATTATTACTACTATTATTATTATTACTACTATTACTGCATTACAGTTAGAACTATTATTATAGTATTATGCTGCTACAAATACTATTATTACTATGCAATTACCACTGTACAGCCCAGAATTACTATGCTGCTGCTATACAAATACTATTATACTATTATTATTACTACTATTACTACTACTATTACTACTATTATACAACAACTACCACTGTACAGCCCAGAACTACTACTAATACTACTATTAGTACTACTACTACTACTGCTGCTGCTACTACAAATACTATTACTACTACTGCTACTACCACTGTACAGCCCAGAACTACTACTACTACTATTACTACCACTGTACAGCCCAGAACTACTACTAATACTACTATTAGTACTACTACTACTACTACTACTACAAATACTACTACTACTACTACTACTACTACTACTACTACTACTACTACTGTCACGGGGTCCTCTTCAAAAACACTCAGGCTGAGTCGGGATGCTCATTTAGGATGTTTTATTCCACAGTGCAGAACAGGAAAACAGGCGCAAAAATGGGTGCAGGAAATATTTACAGTGAAACAGTGAGAAAAAGGGTCTATTTACAGGGCAGGCAAAAAAAAGGTTGACTTCTCCTACAAGTCTCTCTCTAGTTCAGCTTTCGCTCCACTCTCTCTTAATCTCCCAGTCGTTTGCTTGCTCGCTCCCTCGCTTGTCCAGCGAAACACTACCTTCATTGCAGCTAGGACACGACAAGACACGACCCGACCAGACACGACGAGAGTAGAGACTAGACTGACACCGGTGCTGAGCGGCAGGGCGCACCTTTATACACCCCTCGCCCCTCCCACCTTACGTAACTCCCCCCTAAAAGCTTAATTAAATCATTTCTACAAATAAATGATTACTATTACTGGGGCCAACAGTTACACATAGAGAATTGCTTTTGTCTCACCTCCATAAATGCCCGAAAATGGGTTAAACACAAATAAAACACAGTTAATTGTCCAGGCCAGTCACCTGTGGCTCACATGACCCCGGAGCGCGCACAACGGGAGGATTTAAGCTCCTGACGTGGATGTGTCCGGGTTTGCCAGTGCGCACCGAGATGCGACGGCAGCGGCAGCGCGGGGGTAAGTAAAAAGTCGCCCACCGCGGGTCTCTGAAGGACAGCTCCGGCGCTTCCAAGTGTGCACCCTTAGTCATGGCCGAGAACACGCAAAAGCGAATTCCACTGCGCGCCCGCACCGCAGCGCCCGCAGCGCGGAGCCCAGCAAACAAGGAAACAGGTGAGCACGCGTCTTCCCACGTTTTCCCCCGGGGACCGTGCTCTCAGGGACGGACCTGCTCCGTCACATCATCCCTCCCCTCTGGAAGGTTGGCTCTGTGGGACAACCTTGAGCGATCGTCACCTTATTGTCCATTCCGGCTTTGGCTCTTGGCGGAAGGAGGCACGTCCTCAGCTTCGAGCTCCCTGGTGCCCCAGGGAGCTCCCTGGTGCCCCAGGGAGCTCCCTGGTGTACTACTACTATTACTACTACTACTACTACTACTGTACAGCCCAGAACTACTACTAATACTACTATTAGTACTACTACTACTACTACTACTGCTGCTACTACTACAACAAATACTATTACTACTACTACTACTACTACTACTACTACTACTACTACTACTACTACTACTACTACTACTGCAACTACCACTGTACAGCCCAGAACTACTACTAATACTACTATTACTACTACTACTACTACTACTACTGTACAGCCCAGAACTACTACTAATACTACTATTAGTACTACTACTACTACTGCTGCTGCTACTACAAATACTATTACTACTACTACTACTGCTACTACCACTGTACAGCCCAGAACTACTACTAATACTACTATTAGTACTACTACTACTACTGCAACTACCACTGTACAGCCCAGAACTACTACTAATACTACTATTAGTACTACTACTACTACTGCTGCTGCCGTTTAGATAACTGAAACTCTCTTTTTAATTGTTCTTCCTCGTCTTCAGTTGGTTCAAAATGCTGCGGCTTTAACAGGATCTGGCAGGACACATCACACCTGTTTTATCACTGCTCCCATCAAATGTTGTATTAATTTTAAAATTTTAGTTTGAACTTTTCGAGCTTTAAATGGACAGACCTGCTGCTCCCCGGGCCGTGCCTCCGATCTTCTGGCCAGAGTCTTTTAAAGGTCCCAAACACTGGCTCCAAACCAGGGGGGACGTGTCCTTTCAGACTCTGCCCCCTCCCTCCCTGTGGCCGACTCTGTCCATCCTGTTAAAAAGAGCTGAAGACACTGTTATTTAAACAAGCTTTGAGTTCACTGGGCTTTATTTTCACTCTTTTATTGGATGTGTTTTGGTTGTAAAACACTTTGTGATTTTTATCTGTGAAAAGTGCTCGAGAAATAAACTTTACTTACTTACTCCTACTACGTACTATAAATGTACTATGTGCATTTATTTATAAGCCTACAGTGTGTGGTTAGCATGCTAGTTGAAGGTTGTGAAAGTGATGAACAGGGAGAATAATGATGCTCTGACCTGAGGTCAGTGCCGAAACTTTGGAGTTTAAAATGATCGTTTTGTTTTCACGTTTTTAAAACCGTAAACATCAGGTTCAGATAATGTGGAAACTTAAATTCTTAGAATTATTTTCCAAGTCTGAGTCCTGTTTCATTAATTACCGCTCTAATTTCTTTGCCTTGTGAGGAGCAGAAGGCGCGTGCTCATATCCGCCTCATTTGCATATTAAATGGGCTCTGGGGTGGGGGAGATGTATGCTAATGTATGCTAATGTATGCACGCATCTTTATTTTGAACCGGTGACCATATGCACAGGGGGCAGGTGAGACGGGCTCATCGCCACTCTGTTCAACTGTGTTTGTGCGATCAGCACCAGGGACAGCACTACTGCTGTGCACGACTGCTCGCTCTGCATGTTCTGCTCACTCTGTTCTGCTCACTCTGTGTGTTCTGCTCATTCTGTTCTGCTCATTCTGTTCTGCTCACTCTGCGTGTTCTGCTCACTCTGTTCTGCTCATTCTGTTCTGCTCACTCTGCGTGTTCTGCTCATTCTGTTCTGCTCATTCTGTTCTGCTCACTCTGTGTGTTCTGCTCATTCTGTTCTGCTCACTCTGTGTGTTCTGCTCATTCTGTTCTGCTCACTCTGCGTGTTCTGCTCATTCTGTTCTGCTCATTCTGTTCTGCTCACTCTGCGTGTTCTGCTCATTCTGTTCTGCTCACTCTGTGTGTTCTGCTCATTCTGTTCTGCTCACTCTGCGTGTTCTGCTCATTCTGTTCTGCTCATTCTGTTCTGCTCACTCTGCGTGTTCTGCTCATTCTGTTCTGCTCACTCTGTGTGTTCTGCTCATTCTGTTCTGCTCACTCTGCGTGTTCTGCTCATTCTGTTCTGCTCACTCTGTGTGTTCTGCTCATTCTGTTCTGCTCACTCTGCGTGTTCTGCTCACTCTGTTCTGCTCACTCTGCGTGTTCTGCTCATTCTGTTCTGCTCATTCTGTTCTGCTCACTCTGTGTGTTCTGCTCATTCTGTTCTGCTCACTCTGCGTGTTCTGCTCACTCTGCGTGTTCTGCTCACTCTGTGTGTTCTGCTCATTCTGTTCTGCTCATTCTGTTCTGCTCACTCTGTGTGTTCTGCTCATTCTGTTCTGCTCATTCTGTTCTGCTCACTCTGTGTGTTCTGCTCACTCTGTTCTGCTCACTCTGCGTGTTCTGCTCACTCTGCATGTTCTGCTCACTCTGTTCTGCTCACTCTGCGTGTTCTGCTCATTCTGTTCTGCTCATTCTGTTCTGCTCACTCTGTTCTGCTCACTCTGCGTGTTCTGCTCATTCTGTTCTGCTCATTCTGTTCTGCTCACTCTGCGTGTTCTGCTCATTCTGTTCTGCTCACTCTGTTCTGCTCACTCTGTGTGTTCTGCTCATTCTGTTCTGCTCATTCTGTTCTGCTCACTCTGTTCTGCTCACTCTGCGTGTTCTGCTCATTCTGTTCTGCTCATTCTGTTCTGCTCATTCTGTTCTGCTCACTCTGCGTGTTCTGCTCATTCTGTTCTGCTCATTCTGTTCTGCTCACTCTGTGTGTTCTGCTCACTCTGTTCTGCTCACTCTGCGTGTTCTGCTCACTCTGCATGTTCTGCTCACTCTGCATGTTCTGCTCATTCTGTTCTGCTCATTCTGTTCAGCTCACTCTGTGTGTTCTGCTCACTCTGTTCTGCTCCCTCTGCGTGTTCTGCTCATTCTGTTCTGCTCACTCTTCGTGTTCTGCTCATTCTGTTCTGCTCATTCTGTTCTGCTCACTCTGCGTGTTCTGCTCATTCTGTTCTGCTCACTCTGTTCTGCTCATTCTGTTCTGCTCACTCTGCATGTTCTGCTCATTCTGTTCTGCTCACTCTGCGTGTTCTGCTCACTTTGTTCTGCTCATTCTGTTCTGCTCGCTCTGTTCTGCTCACTCTGCGTGTTCTGCTCATTCTGTTCTGCTCACTCTGCATGTTCTGCTCATTCTGTTCTGCTCACTCTGTTCTGCTCACTCTGCGTGTTCTGCTCATTTTGTTCTGCTCGCTCTGTTCTGCTCACTCTGCGTGTTCTGCTCATTCTGTTCTGCTCACTCTGTTCTGCTCACTCTGCGTGTTCTGCTCATTTTGAGTGTTCTGCTCAGCGCAGTAATCTGTGTGTGTACTCTACCTGGTGCAGTAGTGCAGTAGTGGGTGCAGTAGTGGGTGCAGTAGTGCAGTAGTGAGTGCAGTAGTGGGTGCAGTAGTGCAGTAGTGGGTGCAGTAGTGGGTGCAGTAGTGGGTGCAGTAGTGCAGTAGTGGGTGCAGTAGTGGGTGCAGTAGTGAGTGCAGTAGTGGGTGCAGTAGTGCAGTAGTGGGTGCAGTAGTGGGTGCAGTAGTGCAGTAGTGGATGCAGTGGTGCAGGAGTGGGTGCAGGAGTGGGTGCAGTAGTGGGTGCAGTAGTGGGTGCAGTAGTGGGTGCAGTAGTGCAGTAGTGGATGCAGTAGTGCAGTAGTGGGTGCAGTGGTGCAGTAGTGGGTGCAGTAGTGGGTGCAGCAGTAGTGCAGTAGTGGGTGCAGTAGTGGGTGCAGTAGTGCAGTAGTGGGTGCAGTGGTGCAGTAGTGAGTGCAGTAGTGAGTGCAGTAGTGCAGTATTGGGTGCAGTGGTGCAGTAGTGCAGTAGTGGGTGCAGTAGTGGGTGCAGTAGTGCAGTAGTGGGTGCAGTAGTGCAGTAGTGGGTGCAATAGTGGGTGCAGTAGTGCAGTAGTGGGTGCAGTGGTGCAGTAGTGCAGTAGTGGGTGCAGTGGTGCAGTAGTGGGTGCAATAGTGCAGTAGTGGGTGCAGTAGTGCAGTAGTGGGTGCAATAGTGGGTGCAGTAGTGCAGTAGTGGGTGAAGTAGTGGGTGCAGTAGTGGGTGCAGTAGTGGGTACAGTAGTGCAGTAGTGGGTGCAGTAGTGGGTGCAGTAGTGGGTGCAGTAGTGCAGTAGTGGGTGAAGTAGTGGGTGCAGGAGTGGGTGCAGGAGTGGGTGCAGTAGTGGGTGCAGTAGTGCAGTAGTGGGTGCAGTAGTGCAGTAGTGGGTGCAGTAGTGGGTGCAGTAGTGCAGTAGTGGGTGCAGTAGTGCAGTAGTGGGTGCAGTAGTGGGTGCAGTAGTGCAGTAGTGGGTGCAGTAGTGGGTGCAGTAGTGCAGTAGTGGGTGCAGTAGTGGGTGCAGTAGTGGGTGCAGTAGTGGGTGCAGTAGTGGGTGCAGTACCTTGTGTTTTCTTGCTTGTTTTGGTCTCTGTCTCTGGTTTGGTCGGGTTCTCACCGCAGCTCAGGGTTCAGTGTGTTTGTCCCTCACAGCTCCAGGGGTCAGTGTGTTTGTCCCTCACAGCTCCAGGGGTCAGTGTGTTTGTCCCTCACAGCTCCAGGGGTCAGTGTGTTTGTCCCTCACAGCTCCAGGGGTCAGTGTGTTTGTCCCTCACAGCTCCAAGGGTCAGTGTGTTTGTCCCTCACAGCTCCAGGGGTCAGTGTGTTTGTCCCTCACAGCTCCAGGGGTCAGTGTGTTTGTCCCTCACAGCTCCAAGGGTCAGTGAGTTCGTCCCTCACAGCTCCAAGGGTCAGTGAGTTTGAGAGGAGAGAAGGAGGAGAGGAGAGGAGGAGAGGAGAGGAGGAGAGGAGAGGAGAGGAGGAGGAGAGGAGGAGGAGAGAGGAGGGGAGGAGAGGAGGAGTGGAGGAGAGGAGGAGTGGAGGAGAGAGGAGGAGGAGGAGGAGAGGAGGAGTGGAGGAGGAGAGGAGAGGAGGAGAGGAGAGGAGAGGAGGAGAGGAGGAGAGAGGAGGAGGAGAGATGAGGAGAGGAGGAGAAGAGAGGAGAGGAGGAGAGGGGAGGAGGAGAGGAGAGGAGGAGTGGAGGAGAGAGGAGGAGGAGAGGTGAGGAGGAGGAGAGAGGAGGAGAGAAGCAGTGGAGGAGAGGAGGAGAGGAGAGGGGAGGAGAGAGGAGGAGAGGAGGAGTGGAGGAGTGGAGGAGAGGAGAGGAGGAGAGGAGAGGAGGAGAGGAGGAGAGGAGAGGAGGAGTGGAGGAGTGGAGGAGAGGAGAGGAGGAGAGGAGAGGAGAGGGGAGGAGAGAGGAGGAGTGGAGGAGAGGAGAGGAGGAGAGAGGAGGAGACGAGGAGAGGAGGAGAGAGGAGGAGACATAGACTGTATAAAGAAGGTCACTAAGTCAAATGAAGCTCACTGCAGTTAAAAGGCGAAGGTCCAAACAGGAACAGGAAATGTTCCAAACAGGAAGTGGAGGTGCTCGTCGCTCGTCTCTCGATGCAGTCGTGCTCCTCGTTTTGCTCTTTAAATATTCCTGTTAATGCTGATTAATGTTAGAGTTTTGATTTTGTTATTTTGCCTCTAAATAAATATGATTTTTAATATTTCTTCTTCCTTTGTTTTGTGCCTGTAATTATCATTTTGAATCAATAAAGATGAAGACGTGTCTAAGTGAGAGCGTTTGACCTCTGACCCCTGAACCCTCAGGCTCTTCATTGATTGGTCTAGAGCCAGCCTCATTTGCATCTCATTTGCATACGGCCTCAGATTAACCTCTAACCTCCGGAGACGTGGATCAGTGGAAATCACAAAAACAGAATTTATCGTTTGGTTCAAACGAGCTCCAGGCCAAAGAATCAGAGAAACATTCAGTCGAGTTTTAAACAAATGTCTGGAGGCGACTCTCCTCCTTTTCACCGCCTCTCTCCTCCTCTTCACCGCCTCTCTCCTCCTCTTCACCGCCTCTCTCCTCCTCTTCACCGCCTCTCTCCTCCTCTTCATCGCCTCTCTCCTCCTCTCCTCTCCTCTCCTCCTCTCCTCCTCTCTCTTCTCCTCCTCTCTCCTCCTCTCTCCTCCTCTTCACCGCCTCTCTCCTCCTTTTCACCGCCTCTTTCCTCCTCTTCACCGCCTCTCTCCTCCTCTCCTCTCCTCCTCTCTCCTCCTCCTCCTCTTCACCGCCTCTCTCCTCCTCTCTCCTCCTCTTCACCGCCTCTCTCCTCCTCTCCTCTCCTCCTCTCTCCTCCTCCTCCTCTTCACCGCCTCTCTCCTCTCCTCCTCTCCTCTCCTCTTCCTCTCCTCCTCTCCTCCTCCTCTCCTCCTCTTCACCGCCTCTCTCCTCCTCTCCTCCTCCTCTAAACCGTCTCTCTCCTCCTCTCCTCCTCTCTCCTCCTCCTCCTCTCTCCTCCTCTTCACCGCCTCTCTCCTCCTCTTCATCGCCTCTCTCCTCCTCTCCTCTCCTCCTCTCTCCTCTCCTCCTCTCTCCTCCTCTCCTCCTCTCTCCTCCTCTTCACCGCCTCTCGGGACTTTGACGTCAGGTCAGGACCAGGTTTTGTGTTTCGTTTCTTTCACATGTTTGTGGAACAAAACGCTGTTCCACCTTGTGATGTCACAAAGTGATTCAAGTTTACAGACAATATTTTCACGGAGCGTCTTTGAAGGAGCGGCCGAGAAATACAACAAAATAAAACGATACGACCAAAAACAGTATTTTCTAAATATAATAAACGTTTCCAAAGATGTTCGTGGGTTTAATTTGAACTTTAATGTGTCACGAGAAAAACTCATTTTACAAAATAAAACATTGTTCAGACAAGAAATAAAACAGAAATAATAAGAATGTAAATGATTTATTACCCATGGAGTTTAAAAACACAGTGGAGCACTTCCTGTATCACCACGTGACATCACAAGGTGGAACAGAGCGTGTTCAGGTTTCGGGAAAGAGAATAATCTGGACTCTTTAAGTCCTGGTTTAGTTCTGCTGTAGTCCTGACTCAGACTAAAGGTCCTCTTGTAGTCCTGGTTTAGTTCTGCTGTAGTCCTGAGTCAGACTAAAGGTCCTCTTGTAGTCCTGGTTTAGTTCTGCTGTAGTCCTGACTCAGACTAAAGGTCCTCTTGTAGTCCTGGTTTAGTTCTGCTGTAGTCCTGACTCAGACCTAAAGGTCCTCTTGTAGTCCTGGTTTAGTTCTGCTGTAGTCCTGACTCAGACCTAAAGGTCCTCTTGTAGTCCTGGTTTAGTTCTGCTGTAGTCCTGACTCAGACTAAAGGTCCTCTTGTAGTCCTGGTTTAGTTCTGCTGTAGTCCTGACTCAGACTAAAGGTCCTCTTGTAGTCCTGGTTTAGTTCTGCTGTAGTCCTGACTCAGACTAAAGGTCCTCTTGTAGTCCTGGTTTAGTTCTGCTGTAGTCCTGAGTCAGACTAAAGGTCCTCTTGTAGTCCTGGTTTAGTTCTGCTGTAGTCCTGAGTCAGACTAAAGGTCCTCTTGTAGTCCTGGTTTAGTTCTGCTGTAGTCCGGACTCAGACTAAAGGTCCTCTTGTAGTCCTGGTTTAGTTCTGCTGTAGTCCTGACTCAGACTAAAGGTCCTGTTGTAGTCCTGGTTTAGTTCTGCTGTAGTCCGGACTCAGACTAAAGGTCCTCTTGTAGTCCTGGTTTAGTTCTGCTGTAGTCCTGACTCAGACTAAAGGTCCTCTTGTAGTCCTGGTTTAGTTCTGCTGTAGTCCTGACTCAGACTAAAGGTCCTCTTGTAGTCCTGGTTTAGTTCTGCTGTAGTCCGGACTCAGACTAAGGTCCTCTTGTAGTCCTGGTTTAGTTCTACTGTAGTCCTGACTCAGACTAAAGGTCCTCTTGTAGTCCTGGTTTAGTTCTGCTGTAGTCCTGACTCAGACTAAAGGTCCTCTTGTAGTCCTGGTTTAGTTCTGCTGTAGTCCTGACTCAGACTAAAGGTCCTCTTGTAGTCCTGGTTTAGTTCTGCTGTAGTCCTGACTCAGACTAAAGGTCCTCTTGTAGTCCTGGTTTAGTTCTGCTGTAGTCCTGACTCAGACTAAAGGTCCTCTTGTAGTCCTGGTTTAGTTCTGCTGTAGTCCTGGTTTAGACACGTTCATGTAACTTTTAAGGTGGACGGGCTGCACTTGCTCGTCTCCATGGCGATGTTATTTTATTGCCTGGAATGTTCCGCAGTCGGGCATTAAACAGACAGTGTTTCTGTTACATCAGGGGCGTCAAACTCACTTTGGTCCGGGGGCCGTAAACTACTTTGATCCCAAAAGGACCGGATCAGAAAACTCACTTCTCTCTTCACGTTATTGTATTTTTCTCCGTGTCTCGTGGTGTTTAAGATTCTTTTCCTCGAGCAACAAACACACTGAGCACAGATTTCCCATTCACCTCTGTCAGCAAATAAGAATTAGACTATTTTTCTTGGGAAATCCTGAACTCAGCATCTGCTTTTCTCATTTTTGGACATTTTGCTGATGAGGGTCACGGTCGACAGTCAAAACGATCGTCCTTTAAGAGCGTTTGGAAAGAGGAAAGTCTTCATTTGTGCTGCTCTGGTGGGAGTCGCAACGCACAGAAACGCCGGAGACGCTGCTGTGCTAAACGGAGCAGAAAATTAACAGAAAAATCTGAAAATTTTAAGTATTTTAATAGAAAAATCAGCCGAGGGCCAGATTAAAGGTCTTGGAGGGCCGAATCTGGCCCCCGGGCCGCATGTTTGACACATGTGTGTTACAGGCTCGCTCCTCCATAGTTCTGACCTCTAACCTGTCTCAGTGACATCGCCATGGAGACGAGCCCCACCGGACATGTTCCGCAGTGTTCTTTTGTAAATGAGTCCAACCCTCGTACCTCCAGCCCCAGAGACTCATGGGAAGTGTAGTCCCGGGCGCCTCAGAGGCTCATGGGAAGTGTAGTCCCGGCCACGCCCCAGAGGCTCATGGGAAGTGTAGTCCCGGGCGCCTCAGAGGCTCATGGGAAGTGTAGTCCCGGCCACGCCCCCAGAGGCTCATGGGAAGTGTAGTCCCGGCCACGCCCCCAGAGGCTCATGGGAAGTGTAGTCCCGGGCGCCCCAGAGGCTCATGGGAAGTGTAGTCCCGGGCGCCCCAGAGGCTCATGGGAAGTGTAGTCCCGGGCGCCTCAGAGGCTCATGGGAAGTGTAGTCCCGGCCACGCCCCAGAGGCTCATGGGAAGTGTAGTCCCGGGCGCCCCAGAGGCTCATGGGAAGTGTAGTCCCGGCCACGCCCCCAGAGGCTCATGGGAAGTGTAGTCCCGGCCACGCCCCCAGAGGCTCATGGGAAGTGTAGTCCCGGCCACGCCCCCAGAGGCTCATGGGAAGTGTAGTCCCGGGCGCCCCAGAGGCTCATGGGAAGTGTAGTCCCGGGCGCCTCAGAGGCTCATGGGAAGTGTAGTCCCGGCCACGCCTCAGAGGCTCATGGGAAGTGTAGTCCTGGGCGCCCCAGAGGCTCATGGGAAGTGTAGTCCCGGGCGCCCCAGAGGCTCATGGGAAGTGTAGTCCCGGGCGCCTCAGAGGCTCATGGGAAGTGTAGTCCCGGGCGCCTCAGAGGCTCATGGGAAGTGTAGTCCCGGGCGCCTCAGAGGCTCATGGGAAGTGTAGTCCCGGGCGCCTCAGAGGCTCATGGGAAGTGTAGTCCCTGGCGCCTCAGAGGCTCATGGGAAGTGTAGTCCTGGGCGCCCCAGAGGCTCATGGGAAGTGTAGTCCCGGGCGCCTCAGAGGCTCATGGGAAGTGTAGTCCCGGGCGCCTCAGAGGCTCATGGGAAGTGTAGTCCCGGGCGCCTCAGAGGCTCATGGGAAGTGTAGTCCCGGGCGCCCCAGAGGCTCATGGGAAGTGTAGTCCCGGGCGCCCCAGAGGCTCATGGGAAGTGTAGTCCCGGGCGCCCCAGAGGCTCATGGGAAGTGTAGTCCCGGGCGCCCCAGAGGCTCATGGGAAGTGTAGTCCCGGGCGCCTCAGAGGCTCATGGGAAGTGTAGTCCCGGGCGCCTCAGAGGCTCATGGGAAGTGTAGTCCCTGGCACCCCAGAGGCTCATGGGAAGTGTAGTCCTGGGCGCCCCAGAGGCTCATGGGAAGTGTAGTCCCGGGCGCCTCAGAGGCTCATGGGAAGTGTAGTCCCGGGCGCCTCAGAGGCTCATGGGAAGTGTAGTCCCGGCCACGCCCCCAGAGGCTCATGGGAAGTGTAGTCCCGGCCACGCCCCCAGAGGCTCATGGGAAGTGTAGTCCCGGCCACGCCCCCAGAGGCTCATGGGAAGTGTAGTCCCGGCCACGCCCCCAGAGGCTCATGGGAAGTGTAGTCCCGGCCACGCCCCCAGAGGCTCATGGGAAGTGTAGTCCCGGCCACGCCCCCAGAGGCTCATGGGAAGTGTAGTCCCGGGCGCCTCAGAGGCTCATGGGAAGTGTAGTCCCGGGCGCCTCAGAGGCTCATGGAAAGTGTAGTCCCGGCCACGCCCCCAGAGGCTCATGGGAAGTGTAGTCCCGGCCACGCCCCCAGAGGCTCATGGGAAGTGTAGTCCCGGGTGCCTCAGAGGCTCATGGGAAGTGTAGTCCCGGGCGCCCCAGAGGCTCATGGGAAGTGTAGTCCCGGGCGCCTCAGAGGCTCATGGGAAGTGTAGTCCCGGGCGCCTCAGAGGCTCATGGGAAGTGTAGTCCCGGCCACGCCCCCAGAGGCTCATGGGAAGTGTAGTCCCGGGCGCCCCAGAGGCTCATGGGAAGTGTAGTCCCGGGCGCCTCAGAGGCTCATGGGAAGTGTAGTCCCGGGCGCCTCAGAGGCTCATGGGAAGTGTAGTCCCGGGCGCCTCAGAGGCTCATGGGAAGTGTAGTCCCGGGCGCCCCAGAGGCTCATGCGAAGTGTAGTCCCGGGCGCCTCAGAGGCTCATGGAAAGTGTAGTCCCGGGCGCCTCAGAGGCTCATGGGAAGTGTAGTCCCGGCCACGCCCCCAGAGGCTCATGGGAAGTGTAGTCCCGGGCGCCGGTGGCAGATTGGCCGACAGCTGTTTGTGCTTAAAGTGTTTAAATGAGACGAGACAGAACCTGCATATGGTTCAACCGCAGTAATATATGTGCTGTATGAATGTGGACGAGCGGCGACAGGAGCGACAGGAGCGACAGGAGCGGCGGGAGGGCATCAGGAGCACTATTACATTAGTCTGAAACATCTGCCCGCCCGAGTGTGTGACAGCAGCAGGTCTTTTCATTACACCAGCCATGGGTTAAACTGTGTGTGTGACTCTGTGATTCAGGACGACACATTTCAGTGTATATTATTATTATTATTATTATTATTATTATTATTATTACTATTATTATTATTATCGTTATTATTATTGTTATTATCATTATCATTATTATTACTATTATCATTATTATTATTATTATTATGACACGTACAGAACACAGCGCTCCTGCTGGTGTGACGTGGTACTGCAGCCACAGTTCACCCTGAGCACAAAACTAAAGTCGAGTCAGAATCTTTTTTCCTCGTCAAAAACACGTCGTGTTTTACTTCATTCACATGTTTGAATAATATTTTATTATTAGTTATTGATCTCCAGCCACAAACACTGTTCCACCTTGTGATGTCACAAAGCAGCAGTTTTTAAGTCAACAGAGACTTTTTGTTCAGGAGAGATTAGCAAGTCCTGGTTAAGTCCTGGTCTAGTCCTGAACCAGGACTTAACCAGGTCTGAACCAGGTCTGAACCAGGACTAAACCTGGACTGAACCAGGACTAAACCAGGATTGAACCAGGACTAAACCAGGACTAAACCAGGACTAAACCAGGACTGAACCAGGACTGAACCAGGACTAAACCAGGACTAAACCAGGACTAAACCAGGACTAGAATGATAAAGCAGGGCTAAAGCAGTAGTAGCAGTACTCATAGTACTACAGTACTCTCAGTACTTTCAGTACTCTCAGTACTCGTAGTACTACAGTACTACAGTACTCTAGTACTCTCAGTACTTTCAATACTCTCAGTACTCTAGTACTCTCAGTACTCGTAGTACTACAGTACTCTCAGTACTCTAGTACTCTCAGTACTCTCAGTACTCTAGTACTCTCAGTACTCGTAGTACTACAGTACTACAGTACTCTCAGTACTCGTAGTACTCTCAGTACTCATAGTACTACAGTACTCTCAGCACTCTCAGTACTCTCAGTACTCTAGTACTCTCAGTACTCTAGTACTCTAGTACTCTCAGTACTCTAGTACTCTCAGTACTCGTAGTACTACAGTACTCTCAGTACTCTCAGTACTCTAGTACTCTCAGTACTCTAGTACTCTCAGTACTGTCAGTACTCTAGTACTCTCAGTACTCTAGTACTCTCAGTACTCTCAGTACTCTCAGTACTCTAGTACTCTCAGTACTCTAGTACTCTAGTACTGTCAGTACTCTCAGTATTCTCAGTACTCGTAGTACTACAGTACTCTCAGTACTCTAGTACTCTCAGTACTCTAGTACTCTCAGTACTCTAGTACTCTCAGTACTCTCAGTACTCGTAGTACTACAGTACTCTCAGTACTCTAGTACTCTCAGTACTTTCAGTACTCTCAGTACTTGAGTTCATCGTCTCGTTGTTGGGGGCAGATCTTTTGAGTCTTTGATCAGAGGAGGTTAAACACACAAGTGCCTCATTAATATTCATGAGGCAGACGCATAAGTAATGAGGCGGTGAGGAGCCTTCTGTGCTTCCTCCTCTCCTCACTCGCTTCCTTCATCCCTCCATCCTTCCTTCCTGTGTCCTTCTGTGCTTCCTCCTCTCCTCACTCGCTTCCTTCATCCCTCCATCCTTCCTTCCTGTGTCCTTCTGTGCTTCGTCCTCTCCTCACTCGCTTCCTTCATCCCTCCATCCTTCCTTCCTGTGTCCTTCTGTGCTTCCTCCTCTCCTAACTCGTTTCCTTCATCCCTCCATCCTTCCTTCCTGTGTCCTTCTGTGCTTCCTCCTCTCCTCACTCGCTTCCTTCATCCCTCCATCCTTCCTTCCTGTGTCCTTCTGTGCTTCCTCCTCTCCTAACTCGTTTCCTTCATCCCTCCATCCTTCCTTCCTGTGTCCTTCTGTGCTTCCTCCTCTCCTCACTCGCTCCCTTCATCCCTCCATCCTTCCTTCCTGTGTCCTTCTGTGCTTCCTCCTCTCCTAACTCGTTTCCTTCATCCCTCCATCCTTCCTTCCTGTGTCCTTCTGTGCTTCGTCCTCTCCTCACTCGCTTCCTTCATCCCTCCATCCTTCCTTCCTGTGTTCTTCTGTGCTTCCGCCTCTCCTCGCTCGCTTCCTTCATTCTTCCATCCTCATCTCCTTCCATCCTTTCTTCCTAACATGCGTCCTCTTCTCCTCTCCTTACATACCTCCTAACATGGCTCCTTGTCTCCTCTCCTTACTTCCTTCCTGCATCCTAAAATGCTTCCTATTATCTTCTACTCTCTCTCATTCATTCCTTCTTTGTGTCCTAACGTCATTCTTTGTCTCCTCTCCTTCTTTCATGCTTCCTCGTCTCCTTGTCTTCTCTGCTAACATGCATCCTCGTCCCCTCTCCTATTTTCCTTTCTTCCTACATCCTAACATGCATCCTCATCCCCTCTCCTGCTTTCTTTTCTTGCTGCATCTTAACATGCTTCCTCATCCCCTCTACTTCTCTCCTGTGTCCTAACATGCTTCCTTGTCTCCTTCCCCCTGCGTCCTAACGAGCCGTGACGAGTGCTCTAATTATCACCAGAGTCAATATTAACCCGTCTCAAATGTTCTAATGAGGCGACAAGAGCAGAACAAAGACTCCATTACCCACAATCCCCTCCTCCTGCTCATCAGCATTAAACTGGGACTAAAGTGAGTTTAGTCCGGCCCTGGTTCAGTCCTGGTGCAGTTTTGCCTCAGATCAGAGGAAATCCTGGTCTAGTCCTGGCTCAGCCCTGCTCCTGGTCTAGTCCTGGTTCAGTCCTGGTCCTGGTCCTGATTCAGTCCTGGTCCTGGTCTAGACCTGGTACAGTATTGATCCTTGTGTTAGTCTCACCCAGGGCTCTTCATGCTGGTTTAGTCCTGATAGAGTCTCGGTCTAGTCCTGGCTCGGTCCTGGTCTTGGTGTGGTCCTGGTCCTGGTGTAGTCCTGGTCCTGGTCTAGACCTGTTCCTTGTATTGATCCTTGTGTTAGTCTCACCCGGGGCTTTTCACACTGGTCTAGTCCTGGTCTAGTCCTGGCTCGGTCCTGATTCAGTCCTGGTCCTGGTCTAGACCTGGTACAGTATTGATCCTTGTGTTAGTCTCACCCAGGGCTCTTCATGCTCTGCTGGGTTCTGACACAGTCTGATCTGTTTAGTCCTGGTGTAGTCCTGGTCCTGGTTCAGTCCTGGTCCTGGTGTAGTCCTGGTCCTGGTCTAGTCCTGGTCTAGACCTGGCACAGTATTGATCCTTGCGTTAGTCTCACTGCTGGGTTCTGACACAGTCTGATCTGTTTAGTCCTGGTGTAGTCCTGGTCCTGGTTCAGTCCTGGTCCTGGTGTAGTCCTGGTCCTGGTCTAGTCCTGGTCTAGACCTGGCACAGGTTCTGATCTGATCTCGTTTTCACAAACCCGACGTGACGTTTGTGTGGCCACTTTATTAGGTACAACTCCTCTCACTTTGATTTGAAGATTTATTTCCTAAGATTCTGTTCGTTTTGTCAAATTTAGATTTCGGATTTAGTCCTGGTCTAGTCCTGGCTCTGTACTTAAGTCTTGGTGTAGGCCTGCCTGGTTTAGTCCTGATTCAGTAAAGGTTTTATTGCCATGTGAGTGAACAGTTTCACTGTGGTTCTTGGAGCGAAATGTGACAAATACTGAACATGCAGCAAATAAAATAGAATAAAATAAAGGAGAAAACAATAAACTATAATATAACACAAAATTTACACATTTACAAGAATATGAGAATATAACAGTGCAGGTGATGATCAGGGAAAATGAGTTCTGGTCTCGTCCCGGTTTTGTCCTGATTTAGTCTGGGTTTACTCTAGGTCTGGTTTAGGTTTGGTTTAGTTCTGGTCTCGTCCTGGTCCATGCTGGTCCAGTCTTGGTCTAATCCTGGCTGTGTCCTGGTTCAGTCCTGGCTGAGTTCAGTCCTGGTTTAGTCCCGGTTTAGTCCCGGTTTAGTCCCGGTTTAGTCCTGGTTCAGACCTGGTTCAGTCCTGGTTCAGTCCTGGTTCAGAGCCGGTCTTTGTGTGAGATCTGAGGATTTCCCATGATGCTCTGGGTGTGGTGAACATCTGCTCTTTCACTCCGGAGACTCTGGGACGCTGAAAAAGACTCAAATTATCTGGCAACAAAAGTGTGGAGCAAACACGTCCCCACGGGAAACGGACTAGTTCAGTCCGGGTTCAGAACTGGTTCAGAACTGTTTTAGTCCTACTTTATTCCTGTTTTAATTCCGGTTTATTCCTGGTGTATTCCTGCTTTAATATCAGTTTATTCCTGCTTTAGTCCTGGTTTAATCCCGGTTTATTTCTGATTTAATCCTGGTTAATTCCTGGTGTATTCCTGCTTTATTCCCGGTTTATTCCTGCTTTATTCCGAGTTTAGTCCTGGTGTATTACTAGTTTATTCCTGGTGTATTCCTGCTTTAATCTCAGTTTATTCCTTGTGTATTCCTGGTGTATTTTTGATTTATTCCCCGTTTATTCCTGATGTATTACTGGTTTATTCCTGGTGTATTCCTGCTTTAATCTCAGTTTATTCCTGCTCTAATCCTGGTGTATTCCTGCTTTAATCCCAGTTTATTCCTGGTGTATTCCTGGTGTATTCCTGCTTTAATCCTGGTATATTCTTAGTGTATTCCTACTTTAATCCCGGTATATTCTTAGTGTATTCCTGGTGTATTCCTGCTTTAATCCCCGTGTATTCTCAGTATATTCCTACTTTAATCCCGGTATATTCTTAGTGTATTCCTGGTGTATTCCTGCTTTAATCCCAGTGTATTCTCAGTATATTCCTACTTTAATCCCGGTATATTCTTAGTGTATTCCTGGTGTATTCCTGCTTTAATCCCGGTATATTCTTAGTGTATTCCTGCTTTAATCCTTTAATATTACTGGTGTATTCCCGGTGTATTCCTGCTTTAATCCCGGTATATTCTTAGTGTATTCCTGGTGTATTCCTGCTTTAATCCCCGTGTATTCTCAGTATATTCCTACTTTAATCCCGGTATATTCTTAGTATATTCCTGGTATATTCCTGCTTTAATCCCGGTTTATTCCTGGTGTATTACTGGTGTATTCCCTGTGTATTCCTGCTTTAATCCCGGTATATTCTTAGTGTATTCCTGCTTTAATCCCAATGTATTCCCGGTGTATTCCTGCTTTAATCCCGGTTTCTCCCCCACATTCCTGGGCACATGCTTCCCGTCACCGTGGTGATGAGCTCGGGCGTCGGTGTAACGCTGAATAATGTCCCCTTACTGGACCATGACCCCGAGGAGGTGGGATTACGGCTGCTGCATGTCAAACCCATTAGGATTATTATTATTGTGCAAATGTGGCCATTAAACAGGAAACGCATCACAGGGCAGAGGGGGCGGAGGGGGCGGAGCCACGCCGCAATTACGTCCAATAAAAGAGCGCGTCCGTCTCCAAAAGGGTTCGATCATTATTATTATGGGATCAGACGACATTTGTATTCACATAACCGCGTACAGGAAGTGTCTGAGGAAAGAGCGCCCCCTGGTGCTCAGGCAAATACAGACACCGTCCAGGTTTAAAGGTCCTAAATTACACAAAACTGACTCTGCTGAGTTTTAAGACACATTATGATCCTCAAAAACAGAACACGTTTGCGTGATCCTTTATAATTATCATTGCTTTTAAATGTAAAGTGAAGGTCATTTTTAAAGATGTGTAAATGTTTTACTCATGAAACTAAAGGAGATTTTTAGAGACTGATGTTTGTTTTACTAATGAAGGATGTTGAATATTTTATTGTTTTAACTCCTCTTCCCTCTGCCCAGGCCAACACTGTCAATAAGAATTTGTTCTTAATCTTTTGCTTGGTAAAATAAAGGTTAAAATAAATTTTAAAAATCATTTTTATTAGTTTATATCTATATTATTATTATAGTTTATCTATTGTTAGTCTGACTACATCTCCAAAAATCAAAATGCTCTGGTTTAATCTTGGTTTAATGGAAGCTTGAGGTTCCTCTGGGCATTTGTAGGTTTAGTCCAGGTTTAGTCCAGGTTTAGTCCAGATTTAGTCCAGGTTTAGTCCAGGTTTAGTCCAGGTTTAGTACAGTTTCAGTCCAGTCCTTGTTGTTTTGTCCTGGTTCATTTACCTTTCAAATTCACGACTCCTTTTCCCTTTCATTCAGTAGAGATTAATTGCTCAGATTAATAATCCCAGGTCTGAAATAATCCACATGATTCTGGTGAAGCTGTGTGGAGGTTAAAAACACAGCGGAGTAGTTCTTTTTTACCACATGACATCACAAGGTGGAACAGAGTGTTTTCTGTCTGAGAGAAGAACTAAATCTGCAGGTTTGTGTTAAACGTGTGAATGGAACAAAACCCAACTCCAGGTGTTTGTGACGAGGAAACGAGATTAGAACAGATCAGGAAACAGTGTCGTGTGGCTCTTTAATGCCGATGTGGGCAGCATTTAGGGTTAGGGTTCGGATTAGGGTAATGCAGTGGTTTTGTTGTAATTCATTGAGTTCTTGGGTCTCGTTTCCAATAGAAATGATCAGGTTCAACATTTGTGAATTCACCTTTTGGAGATTTCAGGAAAGTACAGTAGAATCTAGGGATCACATAGGGAATCTGGGATCATGTTTTAGACTCTGAAAACCACCATCTTAAAGTGAAGTAAGAGTTCATGAACTCCTGAGATCTATCTTGAGAAACTGTCGCTTTAGACTTCAGATTCTCCCAGCAGCGAGTGGACAGAGGTTTGTGCAGAAGCCAAACGTCAAAGAAGTGGTGAAACAAACCCGAAACAAACCCGAAAAAACCCCAAACAAACTGAAACAAACCCAAACAAAATGAAACAAACCCAAACAAACCCAAACAAACTGAAACAAACCCGAAACAAACCCGAAAAAACCCAAACAAACCCAAACAAAATGAAACAAACCCAAACAAATGGATTGTTTAGTTTCTGATCGGTCTGGAGGTGTGAACCTGAGACTGTTTCTGATGGTGGTTCAGCTGAAGGTTTGGAAGAAGACGACAATAAACACAAACGACACCGACGACACCGACGACACCGACGACACCGACGACACCGACGACACCGACGACACAGACGACACCGACAACACCGACGGCACCAACGGCACCAACGGCACAAACGGCACCAACGACACAAACGTCACCAACGGCACCAACGGCACCAACGACACCAACGACACCAACGGCACAAAAGACACCAACGGCACCAACGACACCAACGGCACCAACGACACCAACGACACCAACGACACCAACGACACCAACGACACAAAAGACACCAACGACACCAACGTCACCAACGGCACAAACGGCACCAACGACACCAACGTCACCAACGGCACAAACGGCACCAACGACACAAACGGCATCAACGACACTAACGAAACAAACGACACCAACGGCACAAAAGACAGCAACGGCACCAACGACACAAACGACACCAACGACACCAACGACACCAACGTCACCAACGGCACCAACGGCACAAACGGCACCAACGGCACCAACGGCACCAACGGCACCAACGGCACCAACGACACCAACGACACCAACGACACCAACGGCACAAAAGACACCAACGACACAAACGGCACCAACGGCACCAACGACACAAACAACACAAACAACACAAACAACACCAACGACACCAACGACACCAACGACACCAACGGCACCAACGACACCAACGACACCAACGACACCAACGGCACAAAAGACACCAACGACACAAACGGCACCAACGGCACCAACGACACAAACAACACAAACAACACAAACAACACAAACAACACCAACGACACCAACGACACCAACGACACAGAGTGAGGACGTTCCACAGTGAACAGAGAATCTAAAAGGAAACTGATTAGATCTAGAGAAGCTACAGCCACAGCTGACCCGAAACCCGAAACAAACCCAAACAAACTCTTCTTTTCTCTTCTCTCTTTTCTCTTCTCTTCTCCTCTCTTCTCTTCTCTTCTCTTCTCTCTTTTCTTTTCTCTTCTCTTCTCTTCTCTCTTTTCTCTTTTCTCTTCTCTTCTCTTTTCTGTGGACACTGAGCAAACGCGACATAAGAGGAACAGAAAACACAGGTCACTCATCTTTTCTCTTTTTGTTTCAGGTTTTTCCTCAAGTTCTTCCTCAAGTGTAACCAGAACTGCCTGAAGAACGCAGGGAACCCCAGGGACATGAGGCGCTTCCAGGTATTTATACTACGAATACTACGAGTACTACGAATACTACGAGTATTACGAGTACTACGAGTACTACTACTACTACTACTACTACAACCCCAGGGACATGAGGCGCTTCCAGGTATTTATACTACGAATACTACGAATACTACGAGTACTACGAGTACTACTACTACTACTACTACTACTAATACTACAACCCCAGGGACATGAGGCGCTTCCAGGTATTTATACTACGAATACTACGAATACTATGAGTACTACGAATACTACGAGTACTACGAATACTACGAATACTATGAATACTATTACAACCCCAGGGACATGAGGCACTTCCAGGTACTGATACTACGAATACTACGAATACTACGAATACTACGAGTACTACGAATACTACGAATACTATGAATACTTTGAATACTATTACAACCCCAGGGACATGAGGCGCTTCCAGGTACTGATACTACGAATACTACGAATACTACGAGTACAACGAGTACTACGAGTACTACGAGTACTACTACTACAACCCCAGGGACATGAGGCACTTCCAGGTACTGATACTACGAATACTACGAATACTACGAGTACTACGAATACTACGAATACTATGAATACTATTACAACCCTAGGGACATGAGGCGCTTCCAGGTACTGATACGACGAATACTACGAATACTACGAATACTACTACAACCCCCGAGACATGAGGAGGTGCTTTCAGGTACTTATACTACTACTACTACTGCTATGAATACTACTACTACTACTAATACTACAACCCCTGAGACATGAGCCGCTTTCAGGTATTTCTACTACACCTACTACAATGACGACTACTATGAATACTACTACAAGTACTAATGCTACTATGAAAACTACTGGTACTACGAATACTGGTACTACTACTACATCTAATCCTACTGCAGTACAAACCCGAGGACCTGAGCAGCTTCCAGGTACTTGTACTCGAGTACCATAAGAGGTTTGTACATGTGTACTCGAGTACTTGAGCCCAGAGCGGGTCGTGTACATGTGTACTCGAGTACTTGAGTACCATAAGAGGTTAGTAAGGGTGTTCTCGAGTACTTGAGTACCATAAGAGGTTAGTAAGTGTGTACTCGAGTACTTGAGCCCCTTGAGGTCTGTGACGTGAGGTTCCAGGTGAAGTCGAGTCTCACCTTGACATTTGGTTCTGACATTTAAATCTGTTTGGACTTTTAATAAGACGAAACTGTCATATTTCTATATTTCTATAGTTTGTGTTCTGCATATGCAGCGTTAGTGACACTCGAGTCCTGAGGCAGGACTGAAGTGGCTACAGGAGGTTCTTGGTTCGATCCCCAGGGCCTTTCTCTGTACAGTTTGCATGTTCTGCCTGCGTCTTTCACACATCAGCCCAAAACAAGCGCAGCAGGTCAGACCCTCCAAGGTCCTGACCAAGACTAGACTCAGGATCCGGGTCCCAGCGGCCCTGAGGAGGAGCCCCCGAGGAGGAGCCCCCAATGAGGAGCACCCGAGGAGGAGCACCCGAGGAGGAGCACCCGAGGAGGAGCCCCGAGGAGGAGCCCCCGAGGAGGAGCCCCCAATGAGGAGCACCCGAGGAGGAGCCCCGAGGAGGAGCACCCGAGGAGGAGCCCCCGAGGAGGAGCCCCCAATGAGGAGCACCCGAGGAGGAGCACCCGAGGAGGAGCCCCCGAGGAGGAGCCCCGAGGAGGAGCCCCGAGGAGGAGCCCCAAGGAGGATCCCCTGAGGAGGATCCCCCGAGGAGGAGCCCCCGAGGCCCCGAGGAGGAGCCCTCAAGGCCCCGAGGAGGAGCCCCCAATGAGGAGCCCCCAATGAGGAGCCCCCGAGGCCCCAAGGAGGAGCCCCCAATCAGGAGCACCCGAGGCCCCGAGGAGGAGCCCCCAAGGAGGATCCCCCGAGGAGGAGCCCCGAGGAGGAGCCCCCAAGGAGGATCCCCCGAGGCCCCCGAGGAGGAGCCCCGAGGAGGAGCCCCAAGGAGGAGCCCCCGAGGAGGAGCCCCCAATGAGGAGCACCCGAGGAGGAGCACCCGAGGAGGAGCCCCCGAGGAGGAGCCCCGAGGAGGAGCCCCAAGGAGGATCCCCTGAGGAGGATCCCCCGAGGAGGAGCCCCCGAGGAAGATCCCCCGAGGCCCCGTGGAGGAGCCCTCAAGGCCCCGAGGAGGAGCCCCCTATGAGGAGCCCCCGAGGCCCCAAGGAGGAGCCCCCAATCAGGAGCACCCGAGGCCCCGAGGAGGAGCCCCCAAGGAGGATCCCCCGAGGCCCCCGAGGAGGAGCCCCGAGGAGGAGCCCCAAGGAGGAGCCCCCGTGGCCCCCGAGGAGGAGCCCCGAGGAGGATCCCCCGAGGCCCTGAGGAGGAGCACCCGAGGCCCACGAGGAGAAGCCCCAAGGAGGAGCCCCCGAGGCCCCTGAGGGCTCCCCCCCCAAGGCCCTAGTCCTAGTACTTGCAGTAGTACTTGAGTGAGTGTGACGTCACCCACAGTGTTTAGCGCCGCTCAAATGAGGCTCGAGATGCTAACGGCTACAGGAGCAAATCTGGAGCCAGGCTCTATGTTATGAACAGGGTTTTTTTGACGGACAAAATAGCGAAAAAAAATTCAGGATCCTGTGTCGCAGATTCATACGAACATTTTAAGACCAAAATGACAAGGCCACAGCAGCAGGTACAGAGAGACGAGCGATCAGATCCCAGTGTGAGTCAATGGGGAAAAGGGAGAGAAGGAGCACTTCCTGTTTGGCACGTGATGGCTAACGAGTTAGCGGCTAACGGGTTAGCTTAGCCCACTCATATATACGGTCTGTGAGTGGTACTTGTAGTAGTAATACTTCAGTAGTATTTGTAGTAGTACTAGTACTAGTACTGCAGTAGTACTTGCAGTAGTACTTGCAGTAGTACTTGCAGTAGTACTTGTAGTAGTACTTGTAGCAGTAATACTTCAGTAGTATTTGTAGTAGTACTTGTAGTAGTACTGCAGTAATGCCGTGGTGTTTTGCAGGTGGTGTCATAGCAATAGTATAACAATAATAACAATAACAATGATAGTATTAATATGCAATAAAAAGTAATAGTAATAGTAGTAATAATAATATGTAGCATAGCAATATTACAATATTAACAATAATAATAATAACAATAACAATAATAGTAATAATAATAACAATAACAATAATAACAATAATAATAACAATAACAATGTCGTAATAATATAATACTGTAATATAATATTAATAACAATAATAGCAATAATAATAATAATAATAATAATAATAATAATAATAATAGTGCATAAATGTAATAATCATAATAATAATACTGTAATATGTATGTGTAATATATATATATGCACAATAATATTAATATGTAATAATAATAACGCTGGTGATAATAACAATAGAGTAGTAGTAGTAGTAGTGATGGTAATAATACATGTACCAGTATATGCAGTAATAGTGCAATGATAGTGTAGTAGCAGTAGTAGTAGTAGTAATAGTAATTAGCAGTATAACAGTAGTAGTAGTAGTAATGGCATGTAGCTAATAATATGTATAATAATAATATGCAATATGTATAATAGTAGTAACAATAAGGTAGTAGTAGTAATAGTAATAATAATAAGCAATAACTTAATATTGCAATGATAGTAACAATATTAATAATAGCAATAGTAATAGTAATAATAGTAAATAGTAGTAATACTGTATGTACAATATTAAGTAATACTTAATAACAATAACAATAATAATAACAATATTAACAATAACAATAATAATAATAACAATAATAGTAATAATAATAATAATAATAATAATAATAACAATAATAATAATAATAATAACAATAATAATAACAATAATAACAATATGCTGTCTTAATAATAATAATAATAATAATAATACCAATGTAATAATAACAATAATAATAATAATAATAATAATATGTACTGTATATGCTGTAATAACAATGTATATATAATAATAATAATAATAATATATATATATATGTAATAATATATACTGCAATAATAATAGCACATATATATATAACAATAATGGTGGCGGTGGTGGCGGTGGTAGTGGTGGTATACTGGTGGTAGAGTGGTAGTGGTGGCGGTGGCGGCGGTGGCAGTGCTACTGGTGGTGGCGGTGGTAGTGGCGGTGGTGAGTAGAGTAGTGGTAGCGGTATATGGTGGTAGTGGCGGTAGCGGTGGTAGTATGGCAGTGGTACTGCACAGTAGTGGTGGTAGTGGCAATAATAGCAGCGGTGGTAACGGTAGTGGTAGTGAACCATGTGCTGGTAGTAGCGGCAGTGGTATACCGGTAGTAGTAGTAGAAGTACTAGTAGTAGTAGCAGTAGCAGTAGCAGTAGTAGTAGCAGTAGTAGTAGCAGTAGTAGTAGTAGTAGTAGTAGAAGTACTGGTAGTAGTAGCAGTAGCAGTAGTAGTAGCAGTAGTAGCAGTAGCAGCAGTAGTAGCAGTAGTAGTAGTAGAAGTACTAGTAGTAGTAGTAGTAGCAGTAGTAGTAGCAGTAGTAGTAGTAGCAGTAGTAGAAGTAGTAGTAGTAGTAGCAGTAGCAGCAGTAGTAGCAGTAGTAGTAGAAGTACTAGTAGTAGTAGCAGTAGCAGCAGTAGTAGCAGTAGTAGTAGTAGTAGTAGCAGTAGTAGTAGTAGTAGTACTGCAGTAGTACTTGTAGTACTAGTATCAGTAGGTTAGGGTAGTATTGATGCTGTGGTGTTTTGCAGGTGGTCGTTTCCACCACAGTGAATGTGGACGGTCACGTTCTCTCCGTCTCTGACAACATGTTTGTCCACAACAACTCCAAACATGGACGACGCGCCCGCCGCCTCGACCCCTCCGAAGGTACCTCCAGTCCTGGGTTAGACCTGGGTTAGTCCTGGGTTAGACCTGGGTCAGTCCTGGGTTAGACCTGGGTCAGTCCTGGGTTAGACCTGGGTTAGTCCTGGGTTAGACCTGGGTTAGTCCTGGGTTAGACCTGTGTAAGTCCTGGGTTAGACCTGGGTTAGTCCTGGGTTAGACATGAGTTAGTCCTGGGTTAGTTCTGGTTTAGATCCCTGGGTTAGTTCTGGGTTAGACCTGGGTTAGTCCTGGGTTAGACCTGGGTCAGTCCTGGGTTAGACCTGGGTCAGTCCTGGGTTAGACCTGGGTTAGTCCTGGGTTAGACCTGGGTCAGTCCTGGGTTAGACCTGGGTCAGTCCTGGGTTAGACCTGGGTTAGTCCTGGGTTAGACCTGGGTTAGTCCTGGGTTAGACATGAGTTAGTCCTGGGTTAGACCTGGGTTAGTCCTGGGTTAGACATGAGTTAGTCCTGGGTTAGTTCTGGTTTAGATCCCTGGGTTAGTTCTGGGTTAGACCTGGGTTAGTCCTGGGTTAGACCTGGGTCAGTCCTGGGTTAGACCTGGGTCAGTCCTGGGTTAGACCTGGGTTAGTCCTGGGTTAGACATGAGTTAGTCCTGGGTTAGTTCTGGTTTAGATCCCTGGGTTAGTTCTGGGTTAGACCTGGGTTAGTCCTGGGTTAGACCTGGGTCAGTCCTGGGTTAGACCTGGGTCAGTCCTGGGTTAGACCTGGGTTAGTCCTGGGTTAGACCTGGGTTAGTCCTGGGTTAGACCTGGGTTAGTCCTGGGTTAGACATGAGTTAGACCTGGGTTAGTCCTGGGTTAGACATGAGTTGGACCTGGGTTAGTTCTGGGTTAGACATGGGTTAGTCCTGGGTTAGACCTGGGTCAGTCCTGGGTTAGACCTGGGTCAGTCCTGGGTTAGACCTGGGTTAGTCCTGGGTTAGACATGAGTTAGTCCTGGGTTAGACATGAGTTAGACCTGGGTTAGACCTGGGTTAGTCCTGGGTTAGACCTGGGTCAGTCCTGGGTTAGACCTGGGTCAGTCCTGGGTTAGACCTGGGTTAGTCCTGGGTTAGACATGAGTTAGTCCTGGGTTAGACATGAGTTAGACCTGGGTTAGACCTGGGTTAGTCCTGGGTTAGACATGAGTTAGACCTGGGTTAGACATGAGTTAGACCTGGGTTAGTCCTGGGTTAGACATGATTTGGACCTGGGTTAGTTCTGGGTTAGACATGGGTTAGTCCTGGGTTAGTTCTGGGTTAGAC
Organism: Odontamblyopus rebecca; assembly: GCA_030686955.1. NCBI lineage: Eukaryota > Metazoa > Chordata > Actinopteri > Gobiiformes > Gobiidae > Odontamblyopus > Odontamblyopus rebecca. The sequence continues at coordinate 44,022,096 of CM060656.1, read as the reverse complement.
CTGGGTTAGTCCTGGGTTAGACATGAGTTAGACCTGGGTTAGACATGAGTTAGACCTGGGTTAGACATGAGTTAGTCCTGGGTTAGACATGAGTTAGACCTGGGTTAGACATGAGTTAGACCTGGGTTAGTCCTGGGTTAGACATGAATTGGACCTGGGTTAGTTCTGGGTTAGACATGGGTTAGTCCTGGGTTAGTTCTGGGTTAGACCTGGGTTAGTCCTGGGTTAGACATGAGTTAGACCTGGGTTAGACATGATTTAGACCTGAGTTAGTTCTGGGTTAGTCCTGGGTTAGACCTGGTTTAGTCCTGTTTTAGTCCTTGTTTAGTCCTAGTTTAGTCCTGGTTCAGTCCTGGGTTAGTCCTGGGTTAGTCCTGGTTTAGTCATGGATTAGTCCTGGTTTAGACCTGGTTCAGTCCTGGTTTAGACCTGGTTCAGTCCTGGTTTAGTCCTGGTTCAGTCCTGGTTTAGTCCTGGTTTAGTCCTGGTTCAGTCCTGGTTTAGTCCTGGTTCAGTTCTGGTTTAGTCCTGGTTTAGTCCTGGTTCAGTCCTGGTTTAGTCCTGGTTCCGTCCTGGTTTAGACCTGGTTCAGTCCTGGTTTAGACCTGGTTCAGTCCTGGTTCAGTCCTGGTTTAGTCCTGGTTTAGTCCTGGTTTAGTCCTGGTTTAGACCTGGTTTAGTCCTGGTTTAGACCTGGTTTAGTCCTGGTTTAGACCTCGGCGTGTTGAACTTTCTCCTGTGAGTTTCCGTGTCGGGGCCAAACGGGACATAAAGACTCCATCTGTCCCTCGTTTTCATTCCCACAAACAAACGGAACAGGAAGTGTCGGGGCATTTTTCCCGTTTTTCTCCCCTTTACGCTGAACAAAGGCGGAGTTTGGCTCCGCAGGAGGAGACGAGCTCCAGACGACCTGCAGCCCGAGATTATAGACGAGTAAACAAACATCTGTCTGTAAAAACACAAACCTGCAGATTCACACTCGCAGTTCCACCTCGTGATGTCATCAGGGGACACAGGAAGTGCTCCAGTCTGTTTTTAAACTCCAGAATAATTTGGAGCATTTCAGTCCAAAACTAAAGATAAACGTTTGGTTCTTTTGAATTTCAATAAGAATGAAAAACAATAAAATGGGAAAACAGTTTATTTCATGATTCTGTTTTAGTGTCAAACAAAAACAATAAAAACTGATTTTAGCCTCGATTTCCATATTATATTAGAGTTTATTTCAAATAACATCAACAAAAACAGGTTTGTGTCTATGTATAGTCCCGGTCCTGGTCCTGGTCCTGGTCCTGGTCCTGGTCTTAGTCTTAGTCCTGGTCCTGGTCCTGGTCCCGGTCCTGGTCTCACTCTCTCCTGTATGTCTTGAAGCAGCCACTCCGTGCATTAAGGCGATCAGTCCGAGCGAGGGCTGGACCACAGGAGGCGCCACCGTCATCCTGATCGGGGACAATTTCTTCGACGGACTTCAGGTCGTGTTTGGGACGATGCTCGTGTGGAGCGAGGTGAGAACATGAACATGAACATGAACAAGAACATGAACATGAACATGAACAAGAACAAGAACATGAACATGAACATGAACATGAACAAGAACAAGAACAAGAACATGAACATGAACATGAACATGAACATGAACATGAACAAGAACAAGAACAAGAACATGAACATGAACATGAACAAGAACATGAACATGAACATGAACAAGAACATGAACATGAACATGAACATGAACATGAACAAGAACATGAACAAGAACATGAACAAGAACATGAACAAGAACATGAACAAGAACATGAACATGAACATGAACATGAACATGAACAAGAACAAGAACATGAACAAGAACATGAACATGAACATGAACAAGAACATGAACATGAACAAGAACATGAACAAGAACAAGAACAAGAACATGAACAAGAACAAGAACAAGAACAAGAACAAGAACATGAACGAGAACGAGAACGAGAACGAGAACATGAACATGAACATGAACAAGAACATGAACATGAACATGAACATGAACATGAACATGAACGAGAACATGAACATGAACATGAACATGAACATGAACATGAACAAGAACAAGAACATGAACATGAACATGAACATGAACATGAACATGAACATGAACATGAACATGAACATGAACATGAACAAGAACATGAACATGAACATGAACATGAACGAGAACATGAACGAGAACATGAACATGAACGAGAACATGACACCAACACAAACGCCAACACAAACACCAACACAAACGCCGACACCAACACAAACACCAACACAAACGCCAACACAAACGCCAACACCAACACAAACGCCAACACAAACACCAACACAAACGCCAACACAAACGCCGACACCAACACAAACACCAACACAAACACCAACACAAACGCCGACACCAACACAAACGCCGACACAAACACCAACACAAACGCCAACACAAACGCCAACACAAACACCGACACCAACACCAACAAAAATGCCAACACCAACACAAACGCCAACACCAACACAAACGCCGACACCAACACAAACACCAACACAAACACCAACACAAACACCAACACAAACACCAACACAAACACCAACACAAACACAAACACCGACACAAACACCAACACAAACACCAACACAAACACCAACACAAACACCAACACAAACACCGACACAAACACAAACGCCGACACCAACACAAACGCCGACACCAACACAAACGCCAACACCAACACAAACGCCGACACCAACACAAACGCCGACACCAACATAAACGCTGACACAAACGCCAACACAAACGCCAACACAAACACCAACACAAACACCAACACAAACGCAAACACCAACACAAACACCAACACGAACGCCGACACCAACACAAACGCCAACACAAACACCAACACAAACACCAACACAAACGCCAACACAAACGCCAACACAAACGCCAACACAAACACCAACACAAACGCAAACACCAACACAAACACCAACACGAACGCCGACACCAACACAAACGCCAACACAAACACCAACACAAACACCAACACAAACGCCAACACCAACACAAACGCCGACACAAACACCAACACAAACGCCGACACCAACACAAACGCCAACACCAACACAAACACCAACACAAACGCCGACACCAACACAAACACCAACACAAACGCCAACACAAACGCCAACACCAACACAAACGCTGACACAAACACAAACGCCAACACAAACGCCAACACAAACCCCGACACCAACACAAACACCAACACAAACACCAACACAAACGCCAACACAAACGCCGACACCAACACAAACGCCGACACAAACACCAACACAAACGCCAACACAAACGCCAACACAAACACCGACACCAACACAAATGCCAACACCAACACAAACGCCAACACCAACACAAACACCGACACCAACACAAACACCAACACAAACGCCAACACAAACACCAACACAAACGCCGACACCAACATAAACGCTGACACAAACACAAACGCCAACACAAACGCCAACACAAACGCCAACACAAACACCAACACAAACGCCAACACAAACACCAACACAAACGCCAACACAAACGCCAACACAAACACCAACACAAACGCAAACACCAACACAAACACCAACACAAACGCCAACACCAACACAAACGCCGACACAAACACCAACACAAACGCCGACACCAACACAAACGCCAACACAAACACCAACACAAACGCCGACACCAACACAAACGCCAACACAAACGCCAACACCAACACAAACGCCGACACCAACACAAACGCCGACACCAACACAAACGCCAACACCAACACAAACACCAACACAAACGCCAACACCAACACAAACGCCGACACAAACACCAACACAAACGCCAACACCAACATAAACGCCAACACAAACGCCAACACCAACACAAACGCCGACACCAACACAAACGCCAACACAAACACCAACACAAATGCCAACACAAACACCAACACAAACGCCGACACCAACACAAACGCCGACACAACACAAACGCCAACACAAACACCAACACAAACGCCAACACCAACACAAACGCCGACACAAACACCAACACAAACGCCAACACAAACGCCAACACCAACACAAACACCAACACAAATGCCAACACAAACACCAACACAAACACCAACACAAACGCCAACACCAACACAAACGCCAACACAAACACCAACACAAACGCCAACACCAACACAAACCCCTACACCAACACAAACGCCGACACCAACACAAACGCCAACACCAACACAAACGCCAACACCAACACAAACGCCAACACAAATGCCAACACCAACACAAACGCCAACACAAACGCCAACACCGACACAAACACCGACACAAACACCAACACAAACACTGACACAAACACCAACACAAACACCAACACAAACGCCGACACCAACACAAACGCCAACACCAACACAAACGCCGACACCAACACAAACGCCAACACCGACACCAACACCAACACAAACGCCAACACAAACACCAACACAAACGCCGACACCAACACAAACGCCAACACAAACACCAACACAAACACCAACACAAACGCCGACACCAACACAAATGCCGACACCAACATAAACGCTGACACAAACACAAACGCCGACACCAACACAAACGCCGACACCAACATAAACGCTGACACAAACACAAACGCCAACACAAACGCCAACACAAACACCAACACAAACGCCAACACCAACACAAACGCCGACACAAACACCAACACAAACGCCAACACAAACGCCAACACCAACACAAACGCCAACACAAACGCCAACACCAACACAAACGCCAACACAAACGCCAACACCAACACAAACGCCAACACAAACGCCAACACCAACACAAACGCCAACACAAACTCCAACACAAACACAAACGCCAACACAAACGCCAACACCAACACAAACTCCAACACAAACTCAAACACCAACACAAACGCTGACACCAACACAAACGCCGACACCAACACAAACACCAACACAAACGCCAACACCAACACAAACACCAACACAAACACCGACACCAACACAAACGCCAACACAAACATCAACACAAACACCAACACAAACGCCAACACCAACACAAACGCCGACACCAACACAAACGCCGACACAACACAAACGCCAACACAAACACCAACACAAACGCCAACACCAACACAAACACCAACACAAACGCCAACACCAACACAAACGCCAACACCAACACAAACGCCGACACAAACACAAACGCCAACACAAACGCCAACACAAACACCAACACAAACACCAATACAAACGCCAACACAAACACCAACACAAACACCAACACAAACACAAACACAAACACCGACACAAACACCGACACAAACACCAACACAAACACCAACACAAACACAAACACCAACACAAACACCAACACAAACACCAACACAAACACAAACACCGACACAAACACCAACACAAACGCCAACACCAACACAAACGCCAACACAAACGCCAACACAAACACCAACACAAACGCCAACACCAACACAACGCTGACACTCAACACAAACCCCAACACCAACCCAAACGCCAACACCAACACAAACGCCAACACCAACACAAACGCCAACACAAACGCCAACACCAACACAAATGCCAACACAAACGCCAACACCGACACAAACGCCGACACAAACACCAACACAAACGTCAACACAAACACCAACACAAACACCAACACAAACGCCGACACCAACACAAACGCCAACACAAACGCCGACACCAACACAAACACCAACACAAACGCTAACACACAAACGCCAACACAAACACCAACACAAACGCCAACACAAACACCAACACAAACGCCAACACAAACACAAACGCCAACACAAACACCAACACAAACGCCAACACAAACACCAACACCAACACAAACGCCGACACAAACACCAACACAAACGCCAACACCAACACAAACGCCAACACAAACACAAACGCCGACACCAACACAAATGCCGACACAAACGCCGACACCAACACAAACGCTGACACCAACACAAATGGCGACACCAACACAAACGCCAACACCAACACAAACGCCGACACAAACACCAACACAAACGCCAACACAAACGCCAACACCAACACAAACGCCAACACAAACACCAACACAAACGCCAACACAAACACCAACACAAACGCCAACACAAACGCCAACACAAACACCAACACAAACGCCAACACCAACACAAACGCCAACACAAACACCAACACAAACGCCAACACCAACACAAACGCCAACACCAACACAAACGCCAACACAAACGCCAACACCAACACAAACGCCAACACAAACGACAACACAAACACAAACGCCGACACCAACACAAACGCCGACACCAACACAAACACCAACACAAACGCCAACACCAACACAAACACCAACACAAACGCCGACACCAACACAAACGCCAACACAAACATCAACACAAACGCCAACACAAACACCAACACAAACACCAACACAAACGCCGACACCAACACAAACGCCGACACCAACACAAAAACCAACACAAACGCCAACACAAACACCAACACAAACGCCAACACCAACACAAACGCCAACACCAACACAAACGCCAACACAAACGCCAACACAAACACCAACACAAACGCCAACACAAACACCAACACAAACGCCAACACCAACACAAACGCCAACACCAACACAAACGCCAACACAAACACCAACACAAACGCCAACACAAACACAAACGCCAACACAAACACCAACACAAACACCAACACCAACACAAACGCCGACACAAACACCAACACAAACGCCAACACCAACACAAATGCCAACACAAACGCCAACACAAACGCCAACACCAACACAAACGCCAACACCAACACAAACGCCGACACCAACACAAACGCCAACACCAACACGAACGCCAACACCAACACAAACGCCGACACAAGCACCAACACAAACGCCAACACAAACGCCAACACAAACGCCAACACAAACGCCGACACCAACACAAACGCCAACACAAACACCAACACAAATGCCAACACAAACACCAACACAAACGCAGACACCAACACAAACGCCAACACAAACACCAACACAAACGCCAACACCAACACAAACGCCGACACAAACACCAACACAAACGCCAACACAAACGCCGACACCAACACAAACACCAACACAAATGCCAACACAAACGCCAACACAAACGCCAACACAAACACCAACACAAACACCAACACAAACGCCAACACCAACACAAACGCCAACACAAACACCAACACAAACGCCAACACCAACACAAACGCCGACACCAACACAAACGCCGACACCAACACAAACGCCAACACCAACACAAACGCCAACACCAACACAAACGCCAACACAAACGCCAACACCAACACAAACGCCAACACAAACGCCAACACCGACACAAACGCCGACACAAACACCAACACAAACGTCAACACAAACACCAACACAAACACCAACACAAACGCCGACACCAACACAAACGCCAACACCAACACAAACGCCAACACCAACACAAACGCTAACACACAAACGCCAACACAAACACCAACACAAACGCCAACACAAACACCAACACAAACGCCAACACAAACACAAACGCCGACACCAACACAAATGCCGACACAAACGCCGACACCAACACAAACGCCGACACCAACACAAACGCCGACACCTACACAAACGCCAACACCAACACAAACGCCGACACAAACACCAACACAAACGCCAACACAAACGCCAACACAAACGCCAACACAAACGCCAACACCAACACAAACGCCAACACAAACACAAACACCAACACAAACGCCAACACAAACACCAACACAAACGCCAACACCAACACAAACGCCAACACAAACACCAACACAAACACAAACAACAACACAAACACAAACACCAACACAAACGCCAACACAAACACAAACGCCAACACAAACGCCAACACCAACACAAACGCCGACACCAACACAAACGCCGACACCAACACAAACGCCGACACCAACACAAACGCCGACACCAACACAAACGCCAACACAAACACCAACACAAACGCCGACACCAACACAAACGCCAACACAAACATCAACACAAACACCAACACAAACGCCAACACAAACACCAACACAAACGCCAACACCAACACAAACGCCGACACCAACACAAACGCCGACACCAACACAAACGCCGACACAAACACCAACACAAACGCCAACACCAACACAAACACCAACACAAACGCCAACACCAACACAAATGCCAACACCAACACAAACGCCGACACAAACACAAACGCCAACACAAACGCCAACACAAACACCAACACAAACGCCAACACCAACACAAACGCCAACACCAACACAAACGCCAACACAAACACCAACACAAACGCCAACACAAACACCAACACAAACACCAACACCAACACAAACGCCGACACAAACACCAACACAAACGCCAACACAAACATAAACGCCGACACAAACACCAACACAAACGCCAACACAAACGCCAACACAAACACCAACACAAACACCAACACAAACGCCGACACAAACACCAACACAAACGCTAACACAAACACAAACGCCGACACAAACGCCAACACAAACACCAACACAAACGCCAACACAAACACAAACGCCGACACAAACACCAACACAAACACCAACACAAACACCAACACAAACACCAACACAAACACCAACACAAACACCAACACAAACACCAACACAAACACCGACACAAACACCAACACAAACACCAACACAAACACCAACACAAACACCAACACAAACACCAACACAAACACCAACACAAACACAAACACCAACACAAACACCAACACAAACGGCAACACAAACGTCAACACAAACACCAACACAAACGCCAACACAAACGCCAACACCAACACAAACTCCGACACCAACACAAACGCCGACAGCAACACAAACACCAACACAAACGCCAACACCAACACAAACACCAACACAAACGCCGACACCAACACAAACGCCAACACAAACGCCAACACAAACATCAACACAAACACCAACACAAATGCCAACACAAACACCAACACAAACACCAACACAAACGCTAACACCAACACAAACGCCGACACCAACACAAACGCCGACACCAACACAAACGCCGACACCAACACCAACACCAACACCAACACCAACACCAACACAAACACCAACACCAACACCAACACCAACACAAACACCAACACAAACACCAACACAAACACCAACACAAACACAAACACCAACACAAACACCAACACAAACACCAACACAAACACCAACACAAACACCAACACAAACACAAACACCGACACAAACACCGACACAAACACCGACACAAACACCGACACAAACACCAACACAAACACCAACACAAACACCAACACAAACACCAACACAAACACCAACACAAACACCAACACAAACACCGACACAAACACCAACACAAACGCAAACACAAACACAAACGCCGACACAAACGCCAACACAAACACCAACACAAACGCCAACACAAACACAAACGCCGACACAAACACCAACACAAACGGCAACACAAACGACAACACAAACACCAACACAAACGCCAATACAAACACCAACACAAACACCAACACAAACGCCGACACAAACACCAACACAAACGCCAACACAAACACCAACACAAACACCAACACAAACGCCAACAGAAACACCAACACAAACGCCAACACCAACACAAACGCCAACACAAACACCAACACAAACGGCAACACAAACGTCAACACAAACACCAACACAAACGCCAACACAAACGCCAACACCAACACAAACTCCGACACCAACACAAACGCCGACAGCAACACAAACACCAACACAAACGCCAACACCAACACAAACGCCGACACCAACACAAACGCCAACACAAACGCCAACACAAACATCAACACAAACACCAACACAAACGCCAACACAAACACCAACACAAACACCAACACAAACACCAACACAAACGCCGACACCAACACAAACGCCGACACCAACACAAACGCCGACACCAACACAAACACCAACACAAACGCCAACACCAACACAAACACCAACACAAACGCCGACACCAACACAAACACCAACACAAACGCCGACACAAACGCCAACACAAACGCCAACACAAACACCAACACAAACGCCAACACAAACACCAACACAAACGCCAACACCAACACAAACGCCAACACAAACACCAACACAAACGCCAACACAAACGCCAACACCAACACAAACGCCAACACCAACACAAACGCCAACACAAACGCCAACACAAACGCCAACACAAACGCCAACACCAACACAAACGCCAACACAAACGCCAACACCAACACAAACGCCAACACAAACACCAACACAAACGCCAACACCAACACAAACGCCAACACAAACACAAACGCCGACACCAACACAAATGCCGACACAAACGCCGACACCAACACAAACGCCAACACAAACGCCAACACAAACACCAACACAAACGCCGACACCAACACAAACGCCGACACCAACACCAACACAAACGCCGACACCAACACAAATGCCGACACCAACACAAACGCCGACACCAACACAAACGCCGACACCAACACAAACGCCGACCCCAACACAAACACCAACACAAACGCCAACACAAATGCCGACACCAACACAAACGCCGACACCAACACAAACGCCGACACCAACACAAACGCCGACCCCAACACAAACACCAACACCAACACAAACGCCAACACCAACACAAACACCAACACCAACACCAACACTTTCACTTTCAATAACTTTAGAACACAACTTAAAACTCACAAGAGTTGATTTTACACAATTCATGACATGAATGGAAAGTCCTGGTCTAGACCTGTTCCAGTCCTGCTATAGTCCTGTTATAGTCCTGTTCCAGTCCTAGTCCAGTCCTGTTATAGTCCTGGTTTAGTCCTGGTTCAGTCCTGGTCCAGGCCTGGTTTAGTCCTGGTCCAGTCCTGGTTTAGTCCTGGTCCAGTCCTGTTATAGTCCTGGTTCAGTCCTGGCCCAGTCCTGTTAGTGTCCTGGTTCAGTCCTGGTCCAGTCCTGGTCCAGTCCTGTTATAGTCCTGGTTCAGTCCTGGCCCAGTCCAGTTATAGTCCTGGTTTAGTCCTGGTTCAGTTCTGGTCTCTTCACAGCTCATCACGCCTCACGCGATCCGGGTCCAGACTCCTCCTCGTCACATTCCCGGAGTCGTGGAAGTGACTCTGTCCTACAAATCCAAACAGTTCTGCAAAGGAGCCCCGGGACGCTTTGTCTACACGGGTGAGTACTGCAAATACTGCAAATACTACAAGTACTACAACTACTACAAGTCCTACGAATACTACAAACCCTATGAATACTGCAAGTACTACAAATACTGCAAACACTACAAATCCAAAAAGTTCTGCAAAGGAGCGCCGGGATGCTTCGTCTACATGGCTGAGTGTACGAGTACTACGAGTACTGCAAATACTGCCACTATAGTACTGTTACAGATACTGCTGCTACTCGTCCTCATCCTTTGCCTGTATTTGGTTCTTTTGTGTATTTGGTTCTTGCACATTTCTCGCCTGTGTCTGGGGGCCTCGTCTAAACTTGTCCATTGTGTGAATTATCTGATCTGACGCGTCCAGACGGAGCTTTGATAACGGCGGATTCACGTGTGCACATTAACATGCCAAAGAACTCCAGAAACGCCCCAGAAAACCACGAATACAACAGAAAAACGGAAAAACGAGCGTGCTATGTCCGTCTGAAACTGGTGACATTCAGTTATCGGCACAAACAGCTGCCCTGCCTGACCTTTGCCTGTTTGAATGATGTGAATATATAGAAGAATAAAGAAGAATAAAGAGGAATAAAGAGGAACATGGACAGGCAAAAAAACGGGTTTAGAGATGGAGCTGATACACAGACAATGAGCCTGACAGAACGTACTCAGGGAAAAGAGACGGATTCAGGACAGAGATTTGAGACATGGAAAAGTGAAAGTACAGGTGACGGTTAGACCTGGGTTAGTCCTGGTTCAGTCCTGGTTTAGTCCTGGTCTAGTCCTGGTTTACTCCTGGTTTAGTCCTCGTTTAGACTTGGTTTAGTCCTGGTTTAATCCTGGTTTAATCCTGGTTTAGTTCTGGTTTTGTCCTGGTTTAGTCCTGGTTCAGACCTGGTTTAGTCCTGGTCTAGTCCTGGTTTAATCCTGGTTTAGACCTGGTTTAGTTCTGGTTTAGTCCTGGTTTAGTCCTAGTTCAGACCTGGTTTAGTCCTGGTTTAGTCCTGGTCTAGTCCTGGTTTAGTCCTGGTCTAGTCCTGGTTTAGTCCTGGTTCAGTCCTGGTTTAGTCCTGGTTTAGTCCTGGTTCAGACCTGGTTTAGTCCTGGTTTAGTCATGGTCTAGTCCTGGTTTAGTCCTGGTTTAGTCCTGGATTAGTCCTGGTCCAGTCCTTGTTTAGTCCTGGTTTAGTCCTGGTCTAGTCCTGGTTTAGACCTGGTTTAGTCCTGGTTTAGTCCTGGTTTAGTCCTGGTCCAGTCCTGGTTTAGTCCTGGTTTAGTCCTGGTTTAGTCCTGGTCCCTTCTGCAGACCTCAGGGAATCTAACCCTCACCTTCTCCTATAAAAATAACATATTTCTTAGTTTTTTCTCCATTTTTCCGTCTAATTTCCCGGCGCTCCGGACCAGCTCCACCTCAGATTGTTTTGCCTTTTGACACTTGAGTGAAAAATTCCCATATTGGGATATTTGGGAATCCCGAGCGGAAAAGCGCATCAGCCTAAATAATACATACATATGAGGCGGTAATGGATCCAATACTCTCCCGGCCACGACTCACAGCAGCAGGTAAATAAGAGGAACAAGGCGGCGCGTGAAGCAAGGCATGATGGGAAATGGAGGAGCGGTAATGAGCAAAGAGAAAGAGCAGCAGCCGAGGCTCATGGGAATTGTAGGCGGGTTTGGGAGTGACAGAAGGGTAAGTGTCCCTGAAGCTTTAGATTCGGGATCTGAACCCGAGCGATTTATAAACATGGAAAATGCAAAGATCCGGACGGTTTATTTCATTTTCTTCCCTTTGTTTTACACTTAAATCTTCTCGTTTACATTCAAGAGATTCGGTTTAGACTTCGGTTTAGACTTCGGTTTAGACGTCGGTGTAGACGTCGGTGTAGACTTCGGTTTAGACGTCAGTTTAGACTTTGGTTTAGACTTCGGTTTAGGCTTCGGTTTAGGCTTCGGTTTAGACTTCGGTTTAGGCTTCGGTTTAGACTTCGGTTTAGGCTTCGGTTTAGACTTCGGTTTGTGCTTCGGTTTAGACTTCGGTTTAGACTTCGGTTTGTGCTTTGGTTTAGGCTTCGGTTTAGACTTCGGTTTAGACTTCGGTTTAGACGTCAGTTTAGACTTTGGTTTAGACTTCGGTTTAGACGTCAGTTTAGACTTTGGTTTAGACTTTGGTTTAGGCTTTGGTTTAGACTTCGGTTTAGGCTTCGGTTTAGACTTCGGTTTAGACTTCGGTTTAGACTTCGGTTTAGACTTCGGTTTAGACTTCGGTTTGTGCTTCGGTTTAGACTTTGGTTTAGACTTCGGTTTAGACTTCGGTTTGTGCTTCGGTTTAGACTTCGGTTTAGACTTCGGTTTGTGCTTCGGTTTAGACTTCGGTTTGTGCTTCGGTTTAGACTTCGGTTTAGACTTCGGTTTGTGCTTCGGTTTAGACTTCGGTTTAGACTTCGGTTTAGACTTCGGTTTAGACTTCGGTTTAGACTTCGGTTTGTGCTTTGGTTTAGGCTTCGGTTTGTGCTTCGGTTTAGACTTCGGTTTAGACTTCGGTTTAGACTTCGGTTTAGACTTCGGTTTAGACTTCGGTTTAGACTTCGGTTTAGACTTCGGTTTAGACTTCGGTTTGTGCTTCGGTTTAGGCTTCGGTTTAGACTTCGGTTTGTGCTTCGGTTTAGGCTTCGGTTTAGACTTCAGTTTAGACTTCGGTTTAGGCTTCGGTTTAGACTTCGGTTTAGGCTTCGGTTTAGACTTCGGTTTGTGCTTCGGTTTAGGCTTCGGTTTAGACTTCGGTTTAGGCTTTGGTTTAGACTTCGGTTTAGACGTCAGTTTAGACTTTGGTTTAGACTTCGGTTTAGACGTCGGTGTAGACGTCGGTGTAGACGTCGGTGTAGACTTCGGTTTAGACGTCAGTTTAGACTTTGGTTTAGACTTCGGTTTAGGCTTCGGTTTAGACTTCAGTTTGTGCTTCGGTTTAGACTTCGGTTTAGACTTCGGTTTAGGCTTCGGTTTAGTCTTCGGTTTAGGCTTCGGTTTAGACTTCGGTTTGTGCTTCGGTTTAGGCTTCGGTTTAGACTTCGGTTTAGACTTCGGTTTAGGCTTCGGTTTAGACTTCAGTTTGTGCTTCGGTTTAGACTTCGGTTTAGACTTCGGTTTAGGCTTCGGTTTAGTCTTCGGTTTAGACTTCGGTTTAGGCTTCGGTTTAGACTACGGTTTAGGCTTCGGTTTAGACTTCGGTTTAGACTTTGGTTTAGACTTTGGTTTAGACTTTGGTTTAGGCTTTGGTTTAGACTTCGGTTTAGACTTCGGTTTAGACTTTGGTTTAGGCTTCGGTTTAGACGTCGGTTTAGACTTCGGTTTAGACTTTGGTTTAGACTTTGGTTTAGACTTTGGTTTAGGCTTCGGTTTAGACTTCGGTTTAGACTTCGGTTTAGACGTCAGTTTAGACTTTGGTTTAGACTTCGGTTTAGACTTCAGTTTGTGCTTCGGTTTAGACTTCGGTTTAGACTTCGGTTTAGGCTTCGGTTTAGACTTCGGTTTAGGCTTCGGTTTAGACTTCGGTTTGTGCTTCGGTTTAGGCTTCGGTTTAGACTTCGGTTTAGACTTCGGTTTAGGCTTCGGTTTAGACTTCGGTTTGTGCTTCGGTTTAGACTTCGGTTTAGACTTCGGTTTAGACGTCGGTGTAGACTTTGGTTTAGACGTCAGTTTAGACTTTGGTTTAGACTTCGGTTTAGGCTTCGGTTTTGACTTCGGTTTGTGCTTCGGTTTAGACTTCGGTTTAGGCTTCGGTTTAGACGTCGGTGTAGACTTTGGTTTAGACGTCAGTTTAGACTTCGGTTTAGGCTTCGGTTTAGACTTCGGTTTGTGCTTCGGTTTAGACTTCGGTTTAGACTTCGGTTTAGACTTCGGTTTAGGCTTTGGTTTGTGCTTCGGTTTAGGCTTCGGTTTAGACTTCAGTTTGTGCTTCGGTTTTGACTTCAGTTTAGACTTTGGTTTAGACTTCGGTTTGTGCTTCGGTTTAGGCTTCGGTTTAGACTTCGGTTTAGACTTCGGTTTTGACTTCAGTTTAGACTTTGGTTTAGACTTCGGTTTGTGCTTCGGTTTAGGCTTCGGTTTGTGCTTCGGTTTAGACTTCGGTTTAGACTTCGGTTTAGACTTCGGTTTGTGCTTCGGTTTAGACTTCGGTTTAGACTTCGGTTTAGGCTTCGGTTTAGACTTCAGTTTGTGCTTCGGTTTAGACTTCGGTTTAGACTTCGGTTTAGACTTCGGTTTAGACTTCGGTTTAGACTTCGGTTTAGACTTTGGTTTGTGCTTCGGTTTAGACTTTGGTTTGTGCTTCGGTTTAGACTTCAGTTTAGACTTCGGTTTAGACTTCGGTTTGTGCTTCGGTTTAGACTTCGGTTTAGACTTCGGTTTAGACTTCGGTTTAGACTTCGGTTTAGACTTCGGTTTGTGCTTCGGTTTAGACTTCGGTTTAGACTTCGGTTTAGACTTCGGTTTAGTCTTCGGTTTAGGCTTCGGTTTAGGCTTCGGTTTTTACTTATTCATAAACTGTCGGTGGATCTGAAACATCGTTCTTCTCCGATCGTCTCTTTATTATCTGATCGTATCTGTTACATCTGCAAAGCTCCAAATGCTCTGATCCACCCTGTGATGTCACCAAGTGGTAGATTCAGAAAACTTGCTCGATCCCAGAGGGCGATTCACCTGCAGCTTTCACAGAGCAGAGCAAACACAGTGTGTCAGACCATCACAGACACAAGTGGAACTCACAGAACAATAGAAGAACAATAAACATATGACCTGCAGAACCTCAAAAAACACGACCCTCACAATTCAGCACTTTAACATCTGAAGCTGCACTAAAGAATTGGAGAAGCGGTTCGTCTTCGGTACCGGAGCATGAAAACGTCCTGAAGGCATCAGGATAAAGTCCGGAGTCAGAGGATGGAGACTCTGGGCTCTGCTCAGCACTCGCTCCTCCCTCAGTTTGACCCCGAGGATTTTTGAGCGAGTTTGAACAGTGTTTATCTTCAGGGACAGAGACTGAAGGAGGAAGTGAGACGTTCAATAAAAGAATCAAAGGGTTTTATTTACATTAAAACAGGTCCATTAGTTTCTCCTTTTCCCTTTAGTTCAGTCGAGATCAACGACTCCAGGACGAAATGATGCAGGTGATTCTAGTGAAGGTGGAGTTTAAAAACACAGTGGAGCACTTCCTGTATCACCACATGATGACATCACCAGGTGGAACAGAGTGTTTTCTGTTTGAGAGAAGAACTCTAAATGCCGAAATATGCAGCGTGTGTGCAGTGCCCTGTCTCCTGCCCCTGTCTCCTGCCCCTGTCTCCTGCCCCTGTCTCCTGCCCCTGTCTCCTGCCCCTGTCTCCTGCCCCTGTCTCCTGCCCCTGTCTCCTGCCCCTGTCTCCTGCCTCTGTCTCCTGCCCCTGTCTCCTGCCCCTGTCTCCTGCCCCTGTCTCCTGCCCCTGTCTCCTGCCCCTGTCTACTGCCCCTGTCTCCTGCCCCTGTCTCCTGCCTCTGTCTCCTGCCCCTGTCTCCTGCCTCTGTCTCCTGCCCCTGTCTCCTGCCTCTGTCTCCTGCCCCTGTCTCCTGCCTCTGTCTCCTGCCCCTGTCTCCTGCCTCTGTCTCCTGCCTCTGTCTCCTGCCCCTGTCTCCTGCCTCTGTCTCCTGCCCCTGTCTCCTGCTTCTGTCTCCTGCCCCTGTCTCCTGCCCCTGTCTCCTGCCCCTGTCTCCTGCCCCTGTCTCCTGCCTCTGTCTCCTGCCCCTGTCTCCTGCCCCTGTCTCCTGCCTCTGTCTCCTGCCCCTGTCTCCTGCCCCTGTCTCCTGCCCCTGTCTCCTGCCTCTGTCTCCTGCCCCTGTCTCCTGCCTCTGTCTCCTCCCCCTGTCTCCTGCCCCAGTCTCCAGCCCCAGTATACTGCCCCAGTGAACTGGCCCAGTCTCCTGCCTCTGTCTCCTGCCCCTGTCTACTGCCCCTGTCTCCTGCCCCTGTCTCCTGCCTCTGTCTCCTGCCCCTGTCTCCTGCCTCTGTCTCCTGCCCCTGTCTCCTGCCTCTGTCTCCTGCCCCTGTCTCCTGCCTCTGTCTCCTGCCTCTGTCTCCTGCCCCTGTCTCCTGCCCCTGTCTCCTGCCCCTGTCTCCTGCCTCTGTCTCCTGCCTCTGTCTCTTGCCCCTGTCTCCTGCCCCTGTCTCCTGCCTCTGTCTCCTGCCCCATCTTCAGCTCACATATTACTGCAAACCAGGACTAAACCAGGACTAAAGCAGGACTAAAGCAGGACTAAAGCAGGACTAAACCAGGACTAAACCAGGACTAAACCAGAACTAAACCTTAGATAGTTTTTGGTTCTGGACTGGATGTTTCCTGCTTTAGTCTG
Source organism: Odontamblyopus rebecca (assembly GCA_030686955.1). Classification (NCBI taxonomy): domain Eukaryota; kingdom Metazoa; phylum Chordata; class Actinopteri; order Gobiiformes; family Gobiidae; genus Odontamblyopus; species Odontamblyopus rebecca. Next base: position 44,004,282 of record CM060656.1, on the reverse strand, counting down.
GGTTTGGGTTTAGACCCTTTTAAGTCCTGCTTGAGTCCTGTTTGGACCTGGTTTAGTCCTGGTTTAGTCCAGTTTCATTTGTCTTATATCAGAATCTCAAACATGTTCAGTCTTTCAGGATTTGTCTTTCACTGCTCCTCTTCCTCCTCTTCCTCCTTTTCCTCCTCTCCTCCTCTTCCTTTTCTCCTCCTCCTCTTCAGCCTCCTCTCTTCCTCCTCCTCTTCCTCCTTCAGCCTCCTCTCTTCCTCCTCCTCTTCCTCCTTCAGCCTCCTCTCTTCCTCCTCCTCTTCCTCCTTCATCCTCCTCTCTTCTTCCTCCTCCTCTTCCTCCTTCAGCCCCCTCTCTTCGTCCTTCCTCCTCCTCCTCCTCTCCTTATTAGGACACCCTCCGTTACCCATAATGCCGTGGGGGGAGGGGGCGTGGCTCCCTCGCTCTGGGACAAATTGGATTTAGCCCGGCTCGTCTCCTCCTCGCCTCCTCGCCGCCTCCTCGCCTCCTCGCCGCTCCCTCCTCGCCTCCTCGCCGCACGCCACAAACAAATAATATTATGTTTGTAATGAAGCCGCTGTGTCCTCGCCTCATTCACATTCATCCTGATTCATCCTGTTCTCAGGCGGCGGCGGTGCTGAAACGTTTGCCCCAAACACGATTGTCACTCTTCCTTCAGAGAGACGCCGCCAACATGATTGTCCCCAAAGCACAGAGGACACACGGCATGATGGATGCGCCTGATTACAGAGGAGAGGAGGAGGAGAGGAGGAGAGAGGAGGAGAGAGGAGGAGAGGAGAGAGGAGGAGAGAGGAGAGGAGAGAGGAGGAGAGGAGAGTCAAAGCACAGAGGACACACGGCATGATGGATGCGCCTGATTACAGAGGAGAGGAGGAGGAGAGGAGGAGAGAGGAGGAGAGAGGAGGAGGAGAGAGGGAGGAGGAGGAGAGGAGGAGAGGAGAGAGGGAGGAGAGGAGGAGGAGAGAGGGAGGAGGAGGAGAGAGGAGGAGGAGAGAGGGAGGAGGAGGAGGAGAGGAGGAGAGGAGAGGAAGGAACCTAAAGGAGAAAAGGAGGAGAGGAGGAATAGAAGAGTTTATCCGGGTGTGAAAAGAAAAGGAAACACTGAAAACTCTGAAAAGAATCACAACATTCAGCCCAGAGCCACAAAGAACTAAACCAGGACTGAACCAGGACTAAAGCAGGACTAAACCGGGACTAAACTGGGACTAAACTGGGACTAAACTGGGACTAAACTGGGATTAAACCGGGACTAAAGCAGGACTAAACCGGGACTAAACTGGGACTAAACTGGGATTAAACCGGGACTAAAGCAGGACTAAACCGGGACTAAACTGGGACTAAACTGGGACTAAAGCAGGACTAAACCGGGACTAAACCAGGACTAAACCGGGACTAAACTGGGACTAAACTGGGATTAAACCGGGACTAAAGCAGGACTAAACCGGGACTAAACTGGGACTAAACTGGGATTAAACCGGGACTAAAGCAGGACTAAACCGGGACTAAACTGGGACTAAACTGGGATTAAACCGGGACTAAAGCAGGACTAAACCGAGACTAAACTGGGACTAAAGCAGGACTAAACCGGGACTAAATCAGGACTAAACCGGGACTAAATCAGGACTAAACCGGGACTAAACCGGGACTAAAGCAGGACTAAAGCAGGACTAAAGCAGGACTAAACTGGGACTAAACCAGGACTAAACCGGGACTAAACTGGGACTAAATCAGGACTAAACCGGGACTAAACCGGGACTAAAGCAGGACTAAACCGGGACTAAACTGGGACTAAATCGGGACTAAACCGGGACTAAACCGGGACTAAAGCAGGACTAAACCGGGACTAAACCAGGACTAAAGCAGGACTAAACCGGGACTAAATCAGGACTAAACCGGGACTAAACCAGGACTAAACCGGGACTAAACCAGGACTAAACCAGGAGTAAAGAGGGACTAAAGCAGGACTAAACCACGCCAGACCTGGGACTAAACCAGGACGAGAGCTGGGACTAAATCAGGACTAAAGAGGGAGTAAACCGGGACTAAAGCAGGACTAAACCGGGACTAAACTGGGACTAAATCGGGACTAAACCGGGACTAAACCGGGACTAAAGCAGGACTAAACCGGGACTAAACCAGGACTAAAGCAGGACTAAACCGGGCCTAAACCGGGACTAAACTGGGATTAAACTGGGACTAAACCGGGACTAAACTGGGACTAAACTGGGACTAAACTGGGACTAAACCGGGACTAAACCGGGACTAAACCGAGACTAAATTGGGACTAAACCGGGACTAAACTCGGACTAAACTGGGACTAAAGCAGGACTAAACCGGGACTAAACTAGGACTAAAGCAGGACTAAACCGGGACTAAACTGGGACTAAACCGGGACTAAACTTGGACTAAACTGGGACTAAACTGGGACTAAACCAGGACTAAACCGTGACTAAAGCAGGACTAAACTGGGACTAAACCAGGACTAAACCAGGACTAAAGTGGGACTAAACCGGGACTAAAGCAGGACTAAACCGGGACTAAACTGGGACTAAAGCAGGACTAAACCGGGACTAAACTGGGACTAAAGCGGGACTAAACCGGGACTAAAGCAGGACTAAACCAGGACTAAACTAGGACTAAAGCAGGTCTAAACTAGGACTAAACCGGGACTAAACTGGGACTGAACCGGGACTAAACTTGGACTAAAGCAGGACTAAACTGGGACTAAACCGGGACTAAACCGGGACTAAACTGGGAGTAAACTGGGACTAAACCAGGACTAAACCGTGACTAAAGCAGGATTTAACCGGGACTAAACTGGGACTAAAGCAGGACTAAACCGTGACTAAACCGGGACTAAAGCAGGACTAAACCGGGACTAAACCAGGACTGAACCAGGACTAAACTGGGACTAAAGCAGGACTAAACCGGGACTAAAGCAGGACTAAACCGGGACTAAACCGGGACTAAACTGGGACTAAAGCGGGACTAAACCGGGACTAAACCAGGACTAAACCAGGACTAAACCAGGAATAAACTGGGACTAAAGCAGGACTAAACTGGGACTAAAGCAGGACTAAACCACGACTAAACTGGGAGTAAAGCAGGACTAAACAGGGACTAAACCGGGACTAAAGCAGGACTAAACCGGGACTAAAGCAGGACTAAACTGGGACTAAAGCAGGACTAAACCAGGACTAAATCAGGACTAAACTGGGACTAAAGCAGGACTAAACCGCGACTAAACCAGGACTAAACCAGGGCTAAACCGGGACTAAACCGGGACTAAACCGGGACTAAAGCAGGACTAAACCGGGACTAAACTGGGACTAAACTGGGACTAAAGCAGGACTAAACCGGGACTAAATCAGGACTAAACCGGGACTAAATCAGGACTAAACCGGGACTAAACCGGGACTAAAGCAGGACTAAAGCAGGACTAAAGCAGGACTAAACCAGGACTAAACTGGGACTAAACCAGGACTAAACTGGGACTAAACCGGGACTAAACTGGGACTAAATCAGGACTAAACCGGGACTAAACCGGGACTAAAGCAGGACTAAACCGGGACTAAACTGGGACTAAATCGGGACTAAACCGGGACTAAACCGGGACTAAAGCAGGACTAAACCGGGACTAAACCAGGACTAAAGCAGGACTAAACCGGGCCTAAACCGGGACTAAACTGGGATTAAACTGGGACTAAACTGGGACTAAACTGGGACTAAACTGGGACTAAACTGGGACTAAACCGGGACTAAAGCAGGACTAAACCGGGACTAAACCGAGACTAAATTGGGACTAAACCGGGACTAAACTCGGACTAAACTGGGACTAAAGCAGGACTAAACCGGGACTAAACTAGGACTAAAGCAGGACTAAACCGGGACTAAACTGGGACTAAACCGGGACTAAACTTGGACTAAAGCAGGACTAAACCGGGACTAAACTGGGACTAAACCGGGACTAAACTGGGACTAAACTGGGACTAAACCAGGACTAAACCGTGACTAAAGCAGGACTAAACTGGGACTAAACCAGGACTAAAGTGGGACTAAACCGGGACTAAAGCAGGACTAAACCGGGACTAAACTGGGACTAAAGCAGGACTAAACCGGGACTAAACTGGGACTAAAGCGGGACTAAACCGGGACTAAAGCAGGACTAAACCAGGACTAAACTAGGACTAAAGCAGGTCTAAACTAGGACTAAACCGGGACTAAACTGGGACTGAACCGGGACTAAACTTGGACTAAAGCAGGACTAAACCGGGACTAAACTGGGACTAAACCGGGACTAAACCGGGACTAAACTGGGAGTAAACTGGGACTAAACCAGGACTAAACCGTGACTAAAGCAGGATTTAACCGGGACTAAACTGGGACTAAAGCAGGACTAAACCGGGACTAAACTGGGACTAAAGCGGGACTAAACCGGGACTAAACCAGGACTGAACCAGGACTAAACTGGGACTAAAGCAGGGCTAAACCGGGACTAAACCGGGACTAAAGCAGGACTAAACCGGGACTAAACCGGGACTAAACTGGGACTAAAGCGGGACTAAACCGGGACTAAACCAGGACTAAACCAGGACTAAACCAGGAATAAACTGGGACTAAAGCAGGACTAAACCGGGACTAAACCGGGACTAAAGCAGGACTAAACCGGGACTAAAGCAGGACTAAACTGGGACTAAAGCAGGACTAAACCACGACTAAACCGGGACTAAACCAGGACTAAACCAGGAATAAACCAGGAATAAACTGAGACTAAAGCAGGACTAAACCGGGACTAAACCGGGACTAAAGCAGGACTAAACCGGGACTAAAGCAGGACTAAACTGGGACTAAAGCAGGACTAAATCAGGACTAAACTGGGACTAAAGCAGGACTAAACCGCGACTAAACCAGGACTAAACCAGGACTAAACCAGGGCTAAACTGGGACTAAAGCGGGACTAAACCGGGACTAAACCGGGACTAAACCAGGACTATATCAGTGGTAAAAAGTGCTAAACCAGAGTCTAAAAGGACCCGCTCTGTTCCTCGTCTCACACGTTTAATCGTTCAGACTTTCTCAGCCCTGATGTTCAGTTCTTTTATTAAAGCTGCACTGAGCAACTTTTGGAGGGTCCTTCACCTGCTCGTCTCCATGGAGATGTTATTCATCTCCACCAGGAAAGCTGCGCAGTGCATCTTTAAATCGTATTAACATGATAATTACATATTATCACGTGATAATTAAAGATTATCCATCCATCTTCTCCCGCTTAATCCAGCTGGGTCATGGGGGCAGCTGCCCAATCCTTACAGCCCCTGACCTCACTGACCCCTCTGACCCCTCTGATCTCCTCTTACCCCCTCTGACCCCCTGAAACCCTCTGACCCCCTCTTACCCCCTGAAACCCTCTGACCCCCTCTGACCCCCTGACTCCCTCTGACCCCCTGACCCTTCTGACCCCCTCTGACCCCCTGAAACCCTCTGACCCCCTGAACCCCTCTGACCCCCTGACCCCCCTGACCCTTCTGACCCCCTCTGACCCCCTGAAACCCTCTGAACCCCACTGACCCCCTCTGACCCCCTGACACCCCCTGAACCCCTCTGACCCTCTGACCCCCTGAACCCCTCTGACCCCCTGACCCCCCCTGACTCCCTGACCCTTATGACCCCTCTGACCCCCTGAACCCCTCTGACCCCTCTGACCCCCTGAACCCCTCTGACCCCCTGACCCCCCCTGACCCTTCTGACCCCCGGTGACCGCCTGAACCTTTCTGACCCTCTCTGACCCCCTGAACCCCTCTGTGAGGAGCCACAGGAAGTGGACGTCATGGTCCTTGATGTTAGTTCCGGTGCTGCATGTTCTGAGTTGATGGGGGAAACTGGAGCCCGGAGGAAACCATCCAGACACAGGGAGAACATGCAAACTCCACACAGAAAGGCCTGTGTGTGTGACAATTACAGATTATAATGTGCTAATTAAAGATTATATGATAGTTACAGATTATAACCTGATAATTACAGATTGTAACGTGATAATTACATATTATAATGTGATAATTAGAGATTATAAAGAGATAATTACAGATTATAACCTGATAATTACAGATTATCAGACCTACAGCGCACTTCCTGTTGGGGAAAGTTCTCGGTCTGGACTCTGAGGTCGGGATTTTAATCTGACCTTTGACCCCTGACCTTTGACCTCTGTGTTTCCAGCTCTGAACGAACCCACCATCGACTACGGCTTCCAGCGGCTACAGAAGGTCATCCCCCGCCACCCCGGGGACCCCGAGAGGTTACCCAAGGTCAGTGTACCTGTCACATATACACCTGTCACCTGTCCTCAAATATCCACACCTCTTCTACTGAATAAATCCAGATTAACACCAGAGGAGGAGAGAGCGCCGCCTCTGAATAAATCCAGATTAACACCAGAGGAGGAGAGAGCGCCTCCTCTGAATAAATCCAGATTAACACCAGAGGAGGAGAGAGCGCCGCCTCTGAATAAATCCAGATTAACACCAGAGGAGGAGAGAGCGCCTCCTCTGAATAAATCCAGATTAACACCAGAGGAGGAGAGAGCGCCGCCTCTGAATAAATCCAGATTAACACCAGAGGAGAGAGCGCCTCCTCTGAATAAATCCAGATTAACACCAGAGGAGGAGAGAGCGCCGCCTCTGAATAAATCCAGATTAACACCAGAGGAGGAGAGAGCGCCGCCTCTGAATAAATCCAGATTAACACCAGAGGAGAGAGCGCCTCCTCTGAATAAATCCAGATTAACACCAGAGGAGGAGAGAGCGCCGCCTCTGAATAAATCCAGATTAACACCAGAGGAGGAGAGAGCGCCTCCTCTGAATAAATCCAGATTAACACCAGAGGAGGAGAGAGCGCCGCCTCTGAATAAATCCAGATTAACACCAGAGGAGGAGAGAGCGCCGCCTCTGAATAAATCCAGATTAACACCAGAGGAGGAGAGAGCGCCGCCTCTGAATAAATCCAGATTAACACCAGAGGAGGAGAGAGCGCCGCCTCTGAATAAATCCAGATTAACACCACAGGAGGAAACTGGAGCGAAAACGACACCAGGACCAATGTGGTTCAGCGAAAAACAACAAGAAATAAAGATGAATGAGACAAGAGCAGAGGAAAGGAAAGAGGGAAAGAGAGAGAAAGAGGGAGGCGGGAGAGAGAGGAGGACAGGAAAGAGGGAGAGAGAGGAGGGGAGGTTAGAGAGGAGGGAAAGAGGAAGAGGGAGAGAGAGAGGGAGGGAGAGTGGAGGAGGACAGGAAAGAGGGAGAGAGAAGAAAGAGGGAGAGAGAAGAGGGGAGGTTAGAGAGGAGGGAAAGAGGGATGGGGTAAGGGGAGGTAAAAAGAGGGAGGGGAGGCAGGGATAGAAAGACAGAGAGGAGGACAGGAGGGAGAGAGTGAAAGAGCGAGAGGAGAGGAGAAGAAGAGAGAGGAAAGAAAGGGTAGAGGGATTGGAGGGTGAGAGAGGGATGGAGGGAAGAAGGGAGGCGGTGGAGAGAGGAAAGGAGAGGGAGAAGAGCGAGGAGAGGATAGAGGGATGAGGACGTGAGACAGAGGAGTGAGAGAAGAAAGGGAGAAAGATTAGGGAGAAAAGGGAAGGAGAGAAGGATGGAGGGAGGGAGGGATGGAGAGGTGTAACATCGTCATCAGGACACACGATGGATTCCTGAGGACGAGTTTATGGCGCCACCTACAGGCCGAGTTCAGTCCTGGTTTAGTCCTGGTCTAGTCCTGGTTTAGACCTGGTTTAGACCTGGTTTAGACCTGGTTTAGACCTGGTTTAGACCTGGTTTAATCCTGGTTTAGACCTGGTTTAGACCTGCTTTAGACCTGCTTTAGTCCTGGTTTAGTCCTGGTTTAGACCTGGTTTAGTCCTGGTTTAGACCTGGTTTAGTCCTGGTTTAGTCCTGGTTTAGTCCTGCTTCAGTCCTGGTTCAGTCCTGGTTCAGTCCTGGTTTAGACCTGGTTTAGTCCTGGTTTAGTCCTGGTTTAGTCCTGGTTTAGTCCTGGTTTAGTCCTGGTTCAGTCCTGGTTTAGTCCTGGTTCAGTCCTGGTTTAGTCCTGGTTCAGTCCTGGTTCAGTCCTGGTTCAGTCCTGGTTTAGATCTGGTTCAGTCCTGGTTCAGTCCTGGTTTAGATCTGGTTCAGTCCTGGTTTAGTCCTGGTTCAGTCCTGGTTCAGTCCTGGTTTAGATCTGGTTCAGTCCTGGTTTAGTCCTGGTTCAGTCCTGGTTTAGTCCTGGTTCAGTCCTGGTTCACTTTGGGGTTTTGTTTCCTTCTTGCCTCGTTAAAACGTGTCTTGATATTTTGCATAAGTCACTGTTGAAGCGCTCAGGAAGTGCGTCGTTAGCATCATACCTGTTAGTGTCTCTTTGATCTCGTCTCTGAAGTTGATTAAACAAAATAAAATAAGTTTGGAGCGTTTCAAATGAACTCGTTCTGTTTTCCAGGTTTTACAGTAAGAATCAGGAGGATTTATGATAAAGAAACGCTGTGGTTAAACGTAAACGCCGCTGTCAGGTGTCTGTGTGAGTGACAGGTGCGTGACAGGTGCGTGACAGGTGCGTGACAGGTGCGTGACAGGTGCGTGACAGGTGCGTGGGGCAGGTGTTGATTGCTTCGTCAGGTGATCGTCTTTAATTAAAAGCTCTTTTATCGCCGGCTGGAGATGAGGCGAGCAGAGCGGAGCGGCTTTAAGTGAGTCGGAGTCAGCAAACAGAGGCAGATGTTTGTGCTGCGGCAGATGGACGGACACGGCCCAGAGGCTAACGCCGCGCGCTAGCGTTAGCCGCTAATAAACGCAGATACAGACTGTGCTTCTAACGCTGCACACCTCTGAAGGGCTTTATGTCATACACACCTTTGAGGCATCTAGTGATCTCTCCTGAGCCCTACTCAAACCCTCCTGATGGTGCGCTGTACCAGGCTCCGCCCACAAGCCTGCCACCACATTACGAGGCTCCGCCCACACCATAATTCTCATAAAAACACAAAAACACGACTCAAAACTGTGACGACTTCACAAACCTGAAGTGCAGGAGTTTCAATAGACGCTCTGCAGGGGGAGCGACTCAGCACAGAGAGCAATATAAACAATATATAACATATAACACTTTCAAAACAGTGGCCACGTTTACATGAGAGCTTCAAATCCAAATAAAAATAACTTAATTCTGAATAAAAATAATTCCTGTATGATTCTTGTGAGTTCATCTTAGTCCTGAAGTCAGTGGGTTTATTCTGATTTTAAAGCCGAATGAGTTTCTTCCTGGATCCTGTAAACGTTTCTTCTTCTTCACAATAATCCCGGTGGTTGGAGCTCGTTGGCTCATCCTTCTGATCCGGACGATCCGGCTCCTCCAGTCGTCTCTTGGGACTTTCCTCCACGTCTCTTTGGATTTGTGAGCGGGATGTGGGAGTGGGCTGAGGTGTGGCAGCCTCACACTCAGTTTGTCTTCTTCCTCCTTCTCCCACACTCTTCCCTTCTCCTCCTCAGCTCACAGACGGAAAGTGTGAGGACAGAATTCTCCAGCTGCTGCTTCATTATCATCAGACCCACTGCAGAAAAAGTTTGGATCGTGTTTGTGTCGGCGGCGAAACGACAAACCTGAATTCACTATTATTATTTCCATGGGAACTGAGAAGATTTTAATTCTATTTTATTCAGAACTTTTAACTCGGAGTTAAAGACTTCATGTAAACGTGGCTAGTGAAGGAAAGTCGGTGTCTAAATATGTTCACAGTCACACTGGGTCCTTCCTCTGGGCGAGCTCGCATCTCCACAGACCTGACTCTTATTTGGCCTCCTCCTCCATGGAAATGTGGTCACTTTGGCCATAATATTCCACACTATGGCATTAAATGTCTCTGTCTCCAGGAACAGACGTGTGGTTTTAACTTTCTGTTTCCATGGAATCCTGCAGCTGATGCGCCACCTCCAGAAAGTTACGTAGTGTTGCTTTAAATCACGATTTGATTTGAAATTCCCTCCAATTCCTCTTTTACTTTTGGTTCAACAAAAAACAAATTCAAAAACAGTGACACATTTGGGCCTCACCAGATCTAAGACGAACTGAGATTAAAGCAGAATTTAAGACAAATTTAAGAATATTATTTTCCCACAATTCAAAGTAAAATTTGACAAATTCTAGAAATATGCAAGAAGAAAAGAGGCAATTACAGGCTTCAGATTTATCTTTAAACCGTGTCCTCAGAAACACCTGGAGTCGTGTTTGTTTCATTCACACATTTGAGGACATCTCCAAAGGCTCTGTTCCACCTCGTGATGTCATGACCTGCACAAAAGCTCGGCCTAAATGTAAAATCTAAACACTTAAATCTCTCAGAAAATGACTCAAAAGTTGTGAAATGATCTGTTCCTGCAGCGAGATCATTTTAGTTCTCTTAAAATAATCGACCTCTGGACGAGAATGAAGCAAGAATGAAGAGAATAAACCTGAAAACAACATGAAAAACCTGGGAGAAGTTTCAGATCAGAGACATTTGCAGATGTAGTTTTCATGTTTTTAGTTCAGTAAAGATGATTCCAGGGCTGTAATTCCCCAGTGCTTCTAATGAAAGTGTGTGGGGTTTAAAAACACAGTGGAGCTCTTCACACAGAGCAGAGAATAGTGTAACATGGGCCTTTAATGGAACCGCAGTTCTTTTATCCCCACACAAATCCGTTTCCTCTGTTCCTTGTGTGTTGTGGTTGTAATTCCCCAGGGAGGGCAGCAGAGGTCCTCGCAGGCTGCTCCTCTGGGACGCCTCCTCTTCCTCCACATCTGCACGAGCACCTGCGTTAGCGCGTTAGCCGAGCTAGCGCTGTATCCGGGGCCTGTAATCTCACACGTGTCAGTGTGATTTATACGTCTGCAAATGTCGCTCTGTCTCTTCACACCATCCGTCTGTTTGTGCCACAGGAGATGGAGCAGAGTCTACGAAGATTTCTACTACTGTTACTTATATTTCTACTCTTACTACGATTTGTACAAGTACTACAACCCCAACCTACCCCAACCTACCCCAACCTACCCTAACCCTAACCCTAACCTACCCTAACCTCCCCTAACCTCAACCTATAAATATAAGACCTGGAGTCATTTTCTCTACTCATGTGAACAAATCAACACTTGGAAACATTCGCGTTTCGGGACCAGAAAAACTCCGACATTTGAGGATTTACTGTGTTTGTCTCCATATTTACCAAATGTCCCTGTTTTACTTCTATTACATCTATAATTATATATTTGTCTGATATTTCCGTGCATTTACAGTTCTGATATTTAAGGTAAATACAGATGTGTAAACACTCCTTACAGTATTTTTACTTTTGTCAGGGTTCGTTCGTTGTTCGTTTTGGGTTCAAACTCTGGATTAGTCAGAAAAATAAAACTTTCTCATTTTAAAGTTTTCTTCCCATCGCTGCATCAGATCGTTTGGACACAGATTCACTGGAGTCTTTTCACTCCTTTATTTTCTCTTTATTGAAAATAGTTTTTTAAAAGAATTTTTTAACAAATGTGAACATAAAATCCCCTCATACAGTTCAGGAGAGTCTGCAGCAGTGGGACCCTCGGGTTTAGTCTACTTTAGTTTAGTCTAGTCTAGTTTAGTTTAGTTTAGTTTAGTTTAGTCTAGTCTAGTCTAGTCTAGTCTAGTCTAGTCTAGTCTAGTCTAGTCTAGTCTAGTCTACTTTAGTTTAGTTTAGTTTAGTTTTATTTGAAGGGACAATGTAGAGACATTAAGCTCATAAAAAGATGTTTTGCACCAGATTAGAGCTAAAAATCCAGCGTCACACGAACGGAGCATCAGGTGTTTACAACATTAGGAATTAAATTTTATAAAACATTTTCAGCGTTTGCAGGTCGTGATTATATAAATCCAAACAGCCTCAGAGCCTCAGCGTCTCAGAGCCTCAGAGCCTCAGAGCCTCAGGGCCTCAGAGCCTCAGAGTCTCAGTGTCTTAGTGTCTCAGAGCCTCAGAGTCTCAGAGCCTCAGAGCCTCAGGGTCTCAGAGCCTCAGTGTCTTAGTGTCTCAGAGCCTCAGAGTCTCAGAGCCTCAGGGCCTCAGAGCCTCAGAGTCTCAGTGTCTTAGTGTCTCAGAGCCTCAGAGTCTCAGAGCCTCAGAGCCTCAGGGTCTCAGAGCCTCAGTGTCTTAGTGTCTCAGAGCCTCAGAGCCACAGCGCCTCAGAGCCTCAGAGTCTCAGTGTCTTAGTGTCTCAGAGCCTCAGAGTCTCAGAGCCTCAGAGCCTCAGGGTCTCAGAGCCTCAGTGTCTTAGTGTCTCAGAGCCTCAGAGTCTCAGAGCCTCAGGGCCTCAGAGCCTCAGAGTCTCAGTGTCTTAGTGTCTCAGAGCCTCAGAGTCTCAGGGCCTCAGAGCCTCAGAGCCTCAGAGCCTCAGTCTCAGGGTCTCAGAGTCTCAGAGCCTCAGAGCCTCACGAGCCTCAGAGCCTCAGTCTCAGGGTCTCAGAGTCTCAGAGTCTCAGAGCCTCAGTCTCAGGGTCTCAGAGTCTCAGGGCCTCAGAGCCTCAGAGCCTCAGAGCCTCAGTCTCAGGGCCTCAGAGCCTCAGAGCCTCAGAGCCTCAGAGCCTCAGAGCCTCAGAGCCTCAGAGCTTCAGAGCCTCAGAGCCTCAGAGCCTCAGAGCCTCAGGGCCTCAGAGCCTCAGAGCCTCAGAGCCTCAGAGCCTGTGCCCCTGGTCCAGGTCCCTGTGTCACTGTGGTTCTGTGTGTTTCAGGAGGTTCTGCTGAAGAGGGCGGCCGACCTGGTGGAGGCGCTGTACGGGATGCCCCACAACAACCAGGTACGGCTTAAAGTACTGCAGGAATAATACTGCAGTACTGCAGGAATAATACTGCAGTACTGCAGGAATAATACTGCAGTACTGCAATATTATTCCTGCAGTACTGGAGTACAGGTACGCACAGAACAACCAGGTACGGCTCATAATGAAGCGTGTTTTATTTTGTAGGAGCTGATCCTGAAGCGTGTTTTATTTTGTAGGAGCTGATCCTGAAGCGTGTTTTATTTTGTAGGAACTGATCCTGAAGCGTGTTTTATTTTGTAGGAACTGATCCTGACACGTGTTTTATTTTGTAGGAGCTGATCCTGAAGCGTGTTTTATTTTGTAGGAACTGATCCTGAAGCGTGTTTTATTTTGTAGGAACTGATCCTGAAGCGTGTTTTATTTTGTAGGAGCTGATCCTGACGCGTGTTTTATTTTGTAGGATCTGCTCCTGAAGCGTGTTTTATTTTGTAGGAGCTGATCCTGACTCGTGTTTTATTTTGTAGGAGCTGATCCTGAAGCGTGTTTTATTTTGTAGGAACTGATCCTGAAGCGTGTTTTATTTTGTAGGAACTGATCCTGAAGCGTGTTTTATTTTGTAGGAACTGATCCTGAAGCGTGTTTTATTTTGTAGGAACTGATCCTGAAGCGTGTTTTATTTTGTAGGAGCTGATCCTGAAGCGTGTTTTATTTTGTAGGAACTGATCCTGAAGCGTGTTTTATTTTGTAGGAGCTGATCCTGAAGCGTGTTTTATTTTGTAGGAGCTGATCCTGAAGCGTGTTTTATTTTGTAGGAACTGATCCTGAAGCGTGTTTTATTTTGTAGGAACTGATCCTGACACGTGTTTTATTTTGTAGGAGCTGATCCTGAAGCGTGTTTTATTTTGTAGGAACTGATCCTGACACGTGTTTTATTTTGTAGGAGCTGATCCTGAAGCGTGTTTTATTTTGTAGGAACTGATCCTGAAGCGTGTTTTATTTTGTAGGAACTGATCCTGAAGCGTGTTTTATTTTGTAGGAACTGATCCTGAAGCGTGTTTTATTTTGTAGGAACTGATCCTGAAGCGTGTTTTATTTTGTAGGAGCTGATCCTGAAGCGTGTTTTATTTTGTAGGATCTGATCCTGAAGCGTGTTTTATTTTGTAGGAGCTGACCCTGAAGCGTGTTTTATTTTGTAGGAGCTGATCCTGACACGTGTTTTATTTTGTAGGAGCTGATCCTGAAGCGTGTTTTATTTTGTAGGAACTGATCCTGAAGCGTGTTTTATTTTGTAGGAGCTGACCCTGAAGCGTGTTTTATTTTGTAGGAGCTGATCCTGAAGCGTGTTTTATTTTGTAGGAACTGATCCTGAAGCGTGTTTTATTTTGTAGGAGCTGATCCTGACACGTGTTTTATTTTGTAGGAGCTGATCCTGAAGCGTGTTTTATTTTGTAGGAACTGATCCTGAAGCGTGTTTTATTTTGTAGGAGCTGACCCTGAAGCGTGTTTTATTTTGTAGGAGCTGATCCTGACACGTGTTTTATTTTGTAGGAGCTGATCCTGAAGCGTGTTTTATTTTGTAGGAGCTGATCCTGAAGCGTGTTTTATTTTGTAGGAACTGATCCTGAAGCGTGTTTTATTTTGTAGGAACTGATCCTGAAGCGTGTTTTATTTTGTAGGAGCTGATCCTGAAGCGTGTTTTATTTTGTAGGAGCTGATCCTGACACGTGTTTTATTTTGTAGGAGCTGATCCTGAAGCGTGTTTTATTTTGTAGGAGCTGATCCTGAAGCGTGTTTTATTTTGTAGGAGCTGATCCTGAAGCGTGTTTTATTTTGTAGGAACTGATCCTGAAGCGTGTTTTATTTTGTAGGAGCTGATCCTGAAGCGTGTTTTATTTTGTAGGAGCTGATCCTGAAGCGTGTTTTATTTTGTAGGAGCTGATCCTGAAGCGTGTTTTATTTTGTAGGAGCTGATCCTGAAGCGTGTTTTATTTTGTAGGAGCTGATCCTGAAGCGTGTTTTATTTTGTAGGAGCTGATCCTGAAGCGTGTTTTATTTTGTAGGAGCTGATCCTGAAGCGTGTTTTATTTTGTAGGAGCTGATCCTGAAGCGTGTTTTATTTTGTAGGAGCTGATCCTGAAGCGTGTTTTATTTTGTAGGAGCTGATCCTGAAGCGTGTTTTATTTTGTAGGAGCTGATCCTGAAGCGTGTTTTATTTTGTAGGAGCTGATCCTGAAGCGCGCCGCTGACCTCACAGAGGCGCTGTACTCGGTTCCTCGTGGTCATAACCAGCTGCCGTCGCTCGGGTCGCAGCCGCACGGCATGATGGGAGTGAACTCCTTCAGCTCACAGCTCGCGGTCAACATCTCCGAGGCCTCGCAAGAGCAGGGTACTACACTACCCACAATGCACCACAGGGCACACTACACTCCCCACAATGCACCACAGGGCACACTACACTCCCCACAATGCACCACAGGGCACACTACACTCCCCACAATGCACCACAGAGCACACTACACTATCCACAATGCACCACAGGGCACACTACACTCCCCACAATGCACCACAGGGCACACTACACTACCCACAGTGCACCACAGGGCACACTACAGTGATGGGGGCAAGTTCTTCTCTTCCACGTAAAACACCAGTTTGCTTCAGACTGAAGAAGCTTAACTCCACTTTAACCCATCTGACAACAGCCACGAGTCTCACAAACCAAACGCTCTGCCTGGTTCACTCATTAGTGTCTGGAAACGTTAGAAAACATCTTTATAAGCACCTCACACTTCCCTCTGCTGATTTCCCACTGCACAAAAGCCCAAAAGACTCAACCACCGACTCCAGAAGCAACAAGTGAAGATCGACTATTGACGGAGAAGAAGAGAAACTGAAAGTTGTTTAAAGAAAATGGTTCTGGAATGTGTTTTTTTAAGCGTTTTTATAAAAATATAATTCCCTGGTAAATAAATGGGATTAGAAACGACATCGGCGATCGAGTCTTTTGGGCTTTGGGGCAGATTTATGAAGCTGGAGGAGAATACGCCACATTTACACATTTACACACATTTACTTTCAGGGCCCCTCCGTGCTGCGTTCAGGGCCCCTCCGTGCTGAGTTCAGGGCCCTCCGTGCTGCGTTCAGGGCCCCTCCGTGCTGCGTTCAGGGCCCTCCGTGCTGCGTTCAGGGCCCTCCGTGCTGAGTTCAGGGCCCCTCCGTGCTGAGTTCAGGGCCCTCCGTGCTGAATTCAGGGCCCCTCCATGCTGCGTTCAGGGCCCTCCGTGCTGCGTTCAGGGCCCCTCCGTGCTGCGTTCAGGGCCCTCCGTGCTGAGTTCAGGGCCCCTCCGTGCTGCGTTCAGGGCCCCTCCGTGCTGCGTTCAGGGTCCTCCGTGCTGAGTTCAGGGCCCCTCCGTGCTGCGTTCAGGGCCCTTCGCACGTCTCTCCTGGTTTATTAAAAGTACCTCATTAAAATCGTTATTGTGGCTTTATTAAACACGTCCCCAGACACGACTCACGATTTATGGAGGAAATTAACTACGGACGGATTTAATTAGACACAACACGGTTCAGACCTGGTTTAGTCCTGGTTTAGTCCTGGTTCAGACCTGGTTTAGTCCTGGTTCAGACCTGGTTTAGTCCTGGTTCAGACCTGGTTTAGTCCTGGTTCAGACCTGGTTTAGACCTGGTTCAGACCTGGTTTAGTCCTGGTTTAGACCTGGTTTAGTCCTGGTTCAGACCTGGTTTAGTCCTGGTTCAGACCTGGTTTAGTCCTGGTTCAGACCTGGTTTAGTCCTGGTTTAGTCCTGGTTCAGACCTGGTTTAGTCCTGGTTTAGTCCTGGTTCAGACCTGGTTTAGTCCTGGTTCAGACCTGGTTTAGTCCTGGTTCAGACCTGGTTTAGTCCTGGTTCAGACCTGGTTTAGTCCTGGTTCAGACCTGGTTTAGTCCTGGTTTAGTCCTGGTTCAGACCTGGTTTAGTCCTGGTTCAGACCTGGTTTAGTCCTGGTTCAGACCTGGTTCAGACCTTGTTCAGACCTGGTTTAGTCCTGGTTCAGACCTGGTTTAGACCTGGTTCAGACCTGGTTTAGTCCTGGTTTAGACCTGGTTTAGTCCTGGTTCAGACCTGGTTTAGTCCTGGTTTAGTCCTGGTTTAGTCCTGGTTCAGACCTTGTTTAGTCCTGGTTCAGACCTGGTTTAGTCCTGGTTCAGACCTGGTTTAGACCTGGTTCAGACCTGGTTTAGTCCTGGTTCAGACCTGGTTTAGTCCTGGTTCAGACCTGGTTCACTTTAGTTTTTGGGATGAGTATTTAAAGTGCCGTATTTCACTGTTTTCTCCACTGTGTTTTTATCGTTTATATTCAGTGTCTCTGGTCCTGTGTTTGTGTTTTTATCGTTTATATTCAGCGTCTCTGGTCCTGTGTTTGTGTTTTTATCGTTTATATTCAGCGTCTCTGGTCCTGTGTTTGTGTTTTTATCGTTTATATTCAGCGTCTCTGGTCCTGTGTTTGTGTTTTTATCGTTTATATTCAGCGTCTCTGGTCCTGTGTTTGTGTTTTTATCGTTTATATTCAGCGTCTCTGGTCCTGTGTTTGTGTTTTTATCGTTTATATTCAGCGTCTCTGGTCCTGTGTTTGTGTTTTTATCGTTTATATTCAGTGTCTCTGGTCCTGTGTTTGTGTTTTTATCGTTTATATTCAGTGTCTCTGGTCCTGTGTTTGTGTTTTTATCGTTTATATTCAGCGTCTCTGGTCCTGTGTTTGTGTTTTTATCGTTTATATTCAGCGTCTCTGGTCCTGTGTTTGTGTTTTTATCGTTTATATTCAGCGTCTCTGGTCCTGTGTTTGTGTTTTTATCGTTTATATTCAGCGTCTCTGGTCCTGTGTTTGTGTTTTTATCGTTTATATTCAGTGTCTCTGGTCCTGTGTTTGTGTTTTTATCGTTTATATTCAGCGTCTCTGGTCCTGTGTTTGTGTTTTTATCGTTTATATTCAGCGTCTCTGGTCCTGTGTTTGTGTTTTTATCGTTTATATTCAGCGTCTCTGGTCCTGTGTTTGTGTTTTTATCGTTTATATTCAGCGTCTCTCATCCTGTTTGTTTTTCCAGGATATTCCCGTACGTCCAGCTCCGTGTCTCCGCGCGGATACGTCCCCAGCTCCACCCCACAACAGTCCAACTATAACACCATCACTTCCTCCATGAACGGGTACGGATCCGGCATGACCAACCTGCCCGTGCCCGCCTCGCCCTCCTTCCTCAACGGAGCCACAGGGAACTCCGCCTATGCCAGTAAGTCCCGCTCACATACGCCCGGGTACGGTGCGCACGCCCACGTACGCCCGGGTACGGCGCGTACGCTCACGTACGCCCGGGTACGGCGCGTACGCCCGGGTACGGCGCGTACGCTCACGTACGCCCGGGTACGGCGCGTACGCCCACGTACGCCCGGGTACGGCGCGTACGCTCACATATGCCCGGGTACGGCGCGTACGCCCACGTACGCCCGGGTACGGCGCGTACGCTCACGTACGCCCGGGTACGGCGCGTACGCCCGGGTACGGCGCGTACGCCCGGGTACGGCGCGTACGCCCACGTACGCCTGGGTACGGCGCGTACGCCACCTTCAGCGAGACTCCAGCATTACATCTGCATCTGGGCCATGTTCAGCACAAACACGAACAAGTCTGGTTTTCTGGTCTTCTGTAACGGGTTTAGTCTTTTGTTTAGTCCTGCTTTAGTCCTGCTTTAGTCCTGGTTTAGCCCTGGTTTAGCCCTGGTTTAGTCCTGGTTTACCCTTGGTTTTGTCCTGGTTTAGTCCTGGTTTAGTCCTGGTTTAGCCTTGGTTTTGTCCTGGTTTAGTCCTGGTTTAGTCCTGGTTTAGCCCTGGTTCAGCCCTGGTTTAGCCCTGGTTTAGTCCTAGTTTAGTCCTGGTTTACCCCTGGTTTAGTCCTGGTTTAGCCCTGGTTTAGCCCTGGTTTAGCCTTGGTTTAGTCCTGATTTAGCCCTGGTTTAGCCCTGGTTTAGTCCTGGTTTAGCCCTAGTTTAGTCCTGGTTTAGCCCTGGTTTAGCCCTGGTTTAGTCCTGGTTTACCCCTGGTTTAGCCCTGGTTTAGCCCTGGTTTAGTCCTGGTTTAGTCCTGGTTTAGCCCTGGTTTAGTCCTGGTTTAGTCCTGGTTTAGCCCTGGTTTAGCCCTGGTTTAGCCCTGGTTTAGCCCTGGTTTAGTCCTGGTTTAGTCCTGGTTTAGCCCTGGTTTAGTCCTGGTTTAGCCCTGGTTTAGCCCTGGTTTAGCCCTGGTTTAGCCCTGGTTTAGTACTGGTTTAGCCCTGGTTTAGCCCTGGTTTAGCCCTGGTTTAGTCCTGGTTTCGCCCTGGTTTCGCCCTGGTTTAGCTTTGGTTTAGCCCTGGTTTAGCCCTGGTTTAGCCCTGGTTTAGTCCTGGTTTAGCCCTAGTTTAGTCCTGGTTTAGCCCTGGTTTAGCCCTGGTTTAGTCCTGGTTTACCCCTGGTTTAGCCCTGGTTTAGCCCTGGTTTAGTCCTGGTTTAGCCCTGGTTTAGCCCTGGTTTAGCCCGGGTTTAGCCCTGGTTTAGTCCTGGTTTAGTACTGGTTTAGCCCTGGTTTAGTCCTGGTTTAGCCCTGGTTTAGTCCTGGTTTAGCCCTGGTTTAGCCCTGGTTTAGCCCTGGTTTAGCCTTGGTTTAGTGCTGGTTTAGCCCTGGTTTAGTCCTGGTTTAGCCCTGGTTTAGTCCTGATTTAGTCCTGGTTTAGCCCTGGTTTAGTCCTGGTTTAGCCCTGGTTTAGCCTTGGTTTAGCTCTGGTTTAGCCCTGGTTTAGCCCTGGTTTAGCACTGGTTTAGTCCTGGTTTAGTCCTGCTTTAGTCGTGGTTTTGTCCTGGTTTAGCCCTGGTTTAGTCCTGCTTTAGTCCTGGTTTAGCCCTGGTTTAGCCCTGGTTTAGCCCTGGTTTAGTCCTGCTTTAGTCCTGCTTTAGTCGTGGTTTTGTCCTGGTTTAGCACTGGTTAGGCCTGGTTTAGTCCTGGTTTAGTCCTGCTTTAGTCCTGGTTTAGCCCTGGTTTAGTCCTGGTTTAGTCCTGCTTTAGTCCTGGTTTAGCCCTGGTTTAGTCCTGGTTTCGTCCTGGTTTAGTCCTGCTTTAGTCCTGCTTTAGTCCTGGTTTAGTCCTGGTTTAGTCCTGCTTTAGTCCTGCTTTAGTCCTGGTTTAGTCCTGGTTTAGCCCTGGTTTAGTCCTGGTTTAGTCCTGCTTTAGTCCTGGTTTAGTCCTGCTTTAGTCCTGGTTTAGTCCTGGTTTAGCCCTGGTTTAGTCCTGGTTTAGTCCTGCTTTAGTCCTGGTTTAGCCCTGGTTTAGTCCTGGTTTAGTCCTGGTTTAGTCCTGCTTTAGTCCTGGTTTAGCCCTGGTTTAGCCCTGGTTTAGTCCTGGTTTAGTCCTGGTTTAGTCCTGCTTTAGTCCTGCTTTAGTCCTGGTTTAGTCCTGGTTTAGTCCTGCTTTAGTCCTGCTTTAGTCCTGGTTTAGTCCTGCTTTAGTCCTGCTTTAGTCCTGGTTTAGTCCTGCTTTAGTCCTGCTTTAGTCCTGGTTTAGTCCTCGTTTAGCCCTGGTTTAGTCCTGGTTTAGTCCTGGTTTAGTCCTGCTTTAGTCCTGGTTTAGTCCTGGTTTAGCCCTGGTTTAGTCCTGGTTTAGTCCTGGTTTAGTCCTGCTTTAGTCCTGCTTTAGTCCTGGTTTAGTCCTGGTTTAGTCCTGCTTTAGTCCTGCTTTAGTCCTGCTTTAGTCCTGGTTTAGTCCTGCTTTAGCCCTGGTTTAGTCCTGGTTTAGTCCTGCTTTAGTCCTGCTTTAGTCCTGGTTTAGTCCTGGTTTAGCCCTGGTTTAGTCCTGGTTTAGTCCTGGTTTAGTCCTGCTTTAGTCCTGGTTTAGTCCTGGTTTAGTCCTGCTTTAGTCCTGGTTTAGTCCTGCTTTAGTCCTGGTTTAGCCCTGGTTTAGTCCTGGTTTAGTCCTGCTTTAGTCCTGCTTTAGTCCTGGTTTAGTCCTGGTTTAGCCCTGGTTTAGTCCTGCTTTAGTCCTGGTTTAGCCCTGGTTTAGTCCTGGTTTAGTCCTGCTTTAGTCCTGCTTTAGTCCTGGTTTAGTCCTGGTTTAGTCCTGGTTTAGTCCTGGTTTAGCCCTGGTTTAGTCCTGGTTTAGTCCTGCTTTAGTCCTGGTTTAGCCCTGGTTTAGTCCTGGTTTAGTCCTGGTTTAGTCCTGCTTTAGTCCTGGTTTAGTCCTGCTTTAGTCCTGGTTTAGCACTGGTTAGGCCTGGTTTAGTCCTGGTTTAGTCCTGGTTTAGTCCTGGTTTAGTCCTGGTTTAGTCCTGGTTTAGTCCTGCTTTAGTCCTGGTTTAGCCCTGGTTTAGTCCTGGTTTAGTCCTGGTTTAGTCCTGCTTTAGTCCTGGTTTAGTCCTGCTTTAGTCCTGGTTTAGTCCTGGTTTAGTCCTGCTTTAGTCCTGGTTTAGTCCTGGTTTAGTCCTGCTTTAGTCCTGGTTTAGTCCTGCTTTAGTCCTGGTTTAGTCCTGCTTTAGTCCTGCTTTAGTCCTGGTTTAGTCCTGCTTTAGTCCTGGTTTAGTCCTGGTTTAGTCCTGGTTTAGTCCTGGTTTAGCCCTGGTTTAGTCCTGGTTTAGTCCTGCTTTAGTCCTGCTTTAGTCCTGGTTTAGTCCTGGTTTAGTCCTCGTGTTTCGCCTGCAGCTCTCAGACTCAGGTGTGCTCGTTAGGCCGTAATTCTCCTCCGCTCCTCCGGGGGAAGCCTTGTTTTGGCCGGGCTTTAAAAGCCGGAGTTTGGGTGTTTTTGTAAGAGTTTTCCTCTCGCTCGGAGACTCATTTGGCGCGGCACAGGCCGGACCGGAGCTGGCACCGGGAGCGGGATTCTCCCTGGACTCAACACAAACGCGCCGGAGTTTCGAGGGTGGATTAGCACCAGAATTCAGAGCGAGAAAAACAGTTCACCTGAAGCACGGGTGAAGGAGAATTTAGGAGAATAACACAGATTTAGAGAAGAAATGAGATGTTTTTAGACGAAACGAGAAATGAGTCAGTGGTTCATGTTATAGGACTTTTAGTCCTGGTTTAGTCCTGGTTTAGTACTGAGTTAGACCTGAGTTAGACCTGGTTTAGTCTTGGTTTAGTCCTCGTTAAGTCCTGGTTTAGTCCAGGTTTAGTTCTGTTTTACTTCTGGTTTAGTCCTTTTTTTAGTCCTGGTTTAGTCTTGGTTTAGTCCTGGTTTAGTCCTGGTTTAGTCTTGGTTTAGTCCTGGTTTAGTCCTGGTTTAGTTCTGGTTTAGTCTTGGTTTAGTCCTGGTTTAGACCTGGTTTAGTCCTGGTTTAGGATAGCGTTAGGACCAGGATCTGTGTTAAATTGGAATAAACACATTTCTAAACCACATTTTTTTTTAATTTTATTCAAACTTTTGACCCAGAATTTACAATAAAATAAGTTTTATTTTTATTATTTATCTGTCGACAGCGTCAATCTCCATCTCATCTCCTCACCTCGTCTCCTTCATGTTCATGAGTCCTGGTTTAGACCTGGTTTAGACCTGGTTTAGACCTGGTTTAGTCCTGGTTCAGTCCTGGTTTAGACCTGGTTTAGACCTGTTTTAGTCCTGTTTTACTCCTGGTTTAGACCTGGTTTAGTCCTGATTTAGACCTGGTTTAGTCCTGGTTTAGACCTGATTCAGTCCTGGTTTAGACCTGGTTTAGTCCTGGTTTAGACCTGATTCAGTCCTGGTTTAGACCTGGTTTAGTCCTGGTTTAGTCCTGGTTTAGTACTGGTTTAGTCCTGGTTTAGACCTGGTTTAGTCCTGGTTTAGTACTGGTTTAGTCCTGGTTTAGACCTGGTTTAGTCCTGGTGTAGCACTGGTTTAGAGTCCACAGCAGCACGTCCAGAGAGACGATATTTCAGTGTAAAGTGAATCTGAGTCAGAGTCGATGGAGCCGTAAACTCTCCATGAACACTTCCTGTTTGTCACTTATTCATTCTCCAGACTCGTTCCTTTTACTTTAACCATCAAAAGACCCTGAAACCAGGTCTGAACCAGGTCTGAACCAGGTCTGAACCCGGTCTGAACAGGCCGGACCTCGGGCCGTGGGTGAGGCCTGAGTCAGGACCGGTCTCCGTTGTGCTGCAGTTTGTGTTTGTGCTCATGTCCTCGTTTTCCTGCATGTTTGTGTCTGTGGAGTTTTGGGTCCGTCGTGCTGAACTTCTGCAGTTATGGATCAACTTTGGACTGTGAGCTTTGGTTCTTCTCGTTGCATGATCCTCATGATCCGTGTCCTCGTGATCTGGGTCCTCGTGATCCGGGTCCTCGTGATCCGGGTCCTCGTGATCCGGGTCCTCGTGATCCGGGTCATCGTGATCCGGGTCCTCGTGATCCGGGTCCTCGTGATCCGGGTCCTCGTGATCCTGGTTCTCATGATCTGGGTCCTCGTGATCCGGGTCCTCGTGATCCGGGTCCTCGTGATCCGGGTCCTCGTGATCCGGGTCCTCGTGATCTGAGCCAGGGCCCCTCAGTGCTGCCAACTCCCCATCAGAGCGAGTGCATAGGCTGGGTTAGCCCCGCCTCCTGAGGGTCTTGTGGGTAAAGTTGGCAGAGTGCATAGGCTGGATTAGCCCCGCCTCCTGAGGGTCGTGTGTGTAAAGTTGGCAGAGTGCATAGGCTGGGTTAGCCCCGCCTCCTGAGGGTCTTGTGGGTAAAGTTGGCAGAGTGCATAGGCTGGGTTAGCCCCGCCTCCTGAGGGTCTTGTGGGTAAAGTTGGCAGAGTGCATAGGCTGGGTTAGCCCCGCCTCCTGAGGGTCTTGTGGGTAAAGTTGGCAGAGTGCATAGGCTGGGTTAGCCCCGCCTCCTGAGGGTCGTGTGGGTAAAGTTGGCATCACTCACATCTTCATGTGTCATTCTCCCGTTTCCTGCATGACTCCATCCTCCCTGATCCACTGCCTGATCTGTGTCAGACTCGTTTGGCGCAAAGCTCCTGTTCCCCCTGGCACAGATCAGGCAGACGTCCGTCTCCCCTGGCACAGATCAGGCAGACGTCCGTCTCCCCTGGCACAGATCAGGCAGACGTCCGTCTCCCCTGGCACAGATCAGGCAGACGTCCGTCTCCCCTGGCACAGATCAGGCAGGTGGTCCCGTCGCCTCCGCCGCTCAGTGTTTCAGCTCATGTCCTGTACTCCACAGTCAAACAGAAGAGCGCCTTCGCCCCCGTCGTGAGGCCTCAGAACTCCCCGCCCCCAAACTGCACCTCCACCAATGGCAGCAGCCTGCAGGGTGAGCACACGCCCCGCCCCCGACCACGCCCCCCGACCACGCCCCCTCATCCACGCCCCCCCCGACCACGCCCCCTCATCCACGCGCCGTCATCCACGCCCCCATGCCCCAGCTCCATGCCCCATGCCCCAGCTCCATGGCCCAGCCCCATGCCCCAGCCCCATGCCCCAGCCCCATGCCCCAGCCCCATGCCCCAGCCCCATGCCCCAGCCCCATGCCCCAGCCCCATGCCCCAGCTCCATGCTCCAGCTCCATGCCCCAGCTCCATGCCCCATGCCCCAGCCCCATGCCCCAGCTCCATGCCCCATGCCCCAGCCCCATGCCCCAGCTCCATGCCCCCATGCCCCAGCCCCATGCCCCAGCTCCAAGCTCCAGCCCCATGCCCCAGCTCCATGCCCCATGCCCCAGCCCCATGCCCCAGCTCCATGCCCCATGCCCCAGCCCCATGCCCCAGCTCCATGCCCCAGCCCCATGCCCCAGCACCAAGCCCCAGCTCCATGCCCCAGCTCCATGCCCCATGCCCCAGCCCCATGCCCCAGCACCATGCCCCAGCACCATGCCCCCATGCCCCAGCTCCATGCCCCATGCCCCAGCCCCATGCCCCAGCTCCATGCCCCAGCTCCAAGCCCCAGCCCCATGCCCCAGCTCCATGCCCCAGCCCCATGCCCCAGCTCCATGCCCCAGCCCCATGCCCCAGCCCCATGCCCCAGCACCCTTCCCCAGCCCCATGCTCCCATGCCCCAGCTCCATGCCCCATGCCCCAGCTCCATGCCCCAGCTCCATGCCCCATGCCCCAGCCCCATGCCCCAGCTCCAGCCCCAGCTCCATGCCCCAGCTCCATGCCCCAGCACCATGCCCCCGCCCCATGCCCCAGCCCCATGCCCCAGCCCAGCTCCATGCCCCAGCCCCATGCCCCAGCCCCATGCCCCAGCTCCATGCCCCAGCCCCCATGCCCCAGCCCCATGCCCCAGCTCCATGCCCCAGCTCCATGCCCCAGCCCCATGCCCCAGCCCCATACCCCAGCCCCAGCTCCATGCCCCAGCGCCATGCCCCAGCACCAAGCCCCAGCGCCATGCCCCAGCCCCATGCCCCAGCCCCATGCCCCAGCCCCAGGCCCCAGCTCCATGCCCCAGCTCCATGCCCCAGCCCCATGCCCCAGCCCCATGCCCCAGCCCCATGCCCCAGCCCCATGCCCCAGCCCCAGCTCCATGCCCCAGCCCCATGCCCCAGCTCCATGCCCCAGCTCCATGCCCCAGCTCCATGCCCCAGCCCCATGCCCCAGCCCCATGCCCCTACGCCCACATCGGTGCCCACATCTGTACATCTTTACCCACATCCCAGCCTCTGCTCCATGGTTCCAGACCTCAGGCTCGGGGTCGTCCTGTTTCTCCTGGTTTCAAAGTTGATCCATAACTGCATGAAAACGTTTAACTCCAGAGCAGGTTTCCCCAGAACATCTGCGACAGAACAAACGGAACAAACGGAACAAACAGAACAGAACAAACAAAACAAACAGAAAACAGAACAAACAGAAAACAGAACAAACAGAAAACAGAACAAACAGAACAAACGAAACAGATCAAACAGAACAAACAGAAAACAGAACAAACAGAACAAACAGAACATGTAACACAGCAGGACTCACTCCTGCCCATCACACACTCAGCACATGTGACCAGTGTCATGTTCATTTTAGAGATTCTGAAAGTCTCACCTCTGCAGTGTCTCCAGGCCTATGCACATCACACGTCTCACCTCTGCAGTGTCTCCAGGCCTATGCACATCACACGTCTCACCTCTGCAGTGTCTCCAGGCCTATGCACATCACACGTCTCACCTCTGCAGTGTCTCCAGGCCTATGCACATCACACGTCTCACCTCTGCAGTGTCTCCAGGCCTATGCACATCACACGTCTCACCTCTGCAGTGTCTCCAGGCCTATGCACATCACACGTCTCACCTCTGCAGTGTCTCCAGGCCTATGCACATCACACGTCTCACCTCTGCAGTGTCTCCAGGCCTATGCACATCACACGTCTCACCTCTGCAGTGTCTCCAGGCCTATGCACATCACACGTCTCACCTCTGCAGTGTCTCCAGGCCTATGCACATCACACGTCTCACCTCTGCAGTGTCTCCAGGCCTATGCACATCACACGTCTCACCTCTGCAGTGTCTCCAGGCCTATGCACATCACACGTCTCACCTCTGCAGTGTCTCCAGGCCTATGCACATCACACGTCTCACCTCTGCAGTGTCTCCAGGCCTATGCACATCACACGTCTCACCTCTGCAGTGTCCAGGCCTATGCACATCACACGTCTCACCTCTGCAGTGTCTCCAGGCCTATGCACATCACACGTCTCACCTCTGCAGTGTCCAGGCCTATGCACATCACACGTCTCACCTCTGCAGTGTCCAGGCCTATGCACATCACACGTCTCACCTCTGCAGTGTCCAGGCCTATGCACATCACACGTCTCACCTCTGCAGTGTCCAGGCCTATGCACATCACACGTCTCACCTCTGCAGTGTCCAGGCCTATGCACATCACACGTCTCACCTCTGCAGTGTCTCCAGGCCTATGCACATCACACGTCTCACCTCTGCAGTGTCTCCAGGCCTATGCACATCACACGTCTCACCTCTGCAGTGTCTCCAGGCCTATGCACATCACACGTCTCACCTCTGCAGTGTCCAGGCCTATGCACATCACACGTCTCACCTCTGCAGTGTCTCCAGGCCTATGCACATCACACGTCTCACCTCTGCAGTGTCTCCAGGCCTATGCACATCACACGTCTCACCTCTGCAGTGTCTCCAGGCCTATGCACATCACACGTCTCACCTCTGCAGTGTCTCCAGGCCTATGCACATCACACGTCTCACCTCTGCAGTGTCCAGGCCTATGCACATCACACGTCTCACCTCTGCAGTGTCTCCAGGCCTATGCACATCACACGTCTCACCTCTGCAGTGTCCAGGCCTATGCACATCACACGTCTCACCTCTGCAGTGTCCAGGCCTATGCACATCACACGTCTCACCTCTGCAGTGTCCAGGCCTATGCACATCACACGTCTCACCTCTGCAGTGTCTCCAGGCCTATGCACATCACACGTCTCACCTCTGCAGTGTCTCCAGGCCTATGCACATCACACGTCTCACCTCTGCAGTGTCTCCAGGCCTATGCACATCACACGTCTCACCTCTGCAGTGTCTCCAGGCCTATGCACATCACACGTCTCACCTCTGCAGTGTCTCCAGGCCTATGCACATCACAAACCTCTGGGCTCATGTGTTTCGGTCGTTTCCTCTCTGAGCTCCGTGTTTTGTGTTTCGTGTTTCGCAGCGATGGCCGGTCTGATCGTGCCGCCCATGTGAGGAGACGCTTCGGGAATCTAACCCCAACCCCAGAGACTCTGAAGCGACACACGTCCACCCACAATGCATCTGCTCTATCCCACAATGCAACAGGACCAACCAATTCGCCCTCCTGTCCGGGGCCATGGCCACTGCAATGCATCCTGGGAGTTTGAACCACTGTGAGTCAGAGGGAGGAGGAGGTGCCACTGAGGCCATCGGTACCTGCCTGCACCTGGACCTGTTTTAGTCCTGGTTTAGTTCTAGTTTAGTCCTGGTTTGGTTCTAGTTTAGTCCTGGTTTAGTTCTAGTGCCTCAAACACACAAGTTAAACCCTGTTTAGCCGTGACTAAAACCCGCAGACTGTACGAAGTGAGTGTGACGTCCACAGCTCCACCTCCAGTATCATAGCAACCAAACAGCCAATCAGGAGCCAGGTTGTTGAAGTTAACGCCGCTTCCTGCTGGACACTGGTCAAACCTGTCGCTAAACAGACTCACTGGGCTGTTATTAACGCTGTTATTAATGTTAACATTGTTATTAACGTTGTTATTAACGCTGTTATTAATGTTATTAACATTATTAACGCTGTTATTAATGTTGTTATTAACACTGTTATTAACATTGTTATTAACGTTGTTATTAACGTTGTTATTAACGCTATTAATGCTGTTATTAACGTTATTAACGTTATTAATGTTGTTAACATTGTTATTAACGCTGTTATTAACATTGTTATTAACGTTATTCATGTTATTAAGGCTGTTATTAACGTTATTAACATTGTTATTAATGTTATTAACGCTGTTATTAACATTGTTATTAACATTGTTATTAACGTTGTTATTAACGTTATTAACATTGTTATTAATGTTATTAACGCTGTTATTAACAGTTATTAACGCTGTTATTAATGCTGTTATTAACATTGTTATTAACATTGTTATTAACGTTATTAACGTTGTTATTAACGTTATTAACATTGTTATTAATGTTGTTATTAACGTTGTTATTAACGTTATTAACATTGTTATTAATGTTGTTATTAACGCTGTTATTAACAGTTATTAACGCTGTTATTAACATTGTTATTAATATTATTCATGTTATTAAGGCTGTTATTAACATTGTTATTAACATTGTTATTAACGTTGTTATTAACGTTGTTATAACGTTATTAACATTGTTATTAATGTTGTTATTAATGCTGTTATTAATGTTGTTATTAATGCTGTTATTAACAGTTATTAATGCTGTTATTAAAGTTCACATCAAAATAGTGAAATAAAAAGTTTAACCTGAGCATTTTCAGACCAAAATGACACGTCTCACAGCAGAGACACAGATTTCCAGTAGAAAGTGGAGCCAGAATGGATGGAGCCGGAGGCGGCCCCACACTCACTTCCTGTTCAGCGATGTCCATTTATACACAGTCGGACTGTGTTTCAAGCAATAATACGGCTTTTTTTTTTTACAGTTACTCCAATTCCCCCGAAAACGTATCTGATCACATTTTAACTCCATATTAACTAAAGATTTTGAGTAAATGAAAATGTCCTGGTTTAGTCGGGTTTGATTTTTTAGCCTCGTCTGTCGTGTTTTAGCCCTGGATTAGAGGTTTTAGCCCTGGATTAGAGGTTTTAGCCCTGGATTAGAGGTTTTAGCCCTGGATCAGAGGTTTTAGCCCTGGATTAGAGGTTTTAGCCCTGGATTAGAGGTTTTAGACGTAGTCCTGGTTTAGCCCCTTCGGAAAGCAAAAAGTACGGAATAAAAATTTGTGTATTTTTATTAAATCAATTTCGTCATAAAATTGTGCTTAAAGTTGCACTGTGTAACTTTTCTGCTGGGGGGGTCCACGTCTGCTTGTCTCCATGGAGATGATGTTGCTTTGTCTGGAATGTCCCGGAGTGACTTTAAACGAGCAAAACTCAATAACGTGTTTGTTTATTGACCTAAAAACGAGCGTTCTCACTGTGAGACGCCTTGCCTGTCCACGGATGTGACATGTAACCAGGCCCTGTGTCTCCATAGAGATAAATAAGTGTAATGCCACACTGTGGAACATTCTAGGCAACACCTCCTCAGTGTAAAAGTTACACAGCACGTCTTTGATCAAAAATAATCTGTAAAATATGAACGTCTTTTCTGTCCCTCAAACACAAAATGGCCGACAGGTGGTTTTGGCGGGAAACCGAAGCTCCACCTCTCAGTGGAGGTCAAAATCTGCGACTTTAAACTTTTCCATCACAAAAGTGCGAAAGATCATTTGTTTAGTCAGATCTGAACTTTAAATCATGTTGAATTTATCACTTCGATTTTTTAACTCTGAAAAAACATTATTTAACATTATTTTTAATCTTAACGGTCGTGGAAACTTTACGTTTACTTTGTTTAAAATTCAGTATAAAAAAACACCTTTTAAATATTCAGCACAAATGTTTTTTAATCCTCAAATTCAACAGTCAAAATTCATAGGAAACAGCCTCAGTCCTCCTCACTCTGGGATCTTTACTGAGACATTTACGCTCTGAAATTTACTCTCTGAAATTTACTCCAGAGTGTAAATCTTAAACGCTCCATCCTGTCGTTGCCGTGGAAACAGCTGAAAACAGAAATCTGTGTTTTTGTGGCGTCAAGATTACGTCATGAGTCAATTCAGGAAAAAAACAAACATGAACTTCAGCTTCAGCTGCAAACGCCTCAGGACTCGAGTCTGGACAGAGTCTGAGGACAGAAGGGTTTTGTATTAGAATATATATTTAAGAGTTACACTCTGCCCCCTACGGTCTGGGTGTGCAAACTGCACCTGCGAACTGCACCTGCAAACTGCACCTGCAAACTGCACCTGCAAACTGCACCTGCAAACTGCACCTGCAAACTGCACCTGCAAACTGCACCTGCAAACTGCACCTGCAAACTGCACCTGCAAACTGCACCTGCAAACTGCACCTGTAAACTGCACCTGCAAACTGCACCTGCAAACTGCACCTGCAAACTGCACCTGCAAACTGCACCTGCAAACTGCACCTGCAAACTGCACCTGCAAACTGCACCTGCAAACTGCACCTGCAAACTGCACCTGCAAACTGCACCTGCAAACTGCACCTGCAAACTGCACCTGCAAACTGCACCTGCAAACTGCAGTTTCCCCAAAACACTTATTTAATGGTGAAATAAGAGTGAAAACAAAACGCACTTTTGTGTTTTTGCTTCAGACGTTTCCGTGTAAACGTCGCCTCAGAGTTAAAAATTCAGCAGGATTTAAAATTCAAACTTTAATGGAACAAATGATCTTTGGTCAGAAAATCCACTCCACATTTTTGGCTGAAAAGAAAATCACTGAATGTTTCTTCTTTTTGTGAGTTTTCCTGAATGTGACTTTAGACTTTAGTAAAAATATTGTTTCCATGAAGACGTTTGGGAGTTTATTTAAATATGAGAAAAATGCAAAAATCAGGACAAAACAGGGATTGAAAACAGAGGTACATTTGAATCAGATGCCCTCCCATCCTCCTCCAGTGTGCCCCTGTGTGTCAGATGCCCTCCCATCCTCCTCCAGTGTGCCCCTGTGTGTCAGATGCCCTCCCATCCTCCTCCAGTGTGCCCTGTGTGTCAGATGCCCTCCCATCCTCCTCCAGTGTGCCCCTGTGTGTCAGATGCCCTCCCATCCTCCTCCAGTGTGCCCCTGTGTGTCAGATGCCCTCCCATCCTCCTCCAGTGTGCCCTGTGTGTCAGATGCCCTCCCATCCTCCTGCACCACTGAATGGACCTTTACATCTTGGTGGAAACAATTTTGATTCTAGTTTTGAGCCAGAAAATGTCACTTTTTGTCTCTTAACCTGTTCTTCGTTTCTATAATACTCCTGTCTTCTGTTGTGGTCGGGACCGTTACGTCAAATCTCTTTTTAGATCCTTGTAAAAACGAGTGAAACGAGTTTTGTAGACATGAGGCGGAGGAGGTCCTGTTTTTCAGCAGGTTAAAAACTCACTGAAATTTTTGTACAAAAACGCTTTTACTATATTTAACTTTTGTAAAACTTGTCTCGTCCATTTTGTGTGAGATTGTGAATCGTATACTCGCAGATCATGTTATTTCAATGCACTAAGTTCTGTTTGGCACTTAAATAATTCTTATGGACAGCTATAAGCAAGAAGAAAAAAGCTCTGAGCAGTTTTTAAAAATATGCACCAATGTTTAGTTTCTCTTCGACGCCGTTTGTAAAATGGCCAAAATCCTCGTTATGTGAATTTTTATATTTGAGAATCTTTTGGTTTGGGAATTTCCTGTTGGTGTTTACGATACTGGACTCGTCTCCATCGCCTTTGCACATTTCCTTTGCCTCATGAATGCGGAAGAGAAGCTGAAGGTCCTGTTTTCTCCTGAACTTTAAGAGTTTAATGTTGTTTGTGATGACGAAACAACAGATCCAAAAACTGCGTAAAACGGGACCTTTATGAATTTTACGTTTTGTATTTTGTATTTTTATTTTTGACATTTGTTTTGTTGTAAACATAAAAACAAAAGCCACGTTTCGTTTACATCGTTTCACTGCAGGTTTCGGTTTGTACGTTGAATCTTTGGAGGAAATTTCTGTCCTGTTTAATGCAGTCACTGAAATAGTTTTGGACAAATCAAGCTGCTGTTTGATAAAAGTGCAGCAGTTGCCCTGTCACCGTAAGTTTGTGGGTTTGAGCACCACAGACCCTGTAATTTCTGTCACATTTACAGGCTGAGCTTTTCCACGCAGCACCTCGGTTTCGTGGACCGTTTTACCATTTTAGATTTGTAAATGTCTCTTTTAATTTAAAGCTGCACTGTGTAACTTTTCTATCTGCTCGTCTCCATGGAGATGCTGTTGTCTTTCCTGGAGTATTTCTGTTTCCATGGAGACGAGCTTAATGCCATTTTACAGGTCTGATCTGTGGAGAGGTGGGAGCGCTGACACTCGAGGGCAGATACTTGTAGGTATTGTTTCATTTAAAAAAAAGGATAAGTGAGTTTAATGCCACACTGTGGAACATTCCAGTTTAATGCCATACTGTGGAACATTCCAGCCGACAGAATCTCCCTCCACACGTCTCCATGGAGACCAGGTGCTGGAAAAGTTACACGGTGCACCTTTAAACCTCTGTATCTCCATGATGAACATTCCAGGCAAATAACGTCTCCAGGGAGACGTTACCTGAAATGTTCCGTAGTGCATCTTTATCTGTGTCTGTTTGTTTCACTTCAGTGACTCAGAGTTTGTGAATTATAATATATCAGAAATTATAACAAAGCACAAAGTCTCATATTCCTCCCACTTCAAGACCTGGTCTAGACCCGGTCTAGACCACGTCTAGACCCGGTCTAGTCCCGGTCTAGTCCCGGTCTAGACCCGGTCTAGTTCTGGTCTAGACTTCGTTCAGACATGATATAGTCTTGGTTTGGTAAAGGTTCTGACCTGGTTTAGACCTGGTTTAGTCCCAGTTTAGACCTGGTTTAGTCCCAGTTTAGACCAGGTTTAGTCCCAGTTTAGACCAGGTTTAGTCCTGGTTTAGACCCGGTTTAGACTCGGTTTAGACCCGGTTTAGACCTGGTTTAGACCTGGTTTAGACCCGGTTTAGACTCGGTTTAGACCCGGTTTAGACCCGGTTTAGACCTGGTTTAGACCTGGTTCTGTGCTGTAAATATCTGCATGTTGAGTTTCTGTGGTCAGTGCTTTTTGTACAGAAATAATAATAAAGATACATTTGGCTTGAACTTTCTGTGTCCTTTATTTTTCATGTGCTTAGTTTTTTAAACCGTTTTAATATTTTGGGATATTTTCTGTTTAGTGAAAGGATCCAGGTAAAGAGCCAAAAACTTTATTCTTTATTAGAAATGTACAAACTGTGGTTCTGCAGAGTTTTTAATAAGACCTGTTTTAGACCTGGTTTAGACCTGGTTTAGACCTGGTTTAGACCTGGTTTAGACCTGGTTTAGACTAGAGTCTGACCGATATATCAGTTGGCTGGTATTATCGGTTATCGACTTAAATCTAGCCGATATGGGTCGGTATCCGTGTTATTCCTCGTAATAAAGTTTAGACTTTATATTTCTGCATTTGAGTCGCCAGACGTCAACAAACTGAAGTTTCATAATCAGGTGAAGAGTTAAAGTGATTTTTACATCGCTAAATTTATCGGCTGTTATATCGGTTACATCACCTCCAGAACCTGTTTTAGCTGCATCGTATCAGATTTAAAACATCCATATCGGTCCAGCCCTAGTTTAATCCTGGTTCAGTCCTGGTTTAGTGCTGGTTTAGTCCCAGTTTAGCCCTATTTTAATCCTGGTTTATTCCCGGTTTAGTCATTGTTTAGTCCCAGTTTAGTCCCAGTTTAGCCGGTTCTCCTCTGCGTAAACCCTCACAGATCTGTAGGTCGGGGGTCTCTGGGGGAGCGAGGGCCCTGTGGAGGCTCTGGTTCAGGGACATTAGTTCAGAGCTCCGTCAGCACCTCTGAGCAGTGAGCGAGAAGAAAACATCTGCTCCAACATCTGCTCCTCAGGCTCAGAACCCGGCTCCACCACTGACTGCTGCTGTCTGTACTACACAATACAATACTAGATTATATTATACTATACTGTACTGTACGATACTACATTATACTATACTTTACAATACTATATTATATTATACTATACTATACTATACTACATTATACTATACTGTACGATACTACACTACACTATACTATACTTTACAATACTATATTATACTATACTGTACTGTACTATACTACACGATACTATACTAAACTACACTATACTATACTATACTTTACTATACTGTACTATACTATACTGTACTATACTATACTTTCCTATACTATACTGTACTATACTACATTATATTATACTATACTGTACTATACTATATTATATTTTACTATACTATACTGTACTGTACTATACTACACTATACTATACTAAACTACACTATACTATACTATACTTTACTATACTGTACTATACTATACTTTCTTATACTATACTGTACTATACTATATTATATTATACTATATTATATTATACTATACTTTACAATACTATACTATACTTTACTATACTGTACTGTACTATACTATACTGTACTATACTTTACTATACTATACTGTACTATACTATACTATATTATATTATACTATACTTTACAATACTATACTATACTGTACTGTACTATACTATACTGTACTATACTTTACTATACTGTACTATACTATATTATACTATACTATACTTTACAATACTATACTGTACTATACTATATTATATTATACTATACTTTACAATACCATACTATACTTTACTATACTGTACTGTACTATACTATACTGTACTATACTATACTTTACTATACTATACTGTACTATACTATATTATATTATACTATACTATACTTTACAATACTATACTATACTTTACAATACTATACTATACTGTACTATACTATATTATATTATACTATACTATACTTTACAATACTATACTTTACTATACTATACTGTACTATACTATACAATACTTTACAATACTATACTATACTGTACTATACTATACTGTACTATACTATACTGTACTATACTATACTATACTGTACTGTACTATACTACATTATACTATACTATACTTTACAATCCTATACTATACTGTACTGTACTATACTATACTGTACTATACTTTACTATACTGTACTATACTATATTATATTATACTATCCTATACTGTACTATACTATATTATATAATACTATACTGTACTATACTTTACTATACTATACTGTACTGTACTATACTTTACTATACTATACTGTACTTTACTATACTATACTGTACTATACTATATTATATTATATTATACTATACTATACTTTACAATACTATACTTTACTATACTGTACTGTACGATACTACACTATACTATACTAAACTACACTATACTATACTTTACTATACTGTACTATACTATACTTTCTTATACTATACTGTACTATACTATATTATATTATATTATACTATACTATACTTTACAATACTATACTTTACTATACTGTACTGTACTATACTATACTTTACTATCCTATACAATACTGTACTATACTATACTATACTATATTATACTTTACTATACTATATTATGCTATAGTATACTATGCTATACTATACTGTACTATACTATATTATATTATACGACACTATACTATACTGTACTATACTATACTATACTGTACTATACTTTACTATACTGTACTATACTTTACTATACTATACTGTACTGTACTATACTTTACTATACTGTACTTTACTATATTATATTATACTATACTATACTTTACAATACTATACTATACTTTACTATACTGTACTGTACTATACTATACTTTACTATACTATACTTTACTATACTATACTATACTATACTGTACTATACTTTACTATACTATACTTTACAATACTATACTATACTATACTATACTGTACTTTACTATACTTTACTATACTATACTGTACTATACTATATTATATTATACTATACTATACTATACTGTACTTTACTATACTTTACTATACTATACTGTACTATACTATATTATATTATACTATACTATCCTATACTGTACTATACTATACTGTACTGTATTATACTTTACTATACTATACTTTACTATACTGTACTATACTATATTATATTATACTATACTATCCTATACTGTACTATACTATATTATACTATACTTTACAATACTATACTATACTGTACTATACTATACTTTACTATAATATACTTTACTATACTGTACTGTACTATACTTTACTATACTATACTGTACTATACTATACTATACTGTACTGTACTATACTTTACTATACTATACTTTACAATACTATACTTTACTATACTATACTATACTGTACTATACTATATTATATTATACTATACTATCCTATACTGTACTATACTATATTATATAATACTATACTATACTGTACTATACTATATTATATAATACTATACTATACTGTACTATACTTTACTATACTATACTGTACTGTACTATACTTTACTATACTATACTGTACTTTACTATACTGTACTGTACTATACTATATTATATTATACTATACTATACTTTAAATACTATACTATACTTTACTATACTGTACTGTACTATACTATACTGTACTGTACTATACTATACTTTACTATACTATACTATACTGTACTATACTATACTTTACTATACTATACTATACTGTACTATACTATACTATACTATACTATACTTTACTATACTATACTGTACTATACTATATTATATTATACTATACTATACTTTACAATACTATACTATACTGTACTATACTATACTATACTGTACTGTACTATACTTTACAATACTATACTTTACTATACTATACTATACTGTACTGTACTATACTTTACAATACTATACTATACTATACTATACTATACTATACTATACTATACTATACTATACTATACTGTACTATACTATACTTTACTATACTATACTTTACTATACTTTACTATACTATACTGTACTATACTATACTGTACTGTACTATACTATATTATATTATACTATACTATACTTTACAATACTATACTTTAGTATACTATACTATACTGTACTATACTATACTGTACTATACTTTACTATACTATACTGTACTATACTATACTATACTATACTATACTGTACTGTACTATACTTTACTATACTATACTATACTGTACTATACTATATTATATTATACTATACTTTACTATACTGTACTATACTATATTATATTATACTATACTATACTTTACAATACTATACTATACTTTACTATACTATACTTTACAATACTATACTTTACTATACTATACTGTACTGTACTATACTATACTTTACTATACTATACTGTACTATACTATACTTTACTATACTATACTATACTTTACTATACTATACTATACTGTACTGTACTATACTATACTTTACTATACTATACTGTACTGTACTATACTATACTTTACTATATATACTATACTGTACTATACTATACTATACTATACTTTACTATACTTTACTATACTATACTTTACTATACTGTACTGTACTTTACTATACTATACTGTACTATATTATATTATACTATACTATACTTTACAATACTATACTGTACTATACTATACTATACTTTACTATACTATACTATACTGTACTGTACTATACTATACTTTACTATATTATACTATACTATACTGTACTATACTATACTATATTATATTATACTATACTATACTTTACAATACTATACTATACTTTACTATACTATACTGTAGTATACTATACTATACTATACTGTACTGTACTATACTTTACTATACTATACTATACTGTACTATCCTATATTATATTATACTATACTTTACTATACTATACTATATTATATTATGCTATACTATACTGTACTATACTATACTATACTGTACTGTACTATACTTTACAATACTATACTTTACTATACTATACTATACTGTACTGTACTATACTTTACTATTCTATACTATACTTTACAATTCTATACTTTACAATACTATACTATACTGTACTATACTATACTGTACTGTACTATACTACATTATACTATACTATACTTTATAATCCTATACTATACTATACTATATTATGTTATAGTATACTATGCTATACTATACTGTACTATACTATATTATATTATACTACACTATACTATACTGTACTATACTATACTATACTATATTATATTATACTTTCCCATACTATACTATACTATACTGTACTATACTATATTATATTATACTATACTATACTTTACAATACTATACTATACTGTACTATACTGTACTGTACTATACTATACTTTACTATATTGTACTATACTTTATTGTACTGTACTATACTATATTATATTATACTATACTATACTTTACTATACTATACTTTACAATACTATACTTTACTATACTATACTGTACTATACTTTACTATACTATACTGTACTATACTATACTATACTATACTGTACTGTACTATACTTTACTATACTATACTATACTGTACTATCCTATATTATATTATACTATACTTTACTATACTGTACTATACTATATTATATTATACTATACTATACTTTACAATACTATACTATACTTTACTATACTATACTTTACAATACTATACTTTACTATACTATACTGTACTGTACTATACTATACTTTACTATACTATACTGTACTATACTATACTTTACTATACTATACTATACTTTACTATACTATACTATACTGTACTGTACTATACTATACTTTACTATACTATACTGTACTGTACTATACTTTACTATACTATACTGTACTATACTATACTATACTGTACTATACTATACTGTACTGTACTGTACTATACTTTACTATACTATACTATACTGTACTATACTATATTATACTATACTTTACTATACTGTACTATACTATATTATATTATACTATACTATACTTTACAATACTATACTATACTTTACTATACTATACTTTACAATACTATACTTTACTATACTGTACTATACTTTACTATA
The DNA here is from genome assembly GCA_030686955.1 of Odontamblyopus rebecca. Taxonomy (NCBI): domain Eukaryota; kingdom Metazoa; phylum Chordata; class Actinopteri; order Gobiiformes; family Gobiidae; genus Odontamblyopus; species Odontamblyopus rebecca. The sequence goes on along the minus strand of CM060656.1, from coordinate 43,965,182 downwards.
CTGTACTATACTATACTATACTGTACTATACTATACTATACTGTACTGTACTTTACTATACTATACTATACTGTAGTATACTATATTATATTATACTATACTTTACTATACTGTACTATACTATATTATATTATACTATACTATCCTATACTGTACTATACTATATTATATAATACTATACTATACTATACTATACTATACTGTACTATACTTTACTATACTATACTGTACTGTACTATACTTTACTATACTGTACTTTACTATACTATACTGTACTATACTATATTATATTATATTATACTATACTATGCTTTACAATACTATACTATACTTTACTATACTATAGCGGCACGGTGGCTGAGTGGCTAGCACTCATGCCTCACAGCAAGAAGGTTGCGGGTTCGATTCCCGGGTCGCCCGGGCCTTTCTGTGTGGAGTTTGCATGTTCCTCCCCGTGTCTGGATGGGTTTCCTCCGGGTGCTCCGGTTTCCCCCATCAACCCAAAACATGCACTGTAGGTGTGAAAGTTGTGTGAGTGAGTGTTGGTGGTGGTCGGAGGGACCGTTGGCGCCGGTTGGCTTGGCAGCCGCGCCTCCGTCAGTCTGCCCCAGGGCAGCTGTGGCTATAGCAGTAGTTTACCACCACCGGGTATGGAGTGAATGAAAAATGCTCTGAATAATCCTCTGTAAAGCGTCTTTGTGACATATGTCTGTGAAAAGCGCTATATAAATAAAAAAAACACACTATATTATATTATACTATACTTTACTATATTACACTATACTGTACTATATTATATTATACTATCCTATCCTATACTATACTGTACTATACTATACTATATTATGTTATAGTATACTATGCTATACTATACTATACTATATTATACTTTACTATACTATACTATATTATGTTATAGTATACTATGCTATACTATACTGTACTATACTATATTATATTATACTACACTATACTATACTGTACTATACTATACTATACTATATTATATTATACTTTCCTATACTATACTATACTATACTGTACTATACTATATTATATTATACTATACTGGCCATACCGGCTCGTCAAAGCCTGAACCCGTCAGATCTCAGAAGCTAAGCAGGGCCGGGCCTGGTTAGTACTTGGATGGGAGACCACAAGGAATTCCAGGTGCCACAGTGGGGCCAGTTGCAAATACTGTCGTTGTGTCCTTAGGCAAGGCACATCACCCACATTGCCTAGTATGAAAGTGGTGTGTGCGTGAGTGTTGGTGGTGGTCGGAGGGGCCGATGGCGCAGATTGGCAGCCTCGCTTCCGTCAGTCTGCCCCAGGGCAGCTGTAGCTACAATAGTAGCTTACCACCACCGGGTATGGAGTGAATGAATAATGCTCTGTAAAGCGTCTTTGAGTGTCCAGAAAAGCGCTATATAAAACTGATGCATTATTATTATTATTATTATACTATACTTTACAATACTATACTGTACTATACTATACTTTACTATACTATACTGTACTATACTATATTATATTATACTATACTTTACTATACTATTCTGTACTATACTATATTATATTATACTATCCTATACTATACTGTACTATACTATATTATATAATACTATCCTATACTATCCTATATTGTACTATACTGTACTTTACTATACTATACTGCACTATACTATACTATATTATACTATACTATACTATATTATGTTATAGTATACTATGGTATACTATACTGTACTATACTATATTATATTATACTATCCTATCCTATACTGTACTATACTATACTATATTATATTATACTTTACTATACTGTACTGTACTGTACTATACTATACTGTACTGTACTATATTATATTATACTATACTATACTTTACAATACTATACTGTACTATACTATACTATACTTTACTATACTATACTATACTGTACTGTACTATACTATACTTTACTATATTATACTATACTTTACTGTACTGTACTATACTATATTATATTATACTATACAATACTATACTTTACTATACTATACTATACTTTACTATACTGTACTATACTATACTATATTATATTATACTATACTATACTTTACAATACTATACTATACTTTACTATACTATACTGTAGTATACTATACTTTACTATACTGTACTGTACTATGCTATACTTTACTGTACTATACTATATTATATTATACTATCCTATCCTATACTATACTGTACTATACTATATTATATAATACTATCCTATACTATACTATACTTTACTATACTATACTATATTATACTTTACCATACTATACTATATTATGTTATAGTATACTATGCTATACTATACTGTACTATACTATATTATATTATACTACACTATACTATACTTTACTATACTATACTGTACTGTACTATACTTTACTATACTATACTGTACTATACTATATTATATTATACTTTACTATACTATACTATACTGTACTATACTATATTATATTATACTATCCTATACTATACTGTACTATACTATATTATATTATACTATCCTATACTATACTGTACTATACTATATTATATAATACTATCCTATCCTATACTATATTATATTATACTTTACTATACTATACTATATTATGTTATAGTATACTATGCTATACTATACTGTACTATACTATACTATATTATACTATACTATACTTTACAATACTATACTATACTACACTTTACTATACTATACTGTACTATACTATACTATACTATACTATACTATACTATACTATACTATACTTTACTATACTATACTATACAGAATCAGATCAGAATTACTTTTATTCATCCCCGAGGGGAAATTTTTCTTTGTTACAGATGCAACCAACCAAGAGCATGTACATCGAACAAGTTACAAAATAAGCTAAATACAATAAGATAAAAGATAAAATAGCTCTCTCTGGGAAATTATTTACATTATTGACATATTTATGACTATATACATGTGTGAGCAGGGAATAGGATGAAAAGGATTGAGTAGTTTGTGAGTTAAAGTGCAGAGTTCAACAGTTTGATGGCGACAGGCAGGACAGATTTCCTGTGTCTCTCAGTGGAGCAGCAGCAGCCACAGTCTATGTGTGGCAGTCGAGGGGTAGACACTTAGAGTTGCAGCAACGCCACCCCAAATCTAGTTTGGGGAAATAGAAGTGTAGGTCTAAGGCACACAGGTAAGTATATCAAAATGCGAGAGCCAGGTTCCATAAATTACAAAAGGCTTTATTTGGCATTTCGTTTAAAAAGAGAACACATTTTTTATTCAAATAAAAGTAACTATACTAATTAAAACCAGTAAAACAGTGAAGAAAAACCCAAAACAGTGACAGTGGGACAGTGAAGCAGAATACAGGAGAAATAAAAAACGCAAAGCCGAGCAGGAAAAGGCAAAGCAAAGCACAAAAAGGCGAAGCAAAGCACAAAAAGGCGAAGCAAAGCACAAAAAGGCGAAGCAAAGCAGCAGACACGGCGTGCCCAGTACCACTGCTGACCGCTCCTGACACCTGAAACAAACTGGTGGTTAGGCGTTTAAAGGTAAATTTTGTCGGTACACTGGAATTGCACCACGAGTGCACACCGCTAATGAAAATGTGAGCGCGATCCCAGGGTGGACAGCTGGGATCCCGGCTTAACGTAGCCCACTTTGAGTTTGGGTTCACTGGTGCAACACGGATGGAAAGGCGCAGGACTGTGTGCAGAAGTCCTGACACGGCGAATGCAGCCGAGCAGCGGGGCTATGAGGGACAGATACATTAGAATTTGGGAACTATATGAATGAAACGGTAGTAAGGGGCGTTTACCTGTCGCGGCAGATGAGGACGCGCGGTGGCGTGCGCGTGGCCCAAGCAATACGGAGGCGACCAGGACACAAACTACGGGGAAACAGTGACTGTGACAACTGGGATATGGTTGGGACTAAAACTGGACCAATAGAACGGTACTAATAGGCATTCCTTACCTCACCGAAGCCTAGGCACACGAATGCACTGTTAAAGCGCGTTTCAAAAGGGAGCAGAGCGGTGCCGGACGCGCAGTCAACGGCGGCACTAAAAGACCAGGAATTAATAATTTACTTATTTTCATGAATGGGGCCAAAGGACGAGAATGTTACCTGGTCGTGGAGGACAGAGCAGCCTACACGGAGACCCGGAAATGCGTGTGGGCAAAAGGGGGAGCAACGAGAAAGGAGCGCTTATAAAGCCCACCAGCCCGCGCCGCGGGGAACCAGGTGAGCGCATTTACGTCATAGGCCTCAATAGCCGTCTTACCACATATGGCTGAAAGAGCTCCTCTGATTGGCCAGCACCTTGTGGAGGGGGTGGGAGGGAGACTCCAGAATAGTCCAGATTTTGTCCAGTATTCTCCTGTCCAACACCACCGCCATACTGTACTATACTATATTATATTATACTTTACTATACTATACTGTACTATACTATATTATACTTTACTATATTATGTTATAGTATACTATACTATACTGTACTATCCTATACTGTACTGTACTATACTATATTATATTATACTATCCTATCCTATACTGTACTATACTATACTATATTATATTATACTTTACTATACTATACTATTTTATTTTATAGTATACTATGCTATACTATACTGTACTATACTATATTATATTACACTACACTATACTATACTTTACTATACTGTACTTTACTATACTGTACTATACTGTATTATACTATACTTTACTATACTATACTGTACTATACTATATTATACTATACTATACTTTACAATACTATACTATACTACACTTTACTGTACTATACTATACTGTACTATACTATATTATACTATACTTTACTATACTGTACTGTACTATACTATACTGTACTATATTATATTATACTATACTATACTTTACTATACTATACTATACTATATTATACTATACTATACTTTACAATACTATACTATACTTTACTATACTTTACTATACTATACTATACTATACTGTACTATATTATACTATACTTTACTATACTATACTATACTATACTTTACTGTACTATACTATACAGAATCAGATCAGAATTACTTTTATTCATCCCCGAGGGGAAATTTTTCTTTGTTACAGATGCAACCGACCAAGAGCATGTACATCGAACAAGTTACAAAAATAAGCTAAATACAATAAGATAAAAGATAAAATAGCTCTCTCTGGGAAATTATTTACATCAGTGACATATTTATGACTATATACATGTGTGAGCAGGGAATAGGATGAAAAGGATTGAGTAGTTTGTGAGTTAAAGTGCAGAGTTCAACAGTTTGATGGCGACAGGCAGGACAGATTTCCTGTGTCTCTCAGTGGAGCAGCAGCAGCCGCAGTCTATGGCTGAAAGAGCTCCTCTGATTGGCCAGCACCTTGTGGCGGGGGCGGGAGGGAGAGTCCAGAATAGTCCAGATTTTGTCCAGTATTCTCCTGTCCAACACCACCGCCAGAGAGTCCAGCTCCTCCCCCACAACATGTCCAGCCTTCCTAATGATCTTCTCAGATATAATAATACTATATTATATTATACTATACTATACTATACTGTACTATACTATATTATATTATACTATACTTTACAATACTATACTATACTATACTTTACTATACTATACTGTACTGTACTGTACTATACTATACTGTACTGTACTATACTATACTTTACTGTACTATACTATACTTTACTATACTATACTATATTATAGTATACTATGCTATACTATACTATACTGTACTATATTATATTATACTATCCTATACTATGCTATACTATACTGTACTATACTATATTATACTATGCTATACTATACTATACTGTACTGTACTATACTGTACTGTACTATACTATACTGTACTATACTATATTATACTATCCTATACTATGCTATACTATACTGTACTATACTATACTATACTGTACTATACTATACTATACTATATTATACTATGTTATACTATACTATACTATACTATATTATATTATACTATCCTATACTATACTATATTATATTATACTATCCTATACTATGCTATACTATACTATACTGTACTGTACTATACTGTACTATACTATATTATACTATCCTATCCTATACTATACTATATTATACTATCCTATACTATACTGTACTGTACTATACTGTACTGTACTATACTATATTATATTATACTATCCTATACTATACTGTATTGTACTGTACTATACTGTACTATACTATATTATATTATACTATCCTATACTATGCTATACTATACTGTACTATACTATATTATACTATGCTATACTATACTGTACTATACTATATTATATTATACTATCCTATACTATACTATACTATATTATATTATACTATCCTATACTATACTATACTGTACTGTACTATATTATACTATACTATTCTGTACTATACTATACTGTACTGTACTATACTATACTGTACTATACTATATTATATTATACTATCCTATACTATACTGTACTATACTATACTGTACTATACTATATTATACTATGCTATACTATACTATACTGTACTATACTATATTATATTATACTATCCTATCCTATACTATCCTATACTATATTATATTATACTATCCTATACTATGCTATACTATACTATACTATACTATACTGTACTATACTATATTATACTATCCTATACTATGCTATACTATATTATATTATACTATCCTATACTATGCTATACTATACTATACTGTACTGTACTATACTATCCTATACTATGCTATACTATACTATACTGTACTGTACTATGCTATACTGTACTATACTATATTATATTATACTATCCTATACTATGCTATACTATACTATACTATACTATATTATACTATCCTATACTATGCTATACTATACTGTACTATACTATACTGTACTGTACTATACTATACTGTACTGTACTATACTATACTGTACTATACTATATTATATTATACTATCCTATAGTATACTATACAGTACTATACTATATTATACTATACTATACTATATTATACTATCCTATACTATGCTATACTATACTGTACTGTACTATACTATACTGTACTGTACTATATTATACTATCCTATACTATACTGTACTATACTATATTATATTATACCATCCTATACTATGCTATACTATACTATACTGTACTGTACTATACTATATTATACCATCCTATACTATGCTATACTATACTGTACTATACTATATTATACTATCCTATACTATGCTATACTATACTGTACTATACTATATTATATTATACTATCCTATACTATGCTATACTATATTATATTATACTATCCTATACTATACTGTACTGTACTATACTATACTGTACTGTACTCTATTATATTATACTATCCTATACTATACTATACTGTACTATATTATATTATATTATACTATCCTATACTATACTGTACTGTACTATACTGTACTATACTATATTATCCTATCCTATCCTATACTATACTGTACTGTACTATACTGTACTGTACTATATTATACTATGCTATACTATACTGTACTGTACTATACTATACTGTACTATACTATATTATATTATACTATACTATGCTATACTATATTATACTATCCTATACTATGCTATACTATACTGTACTATACTATATTATACTATGCTATACTATACTATACTGTACTATACTATATTATATTATACTATCCTATACTATGCTATACTATACTATACTGTACTATACTATATTATATTATACTATCCTATACTATGCTATACTATACTATACTATATTATGTTATTCTATCCTATACTATACCATACTATACTATATTATACTATCCTATACTATGCTATACTATACTGTACTATACTATCCTATACTATGCTATACTATACTGTACTATATTAGATTATACTATCCTATACTATGCTATACTATACTATACTATACTGTACTATACTATATTATACTATACTATGTTATATTATACTATCCTATACTATACTGTACTGTACTATACTATACTGTACTCTATTATATTATACTATACTATACTATACTATACTGTACTATATTATATTATACTATCCTATACTATACTGTACTGTACTATACTGTACTATACTATATTATCCTATCCTATCCTATACTATACTGTACTGTACTATACTGTACTGTACTATATTATACTATGCTATACTATACTGTACTGTACTATACTATACTGTACTATACTTTATTATATTATACTATACTATGCTATACTATATTATATTATACTATCCTATACTATGCTATACTATACTGTACTATACTATATTATATTATACTATGCTATACTATACTATACTGTACTATACTATATTATATTATACTATCCTATACTATGCTATACTATACTATACTATATTATGTTATTCTATCCTATACTATACCATACTATACTATACTATATTATACTATCCTATACTATGCTATACTATACTGTACTATATTATATTATACTATCCTATACTATGCTATACTATACTATACTATACTATACTGTACTATACTATATTATATTATACTATCCTATACTATGCTATACTATAATGTACTGTACTATACTATATTATATTATACTATCCTATACTATGCTATACTATGCTATACTGTACTATACTATACTGTACTATACTATACTTTACTTTATTATACTATACAGTCCTATACTATTCAATTCAATTCAATTTATTTTGTAGCGCCCAAAATCACAACAACAGTTTCCTCTAAGGCTGTTCCAAGATATGGATGAGCAAAACATACACACAGACATATCAGAACAGGAAGAAACAACAACATACTACTACTATACACTACACTATAGTATACTATACTACACTATACTGTACTATACTGTACTATATGTCCCTGTCAGGCTGTCCCTGTCAGGCTGTCCCTGTCAGGCTGTCCCTGTCAGGCTGTCCCTGCCTGAATAGTTGTTTTTTGTATAAATCCTAAAGTTTCCTAAAGGTGAGAATGAGCGTGACAGTCTGAAAATGAGCCGTCAGAAGTGCCTGTGATCGCACCTGTCAAAACACCTGCTCATCCTGAAATGTCAAGATCCTTTCAATATTCATACATTTGCAAACACACATTTTACTGTAAATGAGCGATATCTACAGGAGTTAAACGCTTCAGAACTTCTCACATTCGTGAAGTTGAACATTTTGATTCTTTTGGCTCTTTGTTTCATCGGGTCCTGATCCACTTCTGACATTTAGTTTTAGTCCTGGTTTAGTCCTGGTTTAGTCCTGGTTCAGTCCTGGTTTAGTCCTGGTTTAGTCCTGGTTCAGTCCTGGTTCAGTCCTAGCTCAGTCCTGGTTTAGTCCTGGTTTAGTCCTGGTTTAGTCCTGGTTCAGTCCTGGTTTAGTCCTGGTTTAGTCCTGGTTCAGTCCGTCAGTCCTTGTGTCTTAATGAGGTCTTAATGGGAACATGTGTTGGACAAACTAATGTGAAATTAAAACACGTCTGTCTCATATTTATCATTAGCACCGGACGAGTCTTTGCAAAGGGGTCTGGTCCGGTCTGGTCTGGTCCGGTCTGGTCCGGTCTGGTCTGGTCCGGTCCGGTCTTGTCCGGTCTGGTCCGGTCCGGTCTGGTCTGGTCTGGTCTGGTCCGGTCCGGTCCGGTCTGGTCTTGTCCGGTCTGGTCCGGTCCGGCCTGGTCTTGTCCGGTCTGGTCCGGTCTGGTCCGGTCCGGCCTGGTCTTGTCCGGTCTGGTCCGGTCTGGTCCGGTCCGGTCTGGTCCGGTCTGGTCTGGTCCGGTCTGGTCTGGTCCGGTCCGGTCACTCTCGGACCTGCTCAGCTTTCGTTTCATTCACTCGTCTGAGTTCAGTCCTTCTGCACAGCCTCAACACTTGGTTCCACTGTGTGATGTCATGAGGTGGGCCCAGGGTTTAGGGTTTTTCATCTTCTGTTGTTTTTCCTCTGGGCAGAAATAAAGTGATTCTGACTGATTTACTGAGACGATTATTTTCCTCTTTTTGGTTGTAAAACACAAAACTGCCTCTTCTTTGAGCCATGTCAGAATTATTACCTCATCAGAACATTTCTGCAGTTGTGTTTTCACACGTGTTGGACTAAACCTGGACTAAACCTGGACTAAACCTGGACTAAACCTGGACTGAACCTGGACTAAACCTGGACTAAACCTGGACTGAACCTGGACTAAACCTGGACTGAACCTGGACTAAACCTGGACTAAACCTGGACTAAACCTGGACTAAACCTGGACTGAACCTGGACTAAACCTGGACTAAACCTGGACTGAACCTGGACTAAACCTGGACTAAACCTTTATTATTCGTCTGTCTATGTCTCAAAGCTCAAAACGTTCTGTTCCACCTTGTGATGTCACAAATAGTTTTCAAGTAAACAGGGCTGAAATGATCCACACGATGGACCAAACCAGAACCAGGACCAAACCAGAACCAGGACCAAACCAGAACCAGGACCGGAGCCGCTTCTCCTGCAGCAGATGTGATGAACAGGAGCCTCAGAGGAGCTGCTGTCTCCACAAGACCAACGATCCTCCCCTCAGCCATCTGCCTGAGCCGGGACCAGGTCTGGACCGAGTCTGGGGCTGGTTTAGTCCGGGACCGGGTCTGGACCGAGTCTGGGGCTGGGTTAGTCCGGGACCGGGTCTGGACCGAGTCTGGGGCTGGTTTAGTCCGGGACCGGGTCTGGACCGAGTCTGGGGCTGGTTTAGTCCGGGACCGGGTCTGGACCGAGTCTGGGGCTGGGTTAGTCCGGGACCGGGTCTGGACCGAGTCTGGGGCTGGGTTAGTCCGGGACCGGGTCTGGATCGAGTCTGGGGCTGGGTTAGTCCGGGACCGGGTCTGGACCGAGTCTGGGGCTGGTTTAGTCCGGGACCGGGTCTGGACCGAGTCTGGGGCTGGGTTAGTCCGGGACCGGGTCTGGACCGAGTCTGGGGCTGGGTTAGTCCGGGACCGAGTCTGGGGCGGGTTTTAGTTGTTTCTTTTCCTGACTCGTGATTCGTGGATCGTTTTCAGCACCACTGGTTCTACTCGCTTCATTTTACACTTTTATTTTCTTAATCCTCGTGGGAAAAGTTCATTTTGGCTGAAACAGAATCTGCCTCATCGGCGAGTTTACAGCGACGTCAGATTTAGACGAACATTGTGATTTAAAATTATAATTATAAAATTATGACCTAATGATCTGCGGGTTTATCACGACAGTAAAACTGAGAACGAAGGACCGGATTCTGGCCCCAGATCCGAGTCTCAAACCAGGAGAATATCGGAGCGTTCGGTTTTCCTGCTGCTCCTGGTTTATTCCCAGGATCAATGTTTAAAGGAAGTATCAGTATTTTTTACATCCTGCTTCAGTTCTGACTCAGTGCTGCCTCTCCTGACCCAGTCTGGCTTTAGTCCGGATTTAGTCCTGGTTTAGTCCTGGTTCAGTCCTGGTTCAGTCCTGCTTTAGTCCTGGTTCAGTCCTGGTTCAGTCCTGGTTCAGTCCTGGTTCAGTCCTGCTTTAGTCCTGGTTCAGTCCTGGTTCAGTCCTGGTTCAGTCCTGGTTCAGTCCTGCTTTAGTCCGGATTTAGTCCCGGTTTAGTCCCGGTTCAGTCCCAGTTCAGTCCCGGTTCAGTCCCGGTTCAGTCCCGGTTCAGTCCCGCTTTAGTCCCGGTTCAGTCCCGGTTCAGTCCCGGTTCAGTCCCGCTTTAGTCCGGATTTAGTCCCGGTTTAGTCCCGGTTCAGTCCCGGTTCAGTCCCGTTTTAGTCCCGGTTCAGTCCCGGTTCAGTCCTGCTTTAGTCCTGGTTCAGTCCTGGTTCAGTCCTGCTTTAGTCCTGCTTTAGTCCTGGTTCAGTCCTGCTTTAGTCCCGGTTCAGTCCCGGTTCAGTCCCGGTTCAGTCCCGTTTCAGTCCCGTTTTAGTCCGGATTTAGTCCGGATTTAGTCCCGGTTTAGTCCCGGTTTAGTCCTGGTTCAGTCCTGGTTCAGTCCTGCTTTAGTCCTGCTTTAGTCCTGGTTCAGTCCCGCTTTAGTCCTGGTTTAGTCCTGGTTTAGTCCTGGTTCAGTCCCGCTTTAGTCCAGATTTAGTCCCGGTTTAGTCCCGGTTCAGTCCCGCTTTAGTCCTGGTTTAGTCCTGGTTCAGTCCTGCTTTAGTCCTGCTCTAGTCCTGCTTTAGTCCGGATTTAGTCCCGGTTTTGTCCCGGTTCAGTCCCGGTTCAGTCCCGGTTCAGTCCCGGTTCAGTCCCGTTTTAGTCCTGGTTTAGTCCTGGTTCAGTCCTGCTTTAGTCCGGATTTAGTCCCGGTTTAGTCCCGGTTTAGTCCCGGTTCAGTCCTGGTTCAGTCCTGCTTTAGTCCGGATTTAGTCCCGGTTCAGTCCCGGTTCAGTCCTGGTTCAGTCCTGCTTTAGTCCTGCTTTAGTCCTGGTTCAGTCCTGCTTTAGTCCCGGTTCAGTCCCGGTTCAGTCCCGTTTTAGTCCCGGTTCAGTCCTGGTTCAGTCCCGGTTCAGTCCTGCTTTAGTCCTGCTTTAGTCCTGGTTCAGTCCTGGTTCAGTCCTGGTTCAGTCCTGTTTTAGTCCTGTTTTAGTCCTGCTTTAGTCCTGGTTCAGTCCTGGTTCAGTCCTGGTTCAGTCCTGGTTTAGTCCTGGTTTAGTCCTGTTTTAGTCCTGCTTTAGTCCTGGTTCAGTCCTGGTTCAGTCCTGGTTCAGTCCTGGTTTAGTCCTGGTTCAGTCCTGCTTTAGTCCTGCTTTAGTCCTGGTTCAGTCCTGGTTCAGTCCGGGTTCAGTCCTGGTTTAGTCCTGGTTCAGTCCTGGTTCAGTCCCGTTTTAGTCCCGCTTTAGTCCCGGTTCAGTCCCGGTTCAGTCCCGTTTTAGTCCCGGTTTAGTCCCGGTTCAGTCCCGGTTCAGTCCCGTTTTAGTCCCGGTTCAGTCCTGGTTCAGTCCTCGTTCAGTCCTGGTTTAGTCCTGGTTCAGTCCTGCTTTAGTCCGGATTTAGTCCCGGTTTAGTCCCGGTTCAGTCCTGCTTTAGTCCTGGTTCAGTCCTGGTTCAGTCCTGGTTCAGTCCTGGTTCAGTCCTGGTTCAGTCCTGCTTTAGTCCCGGTTCAGTCCCGGTTCAGTCCCGGTTCAGTCCCGTTTCAGTCCCGTTTTAGTCCGGATTTAGTCCGGATTTAGTCCCGGTTTAGTCCCGGTTTAGTCCTGGTTCAGTCCTGGTTCAGTCCTGGTTCAGTCCTGCTTTAGTCCTGCTTTAGTCCTGGTTCAGTCCCGCTTTAGTCCTGGTTTAGTCCTGGTTTAGTCCTGGTTCAGTCCCGCTTTAGTCCAGATTTAGTCCCGGTTTAGTCCCGGTTCAGTCCCGCTTTAGTCCTGGTTTAGTCCTGGTTCAGTCCTGCTTTAGTCCTGCTCTAGTCCTGCTTTAGTCCGGATTTAGTCCCGGTTTTGTCCCGGTTCAGTCCCGGTTCAGTCCCGGTTCAGTCCCGGTTCAGTCCCGTTTTAGTCCTGGTTTAGTCCTGGTTCAGTCCTGCTTTAGTCCGGATTTAGTCCCGGTTTAGTCCCGGTTTAGTCCCGGTTCAGTCCCGGTTCAGTCCTGCTTTAGTCCCGGTTCAGTCCCGTTTTAGTCCCGGTTCAGTCCTGGTTCAGTCCTGCTTTAGTCCTGCTTTAGTCCCGGTTCAGTCCCGGTTCAGTCCCGTTTTAGTCCCGGTTCAGTCCCGGTTCAGTCCCGGTTCAGTCCTGCTTTAGTCCTGCTTTAGTCCTGGTTCAGTCCTGGTTCAGTCCTGGTTCAGTCCTGTTTTAGTCCTGTTTTAGTCCTGCTTTAGTCCTGGTTCAGTCCTGGTTCAGTCCTGGTTCAGTCCTGGTTTAGTCCTGGTTTAGTCCTGTTTTAGTCCTGCTTTAGTCCTGGTTCAGTCCTGGTTCAGTCCTGGTTCAGTCCTGGTTTAGTCCTGGTTCAGTCCTGCTTTAGTCCTGCTTTAGTCCTGGTTCAGTCCTGGTTCAGTCCGGGTTCAGTCCTGGTTTAGTCCTGGTTCAGTCCTGGTTCAGTCCTGGTTCAGTCCGGGTTCAGTCCTGCTTTAGTCCTGGTTCAGTCCTGGTTCAGTCCTGGTTCAGTCCTGGTTCAGTCCTGGTTTAGTCCTGGTTCAGTCCTGGTTCAGTCCTGCTTTAGTCCTGGTTCAGTCCTGCTTTAGTCTGGATTTAGTCCCGCTTTAGTCCCGGTTCAGTCCCGGTTCAGTCCCGGTTCAGTCCCGTTTTAGTCCCGCTTTAGTCCCGGTTCAGTCCCGGTTCAGTCCCGTTTTAGTCCCGGTTCAGTCCCGGTTCAGTCCCGGTTCAGTCCTGTTTTAGTCCTGCTTTAGTCCTGGTTCAGTCCTGGTTCAGTCCTGGTTCAGTCCTGGTTCAGTCCTGGTTCAGTCCTGGTTCAGTCCGGGTGTATTTGTGCTGTGGGGAACACTCCATCTTGCTGCTGTCGGGCTAATGTTTTGCAGGTGTGTTTGGCTCAAGGGAACGGCGGCAGAGAGAAGGAGGGAACGGCGGCAGAGAGAAGGAGGGAACGGCGGCAGAGAGAAGGAGGGAACGGCGGCAGAGAGAAGGAGGGAACGGCGGCAGAGAGAAGGAGGAAACGGCGGCAGAGAGAAGGAGGAAACGGCGGCAGAGAGAAGGAGGGAACGGCGGCAGAGAGAAGGAGGGAACGGCGGCAGAGAGAAGGAGGAAACGGCGGCAGAGAGAAGGAGGGAATGCCGGCAGAGAGAAGGAGGGAACGGCGGCAGAGAGAAGGAGGGAACGGCGGCAGAGAGAAGGAGGGAACGGCGGCAGAGAGAAGGAGGAAACGGCGGCAGAGAGAAGGAGGAAACGGCGGCAGAGAGAAGGAGGGAACGGCGGCAGAGAGAAGGAGGGAACGGCGGCAGAGAGAAGGAGGGAACGGCGGCAGAGAGAAGGAGGGAACGCCGGCAGAGAGAAGGAGGGAACGCCGGCAGAGAGAAGGAGGGAACGCCGGCAGAGAGAAGGAGGGAACGCCGGCAGAGAGAAGGAGCCGTGACAAATGATTCTTGCACACTTTCTTACACACGTTCTTACACACGTTCTTACACACGTTCTTACACACGTTCTTGCACACGTTCTTACACACGTTCTTACACACGTTCTTACACACGTTCTTACACACGTTCTTACACGTTCTTACACACGTTCTTACACACGTTCTTACACGTTCTTACACACGTTCTTGCACACGTTCTTACACACGTTCTTACACACGTTCTTACACACGTTCTTACACGTTCTTACACACGTTCTTACACACGTTCTTACACACGTTCTTACACGTTCTTACACACGTTCTTACACACGTTCTTACACACGTTCTTACACGTTCTTGCACACGTTCTTGCACACATTCTTGCACACGTTCTTACACACGTTCTTACACGTTCTTACACACGTTCTTACACGTTCTTACACACGTTCTTACACGTTCTTACACACGTTCTTACACGTTCTTACACACGTTCTTACACACGTTCTTACACGTTCTTACAGGTTCTTACACACGTTCTTACACGTTCTTACACACGTTCTTACACACGTTCTTACACACGTTCTTACACGTTCTTACACGTTCTTACACACGTTCTTACACACGTTACTACACACGTTCTTACACGTTCTTACACGTTCTTACACACGTTCTTACACGTTCTTACACACGTTCTTACACGTTCTTACACGTTCTTACACACGTTCTTACACGTTCTTACAGGTTCTTACACACGTTCTTACACGTTCTTACACACGTTCTTACACGTTCTTACACACGTTCTTACACACGTTACTACACACGTTCTTACACGTTCTTACACACGTTCTTACACGTTCTTACACACGTTCTTACACGTTCTTACACACGTTCTTACACACGTTCTTACACACGTTCTTACACACGTTCTTACACACGTTCTTACACGTTCTTGCACACGTTCTTGCACACGTTCTTACACACGTTCTTACACGTTCTTGCACGTTCTTACACACGTTCTTACACACGTTCTTACACGTTCTTGCACACGTTCTTGCACACGTTCTTACACACGTTCTTACACGTTCTTACACACGTTCTTACACGTTCTTACACACGTTCTTACACGTTCTCACACATGTTCTTACACGTTCTTACACACGTTCTTACACACGTTCTTACACACGTTCTTACACATTCTTACACACGTTCTTACACACGTTCTTACACGTTCTTACACACGTTCTTACACACGTTCTTACACGTTCTTACACACGTTCTTACACGTTCTTACACACGTTCTTACACATTCTTACACACGTTCTTACACGTTCTTACACATTCTTACACACGTTCTTACACGTTCTTACACACGTTCTTACACATTCTTACACACGTTCTTACACGTTCTTACACACGTTCTTACACGTTCTTACACACGTTCTTACACACGTTCTTACACACGTTCTTACACATTCTTACACACGTTCTTACACACGTTCTTACACATTCTTACACACGTTCTTACACGTTCTTACACACGTTCTTACACGTTCTTACACGTTCTTACACACGTTCTTACACACGTTCTTACACGTTCTTGCACACGTTCTTGCACACGTTCTTACACATGTTCTTACACGTTCTTACACACGTTCTTACACGTTCTTACACACGTTCTTACACGTTCTTACAGGTTCTTACACACGTTCTTACACGTTCTTACACACGTTCTTACACACGTTCTTACACGTTCTTACACACGTTCTTACACGTTCTTACACATTCTTACACACATTCTTACACACGTTCTTACACGTTCTTGCACACGTTCTTACACACGTTCTTACACGTTCTTACACACGTTCTTACACACGTTCTTACACGTTCTTACACACGTTCTTACACGTTCTTACACACGTTCTTACACGTTCTTACACACGTTCTTACACGTTCTTACACACGTTCTTACACACGTTCTTACACACGTTCTTACACATTCTTACACACGTTCTTACACGTTCTTACACACGTTCTTACACATTCTTACACACGTTCTTACACGTTCTTACACACGTTCTTACACGTTCTTACACACGTTCTTACACGTTCTTACACACGTTCTTACACATTCTTACACACGTTCTTACACGTTCTTACACGTTCTTACACACGTTCTTACACGTTCTTACACACGTTCTTACACACGTTCTTACACATTCTTACACACGTTCTTACACGTTCTTACACGTTCTTACACACGTTCTTACACACGTTCTTACACGTTCTTACACACGTTCTTACACACGTTCTTACACGTTCTTACACACGTTCTTACACGTTCTTACAGGTTCTTACACACGTTCTTACACGTTCTTACACATGTTCTTACACACATTCTTACACACGTTCTTACACACGTTCTTACACACGTTCTTACACATGTTCTTACACACATTCAGGCAGCTCTCGTTTCACCCACACTCAAAGTCATTAAATCTAAAGCTGGTCACAGGTCAGAAATCTGAAAAAACCCGGAGCCTCCTCACTCCTCCAGAACATGTGAACACAAAACTGAAGCCATTTTATTTACATATTTAAAAAGATTTTTCTTTCTTTTGGACACAAAGTCCAAGTACCATTCATTCACTTGACTTTCAATTAAGAACAAAAATGATTCTGTTTCATTGTCAAACTAAAAAACTTTATTTATAACACCAAGAAAAACAGTATTTTAGGGTGTCTATTTTAATGTTGATATTTTCTTCTCTGGTTTCTCTGAAGTTCTGCTGCTGAAGGAATCGCCTGAAAACTCGTGTCAGTTTTGTGGACAAACGTGTTTCTTCTTTTACAGCGACGTGTTTCCTTTGGCGTCTGAGAAAGTAAATGTTGAACTTTTAAACTTCAGGATGAGAAACAGAAGCAGCGAGAATCTCTCCTGTTTTCAGTCAACTCCACAGAACGAGAATAAAAAGAGATTTTATTCTAGATCCATGTTTGACTCTGAATTCACAGGCGACGCTGAAGCAGAATTTTACATAAACCAGAGAAAAAAATGTCAGAATTAAAATAGGCACGAGACTGTTTTTGTTTGGTGTGATTTGAAATACTCTTTAAATTAAATATTGGAAATGGAAGTCAAAATCAGTTTTTTGTTTGACACTAAAACGGAATAATGAAATAAACTTTTTCCCATTTTATTGTTTTTCGTTCTTAATTAAAACTGAAAAGTGTGAATGGTGCACAGGCCACAGGCCCATGCAGCTCAGAAATGAGGCGTAACAGTGCAGAAGAATTACCTCAGTGCTGCAGAAGTGTTTTAGTGCTTCTGTTCTTCTGTATTGCTGATTTGTTGGTCAGACTTCTGCATGAGTCTGATGGGACATTTCTGTGTGTCCGGTTTTATCTTTAGTATTTTAGAAAAATCCACATTCAGTCTGATCTGCTGTGTTCACGCGAGGAGTCGATGCATCCAGGCTCCGCTCTGATCAGTGCACTCCCCAAGGATCTGCAATAATATGTTTAAATAAATAAAAGAAATGAAATAAAAATACTTTTGTCTGTGTGTTTTCAAAGTCCTCTCCTCCTCCTCGTCCAAACACGAGTCATCAAAGCTGCAGCCACTGTTTATTTCACATTTTTTAATACATGTACATTTATGTGAGTTTTATGTTGTTTATTTGCTGTTTTACATTAAATTGTCTCTTGTGAGCGTTAATCGGTGTTAGAACTTTCTCAAAACACTCCTGGAGTTGTGTTCTGTGATGTTATGAAGTGGTGGTTTTCAAGTTTCCAGCTCCTTTTTCCCTTTGTCCACAGATTGGCGACTCCAAAGCTGAAATGAGCCAAATGATTCTGGTGACGTTTAAAAACACAGTGGAGCATTTTATGTGCTTACATCACAGGGTTGAACAGTGTTTTCTGTTTGAGAGAAGAACTCAGCCTAAATCTGCAGGTGTTTGTGACGCTGCGTTCGGGTGTTACCTCCAAACTCCATGTGACGCCGTCTCGTCCCGGCGTTTTTGCGGAGCGTTTTCAGACATCAGCCTGAATCTTGAGCATTCAGGCTTCAACACTCTAGACGAGTGTCCAGGGCGTCAGTGTCAGAAATTGACAAAGCAACGTTATTATCCACAAGAAGAAAAAGAAAGCGAAAGACCTGGGAGCCACAAACACCAGAGCAAGAAAACTACACCGTGTCATTCGTGGAGGATAAATATATACAGAAGGGTTTGGCAACAGAAGTGTCGTGGTTCCCCAACCTGATTCAGACTGAACACGGAAGATAAAAACATTTTCAGCACCAACATGTCTGGTTGTTCTGTGTGTGTTTGTCAGACTTGATATTCTACCAGTGACTAAAGTTTTACAGTTTTACTCACTGATCGGACACTTTTGTCAAAGTTCAGCTCGTTGAGGAAATATTCTTGATCTCTGGACGATAATCCTTTCACAGAGCTCGACAAACTGCTGAGTTCTGCAAAACTTCTGTTGCAAAATGCACAACCGAGTCTACGTCATTACGGTTTGCTCACAATAAAAGGGTCGATACGCCACAACCGCCGTTCACCACTGATGGTTTATGTAATAAATGCACCAAAGCCACTCTCTTGACTGGAAAAACACGGCACTCGCCGACCACAGGGGACGACCACAGGGGACGACCACAGGGGACGCCCCGAACCCCCGGACGCCCCGAACCCCCGGACGCCCCGGACCCCCGGACGCCCCGGACCCCCGGACGCCCCGGACCCCCGGACGCCCCGGACCCCCGGACGCCCCGAATCCCCGGACGCCCCGAACCCCCGGACGCCCCGAACCCCCGGACGCCCCGAACCCCCGGACGCCCCGAACCCCCGGACGCCCCGAACCCCCGGACGCCCCGAACCCCCGGACGCCCCGAATCCCCGGACGCCCCGAACCCCCGGACGCCCCGGATGCCCTGAAGTATTTTTCTCCCGTTCATCGTCGGGGTCCAAAACGCTCGTCGGGTCTGAACTCAAAGACAAAGACGGGTGCAGCTTGTTTTCTGACGCAGCATGAAATATAAACGGTATAACTTCTCTGGTGGAGGGTCCGTCACCTTCTCGTTTCTATGGAGATGTCATTGCTCGGCCTGAAATGTCCCACAGTGTGACATTAAACAGCTCTACTAGACAGGTGGTTTTAGAGCTCAAAAATATCTAGAAAACAGACATTCTAACTTTGAGCGGGGTCGTCTCTCCACAGAGCTGACCAGTAACTTGGTCTGGTTTGGTTTCCATGATGATCCATCCATCTTCTCCCGCTTAATCCAGCTGGGTCGTGGGGGCAGCTGCCCAGCTCTCCATGATGATAATAATAATAATAATAATAATAATAATAATAATAATAATAATAATAATAATAATAATAATAATGCATCAGTTTTATTTTGTGCTTTTCAGGACACTCAAAGACGCTTTACAGCTTTATTCACTCACTCCAGACCCGGTGGTGTAAACTACTATTGTAGCCACAGCTGCCCTGGGGCAGACTGACGGAAGCGAGGCTCCAATCTGCACCATCGGCCCCTCCGACCACCACCACCACTCACACACACCACTTTCATACTAGACTACTCATACTAATGTGGGTGAAGTGTCTTGCCTAAGGACACTATGACAGTTTTTGCCACTGCCAGAACCTGCTGAGCTCCTGAGATCTGACGGGATCAGGCTTTGATGAGCCAGTATGATAGAAAGCTTTAATGCCGTACTGTGGAACATTCCAGACAAAGCATGAAACAAAACACAGCTCCAGGTGTGTTTGTGATGGGGAAAGGTTCAGCGTCTCTGCTAAAGTGCTCGTGTTGAGACAAAGCTTAATGCGAGTTTCCAAGTTGTTTACTGTCGGATCTCTAAAAGGTCTCTGAGCGTTTGGACCTGTGCGAGGGTTAAATCCGGCTCTGATCCTCTCTGCCATTATGTGCTTATGCTGTGGCCGTCCTAACGCACCCAATCCATTTGCGCCCCCCCGCTCGCTCCTCAGAGACTTTCTTAGCCGTTAGCGTTAGCCTGGACCTGCCGGATCCGCGCGCTCCAAAACAAACAGGCGGTCCCATAGGGCGAGGTGACGCGGTTAAGGCAGCTCTGAATATGGATGCTCTCAGATTAGCATTTATATAAGAGGTCCAGAGAGCTTTGGATACATACATCAGCCCATATTTTCATCTGTTTAGAGAGCGCGGGGGAGGGCTGCAGACCACAGTTTGTCCTTAGTTTTAGACCTGGTTTAGGCCTGGTTTTGGCCCTGGGTTAGACCTGGTTTAGGCCTGGTTTTGTCCCTGGGTTAGACCTGATCTAGGCCTGGTTTTGCCCCTGGGTTAGACCTGATCTAGGCCTGGTTTTGTCCCTGGGTTAGACCTGATCTAGGCCTGGTTTTGCCCCTGGGTTAGACCTGGTTTAGGCCTGGTTTTGCCCCTGGGTTAGACCTGATCTAGGCCTGGTTTTGCCCCTGGGTTAGACCTGATCTAGGCCTGGTTTTGCCCCTGGGTTAGACCTGATCTAGGCCTGGTTTTGCCCCTGGGTTAGACCTGATCTAGGCCTGGTTTTGCCCCTGGGTTAGACCTGATCTAGGCCTGGTTTTGCCCCTGGGTTAGACCTGGTTTAGGCCTGGTTTTGCCCCTGCTTTAGACGTGGGTTAGACCTGGTTTCTATCTT
This sequence comes from Odontamblyopus rebecca, assembly GCA_030686955.1. Taxonomy (NCBI): domain Eukaryota; kingdom Metazoa; phylum Chordata; class Actinopteri; order Gobiiformes; family Gobiidae; genus Odontamblyopus; species Odontamblyopus rebecca. The sequence continues at coordinate 43,943,435 of CM060656.1, read as the reverse complement.
TCTTTAGTCCTGGTTTGGGTGAGTTCCTAATTTAGCTTTTGTCCTGTTCTGTCCAAGTTTACAGGTCCTATATTCCTGGGCTGACCAGATTTTCAAAATAAAAAACTGGGACATTTGTTTGTTGGTAAGAATAAAATTGTGAATTGAGTGCAGAATTAAGGAAAACTGTTCTCCGTTCGGCTCTAATGTGAGTCAGTATCATCACATTTTCTTTGTGTTTTTGTCATTTTTAGGCAGATTTTCTGTATTTTACCCAAACAACAGTTTCTGCCTCTTTACTGTTGCAGGGATCAAACTGGTCAAAAACAGGGACACTGGGACATTTCTTGTATAAAACTGAGACTAATCAGTGGTTTTGAATAAATCTGCAGGACAGAGGACCCAGGCTCAGGACGGGACTGTCCCGGGGACACAGGGACGTCTGGTCAGCCTATAAATTGCTCCAAATTGACTCTTGTGAGCTTTAAGTCATGTTATAATGTTGTTACCTCCTCAAAAACATACCCAAAGTTCTATTTTGTTTTGTTTCATTCACACGTTTGAGGAATTTTATTTATTACTGTTTACATCTCCAAAACTCAAAACGCTCTGTTCCACCTTGTGATGTCATGAAGTGGTAGGAACTGTGTGAATGAAACAAAACACAGCTCCAGGTCTGTTTGTGGTGCAGCAGCGTTATAACAGTGTCATATGGGCCCTTTAATCCTGGATTAGACCCCAGTTTATAAGAGAAAAAACAGAATAAAGTTCGTAGTTCCACTGCTGCTCTCAGTTTGTTTCTAGGTTGGAAACTCCTGATCTGCAATGGAAATAATCATGGAAATACAGAAGAGCTTTAAATCACAGTGTGTCCAAACTTCAGACTGCTGCTGTATGTAAATACAGGATGTGCTCCGCCGCCGGAGCGTGAGACAAACCGTTTTGAATGAGTTTAATTTGAATGGGGCTCAGACGGGTAGATGTGGCTCCTGTGTTCACAGACGCTCTCGCCTATGCAAATGTGTCTCTGTATTCGGTGGGACACATAAAACCGCCGGGACATGTTTGGCTTTTTATGGAGTTTCAGTTCTTATTCATAAACAAGTCCATATGAACTCTCCAATGAGTTATAGTTAGAAGGTGGTTTATACCCAAACACACTCAAGTCCAAGTCCAGTCCTGATCATCTAAAAACCAAGTCACAAGTCCAACATTCGAAGGCCCTGTGCCTCAGCTTGTTTCCATGGGACAGACGAGAGGAGGCTGAAGAGAGGCCAAAGAGAGGCCAAAGAGAGGCCAAAGAGAGGCCAAAGAGAAGCTGATGAGAGGCCAAAGAGAGGCTGAAGAGAGGCCAAAGACAGGCCGAAGAGAGGCCAAAGAGAGGCTGAAGAGAGGCCAAAGAGAGGCTGAAGAGAGGCCGAAGAGAGGCCAAAGAGAGGCTGAAGAGAGGCCAAAGAGAGACCAAAGAGAGGCCAAAGACAGGCCAAAGAGAGGCCAAAGAGAGGCTGAAGAGAGGCCAAAGAGAGGCCAAAGAGAGGCCAAAGAGAGGCCAAAGAGAAGCCAAAGAGAGGCCAAAGAGAGGCCAAAGAGAGGCCAAAGAGAGGCCAAAGAGAGGCCAAAGAGAAGCCAAAGAGAGGCCAAAGAGAAGCCGAAGAGAGGCTGAAGAGAGGCCAAAGAGAGGCCAACGAGAGGCCAAAGAGAGGCTGAAGAGAGGCCAAAGAGAGGCTGAAGAGAGGCCAAAGACAGGCCGAAGAGAGGCCAAAGAGAGGCCAAAGAGAGGCCAAAGAGAGGCCAAAGAGAGGCCGAAGAGAGGCTGAAGAGAGGCCAAAGAGAGGCCAAAGAGAGGCCAAAGAGAGGCCGAAGAGAGGCTGAAGAGAGGCCAAAGAGAGGACAAAGAGAGGCCAAAGAGAGGCCAAAGAGAGGCCAAAGAGAGGCCAAAGAGAGGCCAAAGAGAGGCCGAAGAGAGGCCAAAGAGAGGCCAAAGAGAGGCCAAAGAGAGGCCAAAGAGAGGCCAAAGAGAGGCCAAAGAGAGGCCGAAGAGAGGCCAAAGAGAGGCCAAAGAGAGGCCAAAGAGAGGCCAAAGAGAGGCCAGAGAGAGGCCAAAGAGAGGCCAAAGAGAGCGGAAAAAGGGTTAAAGAGAAGCCCTGAGACACATGTCTGAGTGAAGTCGTGAGTCCTTGTGTTTCAGTGGAGTCTTGAGTTTGACTTGTAAAACCAGTCACAGGAGCTGCATCATCGTGTTCTCTTACAGCTCTGTGTTCGCAGGTCACGCATCAGTCCTGAAAATGTGTTTAAAACAAGAGAAATGTGATGATGTTTGTCATATATTATAGAAAAATGTCATTTGTGATTATTTTCACTGCAAATTTCTCTGATCTGGCAAAGATTTTCAAAGTTATATCAGATTCTTCATCTTGTTTTCAGATTTATTCTCTACTTACTCGATCTGAATTGGTTGTATAATCTTTAATCTTTATTGTATTTATCTTATTTTATTTTTGAAACTTTATTCTAACTACTTCGTCGGTTGCATCTGTAACAAAGAAAATTTCCCCTCGGGGATGAATAAAATTCTGATTCTGATTCTGATTTAAAAATGTCACAGATATTTCTTCCATGACTCCACTTGTCAGAAAATCTTAAATTTAGGCAATAAAAGATTAAAAGAAACTACAGTCCATTTATCAGTTTTCCCTCCAACACTTGTTTTAGATTCAGTGATACAGATTTGCTCCATACTTGAGTCTGTTTATCTAAACTTAACGTCCATTCACTTTATTTCCAGCCCGTGAACACAGACGCTTTATTCTCCTCTAGAGGTCGTTTATTTAAAGATAATTTGTCCAGTAAAATTATCTCGCTGTATGGACAGATTATTTCACTACTTTAAGTTATTTCCTGATAGATTTAAGTGTTTAGGTTTTTGGTTCTCTGCCGGTTCCTCCTCCTCACGTATGTGACGGGTTTTCAATAGAAGATGGACTGCGACCAGAAGGCGATGGAACCACTTCTCACCCGCACTCACTTCCTGTTTGGAACTTGGCGGCGAGAGCATTAATGTCCATTCACATATACTGGGTGTGTGTAATGTTAGTATAATACTCCCTACAATGACAATATGACCAGTGCGACATGAGCAGGACAGTGTTTATGTAAAGTATATTTACCTGAGGGACTTTGCACTTTCTACCTGCATTACTAAAAAGCTCAGCCAAAATATAAGATCTAAACACTTAAATCTATAAGAAAATGACTTAAAAGTAGAGAAAAGATCTGTTCCTGCAGCGAAATCATTTTACTGGACAAATTCTCTGAAAACAAACGACCTCAAGACGAGAATGAAGCGTCTCAGAACGAGTCAGTAGAATAAATCTGAAATCCTGAGAGAAGTTTTAAAATCTTAGCCAGATCAAAGACATTCACATAATAAATATAATATAATATAATAAATATAACATAATAATATAATATAATATAATATAATATAATATAATATAATATAATATAATATAATATAATATAATATAATATAATATAATATAATAATATAATATAATATAATATAATCCATATCACAGTGTACGTTGTGGTTTCTCGTCCCACTGTGAGTAAATCTAAAGTGACTAAAGCTTTATGTCGACAATATGATGTTTCTGTGCATTATTTAACATTTTAACCTTCCAATTACATTGACTTACACTGTGATGTGGCCAAGACTTTTACTCTTATATCAGGTTCTTCATCTTGTTTTCAGATTTATTATTGACTTACTGGACCTGAGGCTTCATTCTGGTCTGGAGATTATTAAGCCTAATAGAGCTGATGATTATGAAGCATGTTCCTGCTGTCCTCTGTATTTACTGTAAATACCTTTTTCTGTTGTAGTTTCAGAGTTTGTATATTGCACTCTTCAAACTTTTTTTTTTCCTTTTTGGGAACGTTATTATTAATTAAAATATCAAAAAACATCCTTCTGACTACGGCGTCATCATTCCCGGCTCTAGAACACGTCAGATTATGAGAACTTGTCCAGTAACATGATCCTGCTGCTTGGACACAATTTCATGACTTTCATATTGTTTTCTGATCAATTTAAATGTTTACGTCTTACATTTTGTTTTTTTTGTCCATGAAGGAATTCCTCTTTTGCTTAAAATTAGCCACTGCTTTGTACGTGTGCTTGAATAATTTTGTGTCAAAGGACTATTATAATTGAGTTTTGCCTGCACTTCAGCGTCCAAACCTGCGATGCAAATCCTCAGCCCTCATCAGTGGGCGTGGCCAGGTGTGGGCGTCCTATAAAAGTGCCTGTTGTGTTGTGTGGTACTCAGCTGAAGATGGCGCTCTCTCTGGCCCTGCTCCTCCTGCTTTGCCCTGTTGTTCTGAGCAAGCCCTTGTCACTGTGGTATTACATACCGACTACAGAGAACAACAGTCTGGTAGAGCCTATGCAGGAGACCTGGGCCTATGCGCAGTCATGGTGCCAGAACCACGGCATGACCCTGTACACGCTGGACCTGATCCCCGCCCAGACCCTGACAGCCCAGACGCAGAGCCTGGACATGGTGTGGATGGGTCTGCAGAGGAACCAGACCAATGACAGCGCCTGGAGCTGGATCGACACCAGGTGAGTAACACAGAGACGGACGATGCAAATGATTCTACTGAAGGTTTAAAAACACAGTGGAGCATGTGAACAGTAATTTAATGCACTCTCTGACGGACGTGTGCTGCTGCAGCTAAAGCGCAAAATGTTCTGTTCAGTAACTAAACAATACAAACTACAGCTGCAGCCTTCAGTCGTGCTCTGTTTCTACGAGATAAACTGTAGGAAATCAGCTAAAGAACATTTATAATAAATCTGTGTTTTTCCCAGACTTATGTATCAGCTAAAATGATAACATTTATACATATAATATACAAAGGTTTGTTGGACACCTGCCCCCTCGCTCAGACCATCAGAATCCTCGGTAGATTCCTCAGACTCTCTGACATTTTGCCTGTTTGTCGCCCTGAATCCTGCTGACATCATTAAAGGGTCTGTGAGGTCTCTGTGCCTCTGCACTGGTTTCTTAAGATTTAACAGAAGTGAACAAGCGCTTCCTGTAATACCAACTTATAATTCATTAACTCCGGGGAGGATCCGCTAAATGCTTTTCTCCACAGAAATGTTTGTGCTTCGTCTGGGATGTTTCACTGGAGAGAAATGGTTCTGTCAAACCAGACCAAGTTACAGGTCAGATCTGTGGAGAGGCCTGTTTTTCTAGGTATTTTTGCACTGTAAAGGCACCTGTCATTGAATAAATGTAATGAAGAGCTGTTTAATGTCACACTGTGGAACATTCTATAGAAACAAGCAGGTAACAAACCCCCAATCAAAAAGTTACAGAGAGCAGCTTTAAGAGAAGAAAAGAAAACACAACTGCAGATCTGTTTGAGATGAGGAAACATCAGAGATCAGGGCCGTGTCTCATTTAAAAGAGCTTAATAATTGTTATTCTGTGTGTCTGAAACATGGTTAAGGAGATTCCTTTATTTCTGAACTGTTTTTACAAACTAAATGTTCCTTTGGCTCTAATCTTCCACAGTCTGACATGAAACTATCTCCATGGAGAATGTTCCTTAGTGTGGTTTTAACTTTCTGTTTCCATGGTAACATGTAGGAGACACAACACCTCCAGAGACTTATGTTTAATCATCCATATGAACGACAGGGGTCTCCTAGGGTCTGCCTGTCTCCATGGAGACGACTGAATGTTCCTCGGTCAAACATTAAACCTGAAATGGGCTCAGTTACAGGAGTCTGAAGCCGACCTGTTCTGCAAAAAGGACGTTTCCGAGCTATAAATAAATAAGTTACCCATGTTATGTTTGTTTCCCACCTCCACTCGGAGTCTGGAGTGAGTCGTATCTTTCATCTTTAATCGCTTATTTTCAAGACGCCATTTTTCTGCCAGACCCTGTTAGGGTTTTCCCCTCTGCCGGACAAGCCCACAGTGCCCTACGCTCCAGTTTAACTTTCTCAATCAGTGACTTGGCAGGGCCGTGTAGTTATCTGGGTACAAACAGGAGGGGTCCACAGGAGGGGCCCACAGGAGGGGCCCCTGGGCCCACAGGAGGGGTCCACAGGAGGGGTCCACAGCCTGCGGCGCTTTGTTGTGATGACGTTTATGGCGATCTTGTGCATTTAGCATCAGGGAAGTCAAAGCCTCAGAATCAGATGGACTTTAATTCCAATTTGTTTCTGTATTTGACTTTCAGACTAGTGCAGCCAAGCGCAGGAGACGTCTCCCAGAGCCTGTTCTGGTCAGCGGCGAAAGGCAGTGGACACTGTGCGTTCTTCAGCAATAAGGGGACCTGGTACAGCAGACCCTGTGACGAGCCCTACGGCTTCTTCTGCACATCAGCAAAAGACGAAATCAAACACTACAAGGAGGCGCTGCCCTGGTCCAAGGCGCGTGAAGCCTGTCAGAGCAGCGGGCAAGAGATCTTCACCATCCTGGACAAAGCTGATGAAGACGCCATCAACAAGGTCACGGAGGACGGCAAAGTGCAGGGCTGGATCGGGCTGTACCGAGTGGGAGGGGACAAGTGGCAGTGGGCTGGAGGAGAAGCTCTGACCTCCACATACTGGGCCCTGGGAGAACCTGTGACCAGAGGTGAGTCAGGACTCAAGACAAAAGTTACTCCCACATAGTATAACTCAAATCAAAAGTACAATGTAAAAGTGAAATAAATGATTCAAGAGTGACTAAAGGTGCTGTAATTTCCTGTGTGAATGCAACTGCCAAATATATAGAGTAAAGTGAAAACTACTCAGAGAAGTCCAGTTTAAAGAGTTCTTCAGGTAAATGTGTGTGACGATCTGTGGCTGTGTTCTAGACTGTGGAGCGTGGAGCGTCGAAGATCAGCTCTGGACGAGCTTCTCCTGTGACTCGGCTCTTCAGATGATCTGCCACAAAGATGCGCTGCACATCGTGACTGAGCTGAAGACCTGGGAGGAGGCTCTGGAGCACTGTGCAGGTCTGGGTCTGCAGCTGCTGGTCGTACAGAACAACAGAAACCACCACGACTACGTGAGGAGGAGGATCCACCAGAAAACCACTGAACAGGTGAGAACTCGTGCAGCAGGAAAAGGCACAAGGTTTACGACCAGTTTTTGGTTCACCCAACGTAGTAAAATTATCACAAATGACATTTTTCTATAAAATATCACAAACATCACCACATTTCTCTTGCTATAACCAATTTTTAGGACTGACTCATGATCTGCGAACAAAGAGCTGTAAGAGAATCCCAGATGTCAGCTCCTGTGACTCGTTTAACAAGTCAAACTCAACACTCATGTTCTTAGGTTCTAGAGTTTGTTTTCATACCTGACCGTTTGGACTGCTCCCTGCGCTCTTCCTCAGAGTGATGTTGCTGTCTGAAAGTGTCAGGTATGAAAACAAACAAACCTAAAAACATAAATTATCAGAAGACACCAAATAGGACTAAACTCAAGACTGAAACACCAGGATTCAGGACTTCATTCAGACGTGTATCTCAGGGCCTCTCTTTGACCCATCTTCGGCCTCTCTTCTGCCCCTCTTTTGTCCCAATGGAAACAAAACGGGGCACAGGGCCTCGGGAGCCTCGGGAGCCTCGGGAGCCTCGGGAGCCTCGGGAGCCTCAGGAGTGGACTTGAGTGTGTGGGCAGTCTAACCCTGACCAGTTCCTTGCTGTTGTTCCAGGTGTGGATAGGCCTGCGGTTCCTGGCCGGGCACTGGTGGTGGTTGGATAATTCGGAGGTGACACAGGCCTTGCCCTGGTGCCCGGAGCCGACTCAGACCTGCGGGGTGATCTCCAGCTCCTCATCCCTTAGAGACGCTGTGCAGACGGCCGACTGCTCCCAGAAACTCAACTTTGTCTGCTACGATCCGGCTCAGCCTCAAGTGACCGTGGAAACCACAGACCAAGTTTAAAGCTGCATTCTGTAACTTTCACAGTGGAGGGTCTGTCAAAAGCTTTTGTCCATGGAGAACTTGTTGTTTTGTCTCAAAATGTTCACAGTACGGCATTAAACCTTTCTGTGTTAATGGAGACTAAACTGGATCAAGTTCCAGGCCAGATCTGTGGAGAGGCGACCCGCTCACAGTCAGAATGTCTGTTTTGTTTTTCTCTGTATTTTTGAGCTCTAAAACCACCTGTGACTGAATAAATGTAAAGTCGAGCTGTTTAAAGTCACACTGCAGAACATTCTAGGCAGAACAATGACATCTCCATAGAAACAAGCAGGTGAAAGTTACACAGTGCACGTTAACTTTTCAGGTGGAAGGTGCATCACTTTGCTTGAGATGTTCTTGTTCGCTGTTAAAGAATGTTCCACACTACAGTAGGGCTTTAGCCTGTCTCCATGGAGACAAGCAGGGAGCACTTTGAGGCCAGGTTACAGGTCAGGTCCGTGGAGAGGCGACCCACTCAGTCAGAATATTTTTCGAGGCATTTTTGAGTAACACAAATATCTGCAGTGTAATAAAAACAAGATTTATACGTTTAATGCTGTACTGTGGAACTTTCCTGGCAAGGCAGCAACATCTCCATGGAGACAAGACGCTGACAGACATTCTGCCTCAGTAAACAAATGTATAATTAAAGTGTGTGTGTAAAAGGTAGAAATAAACACATTAAATATAGTGAATAAAATGATCTATGCTATGTACAAGAAGATTTCTGTTTTCACCTGCCCCCTGTGCCCGCCCACTGCTCTGTACTGAACTGGAATTAATTAAATAAATTAAATTAAATTAAATTAAATTAAAAATGTAGTCATATGGGTATGTGCAATTTTTCAATAATAAAAATAAAACCACAAAACTTCTGTTTTCACCTGCCCCCTGTCCCCGTCCACTTTTCGTACTGCGGTTCTGCCGTTTCTCTCCCTCTGGTCCTTTTTACACTTTCATTTCATTCATTCCATTTATTCCTCTTTCTCTCACTTTATCTCCCTCCCTCTTTCTCCTCTTGAGAGCCAGAGAAAAAAAGAGGAGACAGAGGAGACAGAGACAAGGACGAGCTGATGTCCATGAAACAAACACCACAGGGTCCTGACATGGACATAAGACGCTCTGAGGACATAAGACGCTCTGAGGACATGAGACGCTCTGAGGACATGAGACGCTCTGAGGACATGACACCCTCTGAGGACATAAGACGCTCTGAGGACATGACACCCTCTGAGGACATGAGACGCTCTGAGGACATGAGACGCTCTGAGGACATGAGACGCTCTGAGGACATGAGACGCTCCGAGGACATAAGACGCTCTGAGGAAATGACACCCTCTGAGGACATAAGACGCTCTGAGGACATGAGATGCTCTGAGGACATAAGACGCTCTGAGGACATAAGACGCTCTGAGGACATGAGACGCTCTGAGGACATGAGACGCTCCGAGGACATAAGACGCTCTGAGGACATGACACCCTCTGAGGTCATAAGACGCTCTGAGGACATGAGATGCTCTGAGGACATAAGACGCTCTGAGGACATAAGACGCTCTGAGGACATGAGACGCTCTGAGGACATGAGACGCTCTGAGGACATGACACCCTCTGAGGACATGAGACGCTCCGAGGACATAAGACGCTCCGAGGACATAAGACGCTCTGAGGACATGACACCCTCTGAGGACATAAGACGCTCTGAGGACATGAGATGCTCTGAGGACATAAGACGCTCTGAGGACATAAGACGCTCTGAGGACATGAGACGCTCTGAGGACATGAGACGCTCTGAGGACATGAGACGCTCTGAGGACATGAGACGCTCCGAGGACATAAGACGCTCTGAGGACATGACACCCTCTGAGGACATAAGACGCTCTGAGGACATGAGATGCTCTGAGGACATAAGACGCTCTGAGGACATAAGACGCTCTGAGGACATGAGACGCTCTGAGGACATGAGACGCTCCGAGGACATAAGACGCTCTGAGGACATGACACCCTCTGAGGACATAAGACGCTCTGAGGACATGAGATGCTCTGAGGACATAAGACGCTCTGAGGACATAAGACGCTCTGAGGACATGAGACGCTCTGAGGACATGAGACGCTCCGAGGACATAAGACGCTCTGAGGACATGACACCCTCTGAGGACATAAGACGCTCTGAGGACATGAGATGCTCTGAGGACATAAGACGCTCTGAGGACATAAGACGCTCTGAGGACATGAGACGCTCTGAGGACATGAGACGCTCCGAGGACATAAGACGCTCTGAGGACATGACACCCTCTGAGGACATAAGACGCTCTGAGGACATGAGATGCTCTGAGGACATAAGACGCTCTGAGGACATAAGACGCTCTGAGGACATGAGACGCTCTGAGGACATGAGACGCTCTGAGGACATGACACCCTCTGAGGACATGAGACGCTCTGAGGACATGACACCCTCCGAGGACATAAGACGCTCTGAGGACATGAGACGCTCTGAGGACATAAGACGCTCTGAGGACATAAGACGCTCTGAGGACATGAGACGCTCTGAGGACATGAGACGCTCTGAGGACATGACACCCTCCGAGGACATAAGACGCTCTGAGGACATGAGACGCTCTGAGGACATAAGACGCTCTGAGGACATAAGACGCTCTGAGGACATGAGACGCTCTGAGGACATGAGACGCTCTGAGGACATAAGACGCTCTGAGGACATGAGACGCTCTGAGGACATGACACCCTCTGAGGACATGAGACGCTCTGAGGACATGAGACGCTCTGAGGACATGAGACGCTCTGAGGACATGACACCCTCTGAGGACATGAGACGCTCTGAGGACATGAGACGCTCTGAGGACATGAGACGCTCTGAGGACATGAGACGCTCTGAGGACATGAGACGCTCTGAGGACATGACACCCTCTGAGGACATAAGACGCTCTGAGGACATGAGACGCTCTGAGGACATGAGACGCTCTGAGGACATGAGACGCTCTGAGGACATGAGACGCTCCGAGGACATAAGACGCTCTGAGGACATGACACCCTCTGAGGACATAAGACGCTCTGAGGACATGAGAAGCTCTGAGGACATAAGACGCTCTGAGGACATAAGACGCTCTGAGGACATGAGACGCTCTGAGGACATGAGACGCTCCGAGGACATAAGACGCTCTGAGGACATGACACCCTCTGAGGACATAAGACGCTCTGAGGACATGAGACGCTCTGAGGACATAAGACGCTCTGAGGACATAAGACGCTCTGAGGACATGAGACGCTCTGAGGACATGAGACGCTCTGAGGACATGACACCCTCTGAGGACATGAGACGCTCTGAGGACATGACACCCTCCGAGGACATAAGACGCTCTGAGGACATGAGACGCTCTGAGGACATAAGACGCTCTGAGGACATAAGACGCTCTGAGGACATGAGACGCTCTGAGGACATGAGACGCTCTGAGGACATAAGACGCTCTGAGGACATGAGACGCTCTGAGGACATGACACCCTCTGAGGACATGAGACGCTCTGAGGACATGAGACGCTCTGAGGACATGAGACGCTCTGAGGACATGAGACGCTCTGAGGACATGAGACGCTCTGAGGACATGACACCCTCTGAGGACATGAGACGCTCTGAGGACATGAGACGCTCTGAGGACATGAGACGCTCTGAGGACATGAGACGCTCTGAGGACATAAGACGCTCTGAGGACATGACACCCTCTGAGGACATGAGACGCTCTGAGGACATGAGACGCTCTGAGGACATGAGACGCTCTGAGGACATGAGACGCTCTGAGGACATGAGACGCTCTGAGGACATGAGACGCTCTGAGGACATAAGACGCTCCGAGGACATAAGACGCTCTGAGGACATGAGACGCTCTGAGGACATGAGACGCTCTGAGGACATGAGACGCTCTGAGGACATGAGACGCTCTGAGGACATGACACCCTCCGAGGACATGAGACGCTCTGAGGACATAAGACGCTCTGAGGACATAAGACGCTCTGAGGACATGAGACGCTCTGAGGACATGAGACGCTCTGAGGACATGAGACGCTCTGAGGACATGAGACGCTCTGAGGACATGAGACGCTCTGTGGAGAATGTTTAAAGGGAACACGATTTTCAAACTTATACCATATATTTGTTTTCTTTATTCTCTCCTGACTCATTCTGAATTGGTTGTAAAATCTTAAAAAACATCAGATTTTTCTTCCATGTCTCAACTCGTCAGAAAATCTTAAATTTAGGCAAAAGAAGCTACAATCCGTTTACCAGAGTTTCCCCCTAACCGGACGAACTCTGATCATGTCCGACCGATTTAAGCCCTTTTATCTAGAATTTAGCATCTTTGAGTTTATTCTCAGGCCATGAACTCTGATCCTCATCTGGTTTTAAGTTTGTTTATCTCAAACTTCCATAAACTTATTTCCAGCCCTGAACTCAGACGTTTCGTTCTCGTCTGGAGGAGTTTATTTGAACAGATCTCGTCCAGTGAAACGATCTCACAGAGTCACGGGTGAAGTGTCCTGCCCAAGGACACAACAGCAGAATGAAAAGATCCTCACACCTTCAGGTTAGAAGGCGCCAGGTCAAACCTCTGAGCCACCAGACCAGGACCAGACCAGGAACAGACCAGGACCAAACCAGAACCAGACCAGGACCAGACCAGGACCAAACCAGGACCAGACTAGGTTAAAACAGGTCTAAACCAGGACTAAACCAGGACTAAACCAGGATTAAACCAAGTCTAAACCAGGACAAAACCCGGTCTAAACCAGGACTAAAACAGGACTAAAACAGGACTGAACCAGGACTAAACCAAGTCAAAACCTGGTCTAAACCCGGTCTAAATCAGGTCTAAATCAGGTCTAAACCCGGTCTAAATCAGGTCTAAATCAAGTCTAAATCAGGTCTAAATCAAGTCTAAACCTGGTCTAAACCCGGTCTAAATCAGGTCTAAATCAGGTCTAAACCCGGTCTAAATCAGGTCTAAATCAAGTCTAAATCAGGTCTAAATCAAGTCTAAACCCGGTCTAAACCCGGTCTAAATCAGGTCTAAATCAAGTCTAAACCCGGTCTAAACCCGGTCTAAATCAGGTCTAAATCAGGTCTAAACCCGGTCTAAATCAGGTCTAAATCAGGTCTAAACCTGGTCTAAATCAGGTCTAAATCAAGTCTAAATCAGGTCTAAATCAAGTCTAAACCCGGTCTAAATCAGGTCTAAATCAGGTCTAAATCAGGTCTAAACCCGGTCTAAATCAGGTCTAAACCCGGTCTAAATCAGGTCTAAATCAGGTCTAAACCCGGTCTAAACCCGGTCTAAATCAGGTCTAAATCAGGTCTAAATCAGGTCTAAATCAGGTCTAAACCCGGTCTAAATCAGGTCTAAATCAGGTCTAAACCTGGTCTAAATCAGGTCTAACCCAGGTCTTTCCTCGCCCCGTGTTTCCCGCTCAAACCTTACACTGTCCCATCTTCTTCCTTTAATTAAACTTTGCGTTTCTTCTCGAGGCCATCCTTCTCGTTTTATTCGGCCGTATTTCGCGTTGCTTGAGCGTTTCCGCCGTGTGACCTTTCCTTGTTTGGATTTACTCTGCGCGCGCACGGCCGAAGAAGAATCCGTCTTTTTAATATCCGGCTCTATGGTCCTCCTGTGTCCTCGTTAGCCAGCACCACTCTTTTACAGCCATGCTAATTACTATCGGGGAGAGTTATGGAGCTAATCATTTGCGATTTTCCGACGTGATGCGGCCGAGTTTTGTGTCGGAGCCGTACAAAGCCAGCGGTACGTCCACAAACTCATAAAGAGCGGCGTTCCTGAGAGACGAGCGAGAGGCGATAAAACACGAGGAGTTTTCCGGAAGGATTCAAGAATAAATAAACACGAACGTCCTCAGGGTGAGAACCAGAAATCTGTAAAAATATAGACGCCACGCAAATGAAATCACCTCCTCATCGTTTATGCTGCATTTAAAGAGACACCGCGGAACTTTCTGTTTCTATGGATACGCCATTGCTCTGCCTGGAATGTTCCACAGTGTGACTTTAAACAGCTCCACCTGAACATTTACCTTTGTTAAATTACAGCTCAAACATACGTCTCCACAGATCTGACCTGTAACCTGGCCCGGTTTGGGTTTAATGCCACACTGTGAAACATTCCAGAAGCAGCAGTCACATCTCCATGGAAACGGCAGGTGACGGACTCTCCAGAAAAATGTTGCAGCTCTAAATAAAAGTGTCTCCGTCGACCATTTATGGCTTTTGCTGGAATGTTCCACACTATGGCAATAAACCTATGGATCTCCATGGCGACAGGCAGGAGACGTGAATGTTCCACACTATGGCATTAAACAGCTCGTACGGACGTTTATTGTACATTTATTAAATTACAGCTCAAAAATAACAAGAAAAATGAAATCCCCTCCACATAATTTATTCTGTGGTTAAAGAGACACTGTGGAACTTTTCTGACGGGGGTTCGCCACCTGCTCGTCTGCAAGGAAAGGAATGCTGTTGTTGTGTCCTTAGGCAAGACACTTAAGGGCCCATATTCCGTTATTTTCTGACTTGTTCTAATGTTCTTTCCTCATCGCCAAAAGTGCACCTGTGAGCGGGTCGCCTCTCCACAGATCTGACCTGGAACTTGGTCTGGTTTGGTCTCCATAAAGACAGAAAGGTTTAATGCCGCACTGTGGGACTTTCCTGACCAAGTAAAAACATCTCCATGGAGTGTTTAACAGGGTCCAGTTACAGCTGCAGCCTCGTCCTGTGAATCCTCACGCCTGATTGGAGAACTGAGTCCCCGCCCCTTCCTGCTGGTTCCTGATTGGAGGACTGGGGTCCCGCCCCTTCCTGCTGATTCCTGATTGGAGGACTGGGGTCCCGCCCCTTCCTGCTGATTCCTGATTGGAGGACTGGGGTCCCGCCCCTTCCTGCTGGTTCCTGATTGGAGGACTGGGGTCCCGCCCCTTCCTGCTGATTCCTGATTGGAGGACTGGGGTCGTGCCCCATCCTGCTGGTTCCTGATTGGAGGACTGGGGTCCCGCCCCTTCCTGCTGATTCCTGATTGGAGGACTGGGGTCCCGCCCCTTCCTGCTGATTCCTGATTGGAGGACTGGGGTCCCGCCCCTTCCTGCTGATTCCTGATTGGAGGACTGGGGTCCCGCCCCTTCTTGCTGATTCCTGATTGGAGGACTGGGGTCCTGCCCCATCCTGCTGGTTCCTGATTGGAGGACTGGGGTCCCGCCCCTTCCTGCTGGTTTCTGATTGGGGGACTGGGGTCCCGCCCCTTCCTGCTGGTTTCTGATTGGAGGACTGGGGTCCCGCCCCTTCCTGCTGGCTCCTGGTTGGAGGACTGGGGTCCCGCCCCTTCCTGCTGGCTCCTGATTGGAGGACTGGGGTCCCGCCCCTTCCTGCCGGCTCCTGATTGGAGGACTGGGGTCCCGCCCCTTCCTGCTGGCTCCTGGTTGGAGGACTGGGGTCCCGCCCCTTCCTGCTGGTTTCTGATTGGAGGACTGGGGTCCCGCCCCTTTCTGCTGGTTTCTGATTGGAGGACTGGGGTCCCGCCCCTTCCTGCTGGCTCCTGATTGGTCAGGGACCTGTACATCAGGCCACTCCCGCCTCACCTGAAGCTGCCTCGGCCTCTGGGCGGATCAGGTCCTGTTCGGGGTTCGGTCTTTGTGGGTCTGTGTCTCTGCTGTGTCATTTTGTTTTGTGTCAAACTTTGTGTGTTAAGATGAGTGTCGTTGGCCTCAAGACGGGTCTCGAGACCACTTTTTTTATGGTCTTGGACTCGAGTGCATTTGGTCTCGGTCTTGTCTCGGTCTTGTCTTGGTCTGGGCTCGGTCTGGGCTCGGTCTTGTCTCGGTCTTGTCTCGGTCTGGTCTCGGTCTGGGCTCGGTCTGGTCTCGGTCTCGACCCTCTGAGGTCTGGGTCTGGTCTCGGTCTCGACCCTCTGAGGTCTGGGTCTGGTCTCGGTCTCGACCCTCTGAGGTCTGGGTCTGGTCTCGGTCTCGACCCTCAGAGGTCTGGGTCTGGTCTCGGTCTCGACCTTCTGAGGTCTGGGTCTGGTCTCGGTCTCGACCCTCAGAGGTCTCGGTCTTGGGAAGCTCTGAATAAATATGTGTCCATGAACCACTTATTTCTTTTATTAGAATGTTCCACACTATGACATCAAACCTATGGATCTCCACGGCGACGAGCAGGAGACGCGATGCGGCCGGCGGGACGTCCACAAACTCGTAAAGAGCGGAGTTCCTGAGAGACGAGCGAGAGGCGATAAAACGCGAGGAGTTTTCCACAAGGATTCAAGAATAAATAAACAGAAGCGTCCTCAGGTGAGAACCAGAAATCTGCCAAAATATAGACAAAAATGAAATCACCTCCTCATCGTTTATTCGACGCTTAAAGAGACACTGCGGAACTTTTCTGTGAGAAACATTAATGCTGTTGTTGTGTCCTTGGGCAGGACACTCAAAGGGCCCATATCTGCTCTAATGTCGTTTCCTCATCACAAACTGGAGCCGTTTGTTTTCTGTGGAGCTTCTGTGACCTGGGTCCACCTGAGTGTGTGTGTGTGTGTGTATAGTTTGTGTGTGTTTAGTGTGTGTGTGTGTGTATAGTGTGTGTGTGTGTATAGTGTGTGTATAGTGTGTGTATAGTGTGTGTGTGTGTAGTGTGTGTGTATAGTGTGTGTATAGTGTGTGTGTGTGTGTGTTTAGTGTGTGTTTAGTGTGTGTGTGTTTAGTGTGTGTGTGTGTGTGTGTGTGTATAGTGTGTGTGTGTGTGTATAGTGTGTGTATAGTGTGTGTGTGTGTGTATAGTGTGTGTATAGTGTGTGTGTGTGTGTGTGTATAGTGTGTGTATGTTTAGTGTGTGTGTATAGTGTGTGTATAGTGTGTGTATAGTGTGTGTGTTTAGTGTGTGTATAGTGTGTGTGTATATTGTGTGTGTTTAGTGTGTGTATAGTGTGTGTGTGTGTATAGTGTGTGTGTGTATAGTGTGTGTATAGTGTGTGTGTATAGTGTGTGTATAGTGTGTGTGTGTGTATAGTGTGTGTGTATATTGTGTGTATAGTGTGTGTGTATAGTGTGTGTGTAGTGTGTGTGTATATTGTGTGTATAGTGTGTCTGTATATTGTGTGTATAGTGTGTGTATATTGTGTGTATATAGTGTGTGTGTATAGTGTGTGTATAGTGTGTGTGTATAGTGTGTGTATAGTGTGTGTGTATAGTGTGTGTGTATAGTGTGTGTGTATAGTGTGTGTATAGTGTGTGTGTATATTGTGTGTATATATAGTGTGTGTGTATAGTGTGTGTATAGTGTGTGTGTATAGTGTGTGTATAGTGTGTGTGTATAGTGTGTGTGTATAGTGTGTGTATAGTGTGTGTGTATATTGTGTTTACAGTTTGGGTTCAGTTTTTGTGAATCATTATTTAACTGTGACTTTATTGTTTTTCCATCAAAATGATTAAAACATAAAATTAATGTTTTTCATCTGTGGCTCAAACTCCATCAGATGATTCTGTGTTTTTAAACTATTCATAATAAAAGGAATAAAGCCCGAGGAGGAAACGCACAAACCGGGTCTAAACCCCGGGTCTAAAACCCGGGTCTAAACCCGGGTCTAAACCCCGGGTCTAAACCCCGGGTCTAAAACCCCGGGTCTAAAACCCGGGTCTAAACCCCGGGTCTAAAACCCCGGGTCTAAAACCCGGGTCTAAACCCCGAGTCTAAACCCAGGTCTAAACCCCGGGTCTAAACCCAGGTCTAAACCCCGGGTCTAAAACCCCGGGTCTAAAACCCCGGGTCTAAAACCCCGGGTCTAAACCCCGGGTCTAAAACCCGGGTCTAAAACCCGGGTCTAAAACCCCGGGTCTAAAACCCGGGTCTAAACCCCGAGTCTAAACCCAGGTCTAAACCCCGGGTCTAAACCCCGGTCTAAACCCCGGGTCTAAACCCCGGGTCTAAAACCCGGGTCTAAAACCCGGGTCTAAAACCCGGGTCTAAACCCCGGGTCTAAACCCCGGGTCTAAAACCCGGGTCTAAACCCCGGGTCTAAACCCCGGGTCTAAACCCCGGGTCTAAAACCCGGGTCTAAACCCCGGGTCATAAGAAATTCATAATTTGTAATTTTATTTAAATATATTTTTAAGTTTAAGGCGTCGTTATTGAGCTGGAGTTAAATCCCTGGACCACGACAGAGTTTCTGAAGACTCGGCCTAAACTGTGGGAATAAAATATCCAAACCCCGGTCCTGGTCCAAACCCCGGTCCAAACACCGGTCCTGGTCTAAACCCCGGTCCTGGTCTAAACCCCGGTCTAAACCCTGGTCCTGGTCTAAACCCCAGTCCTGGTCCAAACCCCGGTCTAAACCCCGGTCCTGGTCCAAACCCCGGTCTAAACCCTGGTCCTGGTCTAAACCCCGGTCTAAACCCTGGTCCTGGTCCAAACCCCGGTCTAAACCTGGGCCTAAAGTCGTTGGTGTCTGTTTTTATTTGTTTACTCCTCTCTCATTAGTCGTGTCCGAGCGCCGTGTTTTACGAGCAGGTTTTACGATGATTTTTTCACGGCGTTTCTAATGTCTTATTTACGAGGCCCATTCGTCTGCTCCACTGAGGCCTCATTAGAAGCTCATACACATAATTATCCTCATTGTTTTAATAAGAGCGTCCGGTCCCCACGGGGCACCTGTCCACCATCCATATTTATACTGTGTACAGGAAGGCCCAGCACCAGTACTACTACTACTGCTACTACTACTACTGCTAGTACTACTACTACTACTGCTGCTGCTACTGCTACTACTACTGCTGCTGCTGCTACTGCTACTACTACTGCTGCTGCTGCTACTGCTACTGCTACTACTACTACTACTGCTGCTGCTACTGCTACTACTACTGCTGCTGCTGCTACTGCTACTACTACTACTACTGCTACTGCTACTACTACTACTACCACCACTACCGCTGTTGCCACTACCACTACTACCACCACCGCCACCACTGCCGCCTGCCGCTGCCACCGCTACCACTACCGCCGCTGCCGCTGCCACCGCTACCACCACTACCGCCGCTGCCACCACTACCACTACCACCACCACCGCTACCACCACCGCCGCCACCTACCACCGCCGCCGCTGCCGCCACCGCCTACCACTACCGCCGCTGCCACCGCTACCACCACTACCACTACCGCCGCCTACCACTACCACTACCACCGCCGCCGCTACCACCACCACCACCACCACTACCACCGCCGCCACCACCACCGCCACCGCCACCACCACCCACCACCGCCACCACCGCCGCGCCGCCGCCACCACCACCACCACCGCCGCCACCACTGCCACCACCGCTACCACCACCACCACCACCGCCAGCACCACCACCGCCACCGCCACCACCACCGCCACCACCACCGCCAATACCACCACCACCGCCTCCACCACCACCGCCACCACCACCACCACCACCACCGCCACCACCACCGCCACCACCGTTACCACCACCACCACCACCACCACCGCCGCCACCACCGCCGCCACCACCACCGCCACCGCCACCACCACCGCCAGCACCACCGCCACCACCACCACCACCGCCACCACCACCACCAGCACCTGCAGCAGCACCTGCAGCAGCACCTGCAGCAGCACCCGCAGCAGCACCTGCAGCAGCACCTGCAGCAGCACCTGCAGCAGCACCTGCAGCAGCAGCACCTGCAGCAGCAGCACCTGCAGCAGCAGCACCGCAGCAGCAGCACCGCAGCAGCACCCCAGCAGCACCGCAGCAGCACTCCAGCAGCACCTGGCAGCAGCAGCACCCGCAGCAGCACCCGCAGCAGCACCTGTAGCAGCAGCACCTGCAGCAGCAGCACCTGCAGCAGCACCCGCAGCAGCACCTGCAGCAGCACCTGGCAGCAGCAGCACCTGCAGCAGCAGCACCTGGCAGCACCTGCAGCAGCACCTGCAGCAGCACCCGCAGCAGCACCCTTGCAGCAGTACCTGCAGCAGCACCGCAGTAGCACCTTGTAGTAGCACCCAGTAGTACTTGCAGTAGCACTTGCAGTAGTACTTGCAGTAGTACTTGCAGTAGTACTTGTAGTAGTACTTGCAGTAGTACTTGCAGTAGTAGTACTTGTAGTAGTAGTACTTGCAGTAGTACTTGCAGTAGTACTTGTAGTAGTACTTGCAGTAGTACTTGCAGTAGTACTTGCAGTAGTACTTGTAGTAGTACTTGCAGTAGTACTTGCAGTAGTACTTGCAGTAGTAGTACTTGTAGTAGTAGTACTTGCATTAGTACTTGCAGTAGTACTTGTAGTAGTACTTGCAGTAGTACTTGCAGTAGTACTTGCAGTACTTGCAGTAGTTATAGTAATAGTACTTGTAGGGTCGAGTGGAAGGCCCAGGCTCCAGACCGGTGCAGGGTTAGGGTTGTTTTCACTTGTACAGATATAATCTGGTTCTGATCTGTCGTATTTACACTTTGCCGCTGGTGTCGTCCACATTCTCTGGGGGTGTGAAGCTAACTGTAGGCACTGCTCTGTCTGAAGTTAGTAAAGACTTAATCTGAGATTTATTTTAACACAATCTGACCAGAAAGACATTTAAGATCTAAACACTTAAATCTGTCAGAAAATGACGTAAAAGTAGAGAAATGATCATTTCACTGAAGTTCTCTTAAAATAAACAACCTATAGATGAGAATGAAGCATCTCTGTCTGTGTTCATGAGCTGGAAATAAGCTTATGGACGCTAAGTTTAGAAAAACAAACTTAAAACCAGATGAGGATCAGAGTTCATGGCCTGAGAATAAACTCAAAGCTGCTAAATTCTACATAAATGTGCTTAAATCGGCCGGACACGATCAGAGTTCGTCCGGTTAGAGGGAAACTCTGGGAAATAGATTGTAGCTTCTTTTGCCTAAGATTTTCTGATGAGTTGAGACATGGAAGAAAAATCTGTGACATTTAAAAAAAAAAGATTTTACAACCAATTCAGAACGAGTCAGGAGAGAATAAATCTGAAAACAAGATGAACCTGATGAGAGTTTTAAAATCTTGGTCTGATCAGTGAAATGTGCAGCAGGTGATCTGATGTGTGCTGTTTGAATCATTTTGTATTTTTCCTTGTGTTTTCAGACAGTTTTATATTTTATCTTCTGGCAGTGTTTGCTAATGTGTGCACTGTGTCCCCATGAAAACTTTCCGCCATATACGTACATGTAGAACTCCCCCAGCCTGATGGCAAAGTGTGGATAATAAGTGTCACAGACGCAGGAGGAAGGACAGGAGCAGTGATACAGAGAGTTTAAATGTGGTTTACAAGGAAAACGTGTTTACAGAGGATGAACAGACAAGTCAAACCTGCCCAATAATACCTGAAAATACATAACATAACAACATACATAACATAACAACATACATAACATACCACATAACATACATAACATAACAACATACATAACATAACATACAGAACATACATAACATAACATACCACATAACATAGATAACATAACAACATACATAACATAACATAACATAACAACATACAAAACATAACATACATAACATAACACATAACACAACAACACATAACATACATAACATAACACATAACATAACAACATACACAACATAACATACATAACATACCACATAACATACATAACATAACAACATACATAACATAACATACATAACATAACACATAACATACACAACATAACATACACAACATAACATACCACATAACATAACATACATACATAACACATAACATAACATACACAATACAACATACATAACATAACATACATACATAACATAACACATAACACAACATAACATACACAACATAACATACATAACATACCACATAACATAACATACATAACATACCACATAACATAACATAGCATACATAACATAACATACATAACATAACATACCACATAACATAACATACATAACATAACACATAACATAACATAGCATACATAACATAACATACATAACATAACATACCACATAACATAACATACATAACATAACACATAACATACATACATAACATAACACATAACATACATACATAACACATAACATAACAACATACACAACATAACATACACAACATAACATACATAACATACCACATAACATAACATAACAAACATAACATAACACATAACAACATACACAACATAACATACATAACACATAACATACATACATAACATAACACATAACATACATACATAACACATAACATAACAACATACACAACATAACAAACATAACATAACATACATAACATACCACATAACATAACATAACATACATAACACATAACAACATACACAACATAACATACCACATAACATACATAACATAACAACATACATAACATAACAACATACATAACATAACAACATACATAACATAACACTAACATAACAACATACATAACATACATAACATATCACATAACATAACACATACCATACATACATAACATAACATACATAACATAACACTAACATAACAACATACATAACAATCACATAACACATACCATAACACATACCATACATACATAACATAACACTAACATAACACATAACATGTTTGTGAGTCTGTTACAGTTCATTTGCTTTTATGCAAATGTTTTTAAATATAAGATATTTGAGCTTGTGTACGGAGCAGGACCAGGCTGCAGAACACACACACTATACACACACACACACACTATACACACAGAACACACACACTATACACACACACACACACACTATACACACAGAACACACACACTATACACACACACACACTATACACACTATACACACACACTATACACACACACACACACATAACACACACATATAGCACACACATACACACATAACACACACATATAGCACACACATACATGGGAGGAGAGGAGGAGGAGGGAGGAGAGAGTAGGAGGAGGAGAGAGGAGGAGAGGAGGAGGAGGAGAGAGTAGGAAGAGGAGGAGGAAGAGTAGGAGGGGGGAGGGGAGGAGGAGGATGAGAGAGGAAGAGGAGAGGAGGAAGAGGAGAGAGTAGGAGGAGGAGGAAGAGGAGGAGGATGAAGAGGAGGAGAGAGGAAGAGGAGGAGGAGGAGGAGGAAGAGGAGGAGAGGAGGAGGAGGAGAGGAGGAGGGGGGAGGAGGAGGGGGGAGGAGGAAGAGGAGGAGGAGGAGAGGAGGAGGGGGAGGAGAGGAGGAGGAGGGAGGAGAGAGTAGGAGGAGGAGGAAGAGAAGGAGGAGAGAGTAGGAAGAGGAGGAGGAAGAGTAGGAGGAGGAGGGGGGGAGGGGAGGAGGAGGAAGAGGAGGAGAGAGGAGGAGAGGAGGAGGAGAGAGGAGGAGGAGGAGAGGAGGAGGAGAGAGGAGGAGGAGGTTGCATGAGACGATTTAGCGAAAAACAAGAAAATTCAAAAACAAGTGATGCAACAGACGAGACTCAGAGACGTGAAGAAGTTCAGATCTGGTCCTGGTCCTGGTCCTGAGCTCAGAATGAAGCCGAACGAACCCAAAACCTGCAACGGGGAGAAGAGCTGATCACTAATGTAGGTCAATTAAACACAATAAACCAATTAACCACAATAAACACAATAAACCAATTAAACAGTGTCTAATGCACGACTAAATACTCATTACTAATCAAATAGAACAGTAAACACAACTGTTCCACTTTAACCGTTTTAATCATATTTCATATGGTGTGAGACGCTGAATAAATTAAATGTATTATCTCCTCTGCACACACCTCTGCACACTGCACACACCTCTGCACACACCTCTGCACACTGCACACACCTCTGCACACACCTCTGCACACTGCACACACCTCTGCACACTGCACACACCTCTGCACTCTGCACACACCTCTGCACACTGCACACACCTCTGCACACACCTCTGCACACTGCACACACCTCTGCACACACCTCTGCACACACCTCTGCGCACACCTCTGCGCACACTGCACAGACCTCTGCACACACCTCTGCACACACCTCTGCACACTGCACACACCTCTGCACACTGCACACACCTCTGCACACACCTCTGCACACACCACTGCACACACCTCTGCACACACCTCTGCACACACCTCTGCACACACAGCACACCTCTGCACACACACTCTGCACACACTCTCTGCACACCTCTGCACACACCTCTGCACACACCTCTGCACACACCTCTGCACACACCTCTGCACACACCTCTGCACACACCTCTGCACACTGCACACACCTCTGCACACACCTCTGCACACTGCACACACCTCTGCACACACCTCTGCACACACCTCTGCACACACCTCTGCACACACCTCTGCACACTGCACACACCTCTGCACACACCTCTGCACACACCACTGCACACACCTCTGCACACACCTCTGCACACACCTCTGCGCACACTGCACACACCTCTGCACACACCTCTGCACACACCTCTGCGCACACTGCACACACCTCTGCACACACCTCTGCGCACACTGCACACACCTCTGCACACACCTCTGCACACACCTCTGCACACACCTCTGCACACACCTCTGCACACACTGCACACACCTCTGCACACTGCACACACCTCTGCACACACCTCTGCACACACCTCTGCACACACCTCTGCACACTGCACACACCTCTGCACACACCTCTGCACACTGCACACACCTCTGCCCCGGTGGAGCTGTGCAGCCGAGCGGAGCAGGAAGTGGAACCAGGACATGAGCTGCAGGTTTGATGCAGTTTTGTGATGCAGATAAAGTCACACTGTCACGGGGAGAACATGCAAACTTCAGCCACTCTGCCATTTAATCCCGTCTTCTTTCCAGTGATCATATTTCTGCTTTCCTGGTGCTTCCTCTTGGACCTGGACTCTTTGGGACTCTGAGGAAAACCCCTCTTGGTCCGTGAAGTCCTGGTTAAGTCCTGGTTGAGCTCCCGCTCGAGTCCAGTGGTTTTATGCAGCGTTACGGAGGATTGTGGAAGCTTTGTTTTCACAGCTGTGTTTCCGCCCGGCGACAAGGGACCGGACTTGGATCTGGACCAGGACTTGGAGCTGGACCAGGACTTCAGGTCGGGTCCAAATGAATGAGTCAGTGCAGAGGCCGAGTGAGTGGGACCACAGGAAGTCCGGGGACGGGCGCGTGGGAAAAGACACGAAGAACAGAAGATTGTGAAAGGGACACGTGAGGCCTTTTCTGCTCTTTATCTGGACCTGATTTTCCATTTATCAAATAAAATCACTTCACTCCGTTTAAAGGCAAACGGTGGAACTTTTCTGGATGACATCTCCATGGAGACGAGCGTTTGACGGATCAAGAAAAGTTAAACAGTATAAACAGAATAACAGAAAAGCTCAAGCAGAAGCCTGAGTGCAGCAGGTGAAGTAACGGCCCTCAGGACAAAAGTGTCCTGCAGCACCACAGACTCCTCAAAGGGGCTCCACGTGTCCTCCAGGGGGCTCCACGTGTCCTCCAGGGGCCTCCACGTGTCCTCCAGGGGGCTCCACGTGTCCTCCAGGGGGCTCCACGTGTCCTCCAGGGGGCTCCACGTGTCCTCCAGGGGGCTCCACGTGTCCTCCAGGGGGCTCCACGTGTCCTCCAGGGGGCTCCACGTGTCCTCCAGGGGGCTCCACGTGTCCTAATCCCAGTTTAAACCAGGTCTAAACCAGGTCTAAAGCAGGTCTAAAGCAGGTCTAAAAACCCGGTCTAAAGCAGGTCTAAAGCAGGTCTAAACCAGGTCTAAAGCAGGTCTAAAGCAGGTCTAAAGCAGGTCTAAAAACCAGGTCTAAACCCGGTCTAAAGCAGGTCTAAAGCAGGTCTAAAGCAGGTCTAATTCCAGTCTAAAGCAGGTCTAAACCAGGTCTAAATCCGGTCTAAAGCAGGTCTAAAGCAGGTCTAAACCAGGTCTAAACCTGGTCTAAAGCAGGTCTAAAGCAGGTCTAAAGCAGGTCTAATTCCGGTCTAAATCCGGTCTAAATCCGGTCTAAATCCGGTCTAAATCCGGTCTAAAGCAGGTCTAAAGCAGGTCTAAATCCGGTCTAAAGCAGGTCTAAAGCAGGTCTAAAGCAGGTCTAAAGCAGGACTAAAGCAGGTCTAAACCCGGTCTAAAGCAAGTCTAAACCCGGTCTAAACCCGGTCTAAAGCAGGTCTAAAGCAGGTCTAAAACAGGTCTAAACCCGGTCTAAAGCAGGTCTAAATCCGGTCTAAAGCAGGTCTAAAGCAGGTCTAAATCCGGTCTAAATCCGGTCTAAAGCAGGTCTAAATCCGGTCTAAAGCAGGTCTAAAGCAGGACTAAAGCAGGTCTAAACCCGGTCTAAACCCGGTCTAAAGCAAGTCTAAACCCGGTCTAAACCCGGTCTAAACCCGGTCTAAAGCAGGTCTAAAGCAGGTCTAAAACAGGTCTAAACCTGGTCTAAAGCAGGACTAAAGCAGGTCTAAAGCAGGTCTAAAACAGGTCTAAACCTGGTCTAAAGCAGGTCTAAAACAGGTCTAAACCTGGTCTAAAGCAGGTCTAAAGCAGGTCTAAAGCAGGTCTAAAACAGGTCTAAAACAGGTCTAAACCCGGTCTAAATCCGGTCTAAAGCAGGTCTAAAGCAGGTCTAAACCCGGTCTAAAGCAGGTCTAAAGCAGGTCTAAACCCGGTCTAAACCCGGTCTAAAGCAGGACTAAAGCGGGTCTAAACCCGGTCTAAAGCAGGTCTAAAGCAGGTCTAAAGCAGGTCTAAAGCAGGTCTAAAACAGGTCTAAACCCGGTCTAAAGCAGGTCTAAAGCAGGTCTAAAGCAGGTCTAAACCTGGTCTAAACCCGGTCTAAAGCAGGTCTAAACCCGGTCTAGACCCGGTCTAAACCCGGTCTAGACCCGGTCCAGCCCGTTCTCGGCGGATGGCTCCGTCTCTTGTTCAGTTCCTGCACGTAGCGCTGCTGTTGTGCTGTTTCCCTCGGGTTCCTCTGCAGACGGAGTGAAGGCCGCTTTATCCAGGTATTAGGCCGTGCACGGGGGCAGGAGCGTGCACGTGAGCGGGGCCGTGCACGTGGAGGCTGTGCACGTGGATCAGGGCCGGTCTCGCGGGGACTCGGGGCTTAGTCCAGGTCTAAAGACGGGATTTAATTGGACGTGTTTTGCCAATAACAGAGAAAACCGATGAGAGACATACTAAACAATAGGAGCGCGAGCTGTCAATCACACACAGGACTGAACCAGGACTGAACCAGGACTAAACCAGGACTGAACCAGGACTGAACCAGGACTAAACCAGGACCGAACCAGGACCGAACCAGGACCGAACCAGGACCGAACCAGGACCGAACCAGGACCAAAGCAGGACTGAACCAGGACTGAACCAGGACCGAACCAGGACCGAACCAGGACCGAACCAGGACCGAACCAGGACTGAACCAGATCTAAACCAGGATTAAACTGTCTGCATAAACCTGAAACTAAAACAGGCCAGGAGAAAACCCGGAGAAACCCAGACTAAGAGATAAACTCACATCTAAACTCGGCTCTGTGTAAACTTGAGCCACAGATTTTGAGTCCTGGAGTCGCCCATTTCCACTGAACTGAAGGCAAAAGGAGCTCCTCACTTTAAAACCACCACTTCATGACATCACCAGGTGGAGCCTACATGTCTAAACCTCCATGAAGTCGCCTCAAACTCAAACCTACACAAACTGTGTCAGTCGTTTGTGCTGCAGAAAGTTCAGTTTGTGATTCTGGTTCTTCAGATATTCACAGTTTTATTTTGGTCGATGACGTCGTCCAGAACCTCAGAATGTGAAACAGCCTCAAAACAGAAGAAAATGATGTCAAACGTTTGTATTTGGTTTGTGCTGTTTTGTGCTGTGACAGTTTCATTTGTGTGAGTTTATTTCTAAAATTCTTCATTATTATTTCTGTGGTAATTATAGGACGTCATTTCTGCTCAGCTGACGGAGACAAACTCCACAGAACTAGTGAAGAGAAACGACCTGAGGCTGAGGAAAAGTCTGTGTTATTATAGAAAATCTGAATCAGAAGCAAAAGACTAAAGACTGAAACAGACTTTTCCACAGCCTCAGGTCGTTTCTCTTCAGTTTGTTTTTGTCTCCTGTGAATTCTGTCTTGTTCATGTAGAAATAAAACACAGACTGTAGCAGGTGTTTGTGCTGAGGAAACGGCGTAAATACGACACAGGTCAGAGCGGCGTCATGTGCAGCCGTTCAATTGCTGCGGTCTTGACTGTGGCTGAATTGATTGTGTAAAAAAGACGTTTCCGCCTGTTTTTTTCCTGGTTCGTGTTTTTCGTGCGTCTCCATCGATCTTCAGCTCCGACTGTTCAGGTTCTGGTCCAGGTGCAGGTGTCCCACAGGAGAACATCTGAACCAAGAGAAGATGGATGTGAAGAGCCGACAGGAGCAGACAGGAGCCGACAGGAGCCGACAGGAGCCGACAGGAGCCGACAGGAGCAGGCAGGAGCAGGCAGGAGCAGACAGGAGCAGACAGGAGCAGACAGGAGCAGGCAGGAGCAGACAGGAGCAGACAGGAGCAGGCAGGAGCAGACAGGAGCAGGCAGGAGCAGGCAGGAGCAGACAGGAGCAGACAGGAGCAGGCAGGAGCAATCAGGAGCAGTGTCAGGGAGTTACACCTGCTCAAAAACAGAGATTTAAAAACAAAGATTTGGAACAGGAAAAGAAAAGTCTGAATAAGAGACCAGGACTGAACCAGGACTAAACCAGGACTAAACCAGGATTAAACCAGGATTAAACCAGGATTAAACCAGGACTAAACCAGGACTGAACCAGGACTAAACCAGGCCTATACCAGGACTATACCAGGGCTAAACCAGGATTAAACCAGGATTAAACCAGGACTAAACCAGGACTGAACCAGGACTGAACCAGGACTAACCCAGGGCTAAACCAGGATTAAACCAGGACTGAACCAGGACTGAACCAGGACTAAACCAGGACTGAACCAGGACTGAACCAGGACTGAACCAGGACTAAACCAGGACTAAACCAGGACTAACCCAGGACTAAACCCGCTCTCAGTCCTGGTGTGAGCTCCTCCACCTGGTGCCAGTGCGGCCTGTGCATTTTAATCGTCTGGGTGGTAATGTCCTGTGATGGTGATATTACATTAGGATTATTAGGCGCTGTAATTGTGCCGCGTTTAAATGAATTGAGCTTTAGTTTTCAGGCTTCAGTGAGTCCGGTGCAAATGGATTTTAATGACGCCGTTGGTGGAATATTAATGTGTGATATGAGATCCCGGTTTATGTGAGGAGGACGTCTCCGCAGACCCGCCGCAGTCTGGGAATTTAGGGAACGATCGGAAAAATCTAATGGAATCAAAACCGTGAAAAATGAAGGTGATGGCGAGAGACCGAAGAGGAGTGATTAAAAAAGTCCTGGGTTAGTCCTGGTGGTCTAGACCTGGTGGTCTAGACCTGGTGGTCTAGACCTGGTGGTCTAGTCCTGAGGATTTAGACCTGATTTAGACCTGAGGATTTAGACCTGAGGGATTAGACCTGGTTTGGACCTGTTTAAATCCAGTTTAAATATGGTTTAGACCTGATTTAAATTTGATGTAGATCTGGTTTAGTCCCGGTTTAGCCCTGGTTTAGTCCTGGTTTAGCCCTGGTTTAGTCCTGGTTTAGTCCCGGTTTAGTCCCAGTTTAGTCCTGGTTTAGCCCTGGTTTAGTCCTGGTTTAGATGTTTAATATTTACTCAGTCTGATTTCATCTGTTTGAGGCCTGGATCACATGGAGCAGCTTAATACGAACAAGGATTTTTCAACACAAAGTGAACTGAAGCCAGAGCCGATGGAGCCGGAAGTGCTCCATGTTCACTTCCTCTTTCTTGTCTCCTTGTCTCATCGATTCCTCACCTCCTGCCCTCTTCCCTTGTCTCCTCTTCACTCGCCCCATCTCTTCATCTCCTTCTCTCCTCCCTCGTCACCTCCTTTCCTCCCTTGTCTCTTCCCTCCTCTTTTGTCGCCCTTGTCTCCTCTTCTCCTTCCCTTCTCCCTCGTGTCCTCATCTTCTCTTTCCCTCCTTTCCTTATCTCATTACCTTCTCCCTCCTCACTCGTCTTCTTCCCTCCTCCTCAGGTGAGTCTGGGTCTGCAGGTGAGTCTGGGTCTGCGCAGGTGAGTCTGGGTCTGCGCAGGTGAGTCTGGGTCTGCGCAGGTGAGTCTGGGTCTGCGCAGGTGAGTCTGGGTCTGAGTCCGGATCTCGGGTCAGGGAAAGTCCAGATCCAGATCTCGGTCTCGTTGGACTGACCCTTTAAAAGTCACTCAGCCTCAGCGTCGCCTCGGAGCCCCACAGAGTCTCCATCTGTCTGAGACCTGGACCGGAGCCCAGTGTCAGACCTGAACCAGGACTAAACCAGGACTGAACCAGGACTGAACCAGGACTAAACCAGGACTGAACCAGGACTGAACCAGGACTAAACCAGGTCTAAACCAGGACTGAACCAGGACTGAACCAGGACTAAACCAGAACTAAACCAGAACTAAACCAGAACTAAACCAGAACTAACCCAGAACTAACCCAGGACTGAACCAGGACTGAACCAGGACTGAAGTAGGACTAAACCAGGACTAAACCAGGACTGAACCAGGACTGAACCAGGACTGAACCAGGACTGAACCAGGTCTGAACCAGGTCTGAACCAGGACTGAACCAGGAGTGAACCAGGAGTGAACCAGGACTGAACCAGGACTGAACCAGGACTGAACCAGTACTGAACCAGAACTGAACCAGGACTAAACTAGGACTGAACCAGGACTGAACCAGAACTGAACCAGGACTAAACCAGGACTAAACCAGGACTGAACCAGGTCTGAACCAGGACTGAACCAGGACTGAACCAGGAGTGAACCAGGTCTGAACCAGGACTGAACCAGGTCTGAACCAGGACTGAACCAGGACTGAACCAGGACTGAAGCAGGACCAAACCAGGTCTAAACCAGGTCTACATTCGGACTAAACAAGGTCTACAGTTGGACTAAACCAGGTCTAAACCAGGACTAAACCAGGACTGAACCAGGACTGAACCAGGACTGAACCAGGTCTGAACCAGGTCTGAACCAGGTCTGAACCAGGACTGAACCAGGACTGAACCAGGAGTGAACCAGGAGTGAACCAGGAGTGAACCAGGAGTGAACCAGGACTGAACCAGGACTGAACCAGGACTGAACCAGGACTGAACCAGGACTAAACCAGGACTGAACCAGAACTGAACCAGGACTAAACTAGGACTGAACCAGGACTGAACCAGAACTGAACCAGGACTAAACCAGGACTAAACCAGGACTGAACCAGGACTGAACCAGAACTGAACCAGGACTAAACCAGGACTGAACCAGGAGTGAACCAGGTCTGAACCAGGACTGAACCAGGTCTGAACCAGGACTGAACCAGGACTGAAGCAGGACCAAACCAGGTCTAAACCAGGTCTACATTCGGACTAAACAAGGTCTACAGTTGGACTAAACCAGGTCTAAAGCAGGTCTAAACCAGGTCTCTGGAGAGTCCCCATTAACACACACTGGAGTCTTTGAAGACTCGTCTTACGCCGCACAAACGAAGACTCCTCGTACACAAAGAAAGACTTCGTACACAAACGAAGACTCCTCGTGCAAACGAAGACTCCTCGTACACAAACGAAGACTCCTCGTACACAAACGAAGACTCCTCGTACACAAAGAAACACTTCGTACACAAAGAAAGACTTCGTACACAAAGAAACACTTCGTACACAAAGAAAGACTTCGTACACAAAGAAAGACTTCGTACACAAAGAAAGACTTCGTACACAAAGAAAGACTTCGTACACAAAGAAAGACTTCGTACACAAAGAAAGACTTCGTACACAAAGAAAGACTTCGTACACAAAGAAAGACTTCGTACACAAAGAAACACTTCGTACACAAAGAAACACTTCGTACACAAAGAAACACTTCGTACACAAAGAAAGACTTCGTACACAAAGAAACACTTCGTACACAAAGAAAGACTTCGTACACAAACGAAGACTCTTCCTACACAAAGAAAGACTTCGTACACAAACGAAGACTTCGTACACAAAGAAAGACTTCGTACACAAAGAAAGACCTCGTACACAAAGAAAGACCTCGTACACAAACGAAGACTCTTCCTACACAAAGAAAGACCTCGTACACAAACGAAGACTCTTCCTACACAAAGAAAGACTTCGTACACAAACGAAGACTTCGTACACAAAGAAAGACTTCGTACACAAAGAAAGACTTCGTACACAAAGAAAGACTTCGTACACAAAGAAAGACTTCGTACACAAAGAAAGACTTCGTACACAAAGAAACACTTCGTACACAAAGAAACACTTCGTACACAAAGAAAGACTTCGTACATAAACGAAGACTCTTCGTACACAAACGAAGACTCTTCGTACACAAACGAAGACTCTTCTTACACAAACGAAGACTCTTCGTACACAAACGAAGACTCTTCGTACACAAACGAAGACTCTTCGTACACAAACGAAGACTCTTCGTACACAAACGAAGACTCTTCGTACACAAACGAAGACTCTTCGTACTCTGCACAAACAAAAACTCTTCTTCTTATCTTTACTTTAGCAGATTAAAGTTTAAAGAAGACACGACTCGGCCAGAATTTGGAGCAAATGGTCTAAAGACTCGGGAGGATTAAGGACGCAGAGAGTCCAGCTCCAGTCAGATGAAGCTCAATGAGGACAGCAGTTTTAGGAATTTATGTACAAACAAAACAGCAAAATAAAACTGACTGACTGAACTGGAGCCTGAGTGGATGGAGCCGGAATTGCTCCATGTTCACTTCCTATTTCTTACTTGTCTCCTTGTCTCCTCGATTCCTCACCTCCTGCCCTCTTCCCTTGTCTCCTCTCCACTAGCCCCATTTCTTCATCTCCCTCTCTCCTCTCCTCCTTTCCTTGTCCCCTCCCTTGGCTCTTCCCTCCTCTTTTGTCGCCCTTGTCTCCACTCCTTGGTTCCTTGTCTCCTCCCTCATCGCCTCCCTTGTCTCCTTCCCTCCTCCGTTGTTTCCTCATCTCCTCCCTCGTCTCCTCGCGGTTCCGTGTTCTCCAAACACATGTTTCTGTTTCTTCTGTTGTTTTCTTCTCGTCCTGTTTCCCATTCCAAACATGTTAGCACAGATGCTAATGAATTATGCTAATGCTCCCAATTAGCATCTAATATAGGAGACAATTAAGCATTAGCATACGGCGGTGCATTAGCATACAGCGCATTAGCATACGGCTGCGTCCGCTCGCGCCGCAGAAATATAATCATGAACACACGGCGTAAACGAGCAGGTCAAGGCCTGAATTAAACCGGATTAAACCCGATCACTCCAGGAATTAGACACTTTCACTTCATTACACTCGGCGAGCGCTCGGTTCACGCCGGGAATTAGCCGGGGTATGACTCGTGATTGAAGCTTTGATTTAGCATCACAGGCGATGAGCGAAACGGGAAACACGTCGTCCTCGTGCACAGGCCGAGGCCACGGGGAGGAGTCTAAACACAGAAATGTAAATATGCTAATGAGCCGTTTGTGATACTCTACATGCATGTTCACGGTGGGATGTTCAGCAGTTACCATGGCGACGTAACGCACACGGCAAACACGGGCCACGTTTACAGGAGGTTTTTAATTCTGAATTAAAATCTTCTTGGAGTTTTCATGTAAATAATAGTGAACTGAGGTTTCCATGGAAACAGGTTAAATGGTCTTTATTTAATTCAGCGTCTGGGGGTGGAAAAGGTTCTGATTGGACAGCGACACAAACATGTTTACAGAAGAAAGAACGAGAGGAGGAAAGAAAAAATGAATGAATGAGAACGCGAAAGAAAGAACAAATGAATGAATGAATAAAAGAAAGAAAGAACAAAAAAGAAGGAACAGAAGAAAACCCAGACTTCAGCTGCTGCCGGCTTTTCTGTCATCTCGGTTTGTCGTCGACACAAACACGATCCAAACTGTTCCCGCAGTGGTTCTGATGATAATGAAGCAGCAGCTGGAGAATTCTGTCCTCACACTTTCCGTCTGTGAGCTGAGGAGGAGAACAGTGTGGGAGAAGGAGGAAGAAGACAAACTGAGTCTGAGGCTGGTTTAGACCTGGTTTAGACCTGGTTTAGACCTGGTTTAGACCTGGTTTAGACCTGGTTTAGACCTGGTTTAGTCCTGGTTTAGTCCTGGTTTAGTCCTGGTTTAGTCCTGGTTTAGACCTGGTTTAGACCTGGTTTAGACCTGGTTTAGTCCTGGTTTAGTCCTGGTTTAGTCCTGGTTTAGACCTGGTTTAGACCTGGTTTAGTCCTGGTTTAGTCCTGGTTTAGACCTGGTTTAGACCTGGTTTAGATCTGGTTTAGTCCTGGTTTAGTCCTGGTTTAGTCCTGGTTTTGACCCTGTTTAGTCCTGGTTTAGACCTGGTTTAGTCCTGGTTTAGACCCGGTTTAGGCCTGGTTTAGTCCTGGTTTAGTCCTGGTTTAGACCCTGTTTAGTCCTGGTTTAGACCCGGTTTAGTCCTGGTTTAGACCCGGTTTAGTCCTGGTTTAGACCCTGTTTAGTCCTGGTTTAGACCTGGTTTAGACCCGGTTTAGACCTGGTTTAGTCCTGGTTTAGACCCTGTTTAGTCCTGGTTTAGACCTGGTTTAGACCCAGTTTAGTCCTGGTTTAGACCCTGTTTAGTCCTGGTTTAGACCTGGTTTAGACCCAGTTTAGTCCTGGTTTAGACCTGGTTTAGTCCTGGTTCAGTCCTGGTTTAGTCCTGGTTTAGTCCTGGTTTAGACCTGGTTTAGACCTGGTTTAGTCCTGGTTTAGTCCTGGTTTAGTCCTGGTTCAGTCCTGGTTCAGTCCTGGTTCAGTCCTGGTTCAGTCCTGGTTTAGTTCTCATTAGCTCCTGATTATTGTGACGTGTTTTGCTCTGAGGCTGAAGCTGATGCAAGAGAAACACTCTGGTTTCACCAACGTCTGAACCAGGACTAAACCAGGACTAAACCAGGACTAAACCAGGACTGAACCAGGACTGAACCAGGACTAAGACAGGACTAAGACAGGACTAAGACAGGACTAAGACAGGACTAAGACAGGACTAAACCAGGACTAAACCAGGACTAAACCAGGACTAAACCAGGACTGAACCAGGACTGAACCAGGACTGAACCAGAACTAAGACAGGACTGAACCAGGACTAAAGCAGGACTAAAGCAGGACTAAAG
This sequence comes from Odontamblyopus rebecca, assembly GCA_030686955.1. Lineage (NCBI taxonomy): Eukaryota > Metazoa > Chordata > Actinopteri > Gobiiformes > Gobiidae > Odontamblyopus > Odontamblyopus rebecca. Next base: position 43,908,176 of record CM060656.1, on the reverse strand, counting down.
CAGGTCTAAAGCAGGTCTAAACCAGGACAAAACCAGGGCTAAACCTAAACCAGGACTAAACCAGGACTAAACCAGGTCTAAACCAGGTCTAAACCAGGACTAAACCAGGACTAAACCAGATCTAAACCAGGTCTAAACCAGGACTAAACAGGGTCGAAACCAGGACTAAACCAGGACTAAACCAGGACTAAACCAGATCTAAACCAGGTCTAAACCAGGTCTAAACCAGGACTAAACCAGGACTAAACCAGGACTAAACAGGGAAACAGGACTCGTCTTCTCTCATGTTCGATTGTTTACATCTTGTTTTTCTTGCTGCAAACATTTTCACTCTGAATTTAAACTCTTGAAACTGAAGACGTGAAAACATTTCTGCTGAATATTTAAACATGAACTCATTAAAATATTTACTCAAAATTCCATCAACTGAAATTCAAATAAAACTAATTCAAACATGTTTTTCAGAGTTCTGAACGTGCAGCAGGTTCCTCACACTTCAGGCTCATGGGTTCAGGTTCGGGATTAGGGTTTAGGGTTCGGGTGCAGGTTTAGGGTTCGGGTGCAGGTTTAGGGTTCGGGTGCAGGTTTGGGGTTCGGGTGCAGGTTTGGGGTTCGGGTGCAGGTTTGGGGTTCGGGTGCAGGTTTAGGGTTCGGGTGCAGGTTTGGGGTTCGGGTGCAGGTTTGGGGTTCGGGTGCAGGTTTGGGGTTCGGGTGCAGGTTTAGGGTTCGGGTCCAGGTTTAGGGTTCGGGTCCAGGTTTGGGTGCAGGTTTAGGGTTTGGGTGCAGGTTTAGGGTTCGGGTGCAGGTTTAGGGTTCGGGTGCAGGTTTAGGGTTCGGGTGCAGGTTTGGGTGCAGGTTTAGGGTTCGGGTCCAGGTTTAGGGTTCGGGTGCAGGTTTGGGGTTCGGGTCCAGGTTTGGGGTTCGGGTCCAGGTTTAGGGTTTGGGTGCAGGTTTAGGGTTTGGGTGCAGGTTTGGGGTTCGGGTCCAGGTTTGGGGTTTGGGTGCAGGTTTGGGGTTTGGGTGCAGGTTTGGGTGCAGGTTTGGGGTTTGGGTGCAGGTTTGGGGTGCAGGTTTGGGTGCAGGTTTGGGGTTTGGGTGCAGGTTTAGGGTTTGGGTGCAGGTTTGGGGTTTGGGTGCAGGTTTAGGGTTTGGGTGCAGGTTTAGGGTGCAGGTTTGGGGTTTGGGTGCAGGTTTGGGTGCAGGTTTGGGGTTTGGGTGCAGGTTTGGGTGCAGGTTTGGGGTTTGGGTGCAGGTTTAGGGTTTGGGTGCAGGTTTAGGGTGCAGGTTTAGGGTTTGGGTGCAGGTTTGGGTGCAGGTTTGGGGTTTGGGTGCAGGTTTGGGTGCAGGTTTGGGGTTTGGGTGCAGGTTTGGGGTTTGGGTGCAGGTTTGGGGTGCAGGTTTAGGGTGCAGGTTTGGGGTTTGGGTGCAGGTTTGGGTGCAGGTTTGGGTGCAGGTTTGGGGTTTGGGTGCAGGTTTGGGGTTTGGGTGCAGGTTTGGGGTGCAGGTTTAGGGTGCAGGTTTAGGGTTTGGGTGCAGGTTTAGGGTGCAGGTTTGGGGTTTGGGTGCAGGTTTGGGGTTTGGGTGCAGGTTTGGGGTGCAGGTTTAGGGTGCAGGTTTGGGGTTTGGGTGCAGGTTTGGGTGCAGGTTTGGGTGCAGGTTTGGGGTTTGGGTGCAGGTTTGGGGTTTGGGTGCAGGTTTGGGGTGCAGGTTTAGGGTGCAGGTTTGGGGTTTGGGTGCAGGTTCGGGTACATGTAACATATGTTCCCTAAAGCTAATAATACTGAGCTGGTAATAAGTCGGTAACAATGTGATTATAGCTCATGTTAAGGTGGACTGGGCTCATTCTGATATCAACTCTGGGAGTGGAGTGAAAAACAAGGACTGAGACGGTGATTTAAAGTCGCTGGTACCTTATATTGAAAAGACACAAAGATACAAATTCAAAGACAATACAAATGCATGTGTAGGACGAAGAATGGCCAGTCAGGAAAAATATATACTTTCATAAGAGTTCAGAAAAATGTCCATTCAAAAGACTCTGCAATTTAAATATGTAAAGAGCAGAAAAGGCTCGAGTATCGATTTGTCTGACGTATGACACGCAAAGAGTTCGTGGCGTGGAGACTGTCCATATAGTGCTGAGGCAGGTTGTGCAAAAGTGCGAGTGCGAGTATGAACAGGATCCAGAATGAGTAGCCACGAGCCGTGCGAACAGACAAAAGAGTTCAAAACGGGGTACAAATGTAAAGGGCGGCTACAGGAGCCTCGTACCGGCCCAACCGAGCAGGTGAGGGTCACGAGACTGTGTCCGGGCTGAGGGTATATGCCAGGACTGTTGCCCGAGTTCAGTTCAGTTCCACAAGGTTCTAGCTCGCCATCCGACCTGCACAAGAACAAGACCAAATCATTAAATCATGTGCACATCATAATTCTATCCAATTAATAAATAAACAGTGTATTTATGAATCAATCAATGTACCAATATCAGTGCTAAATATTGAGGATCAATATCGAAGGTTCATAATAAATAACATTAGCATATATAGTTAATCATCATGTTGTTCAATTATCCATGTATTGTGTGAACAATTAAATCCAAGAAATAACAGTACTAAGTGCACCCTTTAAAGTGCATGAAGTGCAATATGCTGCATTAGAATCAACAGGCTCCAACCAATTACTAAGTTTGGGCCATAAAATGTATCCAATTACAACCAAAATTCATACACACTTAGACAATAAGTTGGTAAAAACTCAATATAAATTGCACTTCACTTAGTTAAATACATTCTGAGAAATAGGCATAAAAGACAAGGCTAACCGCTCCATTCAAATCAATGGACTCGGCTAGGCTAGGCTAGGCTAGGCTAGGCTAACTCGAACTCAAACTGCGTTTGAATGAGAGGCTAAGCTACATGTTAGCACAACTCACCAATTCGGGTTTTAACGCGTACTCGCGCTCTTTTCCGTAGTGGTCGGGACCCAGTATTCAGCTCCTAAAGTTCCGACAGTAATTGCATTTAATGAACCGACAAAATACAGCGAAATAAACTATAAAAGTAACTTTAACCCACCTGTAGCATCTGCCCTGGAATCCTATGCCTCGCGCTGACCGGCGCGTCTAACTTCCTGTTAATATGCTGCCTGATTGGCGGTACAGCGATCACGTGACTACGTCATTAACGTGATGACGTCGGCGCAAAGCGTTCTGAATATTAAATAGTAGGAGAACGGCTCTGGAGCAGGGTTTTCTCACCTGGGTTACACCCAGGTTTAGGGTTCGGGTTTAGGGTTTGGGTTTAGGGTTTGGGTTTAGGGTTTGGGTCCAGGTTTAGGGTCCAGGTTTAGGGTTTGGGTCCAGGTTTAGGGTTTGGGTCCAGGTTTAGTCCCAGTTTCTGATTCTGTAAATCTGACTCTAGTTTATGGACTAATAATAATCAGACATGTTTTGGGAACTGGATTTGAGATCAGATTTTTGTCTGAGCTGTGGAAACGACGGCTCTTCTAACGGCGAGAGCTCTGCTAAGTCACAAAAAGTAGTTCAAGGTTTATTTAAGAGTTTTATTCATAATCGGGACCAACAGAATCAAAAAGCGTTTTTCTGCTTCACAACCACAAACTTTTACAAACTTTTACAAACATTTACAAGTCTTAAGTTTCAACGGACTAAATTCAGACTGAAAATCTTTGCCACAAAGATCCAAGATGCAAAGACACAAACAGTCGATCATGTGACTGAGTTCAGACCTGGTTTAGTCCTGGTTCAGACCTGGTTTAGTCCTGGTTTAGTTCTGGTTTAGTCCAGGTTCAGTCTCTGTTGGTGTTTTTTCATCCACAGACGCAGTCTCCTTTTTGTGCTCTCAGAGGAACCGTGTGGACAAATGTAATAATAATAATAATTATAATTATTATAATAATTATTATTATTGTTATTATTATTATTATTATTATTAATCATAATTATTATTATTATGATCATAATAATAATAATAAGTCGTCTCCTCTAAACAAAGACGTGTCGTATTGTCTCCAGATCCTGTTTCTATCAGTTTTTGGCCCTTTTCTCGGTGTCTGAGTCTGAATCTTCTTATTATATCTCCAGGCTCTTGTACCTGTTTTATTAACCACATGTTCATTACATTAGTGCTTCGGTTCCAAAGCCTGGAGCAAACTCCGGGTTTGGAGAAACATCTTTTGGAGGTAACTTCATTACCGTGGCCGTGTTTCCTGTCACTTCCTGCGTCTCCTCCAGCGCCGCAGACGGACGACGATGTTTACGAAGAGCGACGGCGAGTTTGAGGAAGAAAAGAAGAAATGATTTTCTGTGACGGTTTGGAGAGAAGATGAGAGGAGAAGGTCCCAGCGGAGAGGAGGAAGTGATGAAACTGAAGCTGCACAGTGAGTTTCAGAACAGAGGAAACGCAGCGTCTGTATCTGTTCTTAAAGCTGCATCATGTAACTTTTCTGGTGGAGGATTCGTCAAATGCTTTTCTCCATGGAGATGCTATAGCTCTGTCTGGAATGTCAATAAAAGATCATTTAATTCAGAAAAAAAAAAGTCCATGTAAACCCTTCATAATGAAACTGATGAGTTAATCTTGACCCTGAAGTCAGTGGGTTTATTCTGATTTTAAAGCCGAATGAGTTTCTTCCTGGATCCTGTAAACGTTTCTTCTTCTTCACAATAATCCCGGTGGTTGGAGCTCGTTGGCTCGTCCTTCTGATCCGGACGATCCGGACGATCCGGCTCCTCCAGTCGTCTCTTGGGACTTTCCTCCACGTCTCTTTGGATTTGTGAGCGGGATGTGGGAGTGGGCTGAGGTGTGGCAGCCTCACACTCAGTTTGTCTTCTTCCTCCTTCTCCCACACTCTTCCCTCCTTCTCCCACACCCTTCCCTTCTCCTCCTCAGCTCACAGACGGAAAGTGTGAGGACAGAATTCTCCAGCTGCTGCTTCATTATCATCAGAACCACTGCGGGAACAGTTTGGATCGTGTTTGTGTCGGCGGCAAAACGACAAACCTGAATTCACTATTATTATTTCCATGGGAACTGAGAAGATTTTAATTCAGAACAATTGAATTCAGAATAATGAATTTGGAATGAAGAAACATCCTGTAAAACCTGTGAACACAGCGGCAACAGTGTGTGAGAAAAACAGCAGGGTGAGGAGAGGAGGAAGGAGAGGAGGAAGAAGGAGAGGAAGGAGAGGAGGAAGGAGAGGAGGAGAGAGGGGTGAGGAGAGGAGGAAGGAGAGGAGGAAGAAGGAGAGGAAGGAGAGGAGGAAGGAGAGGAGGAGAGAGGGGTGAGGAGAGGAGGAAGGAGAGGAGGAAGGAGAGGAGGAGAGAGGGGTGAGGAGAGGAGGAAGGAGAGGAGGAAGGAGAGGAGGAAGGAGGAGAGGAAGGAGAGGAGGAAGGAGGAGAGGAGAGAGGGGTGAGGAGAGGAGGAAGGAGGAGAGGAGGAGAGGAGGAAGGAGAGGAGGAGAGAGGGGTGAGGAGAGGAGGAAGTAGGAGAGGAAGAAGGAGAGGAAGAAGGAGAGGAGAGAGGGTTGAGGAGAGGGGGAAGAAGGAGAGGAAGGGAGAGAGGAGGAAGGAGAGGAGAGGAAGGAGAGGAGGAAGGAGGAGAGGAAGGAGAGGAGGAAGGAGGAGAGGAGAGAGGGGTGAGGAGAGGAGGAAGGAGGAGAGGAAGGAGAGGAGGAAGAAGGAGAGGAGGAAGGAGAGGAGAGAGGGGTGAGGAGAGGAGGAAGTAGAGGAGGAAGAAGGAGAGGAAGGAGAGGAGGAAGGAGAGGAGGAGAGAGGGGTTAGGAGAGGAGGAAGGAGAGGAGGAAAGAGAGGAGGAGAGAGGGGTGAGGAGAGGAGGAAGAAGGAGAGGAAGGAGAGGAGGAAGGTGAGGAGGAAGGAGAGGAGGAAGGAGGAGAGGAAGGAGAGGAGGAAGGAGGAGAGGAGAGAGGGGTGAGGAGAGGAGGAAGGAGAGGAGGAAGGAGAGGAGGAAGAAGGAGAGGAGGAAGGAGAGGAGGAGAGAGGGGTGAGGAGAGGAGGAAGAAGGAGAGGAGGAAGGAGAGGAGGAGAGAGGGGTGAGGAGAGGAGGAAGAAGGAGAGGAAGGAGAGGAGGAAGGAGAGGAGGAAGGAGGAGAGGAAGGAGAGGAGGAAGGAGGAGAGGAGAGAGGGGTGAGGAGAGGAGGAAGGAGAGGAGGAAGGAGGAGAGGAGAGAGGGGTGAGGAGAGGAGGAAGGAGGAGAGGAAGGAGAGGAGGAAGAAGGAGAGGAGGAAGGAGGAGAGGAGGAGAGGAGGAGAGGAGAGAGGGGTGAGGAGAGGAGGAAGGAGGAGAGGAAGGAGAGGAGGAAGAAGGAGAGGAGGAAGGAGAGGAGGAAGGAGGAGAGGAGAGAGGGGTGAGGAGAGGAGGAAGGAGAGGAGGAAGGAGAGGAGGAAGAAGGAGAGGAGGAAGGAGAGGAGGAAGGAGAGGAGGAAGGAGGAGAGGAGAGAGGGGTGAGGAGAGGAGGAAGGAGGAGAGGAAGGAGAGGAGGAAGGAGAGGAGGAAGGAGGAGAGGAAGGAGAGGAGCGTCAGGACCATCAGACGCTCTGTGGACTTCACCTCCTCCTCTTCCTCCCCCTCTCCTCCTCTCTGTCACCTCCTCTCCTTCTCTCTGTCACCTCCTCTCCTTCTCTCTGTCACCTCCTCTCCTTCTCTCTGTCACCTCCTCTCCTTCTCTCCGTCACCTCCTCTCCTTCTCTCTGTCACCTCCTCTCCTTCTCTCTGTCACCTCCTCTCCTTCTCTCTGTCACCTCCTCTCCTTCTCTTTGTCACCTCCTCTCCCCCTCTCCTTCACCCTTTCTTCTTCCTCTCTGTCCCTCTATTTTCCCTCCACTCCTTCTATCTCTCCTTCCCTCTCTCCTCTTTTCCCCTCCTTCCCTCTTCTTCCTCCTCTTACTCACTCGCTCACTGTCTCTCCTCTCTTGTCTCCATCCTCTCCCTCCCTCCTCCCTCCCTCCCTCTTCTCTTCTTCCTGATCTTTTATTGACGTTCTTTTTTCTTTTTGTTCTGTTGTTTGTGCTGTTGACCTTCCCAAGATGGCCGCCCAGGAGCCCATTAGCGGCGAACGCTTTTCTGCTTTACCTGGAATCTGATATCCCCCCCCACAACTGCCCCCGCCCCCAACCTGCCCCCCCCTCCTCCCCCTCCGAACCCCAACTGCCCCGAGACTCGCCCGGGGCATCGATTTACCGTCAGGGAGAAAGACAAGGAAGGAGAGAGAGACGAGGAGAGAGAAGGAGAGGAGGGATAAACATGGAGGAAGGAAGGAGGGAGGGAGCGTAGGAGAGAGGGAGGGTGGGAGGGAGGGAGGGAGGGAGGGAGGGAGGGAGGGAAGGAAGGAAGGAGGGAGGGAGGGAGGGAGGGAAGGAAGGAAGGAAGGAAGGAAGGAAGGAAGGAAGGAGAGAGGGAGGAGGGAAGGAAGGAGGGAGGGAGGGAGGGAGGGAGGGAGGGAGGGAAGGAAGGAAGGAAGGAGGGAGGGAGGGAAGGAAGGAGGGAGGGAGCAAAGGAGAGACGGAGGGAGGGAGGGAGGGAAGGAAAGACGGAGGGAGGGAAGGAAGGAAGGAGGTAGGGAGGGAAGGAGAGATGGAGGGGAGGGAGGGAGGGAAGGAAGGAGGGAGGGAGGGAGGGAGAGATGAGGGAGGGAGGGAAGGAAAGACGGAGGGAGGGAGGGAAGGAAGGAAGGAGGGAGGGAGGGAAGGAAAGACGGAGGGAGGGAGGGAAGGAAGGAAGGAGGGAAGGAAAGACGGAGGGAGGGAGGGAAGGAAGGAAGGAAGGAGGGAGGGAAGGAAGGAGGGAGGGAGGGAAGGAGAGACAAAGGGAGGGAGGGAAGGAAGGAGGGAGGGAAGGAAAGACGGAGGGAGAGAAGGAAAGACGGAGGGAGGGAAGGAGAGACGGAGGGAGGGAGGGAGGTGGGGGGGCAGGAGGGGGGTGGATGGAAATGAGTGGTGGGATTTGGAGGGAAACCGAAAGAAAGACGTAAAAAGAGAAAAAAACAAACATGATTTTCAATGTGTTTTTGCTCCTGGACGACTCACTATAACTGCACCGAAGACCTGGTTTAGACCTGGTTTAGACCTGCTGTAGACCTGGTTTAGACCTGGTTTAGACCTGCTGTAGACCTGGTTTAGACCTGGTTTAGTCCCAGTTTAGACCTGGTGTAGACCTGGTTTAGTCCCAGTTTAGACCGGGTTTAGACCCGGTTTAGACCTGGTTTACACCTGGTTTAGTCCTGGTTTAGACCTGGTTTAGTCCTGGTTTAGACCTGGTGCAGACCTGGTTTAGACATGGTGTAGACCTGGTTTAGACCTGGTGTAGACCTGGTTTAGACCTGGTTTAGACCTGGTTTAGACCTGGTGTAGACCTGGTTTAGACCTGGTGTAGACCTGGTTTAGTCCCAGTTTAGACCTGGTGTAGACCTGGTTTAGTCCTGGTTTAGATCTGGTGCAGACCTGGTTTAGTCCTGGTTTAGTCCAAGTTTAGACCTGGTTTAGACCTGGTTTAGACCTAATTTAGACCTGGTGGAGACCTGGTTTAGACCTGGTTTAGACGTGGTTTAGTCCTGGTTTAGTCCTAGTTTAGACCTGGTTTAGTCCTGGTTTAGACCTGGTTTAGTCCTGGTTTAGACCTGGTTTAGTCCTGGTTTAGACCTAATTTAGACCTGGTTTAGACCTGGTTTAGACCTAATTTAGACCTGGTTTAGTCCTGGTTTAGATCTGGTTTAGACCTGGTGCAGACCTGGTTTAGTCCTGGTTTAGACCTAGTTTAGTCCTAGTTTAGACCTGGTTTAGTCCTGGTTTAGACCTTGTTTAGTCCTGGTTTAGTCCTGGTTTAGACCTGGGTTAGACCTGGTTTAGACCTGGTGTAGACATGGTTTAGTCCTGGTTTAGTCCTAGTTTAGACCTGGATTAGTCCTGGTGCAGACCTGGTTTAGTCCTGGTTTAGTCCTAGTTTAGACCTGGTTTAGACCTGGTTTAGTCCTGGTTTAGTCCTAGTTTAGACCTGGTTTAGACCTGGTGTAGACCTGGTTTAGACCTGGTTTAGTCCTAATTTAGACCTGGTTTATTCCTAGTTTAGACCTGGATTAGTCCTTGTTTAGTCCCGGTTTAGTCCTGGTTTAGTCCTAGTTTAGACCTGGTTTAGTCCTGGTTTAGATCTGGTTTAGACCTGGTGCAGACCTGGTTTAGTCCTAGTTTAGACCTGGATTAGTCCTCGTTTAGTCCTGGTTTAGTCCTAGTTTAGACCTGGTTTAGACCTGGTGCAGACCTAGTTTAGACCTGGTTTAGTCCTGGTTTAGACCTGGATTAGTCCTGGTTCAGTCCTGGTTCAGTCCTGGTTTAGTCCTGGTTCAGTCCTGGTTCAGTTCTGCTGTAGTCCTGGTTCAGTCCTGGTTTAGTCCTGGTTTAGACCTGGTTTAGTCCTGCTGTAGTCGTGGTTCAGTCGTGGTTTAGTCCTGGTTTAGACCTGGTTTATTCTGAGTCCTGGATGTTCGTGTTCCCTCCTCAGTCCTGGTCTGAGTCCTGGTCCGGGTCTAGGTCCCGGGGGGACCTGTTAAATGTGAGGAGCAGCCGAGCGTCCCATCATGCACTGCTCCAGCAGACTCCAATCAACTTCCTGTCTGCGCAGAATCCACTTCCTGTCGCCGCCTCCAAAGGTCAAACTTCACTCAGAGAAATGAGCTCAGCCAAGCACAGAGTCCAGAACCAGGACTAAACCAGGACTAAACCAGGACTGAACCAGGACTAAACCAGGACTGAACCAGGACTAATCCAGATCTAAACTAGGACTAAACCAGGTCTGCACCAGGTCTAAACCAGGTCTACACCAGGTCTAAACCAGGACTAAACCAGGACTAATCCAGGTCTAAACCAGGACTAAACCAGGACTAAACCAGGTCTAAACCAGGTCTACACCAGGTCTAAACCAGGTCTACACCAGGTCTAAACCAGGTCGAAACTAGGACTGAACCAGGACTGAACCAGGTCTGAACCAGGACTGAACCAGGACTAAACCAGGACTAAACCAAGACTGAACCAGGTCTGAACCAGGACTAAACCAGGACTGAACCAGGACTGAACCAGGACTGAACCAGGACTGAACCAGGACTGAACCAGGACTGAACCAGGACTGAACCAGGACTGAACCAGGACTGAACCAGGACTGAACCAGGACTGAACCAGGACTGAACTAGGACTGAACCAGGACTGAACTAGGACTGAACCAGGACTGAACCAGGACTGAACCAGGACTGAACCAGGACTGAACTAGGACTGAACCAGGACTGAACCAGGACTGAACCAGGACTGAACTAGGACTGAACCAGGACTGAACCAGGACTGAACCAGGACTAAACCTAGAGCTGGGGGCCCCATGATTTTTAAAATAACAAATTCGACTCGATTGGTCCAAACAGCAGCGTCTGAAATCAAAGTCCTGAAATTAGTCCTGCAGACTGTGGTGCTGGAGACTCTAGAGGAGTTTAGTCCTGCAGACTGTGGTGCTGGAGACTCTAGAGGAGTTTAGTCCTGCAGACTGTGGTGCTGGAGACTCTAGAGGAGTTTAGTCCTGCAGACTGTGATGCTGGAGACTCTAGAGGAGTTTAGTCCTGCAGACTGTGGTGCTGGAGACTCTAGAGGATTTTAGTCCTGCAGAATGTGGTGCTGGAGACTCTAGAGGAGTTTAGTCCTGCAGACTGTGGTGCTGGAGACTCTAGAGGATTTTAGTCCTGCAGAATGTGGTGCTGGAGACTCTAGAGGATTTTAGTCCTGCAGAATGTGGTGCTGGAGACTCTAGAGGATTTTAGTCCTGCAGACTGTGATGCTGGAGACTCTAGAGGATTTTAGTCCTGCAGAATGTGGTGCTGGAGACTCTAGAGGAGTTTAGTCCTGCAGAATGTGGTGCTGGAGACTCTAGAGGAGTTTAGTCCTACAGACTGTGATGCTGGAGACTCTAGAGGAGTTTAGTCCTGCAGACTGTGGTGCTGGAGACTCTAGAGGATTTTAGTCCTGCAGACTGTGATGCTGGAGACTCTAGAGGAGTTTAGTCCTGCAGACTGTGGTGCTGGAGACTCTAGAGGATTTTAGTCCTGCAGAATGTGGTGCTGGAGACTCTAGAGGATTTTAGTCCTGCAGAATGTGGTGCTGGAGACTCTAGAGGATTTTAGTCCTGCAGACTGTGATGCTGGAGACTCTAGAGGATTTTAGTCCTGCAGACTGTGATGCTGGAGACTCTAGAGGATTTTAGTCCTGCAGAATGTGGTGCTGGAGACTCTAGAGGATTTTAGTCCTGCAGACTGTGATGCTGGAGACTCTAGAGGAGTTTAGTCCTGCAGACTGTGGTGCTGGAGACTCTAGAGGAGTTTAGTCCTGCAGACTGTGATGCTGGAGACTCTAGAGGAGTTTAGTCCTGCAGAATGTGGTGCTGGAGACTCTAGAGGAGTTTAGTCCTGCAGACTGTGGTGCTGGAGACTCTAGAGGAGTTTAGTCCTGCAGACTGTGGTGCTGGAGACTCTAGAGGAGTTTAGTCCTGCAGACTGTGATGCTGGAGACTCTAGAGGAGTTTAGTCCTGCAGACTGTGGTGCTGGAGACTCTAGAGGAGTTTAGTCCTGCAGACTGTGGTGCTGGAGACTCTAGAGGAGTTTAGTCTTTGCTTTTGGATCCGGTCCTGCTGGCTCCGCTCGTCCCGTCCCAGTTCGGCGCACATGAATCCGGCAGAATGCTTTTTGGCTTCTCTGGGCGGCGTTCCCAGTGTTCCCACGGGAACCTGCGAGAATCTGCAGCCAAAACTGCACTCTCCAGTCGCGAAAGCAGCTTCTAACTGTGGCAAAGTGACAGAAACAGCGACTCGAGACCCACACTTCATGTTTAATTGAAATGTCCAAATATTTTTTTCAGTGTTTGTTTATCCTCATGAAAGTAAAAGCTCCATATTCCCCATTTCCTCGGCTCCGATGCCGTTTCCCCGTCACAAACAGACCTGGAGTCGTGTTTGTTTCATTCACATGTTTAACACAAACCTGCACATTTAGCACGAGTTCTTCTCTCAGACTGAAAACACTTCTTTGCGCTCCACTGTGTTTTTAAACTTCACTAAAATAATAATTTCCTCTCTCTACTAAACTGAAAGCAGCTGTTGAGTTCAAAACTACCACTTCATGACATCACAAGGTAGAATAGAGCGTTTTAGAGACGTAGACAAATGAATAACAGAACTTTTCACAACAGGAAGTGTCTGTAGGTTTGTGGAGCTTCTGCTGAATGTTTTTCTGTGGTAAATGTGTAAATGTAAGAAAGACGAAAGCTTAAAGGAAACGACGAGCATCAGTGACTGAGCAGCACCAACGCTCTGCTCCTGGAGGAAACAGAAGGAACTGGTTCAGATTCTGCAATTACAATAAAAACTCCATTTCCTGATGTGGATCTGAGCTCAGATTTGTGCAGCTGAATGAGAGAAATCTCTAGGACCATAACAAAAACAGGGACAGAACAACTTCAGCGTCCAGATAAAACATATAAAACATATATACTCCCATATAAAAATATAAAGTGTATAAAGAACAACAATAAATAACTCCATAGTTTAAGAAAATGACCGACTGGAATAACACAATATTCCTTTTGGCCAAATAAGCACCAAACAAGTGAATCTTTAGTGAGCTCCTGTGGCTCAGATCACAGCTGAAGTCTTATTGTTTTTCTGTCGTTTTGCAAAGTCTCTTTTGTTCTCGAGTCCAAATAGTTTCACCTGTTCCACAGACGCTTTGGACGAGACTTTGGGTCATTTTTGGAAACATTAAACTTGAAAATGAACAGAAGCAACAGTAGTTCTGTTTTAGCTTTAAAGATCTGGTTTAGATGTAAAGATTTTGCATAAACTGGAGGATTCACCTTTATAGAAACAGAAGAAGAGATTTTGGAAAAAGAAATACTGTGAAATTACAGCAGCAGCAAACTCCTGATACTGGGGGAGGTCTGATACATCTGCTGTCTATAACTCTGTCTATAACTCTGTCTATAACTCTGTCTATAACTCTGTCTATAACTCTGTCTATAACTCTGTCTATAACTCTGTCTATAACTCTGTACATACATCTAAAAAATAAACACAAAGGTTCAGTGTCTCCGTCATCGTCAAACACTCTGCTTTCCTAAACCATGTGAACTTTTTCTGTTTTACACCAACCTGGGCCGAGTTTTTTTTTTTTTTTTTTTTTAATATCACAATGGTTCTTTTTGCTTGTAAAAAAAAAAAAACACGTTAATCATAATTTGTTCACTTTCAGTAAACTTGTGTTTTGTGGGATTTAGACTTAAAACAAACATCACAGAAACAAACATTTTAAGGCCAAAATGACGAGGTTACAGAGAAAAGGGCATCGGTTTTACAGTGTAAAGTCGATGGAGCCGGAGTCGAGTCCATGTTCACTTCCTGTGTATATAAATAAACACGGCACAGGGGTTTGGCTTTGTCCTTTTAATAAACCGTCTGCGGCCTAACGCAGCTCTGCAGAGGGTTCAGTCCTGATCCTCATATATTCTGGAGTGGAGCAGGTTTGGCTCCCGGCCGCTTCCATCACAAACACTAATTATAATCCCAGGAAAAACCGGATCTGACCAAAGACCAGGGCCACCGGACTCTGTGAACCCCGAGTCTGCTCACCACGTGTATCAAAGGCAAATACAGAACGTGGATTTCAGAAGAGTCTGAGGAATGGACTCGAGCTAAACTCCTCCGTGAATGAAAAACACATCTGCGTTTAAGAGTAAAGTCGCTCCACGTGACGAGGCCAAAGCCGCAGCTGCAGTTTTTCCTGTTTATCGATGCTCCAGGATCAAACAGGACATTTCCAGTGCATAAAGGATCTAAAGTAACATACAGTTTATTTCCTTTTGGATCAGACTCAGTGGGTTTGGTGCTGGTTGCACACGGTGATCTCACTATTTATATGAATCTATTCTGCTCAAACAGGCTCCGACTAAAGGAGCAATTTACCCATCGAATAATAAAGCTCCACTGTAGAAGCACCAGGATTCACTCATTTATCTGAGTCTGTGCAGAGCTCATTTCCACAGGTCTGAATCTTCTGTCAAATAAAACTCCCACTGGAGAAGAGAAAGAAATGATGGAAACACTGAACTCTTTAGAAAACATCTATAATATTTATCTCTAATATCACAGGCCATAGTGTAAATTTACTTTTATAATACAGAAATATTTTATTTATGCAGCGCCTTTTTAAACAAAGTTACAGCATTTTCTACACATGGAAACAAAATAAAATACAATGGAATGAAAATGAGATCAAATCCAATATTAAAACCTAAACTCTTCAGTCATCGATGTTTAACTGGTCCAAACACAATGAAACCAAAACACTTTTAAACTGTGATGTTCCTCCTCCTCTGCCTCAGGAGCTCAAATCTGTACGAGCGTCGGGGTCAGGGTCAGGGTCGGGGTCGGGGCCGGGGTCGGGGTCAGGGTCAGGGTCAGAGTCAGGGCCGGAGTCGGGGTCGGAGTCGGGGCCGGAGTCGGGGTCGGAGTCGGGGTCGGAGTCGGGGTCGGGGTCAGAGTCGGGGTCGGGGTCAGAGTCGGGGCCGGAGTCGGGGTCAGGGTCAGGGTCGGGGTCGGGGTCGGGGTCAGAGTCAGGGTCGGGGTCAGGGTCAGGGTCAAGGTCGAGGTTGGGGTCAGGGTCGGGGTCAGGGTCTGGGTCAGAGTCGGGGTCAGAGTCGGGGTCGGGGTTAGGGTCAGGGTCAAGGTCGGGGCCGGGGACAGGGTCAGGGTCGGGGTCAGGGTCAGGGTCTGGGTCAGGGTCAGGGTCAGGGTCGGGGTCGGGGTCAGAGTCGGGGTCGGTGTCGGGGTTGGGGTCAGGGTCTGGGTCAGGGTCAGGGTCGGGGTCGGGGTCAGAGTCGGGGTCGGTGTCGGGGTTGGGGTCAGGGTCTGGGTCAGAGTCGGGGTCAGAGTCGGGGTCGGTGTCGGGGTTGGGGTCAGGGTCAGACGTCCTGCCCTCTCACACGACTCCATAAACACAAAAACATGACACAAACTACAACTTCACAAACCTGATGTGATGTGCAGGAGTTTCATCAGCATCTGCAGCGCTCTGAAGGGGGAGTGACTTAGAGTGGAGAGCAAAAAGACAAAAACTGGAACTTAGTACAGATTTTAAACGATTGGTTTTTGGTTTTTTGGAGACTTTTCACAACAATAAAAGTTTATTTAAATATGAGTTAGAAGTTAATAGAACTGTAATTTACCTCCTCTTTAAAACAAATAAACATGAGGACTAAACCAGGTCTAAACCTGGTCTAAACCCGGTCTAAACTCGGTCTAAACCCGGTCTCAACACGGTCTACACTCGGTCTAAACTCGGTCTAAACCTGGTCTAAACTCGGTCTCAACACGGTCTACACTCGGTCTAAACTCGGTCTAAACCTGGTCTAAACTCGGTCTAAACCTGGTCTAAACTCGGTCTAAACTCGGTCTAAACTCAGTCTCAACACGGCCTAAACCCGGTCTAAACCTGGTCTAAACTCGGTCTAAACTCGGTCTAAACTCAGTCTCAACCTGGTCTAAACTCGGTCTAAACCTGGTCTAAACCTGGTCTAAACCTGGTCTAAACCCGGTCTAAACTCGGTCTCAACACGGCCTAAACCCGGTCTAAACCTGGTCTGAACCCGGTCTAAACTCGGTCTAAACCTGGTCTAAACTCGGTCTAAACTCGGTCTAAACTCAGTCTCAACATGGCCTAAACTCGGTCTAAACTTGGTCTAAACCTGGTCTAAACTCGGCCTAAACTTGGTCTAAACGTGGCCTAAACTCAATCTAAACCTGGTCTAAACTCGGTCTAAACCTGGTCTAAACCTGGTCTAAACCTGGTCTAAACCCGGTCTAAACTCGGTCTCAACACGGCCTAAACCCGGTCTAAACCTGGTCTAAACGTGGCCTAAACTCGGTCTAAAGTCGGTCTAAACCTGGTCTAAACCTGGTCTAAACTCGGTCTAAACTCGGTCTCAACACGGCCTAAACCTGGTCTAAACTCGGTCTAAACTTGGTCTCAACACGGCCTAAACCCGGTCTAAACTCGGTCTAAACTTGGTCTCAACACGGCCTAAACCCGGTCTAAACCTGGTCTAAACCCGGTCTAAACTCGGTCTAAACTCGGTCTCAACACGGCCTAAACCCGGTCTAAACTTGGTCTAAACTCGGTCTAAACTTGGTCTAAACTTGGCCTAAACTCGGTCTAAACCCGGTCTAAACTCGGTCTAAACCCGGTCTAAACCCGGTCTAAACTCGGTCTAAACTCGGTCTCAACACGGCCTAAACCCGGTCTAAACCCGGTCTAAACTCGGTCTAAACTCGGTCTCAACACGGCCTAAACCCGGTCTAAACCTGGTCTAAACCCGGTCTAAACTCGGTCTAAACTCGGTCTAAACCCGGTCTCAACACGGCCTAAACTCGGTCTAAACCTGGTCTAAACCCGGTCTAAACTCGGTCTCAACACGGCCTAAACCCGGTCTAAACCTGGTCTAAACCCGGTCTAAACTCGGTCTCAACACGGCCTAAACCCGGTCTAAACCTGGTCTAAACCCGGTCTAAACTCGGTCTAAACTCGGTCTAAACCCGGTCTAAACTCGGTCTCAACACGGCCTAAACCCGGTCTAAACCTGGTCTAAATTCGATCTAAACCCGGTCTAAACTCGGTCTAAACTCGGTCTAAACTCGGTCTAAACCCGGCCTAAACTCGGTCTAAACCCGGTCTAAACTCGGTCTAAACTCGGCCTAAACTCGGTCTAAACCCGGTCTAAACTCGGTCTAAACTCGGTCTAAACCCGGCCTAAACTCGGTCTAAACCCGGTCTAAACTCGGTCTAAACTCGGCCTAAACTCGGTCTAAACCCGGTCTAAACTCGGTCTAAATTTGGTCTAAACCCGCCCCAAACTCGGCCTAAACCCGGTCTAAACTCGGTCTAAACTCGGTCTAAACTCGGTCTAAACTCGGTCTATCCTCGGTCTAAACTTGGTCTAAACTCGGTCTAAACTCGGTCTAAACCTGGTCTAAACCCGGTCTAAACTCGGTCTAAACTCTGTCTAAACTCGGTCTAAACCTGGTCTAACCTCGGTCTAAACTCGGTCTAAACTCGGTCTAAACCTGGTCTAAACTCGGTCTAAACCCAGTCTGAACTCGGTCTAAACCCGGTCTAAACCTGGTCTAAACTCGGTCTAAAGCCGGTCTAAACCTGGTCTAAACTCGGTCTAAACCCGGTCAAAACTCGGTCTAAATTTGGTCTAAACCTGGTCTAAACCCAGTCTAAACCTGGCCTAAACTCGGTCTAAAGCTGGTCTAAAGCCGGTCTAAATTCGGTCTAAACCTGGTCTAAACTCGGTCTAAACCCGGTCTAAACTCGGTCTAAACCTGGTCTAAACCCGGGCTAAACCTGGTTTAAACCCGGTCTAAACCCGGTCTAAACTCGGTCTAAACCTGGTCTAAACCCGGGCTAAACCTGGTCTAAACTCGGTCTAAACCTGGTCTAAACCCGGGCTAAACCTGGTCTAAACTCGGTCTAAACCCGGTCTAAACCCGGGCTAAACCTAGCCTAAACTCGGTCTAAACCCGGTCTAAACTCAGTCTAAACCTGGTCTAAACCCGGGCTAAACCTAGCCTAAACTCGGTCTAAACCCGGTCTAAACCTGGCCTAAACTCGGTCTAAACTCGGTCTAAACTCGGTCTAAACTCGGTCTAAACCTGGTCTAAACCCGGGCTAAACCTGGCCTAAACTCGGTCTAAACCCGGTCTAAACCTGGCCTAAACTCGGTCTAAACTCGGTCTAAACCTGGTCTAAACTCGGTCTAAACCTGGCCTAAACTCGGTCTAAATCCGGTCTAAACCCGGTCTAAACCCGGTCTAAACCTGGTCTAAACTCAGTCTAAACTCGGCCTAAACTCGGTCTAAACCCGGTCTAAACCTGGTCTAAACTCGGTCTAAAGCCGGTCTAAACCTGGTCTAAACTCGGCCTAAACCCGGTCTAAACCTGGTCTAAACTCGGTCTAAACTGGGTCTAAAGCCGGTCTAAACCTGGTCTAAACTCGGGCTAAACCTAGCCTAAACTCGGTCTAAACCCGGTCTAAACTCGGTCTAAACCTGGTCTAAACCCGGTCTAAACTCGGTCTGAACTCGGTCTAAACCCGGTCTAAACTCGGTCTAAACCTGGTCTAAACCTGGTCTAAACCCGGTCTAAACCTGGCCTAAACTTGGTCTAAACTCAGCCTAAACTCGGTCTAAACTCGGTCTAAACCTGGTCTAAACTCGGTCTAAAGCCGGTCTAAACTCGGTCTAAACCTGGTCTAAACTCGGTCTAAACCCGGTCTAAACTCGGTCTAAACCCGGTCTAAACTCGGTCTAAACCTGGTCTAAACCTGGTCTAAACCCGGTCTAAACCTGGCCTAAACTTGGTCTAAACTCAGCCTAAACTCGGTCTAAACTCGGTCTAAACCTGGTCTAAACTCGGTCTAAAGCCGGTCTAAACTCGGTCTAAACCTGGTCTAAACTCGGTCTAAACCCGGTCTAAACTCGGTCTAAACCCGGTCTAAACTCGGTCTAAACCTGGTCTAAACCAGGGCTAAACCTGGCCTAAACTCGGTCTAAACCCGGTCTAAACTCGGTCTAAACCCGGTCTAAACTCGGTCTAAACCCGGTCTAAACTCGGTCTAAACCCGGTCTAAACTCGGTCTAAACTCGGTCTAAACTCGGTCTAAACCTGGCCTAAACCCGGTCTAAACTCGGTCTAAACCCGGTCTAAACTCAGTCTAAACTCAGCCTAAACTCGGCCTAAACCCGGTCTAAACCTGGTTTACACTCGGTCTAAACTTGGTCTAAAGCCGGTCTAAACCTGGTCTAAACTCGGGCTAAACCTGGTCTAAACCCGGGCTAAACCTGGTCTAAACCCGGTCTAAACCCGGTCTAAACCCGGTCTAAACCCGGGCTAAACCTGGTCTAAACTCGGTCTAAACCCGGTCTAAACTCAGCCTAAACTCGGTCTAAACCTGGTCTAAACTCAGTCTAAACCCGGTCTAAACTCGGTCTAAACCTGGTCTAAACCTGGTCTAAACTCGGTCTAAACCCGGTCTAAACTCGATCTAAACCTGGTCTAAACCCGGTCTAAACCTGGCCTAAACTTGGTCTAAACTCAGCCTAAACTCGGTCTAAACTTGGCCTAAACTCGGTCTAAACCTGGTCTAAACTCGGTCTAAACCTGGCCTAAACTCGGTCTAAACCTGGTCTAAACTCGGTCTAAACTCGGTCTAAACTCGGTCTAAACTCGGTCTAAACTCGGTCTAAATTCGGTCTCAACTTGGCCTAAATCCGGTCTAAACTTGGTCTAAAACCGGTCTAAACCTGGTCTAAACTTGGTCTAAACCTGGTCTAAACTCAGTCAAAACCTGGTCTAAACTCGGTCTAAACCTGGTCTAAACTCGGTCTAAACCTGGCCTAAACTCGGTCTAAACCTGGCCTAAACTCGGTCTAAACCTGGCCTAAACTCGGTCTAAACCCGGTCTAAACTCGGTCTAAACCTGGTCTAAACCCGGGCTAAACCTGGTCTAAACTTGGTCTAAACTTGGCCTAAACTCGGTCTAAACCTGGCCTAAACTCGGTCTAAACCCGCTCTAAACTCGGTCTAAACCCGGGCTAAACTCGGTCTAAACCTGGTCTAAACCCGGGCTAAACTCGGTCTAACCTGGCCTAAACTCGGTCAAAACTGGTCTAAACTCGGTCTAAACCCGGGCTAAACTCGGTCTAAACCCGGGCTAAACTCGGTCTCAACACGGCCTAAACCCGGTCTAAACCCGGGCTAAACTCGGTCTAACCTGGCCTAAACTCGGTCTAAACCTGGTCTAAACTCGGTCTAAACCTGGTCTAAACCCGGGCTAAACGTGGTCTAAACTCAGTCTAAACTTGGCCTAAACTCGGTCTAAACCTGGCCTAAACTCGGTCTAAACCCGGGCTAAACTCGGTCTAAACTCGGTCTAAACCCGGGCTAAACTCGGTCTCAACACGGCCTAAACCCGGTCTAAACCCGGGCTAAACTCGGTCTCAACACGGCCTAAACATGGTCTAAACCCGGGCTAAACGTGGTCTAAACTCAGTCTAAACTTGGCCTAAACTCGGTCTAAACCTGGCCTAAACTCGGTCTAAACCCGGTCTAAACTCGGTCTAAACCCGGGCTAAACCTGGCCTAAACCTGGTCTAAGCCCGGTCTAAACTCGGCCTAAACTCGGTCTAAACCCGGGCTAAACTCGGTCCAAACCCGGTCTAAACCTGGTCTAAACCCGGGCTAAACGTGGTCTAAACTCAGTCTAAACTTGGCCTAAACCCGGTCTAAACCTGGCCTAAACTCGGTCTAAACCCGCTCTAAACTCGGTCTAAACCCGGTCTAAACTCGGTCTAAACCTGGTCTAAACTCGGTCTAAACCTGGTCTAAACTCAGTCAAAACCTGGTCTAAACTCGGTCTAAACCTGGTCTAAACTCGGTCTAAACCTGGTCTAAACTCAGTCAAAACCTGGTCTAAACTCGGTCTAAACTCGGTCTAAACCTGGCCTAAACTCGGTCTAAACCTGGCCTAAACTCGGTCTAAACCTGGCCTAAACTCGGTCTAAACCCGGTCTAAACTCGGTCTAAACCTGGTCTAAACCCGGGCTAAACCTGGTCTAAACTTGGTCTAAACCTGGCCTAAACTCGGTCTAAACCCGCTCTAAACTCGGTCTAAACCCGGGTTAAACTCGGTCTAAACCTGGTCTAAACCCGGGCTAAACTCGGTCTAACCTGGCCTAAACTCGGTCAAAACTGGTCTAAACCCGGGCTAAACTCGGTCTAACCTGGCCTAAACTCGGTCTAAACCTGGTCTAAACTCGGTCTAAACCTGGTCTAAACCCGGGCTAAACGTGGTCTAAACTCAGTCTAAACTTGGCCTAAACTCGGTCTAAACCTGGCCTAAACTCGGTCTAAACCCGGGCTAAACCTGGCCTAAACCTGGTCTAAGCCCGGTCTAAACTCGGCCTAAACTCGGTCCAAACCCGGTCTAAACCCGGTCCAAACTCGGCCTAAACTCGGCCTAAACCCGGGCTAAACCTGGCCTAAACTCAGTCTAAACTCGGCCTAAACTCGGTCTAAACCTGGTCTAAACTCGGTCTCTCTGTTCTGCAGTCATGTTTTATCTCGTCTTCAGTCCCTTCAGTCACGTCCGAGGCCAAACCGCTCCATAAAAATCATCTTTTCTGCTTTTTCTTTGCCTGAACTTTGCAAACTGAGTCCGGACTCTTGGCTCGGGCCGAACACACCAAAGGACAACAGCCTCATGAATCATGCACACGAGGTGAAGGAAGCATCGCGCTAACGGTGGCTACAGGTGGAATTCTGCACCGGCAGCTCGGAGTGGAGGGTGAGTGGAGGGTGAGTGGAGGGTGAGTGGAGGGTGAGTGGAGGGTTTGTGGAGGGTTGGAGGTCCCTGGTGTCACCTGCAGCCGCAGAAACGCTGGAGCAGGATAAAGCCAGACTCCGAAATGAGCCGGGGAAGGTTAAGGCGCCGAGTGAAATGTCTGCGGACACAGATAAATATTGCAAATCAATTCGAGCAAAGGTAAACGCAGCATCGTGCGCGCGGCGTCGGACTGTTTCTGAACAGACTTTTCAGGCAGGAGAATAATAAATGAACGGTTTGCGGTGTTATGGACGAAAGTGTCTGAGGCGCGTAAATATTGGACAGGAATTCAACCCGGGCTGAAGCTAATGGGAAAAGCGGAGTTTGTTTGGAAAAGTCGGAACGCCGCGGTCGCGCTAACGGCTACAGAGCGCGAGTCTGTGGAGTTTTAAATATTACACAGCTTCAATATAAACAAAACAACTCTGAAAACTCTCGGCCCTGAGCGGGAGACGGAAAAACATCTTTGTTTTTTACCCAAAACAAAAACTTAAGCCTCAGGAGCAGCAGCTCTACCCCGAGCTCCTCCTGTAGGACAGAGCTCCTCCTCAGACTTTGCAGCGGAAACTCACAAAACCCAAAACTCAAGATCATAAAGAGAGAAGGACCCGGGATCACTGACACATCTACATAGAGACGTGTAAATACTGACACATCTACACAGAGACGTGTAAATACTGACACATCTACACAGAGACGTGTAAATACTGACACATCTACACAGAGACGTGTAAATACTGACACATCTACACAGAGACGTGTAAATACTGACACATCTACACAGAGACGTCTCTGTGTAGATGTGTCAGTATTTACACGTCTCTATGTAGATGTGTCAGTATTCCAACACTTTTTAGTATCGTTATTCCGACATGTAATTTTTTTTTGAGAGTTGTGATGTTCGTGCTGCGCTGCCTTCATTTTAGATCTGATATTTTCCCTATGGTCATTTTATAATCTATGACTTTGGTAATGTACCATCGGGTTGTGAAAAAGAAAGTGCAGAATACTGAACACTTCCGTACGCCATTAAAAAACAACTACAACCTGAGGGGAGGGGAAATCCAACCAGTTTCCAAATTGACCACTAAGCAATAAACCAGCACAAGTGAAGTCCTCCTTTTCCAGAGAACATCTCCACAGTGGAACAGGTCAGCAGAAGAGAAAAGTGAACTGGAGGAACCGCACCAAGAGCTCTGGGCTGCCCCTGCCAACGCTGAAAGACCCTGAGAGATCTGCATAACAACTCACTCACAGCAGGTTATCACACAGATGCAGACGCAGATGCAGACGCAGATACAGACGCAGCCGCAGATGCAGATACAGACGCAGATACAGACGCAGATACAGACGCAGACGCAGATACAGATGCAGACGCAGATGCAGACGCAGATACAGACGCAGACGCAGATACAGATGCAGATACAGACGCAGATACAGATGCAGATACAGACGCAGATGCAGATACAGATGCAGATACAGACGCAGATACAGACGCAGACGCAGATACAGATGCAGATACAGACGCAGACGCAGATACAGATGCAGATACAGACGCAGATGCAGATGCAGATACAGACGCAGATACAGACGCAGATACAGATGCAGATACAGATGCAGACGCAGATGCAGATACAGACGCAGATACAGATGCAGATACAGACGCAGACGCAGATGCAGATACAGACGCAGATGCAGACGCAGATACAGATGCAGACGCAGATAGACGCAGATACAGATGCAGACGCAGATAACAGACGCAGATATAGATGCAGACACAGATAACAGACGCAGATACAGATGCAGACACAGATACAGACGCAGATACAGACACAGATACAGACGCAGACGCAGATACAGACGCAGATGCAGACGCAGATACAGACGCAGACGCAGATACAGATGCAGATACAGACGCAGACGCAGATACAGATGCAGATACAGACGCAGACGCAGATGCAGATACAGACGCAGATACAGACGCAGATACAGACGCAGACGCAGATACAGATGCAGATACAGACGCAGACGCAGATACAGATGCAGATACAGACGCAGATGCAGATGCAGATACAGACGCAGATACAGACGCAGATACAGACGCAGATACAGATGCAGACGCAGATACAGACGCAGATACAGACGCAGATACAGACGCAGATACAGATGCAGATACAGACGCAGACGCAGATGCAGATACAGACGCAGATACAGACGCAGATACAGACGCAGACGCAGATACAGATGCAGATACAGACGCAGACGCAGATACAGATGCAGATACAGACGCAGATGCAGATACAGACGCAGATACAGACGCAGATACAGATGCAGATACAGATGCAGACGCAGATACAGACGCAGATACAGACGCAGATACAGACGCAGATACAGATACAGACGCAGATGCAGATGCAGATACAGACGCAGATACAGACGCAGATACAGACGCAGATACAGATGCAGATACAGACGCAGATACAGACGCAGATACAGATGCAGATACAGACGCAGATACAGACGCAGATGCAGACGCAGATACAGACGCAGACGCAGATACAGACGCAGATACAGATGCAGACGCAGATGCAGACGCAGATACAGACGCAGATACAGACGCAGATACAGATGCAGATACAGACGCAGATGCAGATACAGACGCAGATACAGATGCAGACGCAGATACAGACGCAGATACAGACGCAGATACAGACGCAGATACAGATACAGACGCAGATGCAGACGCAGATACAGACGCAGACGCAGATACAGACGCAGATACAGATGCAGATACAGACGCAGATACAGATGCAGATACAGATGCAGACGCAGATACAGACGCAGATACAGACGCAGATACAGATACAGACGCAGATGCAGACGCAGATACAGACGCAGACGCAGATACAGACGCAGATACAGACGCAGATACAGATGCAGACGCAGATGCAGACACAGATACAGACGCAGATACAGACGCAGATACAGATGCAGACGCAGATACAGATGCAGACGCAGATACAGATGCAGATACAGACGCAGATACAGATACAGACGCAGATACAGACGCAGATACAGACGCAGATACAGATACAGACGCAGGTACAGATGCAGACGCAGACACAGATGCAGACGCAGATACAGATGCAGACGCAGATGCAGATACAGACGCAGATACAGACGCAGATACAGATGCAGACTCAGATACAGATACAGACGCAGATACAGATGCAGACGCAGATACAGACGCAGATGCAGACGCAGATGCAGACACAGATACAGATGCAGACGCAGATAGACGCAGATACAGATGCAGACGCAGATAACAGACGCAGATACAGATGCAGACGCAGATAACAGACGCAGATACAGATGCAGACACAGATACAGACGCAGATACAGACGCAGATGCAGACGCAGATGCAGATACAGATGCAGATACAGACGCAGATACAGATGCAGATGCAGATACAGACGCAGATACAGACGCAGATACAGATGCAGATACAGATGCAGACGCAGATACAGACGCAGATACAGATACAGATGCAGATGCAGATACAGATACAGATGCAGATACAGATGCAGACGCAGATACAGATGCAGACGCAGATAACAGACCCAGACGCAGATACAGATGCAGATACAGACGCAGATACAGATGCAGACGCAGATACATACGCAGATACAGACACAGATACAGACGCAGATACAGATGCAGACGCAGATACAGATGCAGACGCAGATACAGATGCAGATACAGATGCAGACGCAGATACAGACGCAGACCCAGATACAGATGCAGACGCAGATACAGACACAGACGCAGATGCAGATACAGACACAGATACAGATGCAGATCCAGATACAGACGCAGATGCAGATACAGATACAGATGCAGATGCACACACAGATACAGACACAGATGCAGACGCAGATACAGACGCAGATACAGACACAGATGCAGACGCAGATGCAGACGCGGATGCAGACGCAGATACAGACGCAGATACAGACGCAGATGCAGACAGATGCAGATACAGACGCAGATACAGACGCAGATGCAGACAGATGCAGATACAGATGCAGATGCAGATCCAGACGCAGATCCAGACGCAGATACAGATGCAGATACAGACGCAGATGCAGACGCAGATACAGATGCAGATGCAGACGCAGATACAGACGCAGATACAGATGCAGATGCAGATGCAGACGCAGATACAGATACAGACGCAGACGCAGATACAGACGCAGATGCAGATCCAGATCCAGACGCAGATCCAGACGCAGATCCAGACGCAGATACAGGCGCAGATACAGACGCAGATACAGATACAGACGCAGATACAGACGCAGATGCAGACGCAGATACAGATACAGATGACTGTTTCCCACAGCACCGGCCCAAGCATCTTATGGGAGCGTAAAATATAAAGACTCACGTTCACATTATTCATGTCAGAAAAGCCAAATGTTGAAAAATAGTAAACTCGCGACCCGCGACTCGGACAAACAGCCTGGAGGAAGAGCAGCGTGTGGCCTAAACCAGGAGCATCGTGAGTGTCCTGGTCTTTCAGAACTGCACTGGATCTGGAGCTGAGTCCTGATTCCAGAGGGAGTGATTGACAGAGAGACATGTGCTCTGTTCGTGTCAGAACAAACATGGCTGTGTACAGGTGAAGAAGAAAGACGAAGAAAGAGCAGATTTCTGCAGCATCAACAATCGAAGCTCCAAACCCTCAAGTGATTCTGTTTATTTAGTTCTGAAGGATCCAGAGTTTTGGAGGGTTTTAGAGACACCTGTTCCAGATTGGCTCTGGACCCTCCCAGGACTGAGGTTTGTCACCCTCTGGTCCCGGTACAGAGTCTATTCTTCAAATCGCTGTAAATAAAACGTGTAATGTGTAAATAAAACGCGCTACCGCAGATCATTCATCGTGGATCAATTATCCACCGCTGTCAGACTGTACAACTCCTCTGTGCAATAATCATGTCTGTGCCACTACTGCACTGTTTTTGTACTTTCTTTATTTTATATATAGTATTTATATTTCAGTTCTCTTTGTAAATTTTGTACATACACTCATTCACTTTATATTATTATTATTATTATTATTTCTATTTTTATTATTATTTATCTTGATTGCGTCACACTTTTCCCCCTTTTTTGCACTAAACTGTCCTGGAGCTACTGTGACTGTTGAATTTCTCCACTGTGAGATCAGTAAAGTTCTGTCTTATCTGATCTGATCTGATCTCTCTTAAAAGTGAAAATGAGAAGGAAACGTGTAGAACTGGGTGAAAAGTCGCCTTTAAACAGATGTAAAGCTGTAAAAAGGCGTTTCAAACTCCTGGTGTAGGGGCAGCGGCGTCAGGACCGTGTGAGAATAATAATAATAATAAAAAAAAAGCAAATGTCCGGCAGGTGAGAGTTTACGCCGTTTTCGCTCTAAATGTCTGAGGACACATGAATTTTACATTTCAGTTCAAACGGGAAAACACCAAAAACACGAGGACGGTGGAATCTGGCTCTGAGGCTGAAACTGTTCAGCCTGAAACGTCTGCGGAGGAAAACTTCATGAATATTACAGGATGTGGCAGAGTGGTTAGCCCGCCCCTCAGCGAGGAGGCTGCAGGTTAGATTCCCTCAGACCTGAACTGAGATTTACCTGGAGATGTACACTACAGACTGGGTTAGACCTGGTTTAGTCCTGGTTTAGACCTGGTTTAGTCCTGGTTTAGTCCTGGTTTAGACCTGGTTTAGTCCTGGTTTAGTCCTGGTTTAGACCTGGTTTAGTCCTGGTTTAGTCCTGGTTTAGACCTGGTTTAGTCCTGGTTTAGTCCTGGTTTAGACCTGGTTTAGTCCTGGTTTAGACCTGGTTTAGTCCTGGTTTAGACCTGGTTTAGTCCTGGTTTAGTCCTGGTTTAGTCCTGGTTTAGACCTGGTTTAGTCCTGGTTTAGTCCTGGTTTAGTCCTGGTTTAGACCTGGTTTAGTCCTGGTTTAGACCTGGTTTAGTCCTGGTTTAGACCTGATTTAGTCCTGGTTTAGACCTGATTTAGTCCTGGTTTAGTCCTGGGTTAGTCCTGGTTTAGACCTGATTTAGTCCTGGTTTAGTCCTGGTTCAGTCCTGGTTTAGTCCTGGTTTATTCATGGTTTAGTCCTGGTTTAGTCCTGGTTCAGTCCTGGTTTAGTCCTGGTTTAGCTCTGGTTTAGTCCTGGTTTAGTCCTGGTTTAGTCCTGGTTTAGTCCTGGTTTAGACCTGGTTTATTCATGGTTTAGTCCTGGTTTAGTCCTGGTTTAGACCTGATTTAGTCCTGGTTTAGTCCTGGTTTAGTCCTGGTTTAGACCTGATTTAGTCCTGGTTTAGACCTGGTTTAGTCCTGGTTTAGTCCTGGTTTAGTCCTGGTTTAGACCTGGTTTAGTCCTGGTTTAGACCTGATTTAGTCCTGGTTTAGACCTGATTTAGTCCTGGTTTAGTCCTGGGTTAGACCTGGTTTAGTCCTGGTTTAGTCCTGGTTCAGTCCTGGTTTAGTCCTGGTTTAGTCCTGGTTTAGTCCTGGTTTAGTCCTGGTTCAGTCCTGGTTTAGTCCTGGTTTAGTCCTGGTTCAGTCCTGGTTTAGTCCTGGTTTAGTCCTGGTTTAGACCTGGTTTATTCATGGTTTAGTCCTGGTTTAGTCCTGGTTTAGACCTGGTTTAGTCCTGGTTTAGACCTGGTTTAGTCCTGGTTTAGACCTGATTTAGTCCTGGGTTAGTCCTGGGTTAGTCCTGGTTTAGACCTGATTTAGTCCTGGTTTAGTCCTGGTTTAGTCCTGGTTTAGTCCTGGTTTAGTCCTGGTTCAGTCCTGGTTCAGTCCTGGTTTAGTCCTGGTTCAGTCCTGGTTTAGTCCTGGTTTAGTCCTGATTCAGTCCTGGTTTAGTCCTGGTTTAGTCCTGGTTTAGTCCTGGTTTAGTCCTGGTTCAGTCCTGGTTCAGTCCTGGTTTAGTCCTGGTTCAGTCCTGGTTTAGTCCTGGTTTAGTCCTGATTCAGTCCTGGTTTAGTCCTGGTTTAGTCCTGGTTTAGTCCTGGTTCAGTCCTGGTTTAGTCCTGGTTCAGTCCTGGTTTAGTCCTGGTTTAGACCTGGTTTATTCATGGTTTAGTCCTGGTTCAGTCCTGGTTTAGACCTGATTTAGTCCTGGTTTAGTCCTGGTTTACTCCTGGTTTATTCATGGTTTAGTCCTGGTTTAGTCCTGGTTTAGTCCTGGTTCAGTCCTGGTTCAGTCCTGGTTTAGTCCTGGTTCAGTCCTGGTTTAGTCCTGGTTCAGTCCTGGTTTAGACCTGGTTTAGTCCGCTTTTAGTCCTGGTTCAGCCCTGGTTTATTCCTGCTTTAGTCCTGGTTCAGTCCTGGTTTAGACCTGTTTTAGACCTGTTTTAGTCCTGGTTTAGACCTGGTTTAGTCCTGGTTTAGTCCTGGTTTAGTCCTGGTTTAGTCCTGGTTCAGTCCTGGTTCAGTCCTGGTTTAGTCCTGGTTCAGTCCTGGTTTAGTCCTGGTTTAGTCCTGATTCAGTCCTGGTTTAGTCCTGGTTTAGTCCTGGTTTAGTCCTGGTTCAGTCCTGGTTTAGTCCTGGTTCAGTCCTGGTTTAGACCTGGTTTAGTCCTGGTTTAGTCCTGGTTCAGCCCTGGTTTATTCCTGCTTTAGTCCTGGTTCAGTCCTGGTTAAGACCTATTTTAGACCTGTTTTAGTCCTGGTTTAGTCCTGGTTTAGTCCTGGTCTCTCTAAATCCCGCTGGGGTCAGTCTGATGAAGCCCGTTGACCTTTGACCTCTGCTGAACTCATGAATCGAGTCATGAAGTCCGGACTCCAATTCCCATCATGCCCCGGGCTCATGTTTAATGCACGCGCTCAGTTTGACCCGAGCCGCCGATCGATGCAGAATAATGGACTGAGTTTGGGCTTCAGTCCAGTTTAACGCTTCAGCTGTGACTAAAGCTGCACTGCGGAACTTCCACCGCGGAACTTCCACCGCGGAACTTCCACCGCTGAACTTCCACCGCGGAACTTCCACCGCTGAACTTCCACCGCGGAACTTCCACCGCGGAACTTCCACCGCGGAACTTCCACCGCGGAACTTCCACCGCGGAACTTCCACCGCGGAACTTCCACCGCTGAACTTCCACCGCGGAACTTCCACCGCGGAACTTCCACCGCGGAACTTCCACCGCTGAACTTCCACCGCGGAACTTCCACCGCGGAACTTCCACCGCTGAACTTCCACCGCTGAACTTCCACCGCTGAACTTCCACCGCGGAACTTCCACCGCGGAACTTCCACCGCTGAACTTCCACCGCGGAACTTCCACCGCTGAACTTCCACCGCGGAACTTCCACCGCGGAACTTCCACCGCGGAACTTCCACCGCGGAACTTCCACCGCTGAACTTCCACCGCGGAACTTCCACCGCGGAACTTCCACCGCTGAACTTCCACCGCTGAACTTCCACCGCGGAACTTCCACCGCGGAACTTCCACCGCTGAACTTCCACCGCGGAACTTCCACCGCTGAACTTCCACTGTGGAACTTTCCCTCTCAGGGTCCGGCACCTGCTCGTCTCCATGGAGATGTTCTTACTCTGTCTGGAATATTTCGCAGTGCGGCTTTAAGCAGGTCCTCTGCACAGATCTGACCCATCTCCTGCCTGTTTCCATGGAGACAGTTTAGCTTAAAGCCACACTCTGAAACATTCCAATAACATTTGCACCAAAGTGTTTACATAACTTTTCTGGTTCAGGGTTCATCTTGGTGGTGTTTGGTCTCCATGGAGACAGATGCGTTTAATGCCACACTGCAAAAAAAGGCCTATAAAAATAATTTAAAAATACAAATTTTGAGGTAAAAATGTCCTATTTTAAGTGAAATTTTCTGCCAGTGCAGTAAGAAATTTTCACTTACCAAGTTTCCTTAAAACCAGACGAAATCTGAATCTTGTTCTAAGCAGAAAACACGAGTTTCAAGTATTTATGGACAGATTTTTCCCCTTATTGGTTTGAGAAGGAAGTTAAAGAGGCTGAACCTGGACTGAGTTCATATAAAAAGTGCTGAGAATAAGTTGTAATATCGAGATAAGATAAATCAGGATGAAATATCTTGAAACAAGTAGAAAAAACTCATCTTATAACAGAATCTTAAAATGGATCTTTTAAGATGAATCTGCTTAATTCAAGTCAGTTTAACTATGTTAGAAAATCCTTTTTTGCAGTGCACACTGTGGAACATTCTGGACAAAGCAAAAGCGTCTCCATGGAGACGAGGACAGAAGCTCAGTTTCCCCTCGTCACAAACACCAGGAGTCGTGTTTGTTTCACGTTTGTCTCTTTATTATTCGTCTGTTACATCTACAAAGCCCCAAACGCTCTGCTCCACCTCGTGATGTCATCAAGTGAATTTAGTGTAATGTTCGATAAGATTAAATAATATTTCATCACAAATGTTTAAGATGCTCCGATGCTGCTGGAAACACTCAGGGTTTAGTTTAACCCCTGAAGACCTGAGGGCAGGTTTAGGACATTTCTCCTCAATGTTGCTTTTCAAACTGCCCCTTTTACCCCTAATGAAGTGTTCTACCTCCTTTTGTTCAGTCCAACCTGTTATTTCACAATCTGCTGCTGTAGTTGTGTCATGAGGCTGTGAGAAAAGCTACAGGACCAGAAATAGAGATGAAAAAAAAAAAACAGAAAATAAAATTCACACTCTTTTATACAAAACCCACAGCAAACATGTAGAAACAACTTTTTGGACATAAAAATGCTTAATTTAGGGCCTGAGCTACAAAAATGCAAAATCTCAAGTCTGTAAGTAAATTAAAAATCTCCTTATTGCCCTAAAAACAAAAAAAGTGCAGTGGCTCCATGACTTTCCTGGTCCAGTCCTGGAAACAGCTCCTGTCAGGACCACGGCCAGAGCCACAGCACTTCTGCATTTCCAGGGTGGAAATTACATTTGGATTTGTTCATTTGGACTGAAATAAACCTTTAAATAAAAATAGAAAGAGATGCACAATTACACACACCAAGATGTGTCATTTTCCATGTGTGTGAGAATTAACTCCACTTAGAGCGACTTTTTCCCTCGTTCTAAACACACACAGTCAGAGGAGTCGACCATCTTGACTCACTTCACTCTTTGGCAAAGTTTGGCTCCATCAAAATGGACGGAGCGCATGAGTTTGGGGAAAACAAAGTTCCTGTTGGACACTCGTTTTGCTCCCGTCATCACACAGCGTGAGTGTGACGTAGGATAAAGCCGCAGAAATGTACGGAAACCTCTATGTCTGCACTTTCAGAGGGGAAAAGGACGTTTCTGTCTGTTACACTTACAAAGTTCTGCAGTTATAGAAACATGTTCCTCTGAGTCGTGGACGATGTCGTCGAGTCTTCAGAGTTAAAGTGTTTCAACATCCATCTTCTCCCCCTTATTCCCGCTGGGTCGTGGGGGCAGTTTGCTGCCCAATCCTCACAGCCCCTGACCCCCTCTGCAGGTGGAGCCACAGGAGGAAGTGTTTGAACAAATAAAAATAAATAAAAACAGGCAGAAAAAGAATAAATTATTCTTTTGTTTCTGTTGAGCAAAGTTCAGCACAAAATCACCACATCTGAAGCTTTATAAGACTCAGAATCTGCATGAAATAAAATACTTTTTCCTCTTTAGGGAAGGTTTAAACAGGGACTAATACTTCTATGTGATACTTTTACTTTGGTATTTTTGGCTCTGGTATCTGTACTTTTATTTATTTACTTTGAGCTGTGGAAATCATCAGATGTGTTTGTTTTTTAAGTCCTCTTAGATCAGGGTCTTTTATCATGGGGCAACATGAGAAACAGAAAATATTGTGTTTTGCCAAAATTCTGAAGTCAGTTCTGCAGAATATTAATTGTATTTCTTTCTAAAAAGCTGTAAATCTCTTTGTTCTGACGAGCTCAGACTGGAGAGTTTAAGACAAAACAATGAAAAGGTGAAGCTGCTGAACAAACATGTCATTTTAAAAACACGTCTAAAATAAAAGCAGCTTTAGTCCAGGCGTGAGGTAAATTATAAAATATGTTTATTTTGTAATTCACGGGGTTCTCGCTCTTTTCCAAACTTTTCCATGACTTTTCCATGACCTGAAGTGAGTTTTCCAGGACTTTACGGCTCCTACATGTGCAGAACTGAGCGGAGTTTCGGACTAAATCTGAAATCTGAACCTTTTCCTCTCACTTCATGGTTTGGTTTAGAGTTTTTCACATTCTGAATCCTGTCGCCGCGTTTGTGTCTCTGTTAAACTGCTCCATCAGCTGAGCAGAAATGACGTCCTATAATTACCACAGAAATAATCATGAACAATTTTAGAAATAAACTCACACAAATGAAACTGTCACAGCTCAAAACAGCACAAACCAAATACAAACGATTGACATCATTTTCTTCTGTTTTGAGGCTGTTTCACATTCTGAGGTTCTGGACGACGTCATCGACCAAAATAAAACTGTGAATATCTGAAGAACCAGAATCACAAACTGAACTTTCTGCAGCACAAACGACTGACACAGTTTTTGTAGGTTTGAGTTTGAGGCGACTTCAGCAGCTTCAGGTCTGAGGAGCAGAAACAGGAGTCTGATTTAAATCAGGAGCAGGAACAGTGTGAGTCTAGAACAGCTGCAGATTATTAATAATAATGAGATGTGCATGAGGTAAAAGTCCTTCAGAGTCCTTCAGAGTCCTTCAGAGTCCTTCAGAGTCCTTCAGAGTCCTTCAGAGTCCTTCAGAGTCCTTCAGAGTACTTCAGAGTACTTCAGAGTCCTTCAGAGTCCTTCAGAGTCCTTCAGAGTCCTTCAGAGTCCTTCAGAGTCCTTCAGAGTCCTTCAGAGTCCTTCAGAGTCCTTCAGAGTCCTTCAGAGTCCTTCAGAGTCCTTCTGAATCCTTCAGAACTTCAGAGTCCGTCAGAGTCCTTCAGAGTCCGTCAGAGTCCGTCAGAGTCCTTCAGAGTCCGTCAGAGTCCGTCAGAGTCCTTCAGAGTCCTTCAGAGTCCTTCTAAGTCCTTCTAAGTCCTTCTAAGTCCTTCTAAGTCCTTCAGAGTCCTTCAGAGTCCTTCAGAGTCCTTCAGAGTCCTTCAGAGTCCTTCAGAGTCCTAGAGTCCTTCAGTGTCCTTTAGTCCTTCAGAGTCCTTTAGAGTCCTTTAGAGTCCTTTAGTCCTTCAGAGTCCTTCAGAGTCCTTCAGAGTCCTTCAAAGTCCTTCAAAGTACGTCAGAGTCCTTCAGTACTTCAGAGTCCTTCAGAGTCCTTTAGTCCTTCAGAGTCCTTCAAAGTCCTTCAAAGTACGTCAGAGTCCTTCAGTACTTCAGAGTCCTTCAGAGTCCTTTAGTCCTTCAGAGTCCTTCAGAGTCCTTCAGAGTCCTTTAGTCCTTCAGAGTCCTTCAGAGTCCTAGAGTCCTTCAGTGTCCTTTAGTCCTTCAGAGTCCTTTAGAGTCCTTTAGAGTCCTTTAGTCCTTCAGAGTCCTTCAGAGTCCTTCAAAGTCCTTCAAAGTACGTCAGAGTCCTTCAGTACTTCAGAGTCCTTCAGAGTCCTTTAGTCCTTCAGAGTCCTTCAAAGTCCTTCAAAGTACGTCAGAGTCCTTCAGTACTTCAGAGTCCTTCAGAGTCCTTCAGAGTCCTTCAGAGTCCTTCAGAGTCCTTCAGAGTCCTAGAGTCCTTCAGTGTCCTTTAGTCCTTTAGAGTCCTTTAGAGTCCTTTAGTCCTTCAGTCCTTCAGAGTCCTTCAGAGTCCTTCAAAGTCCTTCAAAGTACGTCAGAGTCCTTCAGTACTTCAGAGTCCTTCAGAGTCCTTTAGTCCTTCAGAGTCCTTCAGAGTCCTTCAAAGTACGTCAGAGTCCTTCAGTACTTCAGAGTCCTTCAGAGTCCTTTAGTCCTTCAGAGTCCTTCAGTCCTTCAGAGTCCTTCAGAGTCCGTCAGAGTCCGTCAGAGTCCGTCAGAGTTCGTCAGAGTCCGTCAGAGTCCGTCAGAGTCCTTCAGAGTCCTTCAGAGTCCTTCAGTCCTTGTGTCCTCCTCCCTCTCGTTCTTAATCTTCGTCTGTGATTCTCATAAAGGTCACATAAAGGTCACAGTGGATCCTCCGTCGGCACTCGAGGTAAATGCAGATCAGACGCACTAATGTCCCTGAAACGTGACCAATCAGAGCGCGGCGCCGCCCAGAGGCATGATGGGAAGGAGACATCAGACTCGCCTTAAGGAGACATGAGAGGAGACGAGGGAGCAGGGTTAAGGAGGAAACGGCTGCTCCCATTGGTTAGTGCAGCTGTCAATCAAAGCACTGAGGAGGCGGGGTTTAACACAGGACTAAACCAGGACTGAACCAGGACTGAACCAGGACTGAACCAGGACTAAACCAGGACTAAACCAGGACTAAACCAGGACTGAACCAGGACTAAACCGGGACTGAACCGGGACTAAACCGGGACTAAACCGGGACTAAACAGGACTAAACCGGGTCTAAACCGGGACTAAACCGGGACTAAACCGGGACTAAACCAGGTCTAAACCAGGACTAAACCGGACTAAACCAGGACTAAACCAGGACTAAACCAGGACTAAACGGGACTAAACCAGGACTGAACCAGGACTGAACCAGGACTGAACCAGGACTAGTCCAGGGGGCTCTGTGGAGCCGAGGGCCTGAGCAGGTCTGTCTCACACTGAAACATTTTCAGACATTTGCTCGTCACCTGAACATTAACCGTTTTACTTTCTAGGTTTTTTGACACCGAAACCAAGGTTTTGCTGTAAAGCTTACAGCAACTAGCATGCTAACGCACACATCCTGGGTTTAACAATCAATAAAACCCTTCATAATTATATCTGACATGTTTGGCTCAAAGGCACAGGAGAAACTGCAGTTCTGTCCCTGTAAAGTTTGCTTTCACTGTAAGTTCTGTGCAGTTCGACGGGGGAAGTTGCCGGTGTGATTCCCGTTGCCGTTCGTTTCCTGCCGTCGTGCTCTCGGGCAGGACTCAGCGCGGGACCGCGGCGTTTTCTACAATTAGAGATATCGACAGTTTAAACAGTGCTCAGATTTGTGTGGCCGAACACCTCAGGCTGAACTCGTAACGATTTCCTGTCCCCGTCCTTAGTCCGAGTCTGGGGTGGTCCTGGTTTATGCTAACGCCCCATCGACCCGAGCCTTACAGTCCACGAGCAGGGATTAGGCCCCCGGGGGCCTCAGCCTGACAGGACAGAACCAGGGAACAGTCTGCACGAGACACAGACTAAAGATGAACTACTACTACACCAGGACTAAACTAGGACTAAACCTGGACTAAACCAGGACTAAACATCGATCTGAGCCTTACAGTCCAGGAGCAGGGATTAGGCCCCCGGGGGCCTCAGCCTGACAGGACAGAACCAGGACACGATGTGCAGAGGTAAAGTGACTAAAGCAGTCGGTCTGTGACGATAATCAATAAATCGATTAATCGCACAGTAACTTTTAACGAGCTCAATCATTTGTGTTTGTTTCCCTCGTGTCTCTGGATCATGTAGAGAATGAACCTGAACAAACAGCAGCAGGAGCCGAGGAGAGCCGAGGAGAGCCGGAAGGAGCCGGAAGGAGCCGGAAGGAGCCGGAAGGAGCCGGAAGGAGCCGGAAGGAGCCGGAAGGAGCCGGAAGGTCTGGTCTAACCCTGGTCCTGTCTGTATCTGTACCTCTGGCCTTTTTCTGCAGCTCTCACCTCAGCAACCCCAGTTTAAACCAGGACTAAACCAGGTCTAACCCTGGTTTTATTTTTATTTTTTATGGTCTTGGCCTCATCCCGGACTCGAGCGGATTTGGACTTAGCCTGGTTTCGGTCCTGAAGGCGCTTGGACTTGTTCTTGTCGAAATAAATGTGGAAAACGACAAAGATGGTCTTGATTTGGTCTCGATGGGCCATGGTCTTGGTCTTGGTCTTGTCTCGGGACCCTGTGGTCTGGTCCTGGTCTTGTCTCAAGACCCTGTGGTCTGGTCTTGGTCTTGTCTCGGGACCCTGTGGTCTGGTCTTGGTCTTGTCTCGGGACCCTGTGATCTGGTCTTGGTCTTGTCTCGGGACCCTGTGATCTGGTCTTGGTCTTGTCTCGGGACCCTGTGATCTGGTCTTGGTCTTGTCTCGGGACCCTGTGATCTGGTCTTGGTCTTGTCTCGGGACCCTGTGATCTGGTCTTGGTCTTGTCTCGGGACCCTGTGATCTGGTCTTGGTCTTGTCTCGGGACCCTGTGATCTGGTCTTGGTCTTGTCTCGGGACCCTGTGATCTGGTCTTGGTCTTGTCTCGGGACCCTGTGATCTGGTCTTGGTCTTGTCTCGGTCTCGGGACCCTGTGATCTGGTCTTGGTCTTGGTCTTGTCTCGGGACCCTGTGATCTGGTCTTGGTCTTGTCTCGGGACCCTGTGATCTGGTCTTGGTCTTGTCTCGGGACCCTGTGATCTGGTCTTGGTCTTGTCTCGGTCTCAGGACCCTGTGATGTGGTCTTGGTCTTGTCTCGGTCTCAGGACCCTGTGATCTGGTCTTGGTCTTGGTCTCGGTTCATGCGGTTTTGACCAGAACATGACCTGGTCCTTCTGCTTTTGTCCATGAGCAGCTCCAGCGTCGAATCCACCACACGGTCTTTATATCTGTCCAAGGTCAAACCAGGTTTAAACCAGGACTAAACCAGGTCTCAGTCTGGTCTAACCCTAGTCCTAGTCCTGTCCTAGTCCTGGTCCAGCCCTGGTCTTCCCCCGGTCCCTCTCTGGCCCTCGCTGTCTGTACCTCAGGCCTTTGTGTATAACCACACTGCCGAACTGTCCGACCAAGCTTAAACCAGGACTAATCCGGGACTAAACCTGCTCTTGCACTGGTCTAAACCCGGTCTAACCCTGGTCCTAGTCCTGTGTTAGTCCTGGCCCAGCCCAGTCTCCATCTGCACCTCAGTCCTTTCTCTAGACCTCTCTCCTAATCACCCACACGGTCTTTCCGGGCAAGGGCGGGACGACAAGGGCAGGACGACGTAGACGACGTGGATGACGTGAACAGGCAGGACGAGGACGCAGAACAAAGGACAAGGACAGGACTAAGTACTGGGGCTGATTAGACACTGAGCTGCAGGTGAAGCTCACTGCAGCATGAGCCCAACCAGGCCCAAGAGGAGCAGTCTAAACCCGGTCTAAACCCGGTCTAAACCTGGTCTAAACCCGGTCTAACCCTGGTCTAAACCCGGTCTAACCCTGGTCTAAACCCGGTCTAACCCTGGTCTAAACCCAGTCTAACCCTGGTCTAAACCCAGTCTAACCCTGGTGCAGCCCCGGTCTAACCCTGGTCCTGGTCCAGCCCTGGTCTAACCCTGGTCCTGGTCCAGCCCCGGTCTTCCCCCGGTCCGTCCCAGGGCCTCTCGGCGTGCACCCCTGGCCTTTGCGCGGCTCTAATTAGCGGCGCTGCCTTGCTCGGGCTCCGGGGGGACCGGCGCTTCTGTCTGCGCAGGATTAGTTTTCTCATTTAGCCCATGATCTTGGGCTCCTCCCCGGCTCTTTCCCGACGCTCCGACCTTCCGTAATTAAGTCCCGCGGGCCCGTTATTGGCAGCAACCGTTAGCCGTTAGCGTTAGGGGAGCGCCGCTAATTACAACCGCTACGGTAATCTGTGCGAAAAGAAGCCAGAGGAGGAGAAGAAGAGACTGACTGACAGAAACGCCACGGATCCGCTAATGCTAATGCAGAGAGCCCAGGAGAGGAGGAGAGGAGGAGGAGAGGAGAGGAGAGGAGGAGGAGGAGAGGAGAGGAGGAGGAGAGGAGAAGAGGAGAAGAGGAGAGGAGGAGACATTAAGGAGAGGAGGAGGAGAGAGGAGAGGGAGGAGGAGGAGAGGAGAGGAGGATCATTACATCAGAGAGAGGAGGAGATATTACACCATTACCATTATTACATTATATATTACTATTAAAGGAGGATTTATTATTATCATTACTAAACACATTATTATTTATTAATTACTATTACTAAACACATTGACATTAGAACACATTATTAAACACTGATGACGATTATTACATTATCATTATCATTTACTCATTATCATTATTACCATTCATTATCATTACCATTACCACGATTAATTATCATTACTATTAATTACTTCATTAATTTACCATTGATACTATTAACATTAATCATTACGATGATTAATATTATTATTACGTTACTATTATCATTTACTATTACACCATTACTATCATTATTAACTATCATTAATATCATTACCATTATCATTACTATCGACATTTACTATTACTATCATTATCATTTTACTACTATTACTATCATTACCATTAATACCATCATTACATATCATTACTACGACGACATTAATATTATCATTACTATCATTACATCATCATTGACATTATCATTAACTATCATTAATTAATCATTAATTACTATTACCATTATCATTAATTACTATCATCATTACTATCACCATTAATACCATTATCATCATTACCATTACTATTACCATTATCAATACTATCATTACCACTTATCATTACCATCATCATTACCATTATCATAATACCACTACCATCATTACTATCACATCATTATCATTACTATCATCATCACTATCAATACCATCACTATCACTACTAATAATTAATTATCATACCATTACTGACTAATACTATCATTACTACTACATCATTAATTACTATCATCATTACTATCATTAATATCATTATTCATTATCATCATTTTTACTACTATCATTACCACTAATACTATAACTCATTACTACTATCATTATCATAATTACCATCATTAATACTATTACTATCAACCATTAACTATCATTTGATTACTAATACTATATCATTACTATCATCATTACTATTATCATTACTTACCATTACCATCATTACCATTAATACTAATACTACTAACTATCATCATTTTTACTAACACTAATACTATCAATCATTACTATCAATACTATCACAGGACATTTCATTACTACCAAGGAGGAGAGAGACTATCATTACTAGGCCATACTAAGATGAGAGGACTAGAGGAGACTATTAATGATTACTACTATCATTTCAGACTATCATTACGATACTATTACTACTATTTGAGACTAAAGATTATTACTATTAGGAGAGGAGGAGAGAGGAGAGGAGAAGAGAGGAGAGGGAGGAGGGAGGAGGAGAGGAGAGAAGGAGGAGAGGAGAGGAGGAGAGGAGATGAGGGGGAGAGGAGGAGGAGGAGAGGAGAGGAGAGGAGGAGAGGAGAGGAGAGGAGGATGAGGAAGAGAGGAGGATGAGGAGGAGAGGAGAGGAGGAGGAGAGGGGAGGAGAGGAGGATGAGGAGGAGAGGAGAGGAGGAGGATGAGGAGAGGAGGAGAGGAGAGGAGGAGAGGACACGAGAGGTGGAGGAGGAGGTGGAGAGGAGGAGATGAGGAGGAGAGGAGGAGGAGGAGAGGAGATGAGAGGAGGAGAGGAGGAGGAGGAGAGGAGAGGAGGAGGAGAGGAGAAGGAGGGGAGGAGGAGAGGAGGAGAGGAGAGGAGGAGAGGAGAGGGGAGGAGAGGAGGAGGAGAGGAGGAGGAGAGGAGGAGAGGAGAGGAGGAGGAAGAGAGGAGGAGAGGAGATGAGAGGAGGAGATCCTGATCATTTTTCCCACAGATCCTGATAATTTTTCTCGCAGATCCTGATCACTTTTCCCGCAGATCCTGATCACTTTTCCCGCAGATCCTGATCACTTTTCCCGCAGATCCTGATCATTTTCCCCGCAGATCCTGATCATTTTTCCCGCAGATCCTGATCACTTTTCCCGCAGATCCTGATCACTTTTCCCGCAGATCCTGATCACTTTTCCCGCAGATCCTGATCATTTTCCCTGCAGATCCTGATCATTTTCCCTGCAGATCCTGATCATTTTTCCCGCAGATCCTGATCACTTTTCCCACAGATCCTGATCATTTTTCTCGCAGATCCTGATCACTTTTCCCGCAGATCCTGATCATTTTTCCCGCAGATCCTGATCACTTTTCCCGCAGATCCTGATCATTTTCCCTGCAGATCCTGATCATTTTCCCTGCAGATCCTGATCACTTTTCCCGCAGATCCTGATCACTTTTCCCGCAGATCCTGATCACTTTTCCCGCAGATCCTGATCATTTTCCCTGCAGATCCTGATCATTTTCCCTGCAGATCCTGATCATTTTTCCCACAGATCCTGATCATTTTTCCCGCAGATCCTGATCATTTTTCTCGCAGATCCTGATCACTTTTCCCGCAGATCCTGATCTTTTTTCCCGCAGATCCTGATCATTTTTCCCACAGATGCTGATTTTTCCCAGAGATCCTGATCATTTTCCCCACAGATCCTGATCATTTTTCCCACAGATGCTGATCATTTTTCCCACAGATCCTGATAATTTTTCCTGATCATTTTCCCCGCAGATCCTGATCATTTTCCCCGCAGATCCTGATCATTTTTCCCGCAGATCCTGATCATTTTTCCCGCAGATCCTGATCATTTTTCCCGCAGATCCTGATCATTTTTCCCACAGATCCTGATCATTTTTTCCGCAAATCCTGATTATTTTTCCCGCAGATCCTGATCATTTTTCCCACAGATCCTGATCATTTTTCCGCAGATCCTGATCATTTTTCCCGCAGATCCTGATCATTTTTCCCACAGATCCTGATCATTTTTCCGCAGATCCTGATCATTTTTCCCGCAGATCCTGATAATTTTTCCCACAGATCCTGATCATTTTTCCGCAGATCCTGATCATTTTTCCCGCAGATCCTGATCATTTTTCCCACAGATCCTGATCATTTTTTCCCGCAGATCCTGAACATTTTTCCTGCAGATCCTCAGAAGATGCAGCAGACACACTGATCATGTGTCGTATTTAACTTCAGAGGAATAATTTAGGACATTTCAGGTAAAGCAACAAAAGCAAAACGAAAGTTGACGATAAGTTACACAGGGCAACTTTAAATCTCACACACCTTGAACCCAAACGAAGAGAAACACAGGAGGAGCAGGAGGAGAAGCAGGAGCAGCAGGAGGTGCAGAGGGGCCAAGCAGGGGTTTACTGAGGGGCTCCTGTCTCATGTTTTCAACAGGTCTGAGCCCTGGGACCCCAGGGGCCTCAGGGGGAGCCCGGCGCAGACAGAAACATGAGTCTAACTTAGAGCAAAGGGCTGTACAGGAGTCTGCAGTGCTCCTCCTCTCACCTCCTCCTCTCACCTCCTCCTCTCACCTCCTCCTCTCACCACCTCCTCCTCTCACCTCCTCCTCTCACCACCTCCTCTCACTTCCTCCTCCTCCCCTCCTCCTCTCACCTCCTCCTCTCACCTCCTCCTCTCACCTCCTCCTCTCACCTCCTCCTCTCACCTCCTCCTCCTCCTCTCACCTCCTCCTCCTCTCACCTCCTCCTCTCACCTCCTCCTCACCTCCACTTTTACTTTTTACTCTTACAGTCCATTTTAACAGGTCATTTCATACTTCAGTAATGTTATACTGTGATACTTTTACTTTGTGTTTTTGTATCTGTGAGTGTTTTTTAAAGGTTCTGGCAGAGGAACCTGCCTCTCCATCTCACACTGACTGAAATGTTCCACATTATGGCATTAAACTGTCAGACCTGAGCAGAGTTTTGAGTAAGTATGAAGTAAACCTCTGCTTATCGACAGTAAATGCTTCATAATCAGACTCAGGCGGCGCGTTCTGACCTGCAGATTCTGCTTCTGCATCTGCACTGGGACCTCAGCTCGTGGCTCCAGACGCTCGTCTCCATGGAGACGTTTAAAGCCGCACTTTGGAACAGTCCAGGTGAAGCTTTAACATCACCGTGGAGACGAGCGGGTGGGTTAAGGTTCGGGCCGACCCTCCACCACAGAGCAGACGGTGTAAAGCTCATGTTACACTGTGTTCTGATCTGATCGTTTCCTCGTCACAAACTCCTGGAGTTTGTTCTGTTTCGTTCACACAAACCTGCACATTTACAGTTCTTCTCTCAAACTGATAAACTAATACAGGAAGTGCTCCACTGTGTTTTTTAAACTCCACCTTCACCAGAACCATCTGGATCATTTCAGTCCTGGAGTCGCTGATCTCCACTGAACTTAGGCCATATTCAGTCTGAACCTGAAGTGACACAAATCAGATTTTTCTCCCCTAATCGACCTTTACCTGATCTTTAACGACCGTCTGAACCTCACAGATCCGACTTTTACAAATGTGACCCAGGACACTTGGATCTGTGCTCCTAAAACTGAAACATATCTGATCTTTTGACATGTGACTTCAGTCTGAACGGACAGGACACAAACTGCCACGGCCAAAACCCTCATCCTTCTCATTCTCAATCTCCTCCTTAAACCAAATCAGCTGCACATGTTCTGGCTCTGGAACGACAGAAACTTTAAACTCTCCAGGAGCTCAGAGCAGCTCCATGTTCAGGCGACTTCTGTAAACCCTGAACTGCTGTGACGTCGTCGTGTCCTCCACATGTGGGACTTTTGGGGCGTTTAAAGACACATCACATTTAACTGGAAATGTGAACGACCTCGCAAAAAAACAGATTTCACAAAAAAATCCTAATTGAGCCTTAAACCTGCAGCCTGAACAGAGCCCAAAGGCAAAAGGAGCTGTTCACACTGCAAAAAGGCCCATCAAAAATAAGAAAAAAATACATATTTTGAGGTAAAAATGCCTATTTTAAGTGAAATTTTCTGCCAGTGCAGTAAGAAATTTTCACTTACCAAGTTTTCTGAAAACAAGACGAATATGAATCTTGTTCTCAGCAGAAAACACGAGTTTTAAGTATTTATGGCAAGATTTTTCCCCTTATTGGTTTGAGAAGGAAGTTAAAGAGGCTTAACCTGGACTGAGTTCATATAAAAAGTGCTTAGGATAAGTTGTAATATGGAGATAAGATAAATCAGGATGAATATCTTGAAACAAGTAAAAACAAGTAAAAAATTCATCTTATTAAGTAAAAAAATCTTAAAATTGATCTTTTAAGATGAATCTGCTTAATTCAAGTCAGTTTAACTGTGCTAGAAAACCCTTTTTTGTAGTGCACTTCATGACATCACAAAGTGGAGCAGAGCATTTGCAGATGTAACAGACGAATAATAAAAGAGACTCAAACATGTGAATGAAACAAACTCAGGACAGTTTATATTTATCGTCCTCGTCCTGCAGATTCGGGCGTTTCTATCATTCCGATGCTCTGGTACTGGATTTCCGGACTCTCCTGGGACTCGGATCT
Source organism: Odontamblyopus rebecca (assembly GCA_030686955.1). Classification (NCBI taxonomy): domain Eukaryota; kingdom Metazoa; phylum Chordata; class Actinopteri; order Gobiiformes; family Gobiidae; genus Odontamblyopus; species Odontamblyopus rebecca. The sequence goes on along the minus strand of CM060656.1, from coordinate 43,864,381 downwards.
AAACCAGGACCAGGTCTGAGTCGTGGTTTTGGGTTGTGGAATAACAGGCCCTAACGTCGTCAGATTTATGAAGAGGAGGGAGCGTTTTTCAGGCCGACAGGACCTGGCAGCGCTCCAGACGCTCCCGACGCTCCAGATGCTCCCGACACTCTAGACGTTCCCAACACTCCCGACGCTCCAGACGTTCCCAACACTCCAGATGCTTCCAACGCTCCCGGCGCTCTAGACACTCCCGACGCTCTAGACGCTCCCGACGCTCTAGATGCTCCCAATGCTCCAGATGCTTCCGATGCTCCAGACGTTCCCGACGCTCCCGACGCACGAGAGATTTCAGATTTACCACTTCCTGTTTCGACATGAAAACATAAAATTCTGTAACTTTTCTACTGGAGCGTCCAACAAACACTGTTCTCCATGGAGATGTTATCCCTTTCTCTGGAATGTTCCACAGTACAGCATTAAAACTCTGTCTTCATGGAGACCAAACCAGACCGAGTTACAGGTCAGATCTGTGGAGAGGCGCTCACGTCAGAATGTCTGTTTTTCTCTGGATTTTTTATGTTGTTTCTTCGTCACAAACACCTGGAGTTGTGTTTGTTTCGTTCACATGTTTCACACACAAACCTGTGGATTCTTCTCTCAGACTGAAAACACTCTGTTCCACCTTGTGACCTCATCGTGTGGTGATACAGGAAGTGCTCCACTGTGTTTTTAAACTCCACACACCTTCACTAGAATCACCTGGATAATTTCAGTCCTGGAGTTACTGATCTTTGCTCATCTTCGCTCAACTAAAGGTAAAAGTTCACCTGAACTTGAACCTCTTCGTGACATCACAAGGTGGAACAGAGCGTTTTCAGATCTGGATGTACAGACGAATACGACAGGAACAGATTTACCTCAGATGAACTTTGATGCACAAAGGAAATTATGTGGTCATTATGTGGGACACAGATGCACACGTACAGGTCCTTTAATGATGGTCTAGTCCTGGTCTAGTCCTGGTGTAGACCTGGTCTAGTCCTGGTCTAGACCTGGTCTAGTCCTGGTCTAGTCCTGGTCTAGTCCTGGTCTAGTCCTGGTCTAGTCCTGGTTTAGTCTTGGTTTAGTGTTGGTTTAGTTCTAGTTTGGTCCTGCTCGAATTCTGGTCTAATCCTGGTCTCGTCCTCGTTCTCTGCTCATTGGGCTCATTTGCATATTCACATATTCACATTTATGTAAATGAGACTCTAACGAGACTCATGTAAAATCTCTCCTCGTTGAACTTTGACCTCAGGCTCTTTTCATGATCCTCATGACGCAGAACCAGGACTAAACCAGGACTAAACCAGGACTAAACCAGGACTAAACCAGGACTAAACCAGGACCAAACCAGGACTAAACCAGGTCTAAACCAGGACTAAACCAGGTCTAAACCAGGTCTAAACCAGGACCAAACCAGGACCAAACCAGGACCAAACCAGGACTAAAGCAGGACTAAAGAAGGACTAAAGCAGGACTAAAGCAGGACTGAACCATGACTAAAGCAGGACTGAACCAGAACTGAACCAGAACTGAACCAGGACTAAACCAGGACTAAACCAGGACTAAACCAGGACTAAACAGCTGTTGGCTCTTGTCATGTGAGGAAGTCCTGGATAGAAAATAAAATCATAAATTCTTTTTCCAAAAACAACAGCGTTTGTACCGAGGAGAAATCAGAGTTTTCCCGTTTCGGAGCCTCCCACTCGTGGAGCCGCTCCCTCCAGTCTCTGAGGACCACAACTCCCACAATCCTCTTTGTGCGAGTGTTTTGGAGGAGCGGCCCCGGAGCCGCTGGGGCCCCTGTGGTTCTGATTCATGACACATTTAAACACTTCAAGATGTGGAGGAGAAAGTCCTATTGTGGAACAGGCGGGACTCCAACTCCCACAATGCACCGCTGCTTCCTGTCCCTGCCCTCCATTACACACACCCAAGACCCAAGACCACGTGTGGTCCGGGTCTAGACCAGGATCAAGGGCCAAAAGGAGCAGAAGTGGACCTGATGCAAAACCAGTGATAGTCCTGCTTTAGTCCTGCTTTAGTCCTGGTTCAGTCCTGGTTCAGTCCTGGTTCAGTCCTGGTTCAGTCCTGGTTCAGTCCTGGTTCAGTCCTGGTCCAGTCCTGGTCCAGTCCTGGTCCAGTCCTGGTCCAGTCCTGTTTTAGTCCTGTTTTAGTCCTGTTTTAGTCCTGGTCCAGTCTCAGTCCTGGAGCTGGATTGATTTGCTGTCTGTCTGATGAACAGTGGACTGTGTTTCCCATGATCCCTCAGTCCTGGTTTAGACCCTGTTTAGTCCGGACTGGGTCCTGGTCCAGTCCTGGTCCAGTCCTGCTTTAGTCCTGCTTTAGTCCTGCTTTAGTCCTGCTTTAGTTCTCTCTCAGTCTTGGTCCAGTCCTGGTTTAGTCCTTGTTTAGACCGTGTTTAGTCCGGACTGGGTCCTGGTCCAGTCCTGCTTTAGTCCTGCTTTAGTCCTGCTTTAGTCCTGCTTTAGTCCTGCTTTAGTCCTGCTTTAGTCCTGCTTTAGTCCTGCTTTAGTCCTGCTTTAGTTCTCTCTCAGTCTTGGTCCAGTCCTGGTTTAGTCCTTGTTTAGACCGTGTTTAGTCCGGCCTGGGTCCTGGTCCAGTCTCAGTCCTGGAGCTGGATTGATTTGCTGTCTGTCTGATGGACAGTGGACTGCATTTCCCATGATCCCTCAGGAGCAGAGGTCAGAGGGTTTAGTCTTTGGGGGTCGCGCTCGCGCCTCTTTATTCCATTATTGATCATGATCGACGACGCCCAGAAAACTTCTCATCTTTATTTCACTGGACTGGGACTAGATCAGGACTCGGCAAGGACTACAGGAGGACTACGGGAGGACTACGGGAGGACTACGGGAGGACTACAGGAGGACTACGGGAGGACTACGGGAGGACTACAGGAGCACTACGGGAGGACTACAGGAGGACTACAGGAGGACTAGACCGGGACTAGACCGGGACTAGACCGGGACTAGACCGGGACTCGGCAAGGACTACGGGAGGACTACAGGAGGACTACAGCAGGACTAGACCGGGACTAGACCGGGACTAGACCGGGACTAAACCGGGACTCGGCCAGGACTACGGGAGGACTACAGGACACCAACAGGCCCAGGTACAGGTACAGGTACAGGCCCAGGCCCAGGTACAGGTACAGGTACAGGTACAGGTACAGGTACAGGTACAGGTCAGATCTTAATTAATGTTAATTGGGATGAGGAAAAAAGGGAGGAACAATCTCGAGCAGATAATGGATCATCTTCATTTTAAACACATCATTGACAGACAAACCGGACTCACTGTTCACAAATGGTCCTGACAGGATTATTACAGGATTATTACACCTATAATCTAATCACAGGAATGATCAGAATATCATTTTATTCTCACGAAAATTATCCAAAGCGAGATTTCAAAATGTATACACAGTTAAAAGTGGTCATGATTTCATATCTACAAATCAAATACAAACTCTTGACAGAGGCTTAAACACAGTGATGGAATGACCTGACCTGAGCCAAAATGGAGAACATGGAGGCAACAGTTTTTGTTCAAAACTTGATAACATCATAGCACCATTTAGGAGAAAGGGAAAACAATCCAAAAAAACAGAATGCTCTACCCTGGACAGACACTGAGTGTAGAAAAATAATGAAAGACATAATGCTCAAAAAGCTTTGAAATCTGGTCTGGCAACAGACCGACAGACACTGTAATTAGAAATAAAGTATTAAGCAAAACACGTAAAGCCAAAGCAAATGTTTTTATAAAAGTTATCAATGAAGCAAAAGGAAATAAAGTTATTTGGAAAAATATTAACAAACTAACGAGTAAACAACATAAAACTGAGAATCATAATATCGAAATGAAAATAAAAAACATCCTTGTGCAAAATCCTCAACCATTTTATTAAATCTGTACATGAAATAACAGTTTGAACAGAAACTCAGTTTCCCTCTATGAGCTCTAGTGAGTCAGTTTATAAAATTCAAGAAATACCTGATGATGCGTATGATTCATGCTACACACTGTTTAAAACTACACACAGATGTGTTAATTACCCCAATTAAACACCTGTTGAACTTGTCCTTCAGTCAGTGTTGTGCCTTCAGGGTGGAAGTTGGCAGCGGTCGCCCCAGTTTTTAAAAGTGGCAGTAAGTCCGAGATGGGGAATTATCGCCCCATAAGTTTCCTTCCTGTCATCTCCAAAACTGCTGAGAGACGAGTGGCTGAACAATGAAATAAACATCTCTCTACAAACTCTACACCTTTGCACCCAGTGCAGTTTGGTTCTCGAAGTCACCACCTCACAGAGTCCGCAAACTGTTTTTTTGTTGAAAATGTCAAACGTCTTCTTGACAAACGTGCATCTGTGCTGTTTTCCTGGATTTTAAGAAGACTTTTGACATGGTAAATCACCAGATTCTTTTATCTAAATTAACAAATTTTAATTTCTCTAAAGAGGCGCTGGATTGGTTTGAATCCTACTTGTCCCACAGACAACAGTGTGTTTCCCTGTCTGGGTTTAAATCTTCCCACCTTCACTGTCCAACAGGGGTCCCCCAAGGCAGCATTTTAGGACCCATTTTATTTAGTGTTTTTATTAATGATTTCCCGGAAATGTGTCCAAATGTCAGTGTCCAGCTGTACGCTGACGATGCTGTAATTTTCACACATGCTAAAACTGTACAAGAAGCATCAGAAAAGTTAACATCAGCCATGACTCAAGTCCAAGAGTGGGTCAAGAACTCATTCTTACAACTCGATATAAAGAAAACTGTTTGCATGTTCAGTAAAAAAACAGCGGAGCTGCAGCGGTCCAGTGTTTTCCTGAGTAGAACTCAGTCTCATCAAAGAGTTTAAATACTTGGGACTGACGTTGGACCCGACATGAACATTCAAGAAACACATTAAGCGCCTCACAAAAACTGTTCATTTTAACTTGGTGCATTTCAGACAGGCAAAGACCCTTTATGACTCTATATGCAGCACGAATGTTTTTACGCTCCATGACTCTGTGGCATATAGAGGACTGCAGAACCACATGGGCACTTGCTGCTGGCACAACACTTAAACCAGTTGAATCACTTTTTTAAAAAGCTTTAAAAATATTGGACAATAAACCACTCAGTCGACCACTGCACTATTTTAGACAAGTATAAATTGCTTAATTTTAATAATTTTGTTCATTTTAAAAATGGTTGTTTTATATATAAAGTTTTACATGGGCTCCTCCTCCTCCACTACAGGATTTTATTAAAACAAAGACTGTCTGTGGGATGGAACTAGGGCCACGGCCCGGGGGAACTGTGAGGTCCACACAGAAGCACCACGTTTGGACAAACTGTGAGGCACCATGTTCTGGAACTCTCCCAGTGTCAATAAGAGACACTCCAACACTGGAACTCTCTCCCAGTGTCAATAAGACACTCCAACACTGGAACTCTCTCCCAGTGTCAATAAGAGACACTCCAACACTGGAACTCTCTCCCAGTGTCAATAAGAGACACTCCAACACTGGAACTCTCTCCCAGTGTCAATAAGACACTCCAACACTGGAACTCTCTCCCAGTGTCAATAAGAGACACTCCAACACTGGAACTCTCTCCCAGTGTCAATAAGAGACACTCCAACACTGGAACTCTCTTCCAGTGTCAATAAGAGACACTCCAACACTGGAACTCTCTCCCAGTGTCAATAAGAGACACTCCAACACTGGAACTCTCTCCCAGTGTCAATAAGACACTCCAACACTGGAACTCTCTCCCAGTGTCAATAAGAGACACTCCAACACTGGAACTCTCTCCCAGTGTCAATAAGAGACACTCCAACACTGGAACTCTCTCCCAGTGTCAATAAGAGACACTCCAACACTGGAACTCTCCCAGTGTCAATAAGAGACACTCCAACACTGGAACTCTCTCCCAGTGTCAATAAGAGACACTCCAACACTGGAACTCTCTCCCAGTGTCAATAAGACACTCCAACACTGGAACTCTCTCCCAGTGTCAATAAGAGACACTCCAACACTGGAACTCTCTCCCAGTGTCAATAAGACACTCCAACACTGGAACTCTCTCCCAGTGTCAATAAGAGACACTCCAACACTGGAACTCTCTCCCAGTGTCAATAAGAGACACTCCAACACTGGAACTCTCTCCCAGTGTCAATAAGAGACACTCCAACACTGGAACTCTCTCCCAGTGTCAATAAGAGACACTCCAACACTGGAACTCTCTCCCAGTGTCAATAAGAGACACTCCAACACTGGAACTCTCTCCCAGTGTCAATAAGACACTCCAACACTGGAACTCTCTCCCAGTGTCAATAAGAGACACTCCAACACTGGAACTCTCTCCCAGTGTCAATAAGAGACACTCCAACACTGGAACTCTCCCAGTGTCAATAAGACACTCCAACACTGGAACTCTCCCAGTGTCAATAAGAGACACTCCAACACTGGAACTCTCTCCCAGTGTCAATAAGAGACACTCCAACACTGGAACTCTCCCAGTGTCAATAAGACACTCCAACACTGGCCACTTTCACATCACATTTGAAACAGTGGCTAAAGGAAAACCAGACTTGTGGACACTTCTAAGTTTTAACATTTTAATGTTGTAACGTTGTAATGTTGTAATGTTGTAATGTTTTAATGTTTTAATGTTGTAATGTTGTAATGTTGCTGTTCCTGTCACCTGTCATTGTTTTTGTTTTTGCTGTGATGTCACCTGTCGGGACTACAGATGGAAATTAGCATTTTTGCTATAATCTGGCGTATTTACACTGCAATGTTGCAGATGTTCATTAATATGCACTGTCCCTATCAAATAAAGAATAAATAAATAAGATCTGTGTGGAGGCGAGCAAACTTAGAGGAAACATGTTTTACAGGCAAAAGCAACAAGAACATCTTTAAGTGAACAAATACAAGACACGATCGAAGCCACTGGACTTTTCTCTTTTAATCAGAGTCGTTTCCTTCTGGTGGAGCCTGAAGTTCAGGGGGTTTGTGCAGGTTTGTTCTTTTTTATTCTTCATTATTTTGACTTTTAAAGAGGTTTTTATTCCGTATCTGTGTATCTCGTACACGAGGAAACTTTCAGCCAATTGCAAAGACTTTATAAAACAAAGATTCCTCATTATAAAGTTTTTCTCGCTCCAGCGCCATCCGTCCGTCCTGAATCCTCCTCGTCCTGAATCCTCCTCGTCCTGAATACTCCTCCTCCTTTAGTTCTGCTTTAGTCCTGGTTCGGTCCTGGTTCGGTCCTGGTTCGGTCCTGCTTTAGTCCTGCTTTAGTCCTGCTTTAGTCCTGCTTTAGTCCTGGTTTAGTCCTGCTTTAGTCCTGGTTTAGTTCTGGTTCAGGCATCTTGGATTTTTCCTGCACTTTTTTTTCTCTGCAAATTTCACTCTGAATTTTGACTCTTAAATTCAAGTGCTTGAAAATATTTGTGCTGAATACTGAAGTTTTTACACATTGGATTTTTAACACTTTGAAAATGTAAATGTAGCAACTGCGTCACGGAAAAGTTTGTGAGCAATGTACAAATAATGGAAGGTATAATATTGTAATGGACTAGCGACCAGAAGACTAAGGTCCGGCTCAAGGAGGGAGTGGCAGGAGACGGCTTTGGTTTGGCCCCATATATTGTGGAACTATTTACAGTGACATGTAACCCAACAGTGTAAACAAAAACAAGGTGAATGGCCATTCAAATATACACAAGCGCTTCAAAGTTCATGATCCAGCAATATGTAACTGCAGTATTGAGAGTCCAGTAATAGTTGACTGCACCCCAGGGGGAAAAACAAAAGCCCCAACCCGCCCACAGTTCATTGGGATCCAGGGGATGGTAAGTGCACTGGAAGTTGGAACAGTTCAGTGGGCGATGAGGTGAGCGTAGTGGGGTGTGAGTTTTAAGTGGGCTACTAAGAGCCCCCTACCGGCCCGGCGGAAGGATGCGGCTCTTCGACACTCCGTAGCTCTGTAGATTCAGTTTTCCGGGTTCTAGCTCGCCATCCTGGACCTGGCCTGGACAACAGGGCCAAAGGTCCAATGTTAACATTAACCCCATAACCAGTAAGCTAATGTCCTATCATTGTCAGTGTGCACACGGCATAAAATACAGCATCAATTGCATTACACTTACATTCAATACAATTTATCAATAAAAAGTATTACAATACAAACAAATATTCACAATTACATAAGGTGCAAAAACATTAGCTATGCTAGCTTGTTAGCTTATTCATTGTTATTCAAAACAGTTTAGTTTTGACTAAACCAGGCATAAAGTTTACTGCACAGGTGAGATAACCGCGCCCATGATATATTAGCATAACAATGCCAAACTCACCAAACTCCGCCAATAACACATGCTACACCCACAATCACGTTTAGCTTCTGGACCGGATAAAGAGCTCCTACAACAAAACATGTGCTATAATAAAAATCCAGCGGATTTACACAATTAAATGACAAAAAAATAGCTGAAACAGACCTGCGCCTCGTCACTCAGCTTTCTTCCCCACCGCGTCTAACACTACTGAATCACAGCACCATAATCAATGTACGCGATTGGCCGCGCCGTGTCACATGACGCCGTCATGAAAAGAAGGACCGTGATTGGCCGATCGCCCCACGTGACTAAATGACGTCACCGCAGCGGGAACAAGGTGACCAGAAATGCGAAAACCACAAAGGGCAAGGCAGGCAAAACAAAACCAGCATTTTCCACCTGGGTTACATAAACTTAAAAAAAAAACTAAATTTAAACTTAAAAAAACTAAATTCAAAGTGAGAAATTCAGTGGCCACAGATCAGAGACGACGTCTTTTGTAATAAATCCAATGTCATGATTTTGGCTTCACCAGTTTCATTTATTTTCTGTAAAACTTTGCGTCATTGTCCCGTTTTTCAGAGCTACAGTTTCTCAGACTAAAACTCTCTTTTCTGTAAAGTTCAGGGGAAAAAATCACAGGAGATCATTTTCCTCGTGTAAAATCTCGAGGCAGTTCAGGCTCGTGATCTTGTGCCGTCCCTCGGGTGTAAACTGTGAGATTTTTGGCCTTTTTGAGCCGATTTTCCCTCATGTGATTGTTTTCTTTTTTTTATTTTTGCCTTCAGAAAAGTGCCTTGTTCCTGTTGTGAAACTCACGGATTGTTCCAGATCTGACGAAGTGTCTGTAAAACACTGAACCGTTTTTCCTTTCACAGAAACGAGCCGTTGGTGTCGTAAATGTCTGTGGATCCAGGGCCTCAAAATCCAATATTTATACAATTAGAAACATTAACATTTAAAGAGTTGGCGGGTTCAGCGCTCACAGATGGGTTCAGGACTGGGCCAAACCCAGCGGAGAAAGAGGAAGAAGACGGACGGACGAAATGCTCAAATAACCTCCTCCAAACACCGACACTCACACTCCACTTTTATCCAAGGCCACGGGTCTCCAGCCTTTCTCCTCCTCTGAGCTAATCTTTGTAAAATGAAAATGGCTGAGAGCTGCTCCTTTGAGCCCGAAATGTAGTAAATATAAAAGCCGCAGATGAGAAACAGTTAAACATGACCCAGAATCCAGTGATCAGGGCCAAAGTGAAACACCACAGTGATTCACAATAACTCACAGCGGAAACAGGTTTTTATCACTCAGATCAGTTCTTCAGCGCGATACGTCTAATTCAGAATTCCTTTGGCTCGCGAGCTGCAGGTTGGAGACTCCTGTTCCAGACAACGTGGGAGAAGTGTCTTGCCTAAGGACACAACGGTTTTTACCCCTGTTGCACCTGGGATCTGAGGAGATCAAACTGCAAAAGAGCTGAAGATTTAAACACTTAAATGTCCATGAAACAAGATCATTTGACTAATTTTACTGGACAAATCTTTTCAAATAAACTTCCTCTGGACGAGAATAAAGCGTCTCAGAGTAAACAGGTAATAAATCTGAAAACAAGATGAAAAACTGACATAAGTTTTAAAATCTCAGAGACATTTGCAGTTCAGGCTAAGTTCCCACAGGGACAGAAACATTATCCTGGAAAAAGGAGGATTCACTAAACTTTTGGCTCTGCTGCGTCAGAAAACTGTTCCACAAACGTCCCACACAACATTCTCCATAAATCCAGTCCAGCTTTATGTGTGCGGCACATTTACCAACACATTCAGGAAAAGAAAACATGAAATAAATTAGCAAATAAAAACTAATAAAATACTCAAATCAGCAAATAGGAAAACAGCAAATAAATCAGTAAAAGACGGTTGTTGTTTTTGGACCAGTTGGAGGGTCGAGGTCTGAGGTGGTCACCAGGGCCTCATGAAGCACTTTAAAAACAATAATTATTTAAAATCAACTCTAAAATGAAGGAGGATGAAGCTGGGATGTGTTAAAAGTCTTTTGGACTCACGAGTGCTCGGCTCAGACCAGAGTCCAGAACTTTACACGAGCCGAGACGAAAATCCAAATCACTGAAACATAAAACCGGACTGAGTCTGAGTCTGAGTCTGAGGCTGAGTCTGAGGCTGAGTCTGAGGCCGAGTCTGAGGCTGAGTCTGAGGCCGAGTCTGAGGCTGAGTCTGAGGCTGAGTCTGAGGCTGAGTCTGAGTCTGGAGAAAAGCCGCAGGTGATAAAAACTGGATTTAAGCGCCACATTTATCCACTCGTCAAAGGTAAAATCTTCATGGCTGAAGACGCTGAGGTCAGTGCTGTGGGTTTAGTGCAGTGTAGAGAAGAGGAAATGAGTAAACGCTCCATTTACACAGGAAAAAACAATCTGTAGGTCACTGAAAATGACTTAAGTTAAGAACATTTTACTTATTTGAGTCGATTGAACTTGACGAGTGAAATGATCTGCCTTGGAATAAGTGCTTTTATTAATTCAAGCAACATTTGTTTCTTATTTTAAGTGTAAAAAGTTTGTCTTAGTGCAGCAGATGCATTTTTCTATGTTAAGTACAAAAGTCTTCTTCTGCAGATCATTTTACTCCTCAAGTGAAATTTACTCAAATCCTGATCAAACTTTCTTATTTCAAGTCATCTTCACCCGGCTAAATGTTGTTTTTTACAGTTTAAAAACAACAATTTCCATTTTGGACTCAAATATTCAAAGTCACAGCCCCCAGAGGCAGGACGTCATTTAGAGATTTCAGCAAATATAAAAACATGATGTAAAACTGAACACGATGACGAACCTGGAGCGACGTGTTTCCTCAGCGCGACGTGGCTCTGAAGGGGGAGCGGCTCAGCACAGGAGGGATCATCAAAAACCAGAACCAAACCAAAGGTAAAGAGGATCTGCAGGTGTGTGACAGTCTAAAACTGATCGTTACAAGTGCTGGACCCTTTAGTCCTGGTTTAGTCCTGGTTTAGTCCTGGTTCAGTCCTGGTTTAGTCCTGGTTCAGTCCTGGTTTAGTCCTGGTTTAGTCCTGGTTTAGTCCTGATTTAGTCCTGGTTTAGTCCTGGTTTAGTCCTGGTTTAGTCCTGGTTTAGTCCTGATTTAGTCCTGGTTTAGTCCTGGTTTAGTCCTGGTTTAGTCCTGGTTTAGTCCTGGTTTAGTCCTGGTTTGGTCCTGGTTTAGTCCTGATTTGGTCCTGGTTTGGTACTAGTTTAGTCCTGATTTAGTCCTGGTTTAGTCTTTATTTAGTCCTGGTTTAGTCCTGGTTTAGTCCATAGTTGTTCATCACATTCAGAGCGTTTTAATTCGTCAGTGCTGAGTTCAAAAACGTTTTTCACACCTGCCACAGTCCAGAGTTCGGCTGCGACGTTTGTCTGACGTCAACACTGAGTCCAGAGAAACATTTGTTCAGTAAAGTCACCATCACCTCCTTTTTTAGTGAAGTTTCAACTAGAGCACTGAAACGAGAACCCAACGAGAACCCAACGAAAACCCGACGAGAACCCAACGAAAATCCGACGAGAACCCAACGAAAATCCGGCGAGAACCCAACGAAAACCCGGCGAGAACCCAACAAAAACCCGGCGAGAACCCAACAAAAACCCGACGAGAACCCAATGAAAACTCGGCGAGAACCCAACGAGAACCCGACGAGAACGAAAAATCACTTTAAGTCACAAACTACTGTAACATCCTGTTCCTGCTCACACCTGTGTACAGATGTAAATATGACGCTTGATGTAAATCATTTTTGAGAGAGAAATATTTTATCTTATTGTATTTATCTGATCTTATTTTTGAAAACTTGATCCTAACGACATGCTCTTGGTCTGATACATCTGTAACAAAGAAAATTTCCCCTCGGGGATGAATAAAAGTGATTCTGAATTCTGATTTCTGAAAACTTGACGAGAACCCAACAAAAACTCGACAAAAGTCCAACGAAAACTCGACGAAAGTCCAACGAAAATCTAACGAAAATCCAACAAGAACCCAAAGAAAACCCGATGAAAACCCGATGAGAACCCGACGAAAACCCGACGAAAACCCGATGAGAACCCGATGAGAACCCGACGAAAACCCGACGAAAACCCGATGAGAACCCGATGAGAACCTGACATGTTTGGACGGTTTGGACAGATATTTAAACCTTGTGTTGGGCTCAGTCGGGCTCAGACTCATGAGGCTGCAGCAGGTGCAGCAGATGCAGCAGATGCAGCAGGTGCAGCAGGTGCAGCAGATGCAGCAGGTGCAGCAGATGCAGCAGATGCAGCAGGTGCAGCAGATGCAGCAGATGCAGCAGATGCAGCAGATGCAGCAGGTGCAGCAGGTGCAGCAGATGCAGCAGGTGCAGCAGATGCAGCAGATGCAGCAGGTGCAGCAGATGCAGCAGGTGCAGCAGATGCAGCAGATGCAGCAGATGCAGCAGATGCAGCAGGTGCAGCAGGTGCAGCAGATGCAGCAGATGCAGCAGATGCAGCAGGTGCAGCAGATGCAGCAGATGCAGCAGATGCAGCAGATGCAGCAGGTGCAGCAAATGCAGCAGATGCAGCAGGTGCAGCAGGTGCAGCAGGTGCAGCAGATGCAGCAGCAGCAGGTGCAGCAGGTGCAGCAGATGCAGCAGGTGCAGCAGATGCAGCAGGTGCAGCAGGTGCAGCAGGTGCAGCAGATGCAGCAGCAGCAGGTGCAGCAGGTGCAGCAGGTGCAGCAGATGCAGCAGATGCAGCAGGTGCAGCAGATGCAGCAGATGCAGCAGCAGCAGGTGCAGCAGGTGCAGCAGATGCAGCAGATGCAGCAGGTGCAGCAGATGCAGCAGGTGCAGCAGATGCAGCAGATGCAGCAGATGCAGCAGATGCAGCAGATGCAGCAGATGCAGCAGATGCAGCAGATGCAGCAGGTGCAGCAGATGCAGCAGATGCAGCAGATGCAGCAGGTGCAGCAGATGCAGCAGATGCAGCAGGTGCAGCAGATGCAGCAGGTGCAGCAGGATCTGTGAGGAGCACAGGAGCTAACCCTGTGAGGCTGTGAGGGCCTCGGCTGTTTCCTCCAGTAAAACCAGTCGCTCTGAGACTCTGAAGTGTTCAGAGATCAGACTGTGGGATTATTATGTGTGAAATGTGTAAAGTCCACAGGAAGTAGAGTCACTGTGGCTGATCCGCGGCTGTGGATGAAACAGGAGGAACTATCCACACTTTTACTTTAAAGAACCAAGAAAACTGGCCTCACGGAGCGGCTCTGTGGACTGGGGGCAGGATTTACACAGGAGAAACTCTGTGGATGAGACGCTGCACTTTAAATTTAACACTTTACCAGAGGAATAAAGTCTGAACATTATTTTCTGTTTCCTGAGTTTGTATTTTGTGTAGTTACTGAGTGAATCCAGTGTCGGGTTTAGATCTTTGTCTCAATTTCCCTCGACTGGAAAACAAGAAAATGTTTCTCCTCGACAGTCGTGTTGTTTTCTGATCTGAAACAGACGATTTACGGAGTGAACTTCAGTCTCTCCACACGTGACCGTGATAAACTGTTACTGCGCCACCGAAGTGTGCTGCCCGAGGGCACAACAGCCCGACCCCCGACGCTCCAGACGTTCCAGACGCTCCTGACGCTCCCGACGCTCCCGACTCTCCCGACTCTCCTGACGCTCCAGACGCTCCCGACGCTTCTCCCGATGCTCCCGACTCTCCTGACGCTCCAGACGTTCCAGACGCTCCTGACGCTCCCGACGCTCCCGACTCTCCCGACTCTCCTGACGCTCCAGACGTTCCAGACGCTCCCGACGCTTCTCCCGATGCTCCCGACTCTCCCGATGCTTCTCCCGACTCTCCCGATGCTCCCAACTCTCCCGACGCTCCCGATGCTCCCGACACTCCCGACGCTCCCGAAGCTCTCGACTCTCCCGATGCTTCTCCCGACGCTTCTCCCGACGCTCCCAACTCTCCCGACGCTCCCGACTCTCCCGACGCTCCCGACGCTCCCGACTCTCCCGATGCTCCCGACGCTCCCGACTCTCCCGACGCTCCCGATGCTCCCGACGCTCCCGACGCTCCCGAAGCTCCCAAAGCTCCTGACACTCCCGACGCTCCCGACTCTCCCGATGCTTCTCCCGACGCTCCCGACGATTCTCCGACTCTCCCGATGCTTCTCCCGACTCTCCCGACGCTCCCGACGCTCCTGTCCCAGTCCTGACCAGGCCCGGCTCCTCCTGAGGGTTTCACGAGTGAAATAAGAACAGAAGCGAGTCAAAAACATCAAAGCGGCATCGCCGTGGAGACAGAGTGGGCGGGTCCTTCCCCCCGGGGCCACATCACTTCCTGTCCGCAGCCTCCACTTCCTGTTGGGAATAGCGTGAGTTCAGTCAGGATTGTCGTGATGGGAGTGTGGGGGAGGAACAGAGGAGAAGAGGAAGAAGAAGAAGAAGAAGGAGGAGGAGGAGGAGGAGGAGGAGGAGGAGGAGCAGGAGGAGGAGGAGGAGAAGAGGAGGAGAGGAGGAGGAGAAGAGGAGGAGGAGAAGAGGAGGAGAGGAGGAGGAGGAGAGGAGGAGGAGGGGATCAAACAGAACGTTCTGGTGATGAAGAGTCTTTGTTCCTGCGTCTCTGAGGACACGCCCACTCTCAGGCTCCTCCCCCTCCGCCGCTCGTGCCCAAAACGACGCTTTATAATTACATTAATAATTACAGGAACTCAAAAACGGTCCAGATTCTGCGTCAGACTCATTTTACCTTTGAGTCACTCTTTATTATTCCTCTGTCTGCATCTCTCCAAACGCTCTGTTCCACCCTGTGATGTCATGAAGTGGTAGTTTCTAAGTCAACAGCTAAAGAAGAATCTAAATTTGAGAGACTCCGGGCTGTGGTTGGTTTTGGTGACAAATAAATTAAAAATCTTCAGAATGTTTTTTTTTATAGACAAAACCTGCAGAGAAAAAGGTGCTTAGTTCATGTTGTTTCTGTGGGAAATCTCACAGTATCAGAGGACGTTTGGATTTAAATGAACGGTTCTATCACACCAAACTCTCCTGAGTCGTGTCACACAGACCTGATCTGAGCTCAGGCCCTGAAACGACGTGTTCCAAAAGTCGGTTAAAAAATGATTAAAACATTTTGGGGGAAATTTGAAATATTGGAATTTTACAGGAAAATCAATATTTTTATATCAGCATCAAACTATCAAGATTTAATTACTGATCCACCAAGAAAAAAGGATCAGAGTCTGATTTAGACCTTAGATAGTCCTGGTTCAGTCCTGGTTCAGTCCTGATTCAGTCCTGGTTCAGTCCTGGTTCAGTCCTGCTTTAGTCCTGGTTCAGTCCTGGTTCAGTCCTGGTTCAGTCCTGCTTTAGTCCTGGTTCAGTCCTGGTTTAGTCCTGGTTCAGTCCTGGTTCAGTCCTGGTTCAGTCCTGGTTCAGTCCTGCTTTAGTCCTGGTTCAGTCCTGGTTCAGTCCTGGTTCAGTCCTGCTTTAGTCCTGGTTCAGTCCTGGTTTAGTCCTGGTTCAGTCCTGGTTCAGTCCTGGTTCAGTCCTGCTTTAGTCCTGGTTCAGTCCTGGTTCAGTCCTGGTTCAGTCCTGTTTCAGTCCTGGTTCAGTCCTGGTTCAGTCCTGGTTTAGTCCTGGTTCAGTCCTGGTTCAGTCCTGGTTCAGTCCTGGTTCAGTCCTGCTTTAGCTCTGTGTAGCAGCGCCCTCTGCTGGATGTGTCGTCACACTGCAGCTCATTTGTGTTTTGACTTTTTGTGGCTCAAATAAAAAAAGAATTTGAGGAAAAATAAAATGAAACATAATAAAATATTTATAATCATCTCAGAATCATAAAATACAAATTACTGAAAATATGACGAGACAAACGGATCCAACTGTGTCACAGCTCAAATAAAAAAGAGAATCTGAATATGGACAGAAATATGCAAACGGCCAAATGTTTTTACAGATGTAAAATTATAATAATTTAAAGGGTTCATGAGGCTTTTCTGATGTTTCCTCGTCACAAACAAACCTGGAGCTTGTTTCATTCAAACATTTAACATGAAAACACTCTGTTCCACCTGGTGATGTCACCGTGTGGTGATACAGGAAGTGCTCCACTGTGTTTTTAAACTCCACCTTCACTAGAATCACCTGCATCATTTCAGTTTTGACTGAACCAAAGGGAAAAGGAGCTGTTCACCTGATGACATCACAGGGTGGAGCAGAGCGTCTGGAGCTTTGCAGATGAAACAGACGAATAATAAAGAGACAAACATGAAACAAACAGGAAACAGGAGTTTGTGACGAGGAAACGACATTAAGACGGTTTAAAGTTCAGAAGAGTCGATTCTGCTTCAGAAACGATAAAAACAGATTCTGTAACGTTCACAAAGCAGAAAAAGAAAAGCTCCGGTTTCCTGCTGCGTTCCACCTGAGGCCCGGAGCCCGGAGTAGAGACGCTGCTCGTCCACAGGGAGGGGAGGGCATCTGGGCTAATGTGACCCCGGGAACGACAGGGAAACACCAGAGAAACGACGGCTCTGGTCTGGGAACGTTTAGGGTCCAGGAGGAAGTGAAGAAAACGGATTCATGAAAATTAAAAAGAAAAAGAAATAAAAGTTAGAAACAAAAGGTAAAAGTTTATTTCAGGATCGACACTTCTGTGTTTTACTGTGAGGCTAAAGGCACAAAACACCGGCCCCTGTGGGTCTGCCCCGGGGCGACTGTGGCAGGAGGAGGGGCAGAACACACAGGGCAGAAGTCATTAACCCTGAAGACCTACGACATCGTCCACGACTCAGAGGAACATGTTTCTATAACCGCAGAACTTTGTAAGTGTAACAGACAGAAACGTCCTTTTCCCCTCTGAAAGTGCAGACATAGAGGTTTCCGTACATTTCTGCGGCTTTATCCTACGTCACACTCACGCTGTGTGATGACGGGAGCAAAACGAGTGTCCAACAGGAACTTTGTTTTCCCCAAACTCATGCGCTCCGTCCATTTTGATGGAGCCAAACTTTGCCAAAGAGTGAAGTGAGTCAAGATGGTCGACTCCTCTGACTGTGTGTGTTTATAACGAGGGAAAAAGTCGCTCTAAGTGGAGTTAATTCTCACACACATGGAAAATGACACATCTTGGTGTGTGTAATTGTGCATCTCTTTCTATTTTTATTTAAAGGTTTATTTCAGTCCAAATGAACAAATCCAAATGTAATTTCCACCCTGGAAATGCAGAAGTGCTGTGGCTCTGGCCCTGGACCTGACAGGAGCTGTTTCCAGGACTGGACCAGGAAAGTCATGGAGCCACTGCACTTTTTTTGTTTTTAGGGCAATAAGGAGATTTTTAATTTACTTACAGACTTGAGATTTTGCATTTTTGTAGCTGAGGCCCTAAATTAAGCATTTTTATGTCCAAAAAGTTGTTTCTACAGGTTTGCTGTGGGTTTTGTATAAAAGAGTGAATTTTATTTTCTGTTTCAGTGCAGGTGTGTTTAAAGGGGCAGGTGTGTTTATTAAAGGGGCAGGTGTGTTTATTAAAGGGGCAGGTGTGTTTAAAGGGGCAGGTGTGTTTATTAAAGGGGCAGGTGTGTTTATTAAAGGGGCAGGTGTGTTTATTAAAGGGGCAGGTGTGTTTAAAGGGGCAGGTGTGTTTAAAGGGGCAGGTGTGTTTATTAAAGGGGCAGGTGTGTTTAAAGGGGCAGGTGTGTTTATTAAAGGGGCAGGTGTGTTTAAAGGGGCAGGTGTGTTTATTAAAGGGGCAGGTGTGTTTAAAGGGACGGTGGTGCTGTGGTGATTTCCCAGCTGAGTCGGGGCTGTGAGGACGCGAGGACTGAGGACAGAGGGAAGGACACGAGTGAAGGAGACAGAGGATGCAGAGTGTCCCTCAGGCCTCCGTCCCCGCAGCAGAGGATCATGGGAATCCTGGTGTTAGATGTGATTAAAGGGAAGGACACGGGGACATTTGGACGTCCTGTGAGTCCGGGGGGAGCAGGAGCTGTTTGCACTTTCAGCATTTCCACATTTCCTGTTTCCAGCTGCAAATGTGAAGCTGAAGAGAAAAGTGAGGATTTTTCAGATGCTTCGTGTAACGTGTCACCTACCACCTAACCCCGCCCCCTTTACTGTGATGAGCCCTTCAGGACCCACCGTGTCACAGTCAGAAGAAACAGTTCACAAGTCCTGAAACTCAACACTCAAATTCAGAGAGTAAAATTCAGAGAGTAAAATTCAGAGAGTAAAATTCTCAGTAAAGTCCCCAGACTCTGAGGCAGAAGTGTCGATCCTGAGTGACGGGACTGAGGCTGTTTCCTATTGGCCGCTCTCATCTGTGGGCGGGGCTTGAGGATAATTATGACCAATCAGATTCACTGCTCCATTTCCTGTTTGTTCCGGAGTCAAATCAGATCGGATCGGATCAGATCGGATCAGATCGGATCAGATCGGATCAAATTGGATCAGATCGGATCAGATTGGATCAGATCGGATCAGATCGGATCGGATTGAATTCGAGGATTTGGAAATATTTGTGCAGAATATTTAAAAGGTGATTTTTTTAGATTTAATTTTGAAACACATGGAAAAGAGTCCAGTTTATATATGTGTGTGTGACGTTCCTCTGGATCCTCATCTCCTCCTCATCTCCTCCTCGCCTCCTCCTCGCCTCCTCCTCATCTCCTCCTCGCCTCCTCCTCGCCTCCTCCTCATCTCCTCCTCATCTCCTCCTCATCTCCTCCTCATCTCCTCCTCGCCTCCTCCTCATCTCCTCCTCATCTCCTCCTCATCTCCTCCTCGCCTCCTCCTCGTCATCTCCTCCTCATCTCCTCCTCATCTCCTCCTCATCTCCTCCTCGCCTCCTCCTCATCTCCTCCTCATCTCCTCCTCGCCTCCTCCTCATCTCCTCCTCATCTCCTCCTCATCTCCTCCTCATCTCCTCCTCATCTCCTCCTCATCTCCTCCTCGCCTCCTCCTCATCTCCTCCTCATCTCCTCCTCGCCTCCTCCTCATCTCCTCCTCATCTCCTCCTCATCTCCTCCTCATCTCCTCCTCGCCTCCTCCTCATCTCCTCCTCATCTCCTCCTCGCCTCCTCCTCATCTCCTCCTCATCTCCTCCTCGCCTCCTCCTCCTCATCTCCTCCTCATCTCCTCCTCATCTCCTCCTCGCCTCCTCCTCATCTCCTCCTCATCTCCTCCTCGCCTCCTCCTCATCTCCTCCTCGCCTCCTCCTCATCTCCTCCTCGCCTCCTCCTCATCTCCTCCTCATCTCCTCCTCATCTCCTCCTCGCCTCCTCCTCATCTCCTCCTCGCCTCCTCCTCATCTCCTCCTCATCTCCTCCTCGCCTCCTCCTCATCTCCTCCTCATCTCCTCCTCGCCTCCTCCTCATCTCCTCCTCATCTCCTCCTCGCCTCCTCCTCATCTCCTCCTCGCCTCCTCATTTCCTCCTCGCCTCCTCCTCATCTCCTCCTCGCCTCCTCATCTCCTCCTCGCCTCCTCCTCGTCATCTCCTCCTCATCTCCTCCTCATCTCCTCCTCGCCTCCTCCTCGCCTCCTCGTCATCTCCTCCTCGCCTCCTCCTCGTCATCTCCTCCTCGCCCCCTCTCGTCATCTCCTCCTCGCCTCCTCCTCATCTCCTCCTCATCTCCTCCTCATCTCCTCCTCGCCTCCTCCTCGTCACCTACTCCTCGCCTCCTCCTCGCCTCCTCCTCGTCATCTCCTCCTCGCCTCCTCCTCATCTCCTCCTTGCCTCCTCCTCATCTCCTCCTCGCCTCCTCCTCTTCTCCTCCTCCTCGCCTCCTCCTCCTCGCCTCCTCCTCATCTCCTCCTCGCCTCCTCCTCTTCACCTCCTCCTCGCAGCCTCCTCCTCGCCTCCTCCTCTCCTCCTCCTCACCACCTCCTCGCCTCCTCCTCGCCTCCTCCTCATCTCCTCCTCGCCTCCTCCTCTTCTCCTCCTCCTCGCCTCCTCCTCCTCGCCTCCTCCTCATCTCCTCCTCGCCTCCTCCTCTTCTCCTCCTCCTCGCCTCCTCCTCCTCGCCTCCTCCTCTTCTCCTCCTCCTCGCCTCCTCCTCCTCGCCTCCTCCTCATCTCCTCCTCGCCTCCTCCTCGTCATCTCCTCCTCGCCTCCTCCTCATCTCCTCCTCATCTCCTCCTCGCCTCCTCCTCACCTCCTCCTCATCTCCTCCTCGCCTCCTCCTCGCCTCCTCCTCCTCCTCCTCCTCCTCGTCGTCTCGTCGTCTTTAACGAGCTCAGATAAAGAATAATGATTCTTCACATGATGAAAATAAAACCAGAGACACGAGCGCTCGAGTCTGAAGGAGACACTTCATTAGGACGAAGGGAAGAAGGAAACGCCTCAATTAGGACTAAAGGACTAAACCTGGACTAAAGGAGGACTAAACCTGGACTAAAGGAGGACTAAACCTGGACTAAAGGAGGACTAAACCTGGACTAAAGGAGGACTAAACCTGGACTAAAGGAGGACTAAACCAGGACTAAAGGAGGACTAAACCTGGACTAAAGGACTAAACCAGGACTAAACTAAACCAGGACTAAAGAAGGACTAAACCAGGACTAAAGAAGGACTAAACTAGGACTAAAGAAGGACTAAACCAGGACTAAAGAAGGATTAAACCAGGACTAAAGGAGGACTAAACCAGGACTAAACCTGGACTAAACCAGGACTAAAGAAGGACTAAACCAGGACTAAACCTGGACTAAACTAAACCAGGACTAAAGAAGGACTAAAGGAGGACTGGACCAGGACTAAACCAGGACTAAAGGAGGACTAAAGAAGGACTAAAGAAGGATTAAACCAGGACTAAACTAAACCAGGACTAAAGAAGGACTAAACCAGGACTAAAGAAGGACTAAACTAGGACTAAAGAAGGACTAAACCAGGACTAAAGAAGGACTAAACCAGGACTAAAGAAGGATTAAACCAGGACTAAAGGAGGACTAAACCAGGACTAAAGAAGGACTAAGCCAGGACTAAAGAAGGACTAAACCAGGACTAAAGAAGGACTAAACCAGGACTAAAGAAGGATTAAACCAGGACTAAAGAAGGATTAAACCAGGACTAAACTAAACCAGGACTAAAGAAGGACTAAACCAGGACTAAAGAAGGACTAAACTAGGACTAAAGAAGGACTAAACCAGGACTAAACCTGGACTAAAGGAGGACTAAACCAGGACTAAACCAGGACTAAACCAGGACTAAACCTGGACTAAACCAGGACTAAAGAAGGACTAAACCAGGACTAAAGAAGGACTAAACCAGGACTAAAGGAGGACTAAACCAGGACTAAAGAAGGACTAAATCAGGACTAAAGAAGGACTAAACCAGGACTAAAGGAGGACTAAACCAGGACTAAACCAAACCAGGACTAAAGAAGGACTAAAGGAGGACTGGACCAGGACTAAACCAGGACTAAAGAAGGACTAAACCTGGACTAAAGGAGGACTAAAGAAGGACTAAACCAGGACTAAAGAAGGATTAAACCAGGACTAAACTAAACCAGGACTAAAGAAGGACTAAACCAGGACTAAACCAAACCAGGACTAAAGAAGGACTAAAGGAGGACTAAACCAAACCAGGACTAAACCATGACTAAAGAAGGACTAAACCAGGACTAAAGGAGGACTAAAGAAGGACTAAACCAGGACTAAAGAAGGATTAAACCAGGACTAAACTAAACCAGGACTAAAGAAGGACTAAACCAGGACTAAAGAAGGACTAAACCAGGACTAAAGAAGGACTAAACCAGGATTAAAGGAGGACTACACCTGGACTAAAGAAGGACTAAACCAGGACTAAACCTGGACTAAACCAGGACTAAAGAAGGACTAAACCAGGACTAAACCTGGACTAAACTAAACCAGGACTAAAGAAGGACTAAAGGAGGACTGGACCAGGACTAAACCAGGACTAAAGGAGGACTAAAGAAGGACTAAAGAAGGATTAAACCAGGACTAAACTAAACCAGGACTAAAGAAGGACTAAACCAGGACTAAAGAAGGACTAAACTAGGACTAAAGAAGGACTAAACCAGGACTAAAGAAGGACTAAACCAGGACTAAAGAAGGACTAAACCAGGACTAAAGAAGGACTAAACCAGGACTAAAGAAGGACTAAACCAGGACTAAAGAAGGACTAAACCAGGACTAAAGAAGGACTAAACCAGGACTAAAGAAGGATTAAACCAGGACTAAAGAAGGATTAAACCAGGACTAAACTAAACCAGGACTAAAGAAGGACTAAACCAGGACTAAAGAAGGACTAAACCAGGACTAAAGAAGGACTAAACCAGGACTAAACCTGGACTAAAGGAGGACTAAACCAGGACTAAACCAGGACTAAACCAGGACTAAAGGAGGACTAAACCAGGACTAAACCTGGACTAAACCAGGACTAAAGAAGGACTAAACCAGGACTAAAGGAGGACTACACCTGGACTAAAGAAGGACTAAACCAGGACTAAAGGAGGACTAAACCAGGATTAAAGCAGGACTAAACCAGGACTAAAGGAGGACTAAACCAGGACTAAACCAGGACTAAACCAGGACTAAAGCTGGACTACTTTTTTATAAATATTTTTTCCTGAGGAGTCACAGTGTCTCCACACGATTTACAGATCAGTTTTTTTCCTTTTCAAACCGTCTTAAATCATAAAAACTGTGAAATCCAGATTTGATTAAAAGAGTTTTCAGTGAGTTTCAGTTCAAAATGTCTCATTTTCCTTCGATATAATATTTATGTTTTTGTATTTTTTCAGGCTCTAAAACCAATAAAACTGGAGCTGTTTAATGCCACAGTGTGGAACATTACAGACAGAACAATGACCTCTCCATAGAAACAAGCAGGCGATAGACCCTCCACCAGAAAAGTCACACAGTGCAGCTTTAAGAAACTCTAAAACATCACCGAATCAGCAGGAAGTGCAGCAGAAGCAGAACCAGAAGCAGAACCACTGCCTCAGCCTCAGTCGGCAGCAGAAACATCAGAAACATCAGAGCTGGAAACAGAAAGTGTCACATGAACAAATCTACTCGAGTATTTGCAGATTCTGCGGTTTGAGGCTTTGAGGATTCAGGGTTTTTCTGCTGCATTTCGTTCCACAGAAACTGAATGGATCTGTTTTTCGGAGCTGATTTTATTTGTATATTTTCAGAAACTCTAATAAAAACACTCTTCAGTCCTGTGGAAGTTCCTGGTTCCTGGTTCCTCCTCTCGGGTGTTTCCACTGTGAGGAAAACAGAGGAAATTTGACTGAAAACTGAACTTTTCTGGTGGAGGATTCGTCAGATTCTTTTCTCCACAGCGACGTTAGTGCTTTATCTGGAATGTTTCACACTGTGGCTTTAAACCAAACCAGATCCGCGGAGAGGCGAGCTCGCTTTGACTGTGACATGAGAACAGGACTTTACAAAGGAATTATTTTACTTCTGTGTAGAATTAATGTCACAAACACATTCAGAGCCGCGTTTCCTCATGTTGTGGTTGTGGCTCTGAAGGGGGAGCGACTCAGCACCGAGAGCAGCAGGACGACAGCCACAGAAATGAAAGAGAAACTTATGAAGCCCATAAAAATATTTCAGTGAACGCAGCATTTTTGAAACACCAAAAGGAAACACAGGGATTTAAATGTTCTCAGAACAGAACAGTACAGGTCAGATCTGTGGAGAGGCGACTCTGCTCACATCAGCACCTGACTGAATAACTGTAAACTCAAGATGTTTAATGTCACACTGTGGAACATTCCAGGCAGCACTGCAAAAAAATGATCAAAATTAAAAAACAAATAACAATTTTGAGGTAAAAATGTCTATTTTAAGTGAAATTTTCACTTACCAAATTTTCTGAAAACAAGACGAAATCTGAATCTTTATCCAAGCAGAAAACACGAGTTTCAAGTATTTATGGACAGATTTTTCCCCTTATTGGTTTGAGGAGGAAGTTAAAGAGGCTTAACCTGGACTGAGTTCATATAAAAAGTGCTGAGAATAAGTTGTAATATGGAGATAAGATAAATCAGGATGAAATATCTTGAAACAAGTAAAAAAATCAAATTTTATTAAGTAAAAAAATATTAAAATTGGTCTTTTAAGATGAATCTGCTTAATTCAAGTCAGTTTAACTATGGTAGAAAATCCTTTTTTGCAGTGCTGTAACTACAGAAACAGGTGACAGGCCCAAACCGGAAAGTTCCAGAGTGCAGCTTTAGGTTCAGTGCGTCTCTTCTGCAGACCTACTTACTCGTGCTACTTCCTGCTCCAAACTTTCAGGCTTCACGTCCCGAGTGCAGCGGCACGTGTGAATCTACCCGACGCCGACATGAATAATCCAGCAGGGCGCCTCCCGCTGGACACTGCGGAAAACACAATCACATCAAACTTTAACGCGAGCGATGGAGGCGCAGACGAACGCTAACGGATTCGACAGAGGAGAGTCCGGGGGGGGGGAGTCCGGGGGAGAGTCCGGGGGAGAGTCCGGGGGGAGGAGTCCGGGGGGAGGAGCACAGATGCTCAGATTCTCCTCTAAACGTGGAAATCTGAACAAAGACACGACCAAACCCACTCCTGTTACCCACGTTTGTGACGTTTGTGATGTGTGAGCGGCGCCCCCTACGGGACATCGTGTGAGCTGCGCCCCCTACAGGACATCGTGTGAGCTGCGCCCCCTACAGGACATCGTGTGAGCTGCATCGTGTGAGCGGCGCCCCCTATGGGACATCGTGTGAGCTGCGCCCCCTACAGGACATCGTGTGAGCTGCGCCCCCTATGGGACATTGTGTGAGCTGCGCCCCCTACAGGACATCGTGTGAGCTGCGCCCCCTACAGGACATCGTGTGAGCTGCATCGTGTGAGCGGCGCCCCCTACGGGACATTGTGTGAGCTGCGCCCCCTACAGGACATCGTGTGAGTGGCGCCCCCTACAGGACATCGTGTGAGCTGCGCCCCGTACAGGACATCGTGTGAGCTGCATCGTGTGAGCGGCGCCCCCTACGGGACATCGTGTGAGCTGCGCCCCCTACAGGACATCGTGTGAGTGGCGCCCCCTACAGGACATCGTGTGAGCTGCGCCCCCTACAGGACATCGTGTGAGCTGCGCCCCCTACAGGACATCGTGTGAGCTGCATCGTGTGAGCGGCGCCCCCTACGGGACATCGTGTGAGTTGCGCCCCCTACAGGACATCGTGTGAGCTGCGCCCCCTACAGGACATCGTGTGAGTGGCGCCCCCTACAGGACATCGTGTGAGCTGCGCCCCCTACAGGACATCGTGTGAGCTGCGCCCCCTACAGGACATCGTGTGAGTGGCGCCCCCTACAGGACATCGTGTGAGCTGCGCCCCCTACAGGACATCGTGTGAGTGGCGCCCCCTACAGGACATCGTGTGAGCTGCATCGTGTGAGCGGCGCCCCCTACAGCTCATCCTGGAGAAGCCACTGTGGAGGTGAAGAGTGACGGGTGCTTTAAAGTAGTAAAGGACGTCCCACGAAAACTGGGATCTAACTTTTCAGTTTGGGGTCCGTCACCTGTTTGTTTCTATGGATACGTCACTGCTCTGCCTGGAATGTTCCGCAGTGCGACATTAAACCGGTCCACTTTACATTTAATCAATCACAGGTGGTTTTAAAGCTCAAAAATAATGTTAAACAAAAATCGTTTGCTCATCATAAATAAAGCGGTTTTAAGGTTGTCCATGCATGTTTGAGTAATCTAGCGATCTCTCCTGGCCTCTATTCAAACCTGCTTTAGGGTTTGTTATACGATTCTGTACGAGGCTCCGCCCCCATGCGACAACTCTCCATAAATACACGAAAACATGATGGAAAACTGGACACAACAGCTTGACAAACCTGATGAGGAGTGGCTTCGATAGTGCTCTGAACGGGGAGTGACTGAGCACGGAGAGCAAAGCCATGTGTCGAAACTAAAAGTGAAACCAGTTCATACGCTGTTTCAGGTGAATACATCATTTACAAAAGAGTAAAAGGGAACATGGAGGTCTAAACATGTTCTGTGCTCGAGGTTCAGACTCCACAGAAGGAAAATACTTCCTCTTTAAACACTTCGTCTTTTTCAAACTTTTACGACGAATGAGAAGAAGAAAAGTCTGACGGCCAAAGTGTTTACAGCTCTTCTGAGTTTACAGGAGATTCATTCCTTTATTATTTGATTCAGTTCCAAGTACTAACTGTACTACTACTACTATTAATACATTGAATACTACATACTAATAAAGACCTACTACGCTGAGTGGCTCATGCCTCACAGCGAGAAGGTTGCGGGTTCAATCCCCGGGTCGCCTGAGCCTTTCTGTGTGGAGTTTGTATGTTCTCCCTGTGTCTGGATGAGTTTCCTCCAGGCTCTTGTTTCCCCATCAGCCCAAAACTGTAGGTGTGAACGTTGTGTGAGTGTTGGTGGTGTCGGAGGGACGTTGGTGCTGGTTTGGATGAGTGTGTACTTCCTCGTGTATTTGTGTGTACTTCCTCGTGTATTTGTGTGTACTTCCTCGTGTATTTGTGTGTACTTCCTCGTGTATTTGTGTGTACTTCCTCGTGTATTTGTGTGTACTTCCTCGTGTATTTGTGTGTACTTCCTTGTGTATTTGTGTGTACTTCCTCGTGTATTTGTGTGTACTTCCTCATGTATATTTGTGTGTACTTCCTCGTGTATCTGTGTGTACTTCCTCGTGTATTTGTGTGTACTTCCTCGTGTATCTGTGTGTACTTCCTCGTGTATCTGTGTGTACTTCCTCGTGTATTTGTGTGTACTTCCTCGTGTATTTGTGTGTACTTCCTCGTGTATTTGTGTGTACTTCCTCGTGTATCTGTGTGTACTTCCTCGTGTATATTTGTGTGTACTTCCTCATGTATATTTGTGTGTACTTCCTCGTGTATTTGTGTGTACTTCCTCGTGTATTTGTGTGTACTTCCTCGTGTATCTGTGTGTACTTCCTTGTGTATTTGTGTGTACTTCCTCGTGTATTTGTGTGTACTTCCTCGTGTATATTTGTGTGTACTTCCTCGTGTATATTTGTGTGTACTTCCTCGTGTATATTTGTGTGTACTTCCTCGTGTATTTGTGTGTACTTCCTCATGTATATTTGTGTGTACTTCCTCGTGTATTTGTGTGTACTTCCTCGTGTATATTTGTGTGTACTTCCTCGTGTATATTTGTGTGTACTTCCTCGTGTATTTGTGTGTACTTCCTCATGTATTTGTGTGTACTTCCTCGTGTATTTGTGTGTACTTCCTTGTATATTTGTGTATACTTCTTCGTGTATAGTTGTGTGTACTTCCTTGTGTATTTGTGTATACTTCTTCGTGTATAGTTGTGTGTACTTCCTTGTGTATTTGTGTGTACTTCCTGTGTACTGCGTGTACTATTCCCGGGGACACTGCGTCTTCTGTCACAGATGGAGCTCCTCTCGGTCCCTGTTCTCCTGCACATCTGTCACTGCATCTGTCTAATGAATACCACACAAGTGGCATCATCTTTCTGTGCTGCTGGGATTGGCGGAGGGAGCACTGTGTGCTACTGCTGCTACTGCTGCCTGCTGCTGCTGCTGCTGCTGTGCTGCTGGTACTGCTACTGCTGTTGCTACTGCTGCTGTATTGCCTACGGGCTGCTGCTGCGGCTGCTGCTGCTGCTTCTGCTGCTGCTGCTGTTGCTGCTGCTGTTGCTGCTGCTGCATCTGCTGCTGCTGCTGTTGCTGCTGCTGTTGCTGCTGCTGCTGTTGCTGCTGCTGCATCTGCTGCTGGTGCTACTGCTGCTGTTGCTGCTGCTGTTGCTGCTACTGCTGCTGTTGCTGCTGCTGCTGTTGCATCTGCTGCTGATGCTGCCTTTCTGCTGCTGCCTTGCTGCTGCTGTTGCTGCTGCTGTTGCCTCGACACTGCTGCTGCTGCCCAACACTGCTGCTGCTGCTGCTGCTGCTGCTGCTGCTGCTGTTGCTACTGCTGCTGCTTCTGCCAGCAGCAGCAACACTGCTACTGCTACTGCTGCTACTGCAGCACTTGCTGCTGCTGCTGTTGCTGCTGCTGCCTGTTGCACCTTGTTGCTGCTGCTGGGCAGCAACTCTGCTTTCCTTACTGCACTGCTGCTGCTGCTACGATGCTGCTGCTGCTGCTGCTGCTGCTGCTGCTGCTGCTGCTGCTACTGCCTTGCTGCTGCTGCTGCTGCTGCTGCTGTTGCTGCTCGTTGCTGCTGCTGCTGCCAACACTGCTGCTGCTGCTGCTGCTGCTTACTGCTGCCCATGCTGCTGCTGTTTGTACTCTGGGCTACTGCTGCTACTGCTGCTGCTGCCCAGCTGCTGCTGCTGCTGCTGCTGCTGCCTTGCTGCTGCCTTCCTTACTGCTGCTGCTGCTGCTGTTGCTACTCTGGACTGCTGAACAACAATGACCTTAGCAACCAATATATGCTCGCTGCTGCTGCTCTAGCCGAAGCAAGCAATAGCAGTAATAATAAGCAACAACAATGATTTAGCTCTAACAATAGTTTGTAATAATGATTTAACCAACAACCCAATTAATATGGCAACAGCGGCAACAGGACAACAACTAATAACAACAACAATAACCGAAGCAAACAACAATAACAACCAATGACGCTCAACAACGAACAATAACAATGATTTATATCGTTCCTAATACTCAACAAATGTAATAGCGTATTAATATAACAACAACATAACAATGTAAACGCACCAACAACAACAATATGATTTATAATATGATTTAACAAGCAACAACAACACTCTCAACAATATGAATGACCATGTAGTAATAACGCAATAGCACAACAAATAATAAACAACAACAATGACTAAAAACAACAACCAATGTTTGCTAACAATATTTATAATAACAACTCAACAATGATTTAATGACATGGTTATACTAATAACAACGCTGATTTGTAACAATGATTCAATAACTCTGCTCAACAATATGTTTAACAACAACAAGCAACAACGTAATATATAATAACAACAACAACAGCAGCGAGCTAACAACATGTGATTTAACAACAACTGATTGATTATCGTTCATAGCCTAAATTAACAAATAACAACAACAACTGATTTAACCATGATTTGAAACAACAATAGTTATATAAATGACATATAACAAACAACCATGGCCAAAGCAATATATAACAACAACAACAGCAGCAATGCTCCTGGTTCTTCCAACAAACACATATGAACAGCAACAACAACAACAACAACCAGCGAAACTGGCCCAACCAATGAGCAATATCAACAACAACAATATGTAACAATTTAATAATGATTTATATGATTTAACAACAACAACAACAACCGATTTAAGCAACCTTGATTTATGCTGTAACAACTGATTTACAGCCAGCAAGCAGGTTGTATATAACAACAACAACACATGCTTTTCAAGCAGCAAAAACAACCCAACAACAGCAACAATTTTATGTGGCAACAACAACACTGCTCTTTCTTTAACAAAACAGCAGCATAACAACCGTTTAATAATACTGATTTGATTTAACAACATAATATAACAACTGTAACTATATATGCTGCTCTTTCTTGATTTATAACAAACGTTGCTGCTCTCAAGCAACAACAACTGTAACTAACAACTGACAACAACCAACATAACCAGCAGTTGCTCTTTCCTTGATTTAACAACAAGCAGGTTGCTGCTCTTTAACAATATGTTCATATAAACCAACAACAACAACATGATTGGGTTGCTCAATATGATTTGCTATGATTTAACCAACAACAATTTAACTAACCTTTCTTATATGAAAATAATAACAACAAACAACAAACTGATTTGTAACAACTGTTTATGTATATAAATAACAATATGATTTAGCTGCTCATAGCTGTTAGCAACCTTGTTTGTAACTTCAACCGTTTGCTCAACTATAGCTAACTGATTTGCTCAACAAGCAGTTTATGAACAGCCAACTAATAACCAGCAATTTGCTCTTATAATATATATGATTTGTATAACAACAAGCAACTCCAACAATGACAACAAGCAACAATATATGATTTGCTGTAATGATTCAGCAACAGTTCAACCAACAGCAACTAACCAACAACAACTAACTAATATTCAACAACAACAACATAATGATTTGCAACCAACAACAACAACAACAACAAACAGTAAACAACAACAACAACTAGGTTGACAATATGATTTGGCAACTCTTGACAACAACAACAGCTAGCCGAGCAATATGGATCTATAAACAACAGCAACAACTGAACTAACTAACTCTTGTAACAACATGATAAACTAACAACAATCATGTAACAATAGTTTGAATAATGGACAACAATAACAACAATGACCAACAATAGCATAACAACAACAACCAACAACCTTAATGACAGCCAACAACCTTAACAATACAGCAAACAATAGTGCAACAACAACAACAATAACAAGCAATGTAACAATGTAATAACAACAACAACCAACTGAGCCAACAACAACTGATTTAACAACCGTTAACCATAACATAACTATAACAACTTGATTTGTAACCTTCTTGTATATGCTGCTTGTTTGGCAACAACGGTTGCAGCAACAACAACAACATTGTTATGCTCTTTCTTTCAACAACAACAACAATATAATATGTAACAACGCTGCTGCTATATATGCTGTAATAATATATATATGTTTATGTATATGATTTGATTAACAACAACAATATGCTGCTGTAACAACAACAACAAGCAACAACAACGGTTGGCAAACAACGAAACAGCAATAATAGCAACAATAACAACATATGTAATTTATAACAACGGTTATAATATGATTTAACAACAAATAATAACAACGGTTAACAAATAACAATATGTGATTGCTGCGCAAACGGTTAACAATAGTTGCTCCACCTTGCTCCTTCGGTTGTAACAAATAACAATAACAAATAACAAATAACAGTTATGCTCTTCTGCTATATAAACAACGAACAATAATAACAATATCAATACAGCAACTATGATTTAACAATATGATTTAATATCGTTCAAACAATACTCAACAATGATTTGTAAATATGTTCATATATGATTTAGCAAATATGATTTATAAACAACAATAACAACTAATATGATTTAACAATATGATTTAGCAGATATAGCAACAACAACAAATTTAACAACAATATTTAGCGCAAACAACCAACAAGCAAAGCAGCAGGTACATAACTAGCAACAACTAACCAATATTGTTTGTAAAAATATGATTTAATAACAATGAACAATATAACAAACAACAACGTTGTATAACTGTAAACAAGCAGCATGAGCAATATCACGTTCAACAAACAACAACCAGCAGCAACAACAACCGAACAGCAGCAACCAACAACAACAGTAACCAGCAACAACTAATATAAACAATATGATTTAATATCACGTTCAACAACAACAACAAATGACAACAAACAACAACCAACAACAAACAACTAACAACTGAATAACTATATGATTTTCCTCGTTCAACAACTAACCAGCAGCAATAACAATGACAGCAGCAGCTCTTAATATAACCAACCAACAACAAACCGGTAAACCAGCAAGCAGCCAACTAACCAGCAATATGATTTAGCAGCTCGGTTCAACAACAACAACAGCAGCGGCGGCAACTGACAGCCCAGCAGCAACATACCAACCAGCTGGCCGACCAGCCAGCAGCCCGAGCAACATATAACAACAGATGTTATAATATGATTGGTGCCTCTTTCTCTCATATGTAACCTTTCTCCAAACAACAACAACAACCAGTTGCTGCTCATGATTTAACAACAAATAGCTCTTCAACAAGCAACAACTAACAACTAATAATATGATTTGTATAACAACCGTTCA
Source organism: Odontamblyopus rebecca (assembly GCA_030686955.1). NCBI lineage: Eukaryota > Metazoa > Chordata > Actinopteri > Gobiiformes > Gobiidae > Odontamblyopus > Odontamblyopus rebecca. The sequence goes on along the minus strand of CM060656.1, from coordinate 43,832,115 downwards.
ATATATGATTTGCTCCTTATATAGCTGCTCAACGTTGCTCCTTTCTTCTTTCTGCTGCTCTTGTTGCTCGCTGCTGTTGCTGCTATGATTTATGCTGCTGCTGCTGCTGCTCTTTCATTTAACAACCAACAACAACAATTTGTATTAATATGCTTCTGCTCATATGATTTATTAATATGTTCAATAATAGCGCGGTGCAACAACATCGTTCTTTCTTTCCATATGATTTCAGCAAACAGCGTAATATGTAACCAACAACAGCTGTAATGGCAACAACAACGACAACAGTTAACAACAACAATAGCAACCTTTCAGTTAATGACTGACAACCAAGCAACCAACAATAGCTGTAGCAAACAATAACTAACCAAGCAGGCAACAACAATGACAACCAGCCAAAACAACCAACAACAATAATAATGACATATATGAGCAACAACAAACTGACAACAACAACTAGCAGCAACAACAATAGCAGTGGCAAGCAACTAGCGGCAACAGCAGACAGCAACCAGCAGCTCTTGACAACAGTTGAGCAACAGCAGCAACCAACAACAACAAAGCAACAACCAACAATGGACAAATAATAACAACAACTAATAATAAGCAATATAGCGTATTAACCAAAACAACAACAATGTAAACAACAGCAATGACAACAATTTAATAATAACAACAGGCAGCAACAACGAGTTGGCAGGCAAACCAACAATATGACAATAATAACAGCGAGCAACAACTGTAACTAATGAAGACCTTAACAATGACAGATATGTAATATAACAACAAGCAAAACAACCAGCAACTAGCCCGGCAGCAACAATGACTAATAACAGCTGACCCAACCAACAACTTCAACAATAGCTCTCGCTCAACTGACAATGACAATAACTAATGACATGTAACCAGCAGCAACAACAACCCGAGCAACAATTTAAACAACAACCAACAACAACAACAGTACTAGTACTGCTGCTACTACTACTGCTACTACTACTACTACTACTACTACTACTACTACTGCTACTGCTACTTGTACTAACTCGATGTAAACATTAGCAGAACGGTCAGACCCACACGTCACTGGTGTGATTCCAGTTCACACAGATAAATGATGTTGCTGTTGTTGTGTCCTTGGGCAAGACACTTAACCCTCCCCCAGTGTTTGTGTGCACTGGTGTATGAACGTGTGTGAATGGGTTTGGGTTTTATGAGGTTAAGCACTTTGACCAGAGACAGCAGACTTTAGTTTCAGTGACTTCAGGGTGTCACAGGAGGGGGAAGTGTGTTAAGGAGTTTGTGAAAGAGTGAAAAAGCTCAAAAGGCTCGTCCACAGGTCGGGTTAACATGGCTCCGTATCAGCCAACTGACGACTGGAAAACCACAGTATTTAGTCCAAAATACAACATGAAATCTACTGAAACACCTAATTTAACATGAACTACACCTGTACTTACACATGTACTTACACAGGTACTTACACATGTACTTAGACATGTACTTACACATGTACTTACACATGTACTTACACATGTACTTACACATGTACTTACACATGTACTTACACAGGTACTCACATGTACTTGCACATGTACTTACACATGTACTTACACATGTACTTACACAGGTACTTGCACATGTACTTACACAGGTACTTACACAGGTACTTACACATGTACTTACACATGTACTTACACAGGTACTTACACATGTACTTACACATGTACTTACACATGTACTTACACAGGTACTTACACATGTACTTACACAGGTACTTACACATGTACTTACACATGTACTTAGACAGGTACTTACACATGTACTTACACAGGTACTTATACATGTACTTACACAGGTACTTACACATGTACTTACACAGGTACTTACACAGGTACTTACACATTTACTTACACAGGTACTTACACATGTACTTAGACATGTACTTAGACATGTACTTACACATGTACTTACACAGGTACTTACACATTTACTTACACAGGTACTTATACATGTACTTACACATTTACTTACACATGTACTTACACAGGTACTTACACATGTACTTACACATGTACTTAGACATGTACTTACACATTTACTTACACAGGTACATACACATGTACTTACACATGTACTTACACAGGTACTTACACATGTACTTACACATGTACTTACACAGTTACTTACACATGTACTTACACAGGTACTTACACATGTACTTACACATGTACTTACACATGTACTTACACAGGTACTTACACATGTACTTACACAGGTACTTACACAGGTACTTACACATGTACTTACACATGTACTTACACATGTACTTACACAGGTACTTACACAGATACTTACACATGAACTTACACATGGACTTACATATTTACTCCTCAGGTCATGGCCTAAGGTCAGGGCTTCAGGTCGGGGCCTCGGGTCAGGGTCTCAGGTTGGGGCCTCAGGTCGGGACCTCATGTCATGTCCTCAGGTCATGGCCTCAGGTCAGGGCCTCAGGTCGGGGCTTCAGGTCGAGGCCTCGGGTCAGGGCCTCAGGTCGGGGCCTCAGGTCGGGACCTCATGTCATGGCCTCAGGTCATGGCCTCAGGTCGGGGCCTCAGGTCGGGAATTCAGGTCATGGCCTCAGGTCGGGGCCTCAGGTTGGGGCTTCAGGTCGGGGCCTCGGGTCATGGCCTCACGTCGGGGCCTCAGGTCATGGCCTCAGGTCGGGACCTCATGTCATGGTCTCAGGTCATGGCCTCAGGTCGGGACTTCAGGTCATGGCCTCAGGTCGGGGCCTCAGGTTGGGGCTTCAGGTCATGGCCTCAGGTCATGGCCTCAGGTCGGGGCCTCAGGTCATGGCCTCAGGTCGGGGCCTCAGGTCGGGGCCTCAGGGGGCCTCGACTGTGTCTGTGTCTCTTTTTTATTTTCCTTCTTTACTGCACCGTGATTTTTATTTTATTTTATTTTTGTCTTAGTCTAGTCCTGGTTTAGTCCTGGTCTAGTCTTGGTTTAGTCCTGGTCTAGTCCTGGTTTAGTCCTGGTTTAGTCCTGGTCTAGTCCTGGTTTAGTCCTGCTCTAGTCCTGGTTTAGTCCTGGTTTAGTCCTGGTCTAGTCTTGGTTTAGTCCTGGTCTAGTCCTGGTTTAGTCCTGGTTTAGTCCTGGTTTAGTCCTGGTCTAGTCCTGGTTTAGTCCTGCTCTAGTCCTGGTTTAGTCCTGGTTTAGTCCTGGTCTAGTCCTGGTTTAGTCCTGGTCTAGTCCTGGTTTAGTCCTGCTCTAGTCCTGGTTTAGTCCTGGTTTAGTCCTGGTCTAGTCCTGGTTTAGTCCTGGTTTAGTCCTGGTCTAGTCCTGGTCTAGTCCTGGTTTAGTCCTGCTCTAGTCCTGGTCTAATCCTGGTTTAGTCCTGGTCTAGTCCTGGTCTAGTCCTGGTTTAGTCCTGGTCTAGTCCTGGTTTAGTCCTGCTCTAGTCCTGGTTTAGTCCTGGTTTAGTCCTGGTCTAGTCTTGGTTTAGTCCTGCTCTAGTCCTGGTTTAGTCCTGGTTTAGTCCTGGTCTAGTCTTGGTTTAGTCCTGCTCTAGTCCTGGTTTAGTCCTGGTCTAATCCTGGTTTAGTCCTGCTCTAGTCCTGGTTTAGTCCTGGTTTAGTCCTGGTCTAGTCTTGGTTTAGTCCTGCTCTAGTCCTGGTTTAGTCCTGGTTTAGTCCTGGTCTAGTCCTGGTTTAGTCCTGGTCTAGTCCTGGTTTAGTCCTGCTCTAGTCCTGGTTTAGTCCTGGTTTAGTCCTGGTCTAGTCTTGGTTTAGTCCTGCTCTAGTCCTGGTTTAGTCCTGGTTTAGTCCTGGTCTAGTCTTGGTTTAGTCCTGCTCTAGTCCTGGTTTAGTCCTGGTTTAGTCCTGCTCTAGTCTTGGTCTAGATCTTTTACACTCATAAAACCTAAAAGCATCTTTAGTCCTGTTTTTAAACCAGTCCTGGTCCAGTCTCTGAGGACTGGACCAAATCTGATCCAGGAGAGGAGGAGGAGGAGAGGAGGAGGAGGAGGAGAAGAGGAGGAGAGAGGAGAAGAGGAGGAGAAAGGAGGAGAAGAGGAGGAGAAAGGAGGAAAAGAGGAGGAGAGAGGAGAGGAGGAGAGGAGGAGAGGAGAGAGGAGGGAGGAGAGAGGAGAGGAGGAGGAGAGGAGGGAGGAGAGGAGAAGGAGAGGAGGAGGAGAGGAGAGGAGGAGAGAGGAGGAGGAGAGGAGAGAGGAGAGGAGGAGGAGAGGAGGGAGGAGAGGAGGAGGAGAGATGGAGAGGAGAGAGGAGGGAGGAGAGAGGAGAGGAGGAGGAGAGGAGGGAGGAGAGGAGAGGAGGAGAGGAGGAGAGAGGAGAGAGGAGAGAGGAGAGGAGAGTAGGAGGAGAGGAGAGGAGGAGGAGAGGAGAGAGGAGAGGAGGAGGCGAGGAGGAGGAGAGAGGAGAGGAGAGAGGAGACGAGAGGAGGAGGAGAGGAGGAGAGGAGGAGGAGAGGAGAGAGGAGAGGAGAGGAGGAGGAGAGGAGAGAGGAGAGGAGGAGGAGGAGAGAGAAGAGGATGAGGAGGAGAAGAGGAGGAGGAGATGAATAAGAAGCGAGTGTGACGGTGACCAGGTTTAGTTTATGTCACACTGAGCTCCATTAGACTCACATAAAACTGTGGACCAAATCCTGGACTTGGACTTAAAGGTTAGAAACCAGAACTAAACCAGGACTAAACCAGGACTAAACCAGGACTGAACCTGGACTAAACCTGGACTAAACCAGGATTAAACCAGAACTGAACCAGGACTAAACCTGGACTGAACCAGGACTAAACCAGCACTGAACCTGGACTAAACCAGGATTAAACCAGAACTGAACCAGGACTAAACCTGGACTGAACCAGGACTAAACCAGGACTAAACCAGGATTAAACCAGAACTGAACCAGGACTAAACCTGGATTAAACCAGGACTAAACCAGGACTAAACCAGGATTAAACCAGAACTGAACCAGGACTAAACCTGGACTAAACCAGGACAAAACCAGGACTAAACCTGGACTGAACCAGGACTAAACCAGGACTAAACCTGGACTGAACCAGGACTGAACCAGGACAAAACCAGGATTAAACCAGGACTGAACCAGGACTAAACCAGGACTAAACCAGGACTGAACCAGGACTAAACCAGGACTAAACCAGGACTAAACCTGTCTTAAACCCGGGCTCTTTGTTCCTGGTTAATCCTTTTATAGCTCTTCATTCATCTCGTTTATTTCCCTGCTGCCTCACGTGCGCGCTCCTGCTCGTGCACGCTGTTTAATTGATTTGCTTTGGGGAGCGTGCACGAGGGACGCGCACGTGGCAGGCCGCGCTGTGATTGGTCGGCTCCGGGTCCATTCGTCTCCATTTGTCGGAGCCGAGCGCGTTATTAAAGCCTTTTTAATCAAACTCAAGCTGCCGACGAGGCCGGGGACGACACACATTACCAGAACGGGACTACAACTCCCACGATGCACCGCTGCTGCGGCGCCCAGCACCACGGCACAGATGGAGAGCAGCCAGGCGTTCATATTTCAATTTAGACTGGCGCTGAAGGACTAAACCGGGACTAAAGGGGGACTAAAGGGGGACTAAAGTCAACCTAAACCAGGTCTAAACCAGGACTGAACCAGGTCTAAACCGGGTCTAAACCAGTTCTAAGCCAGGTCTAAACCGGGTCTAAACCAGGTCTAAACCAGGTCTAAACCAGGTCTAAGCCAGGTCTAAACCAGGTCAAAGCCAGGTCTAAACCAGGACCAAACCAGGTCTAAACCAGGACTAAACCAGGTCTAAACCAGGTCTAAACCAGGTCTAAGCCAGGTCTAAACTAGGTATAAACCAGGACTAAACCAGGACTAAACCAGGTCTAAACCAGGTCTAAACTAGGTCTAAACCAGGTCTAAACCAGGTCTAAACCAGGACTAAACCAGGTCTAAACCAGGACCAAACCAGGACTAAACCAGGACTAAACCAGGACTAAACCAGGTCTAAACCAGGTCTAAACTAGGTCTAAACCAGGTCTAAACCAGGACTAAACCAGGACTAAACCAGGTCTAAACCAGGTCTAAACTAGGTCTAAACCAGGTCTAAACCAGGACTAAACCAGGTCTAAACTAGGTCTAAACCAGGTCTAAACCAGGTCTAAGCCAGGTCTAAACCAGGACTAAACCAGGTCTAAACCGGGTCTAAACCAGTTCTAAGCCAGGTCTAAACCGGGTCTAAACCAGGTCTAAACCAGGTCTAAACCAGGTCTAAGCCAGGTCTAAACTAGGTCTAAACCAGGTCAAAGCCAGGTCTAAACCAGGACCAAACCAGGTCTAAACCAGGACTAAACCAGGTCTAAACCAGGTCTAAACCAGGTCTAAGCCAGGTCTAAACTAGGTATAAACCAGGACTAAACCAGGACTAAACCAGGTCTAAACTAGGTCTAAACCAGGTCTAAACCAGGTCTAAACCAGGACTAAACCAGGTCTAAACCAGGACCAAACCAGGACTAAACCAGGACTAAACCAGGACTAAACCAGGTCTAAACCAGGTCTAAACTAGGTCTAAACCAGGTCTAAACCAGGACTAAACCAGGACTAAACCAGGTCTAAACCAGGTCTAAACTAGGTCTAAACCAGGTCTAAACCAGGACTAAACCAGGTCTAAACTAGGTCTAAACCAGGTCTAAACCAGGTCTAAGCCAGGTCTAAACTAGGTCTAAGCAGGACTAAAGCAGAACTGGCCGCTAACCTCATGACCTGAGTACATTTTGGGGGCTCAGATCGAAACAAACTTTGTTCCCTTATTATCAGGCCCCGTCTGCACTCGTTTGTATTCGATTTGTTTTCATTATGGATCCACTGATCTTTCACACTGTTCGCACTGATCATCGACACTGTTCGTCCACACTGATCATCGACACTGTTCGTCCACACTGTTCGTCCACACTGTTCACACTGATCGTCCACACTGTTCACACTGATCGTCCACACTGATTGTCCACACTGATCGTCCACACTGTTGGTCCACACTGTTCGTCCACACTGTTCACACTGATCGTCCACACTGATCGTCCACACTGTTCGTCCACACTGTTCACACTGATCGTCCACACTGTTCGTCCACACTGTTCGTCCACACTGATCGTCCACACTGATCGTCCACACTGTTCGTCCACACTGTTCGTCCACACTGTTCGTCCACACTGTTCACACTGATCGTACACACTGTTCATCCATACTGTTCGTCCACACTGTTCACACTGATCGTCCACACTGTTCGTCCACACTGTTTGTCCACACAGTTCACACTGATCGTCCACACTGATCGTCGACACTGTTCGTCCACACTGTTCACAGTGATCATCCACACTGTCCACACTGTTCACACTGATCGTCCACACTGTTCGTCCACACTGTTTGTCCACACTGTTCACACTGATCGTACACACTGTTCATCCATACTGTTCATCCACACTGTTCACACTGATCGTCCACACTGTTCGTCCACACTGTTCACACTGATCGTCCACACTGATCGTCCACACTGATCGTCCACACTGTTCACACTGATCGTCCACACTGTTCGTCCACACTGATCGTCCACACTGTTCATCCACACTGTTCGTCCACACTGATCGTCCACACTGATCATCCACACTGGTCATCCACACTGTTCGTCCACACTGTTCACACTGATCATCCACACTGTTCGTCCACACTGATCATCCACACTGTTCGTCCACACTGTTCACACTGATCGTCCACACTGTTCGTCCACACTGTTCACACTGATCGTCCACACTGTTCACACTGTTCGTCCACACTGATCGTCCACACTGTTCGTCCACACTGTCCACACTGTTCGTCCACACTGATCGTCCACACTGTTCGTCCACACTGATCGTCCACACTGATCGTCCACACTGTTCATCCACACTGATCGTCGACACTGTTCATCCACACTGATCGTCCACACTGATCGTCCACACTGATCGTCCACACTGTTCGCACTGTTCGTCCACACTGATCACACTGTTCGTCCACACTGTTCGTCCACACTGATCGTCGACACACTGTTTGCACTGTTCGTCCACACTGATCGTCGACACTGTTCGTCCACACTGTTCACATTGATCGTCCACACTGTTCACACTGTTCGTCCACACTGTTCACACTGTTCGTCCACACTGTTCACACTGTTCGTCCACACTGTTTGTCCACAGTGTTCACACTGTTCGTCCACACTGATCGTCCACACTGTTCACACTGATCGTCCACACTGTTCGTCCACACTGTTCACACTGATCGTCCACACTGTTCATCCATACTGTTCGTCCACACTGTTCACACTGATCGTCCACACTGATCGTCCACACTGTTCGTCCACACTGTTCACACTGATCGTCCACACTGATCGTCCACACTGTTCGTCCACACTGTTCGTCCACACTGTTCGTCCACACTGATCGTCCACACTGTTCGTCCACACTGATCGTCCACACTGATTGTCCACACTGATCGTCCACACTGTTCGTCCACACTGTTCGTCCACACTGTTCGTCCACACTGTTCACACTGATCGTACACACTGTTCATCCATACTGTTCGTCCACACTGTTCACACTGATCGTCCACACTGTTCGTCCACACTGTTTGTCCACACTGTTCACACTGATCGTACACACTGTTCATCCATACTGTTCATCCACACTGTTCACACTGTTCATCCATACTGTTCGTCCACACTGTTCACACTGATCGTCCACACTGTTCGTCCACACTGTTTGTCCACACTGTTCACACTGATCGTACACACTGTTCATCCATACTGTTCATCCACACTGTTCACACTGATCGTCCACACTGTTCGTCCACACTGTTCACACTGATCGTCCACACTGATCGTCCACACTGATCGTCCACACTGTTCGTCCACACTGATCGTCCACACTGTTCGTCCACACTGATCGTCCACACTGTTCACACTGATCATCCACACTGATCGTCCACACTGTTCATCCACACTGATCATCCACACTGTTCGTCCACACTGTTCACACTGATCATCCACACTGTTCGTCCACACTGATCATCCACACTGTTCGTCCACACTGTTCACACTGATCGTCCACACTGTTCGTCCACACTGTTCACACTGATCGTCCACACTGTTCACACTGTTCGTCCACACTGATCGTCCACACTGTTCGTCCACACTGTCCACACTGTTCGTCCACACTGATCGTCCACACTGTTCGTCCACACTGATCGTCCACACTGATCGTCCACACTGTTCATCCACACTGATCGTCGACACTGTTCATCCACACTGATCGTCCACACTGATCGTCCACACTGATCGTCCACACTGTTCGCACTGTTCGTCCACACTGATCACACTGTTCGTCCACACTGTTCGTCCACACTGATCGTCGACACACTGTTTGCACTGTTCGTCCACACTGATCGTCGACACTGTTCGTCCACACTGTTCACATTGATCGTCCACACTGTTCACACTGTTCGTCCACACTGTTCACACTGTTCGTCCACACTGTTCACACTGTTCGTCCACACTGTTCACACTGATCGTCCACACTGTTCGTCCACACTGTTCACACTGATCGTCCACACTGATCGTCCACACTGATCGTCCACACTGTTCGTCCACACTGTTCACACTGATCGTCCACACTGTTCATCCATACTGTTCGTCCACACTGTTCACACTGATCGTCCACACTGATCGTCCACACTGTTCGTCCACACTGATCGTCCACACTGATCGTCCACACTGTTCATCCACACTGTTCGTCCACACTGTCCACACTGATCGTCCACACTGTTCGTCCACACTGATCATCCACACTGTTCATCCACTGTTCACACTGATCGTCCACACTGTTCGTCCACACTGATCATCCACACTGTTCGTCCACACTGTTCACACTGATCGTCCACACTGATCGTCCACACTGTTTGTCCACACTAATCGTCCACACTGATCGTCCACACTGTTCGTCCACACTGTTTGTCCACACTGTTCGTCCACACTGTTTGTCCACACTGATCGTCCACACTGTTCGTCCACACTGATCGTCCACACTGTTCATCCACTGTTCACACTGATCGTCCACACTGATCATCCACACTGTTCGTCCACACTGTTCACACTGATCGTCCACACTGTTCGTCCACACTGTTCACACTGATCGTCCACACTGTTCGTCCACACTGTTTGTCCACACTGATCGTCCACACTGTTCACACTGATCGTCCACACTGTTCACACTGTTCGTCCACACTGTTCGTCCACACTGTCCACACTGTTCGTCCACACTGTCCACACTGTTTGTCCACACTGATCGTCCACACTGTTCACACTGATCGTCCACACTGTTCATCCACACTGATCGTCCACACTGATCGTCCACACTGATCGTCCACACTGTTCACACTGATCGTCCACACTGTTCATCCACACTGTTCGTCCACACTGTTCGTCCACACTGATCATCCACACTGTTCGTCCACTGTTCACACTGATCGTCCACACTGTTCGTCCACACTGATCATCCACACTGTTCGTCCACACTGTTCACACTGATCGTCCACACTGTTCGTCCACACTGTTCACACTGATCGTACACACTGATCGTCCACACTGTTTGTCCACACTGATTGTCCACACTGTCCACACTGTTTGTCCACACTGATCGTCCACACTGTTCGTCCACACTGATCGTCCACACTGATCGTCCACACTGTTCACACTGATCGTCCACACTGTTCACACTGTTCGTCCACACTGATCGTCCACACTGATCGTCCACACTGATCGTCCACACTGATCGTCCACACTGATCGTCGACACTGTTCGTCCACACTGTTCATCCACTGTTCACACTGATCGTCGACACTGTTCGTCCACACTGTTCACATTGATCATCGACACACTGTTCACACTGTTCGTCCACACTGATCGTCCACACTGTTCACACTGATCGTCCACACTGTTCGTCCACACTGTTCGTCCACACTGATCGTCCACACTGTTCACACTGATCGTCCACACTGATCGTCCACACTTTTCGTCCACACTGTTCACACTGTTCGTCCACACTGATCGTCCACACTGATCGTCCACACTGTTCGTCCACACTTTTCGTCCACACTGATCGTCCACACTGTTCGTCCACACTGTTCGTCCACACTGTTCACACTGATTGTCCACAGTGTTCACACTGTTCGTCCACACTGTTCATCCACACTGTTCACACTGATCGTCCACACTGATGGTCCACACTGTGACCTGTGACCAGTGTGCGAAATACCCGTCAGTATTCGGGGGAGTCCCCACCTCTGAATTGTTGAGCAATACAGATATACATTTTCAATATGCAGAAGCCTATGCAAAGTTGTGTATTACAATGTGAGCAAACGAGTGAATAAATGTTAGGTAGGCTATCGACACGCAGTCAGTGACTTGTCAAGGACCAGGGTCCTTGTGAAAAACAAAACAGCACGGTGGACTCCACAGACAGCCTATAGCGAGCCACACCGCACCACAGCGGCTGCGCTCTCGCTTTCAAACACACACAAACACAGTCACCCCAACTTCAGTGCTAGGCTAGACTGCTTCTACCAACCACAAGACAGAACCATGCTGTATAAGTCGAAAAGGACACACACAATCACGCACACACATCTTGTGCACAATCAATTCTATCATCACAGTTCAGTCACTTGAAATACTGAAACAATAGCCTCTTACCTTAAGTTAGAATAGACCAAATAGGCCTCGGCTGTACTTCTTGTAGTTGCCGTCCTGGTTTCCAGGAAGAAGAGAGACGATGTCCTCTTTTAATCCAGCTTGTGACGAAAGGAATTGGATCAAATTTGACCAGAGGAGGTCCGTTGAGGTCCACAAACAGGAAGTGTATATTTTCTTTTGAAGCTTCTTTGTGTCAGAGCTCATAATATAACAGTTAATCCATTCCTCTGTGAGGTGTAAACCGGGTCCCTTCTCTGCGATTAGTAATATTTTAGCTTTTCTGCACACTAAACACCACAATTTCAGTGCCTTAAAGTCAAGCCAAGAATTGCGGTCTTTCCATTCATCCACCTGCTTCTTTGTCCAACCAGCAGGAAAGTCACTTGTGCGAGAACTAGCAGCACTTTCTGACATTAACTCGGCACCTGCTGCTTCAGCCACAGACTCGGCTTCATCTGGTTCTTGATGGGGTGGGAGATTAGGGTCTTCTTTTGTGACAGGGAGTGGGTCCACTGCACCAACATCTTCCTCTCTTCGTGCAAATTTTTTTGATGTGACGAACCCAAAGTGAGCCAGTGATATACTCTGTAGCTTTTGCTTGCTAGCCATTTTGACAGTACTTTGTTTTCACTATCAAATTGCTAGGCTAGTCTTTCTTGCGTTTAGCGCGCACATGGCTAATTTGCATACGGGCACGAGATTGGCTGACTCCGATTGGCAAAAAATATTTTGTGAATATTGAATTCTGAATATTGGACATTATGAGTTTAGAAAACATTTTATTGACCAATTAGTGATCATATTTGAACCCCCCAAAATTTTGCTTTTAAGGCTTTTGGGGGGGTGTGATGGGTTAATGGGGGGGTCGGGCCCCCCCGTACCCCCCCGTATTTCGCACACTGCCTGTGACATCACAAGGTGGAACAGAGTGTTTAAACAAAACAATGCAACAAAACTCTGGGTCCTTTTATGATGAGGGAATAACAGAGATACACGTTTATTTATGCAGACAGGCTGAATTTGCAGTTTTAAACCAGTTCAGATCAGCACATTGCCAGTTTTATTTGGTCCACCTGTAATGTCCCGCAGTGTGGCATTAAAATGATATAATTTTTGTATATAGAAGTTTGTATTGTTTATAACTCAAGTTGCAGATGTGACGTAACCTGGCCTCACGCCTTATGTGGCGTTATATATTAAAAAAACAAAACTACATTGCCCATGATCCTTTGCTTTGTTTTAGTGCAGACGACGTAAAGAAATATCTGTTATTAAACACTTTAAAATCTTGTCAAGTAATTTTAAAGGTAAAATTCTTCACATTCAGGTTCATTAAATATATTTATGGACAGAAAGTGTTGACAGAGTGAAGCCCTTCAGTGTTGTCTCTTGTTGCCGTGGCGCGGCCGTGGCCGTGGCCGTGGCGCGACCGTGGCGCGGCCGTGGCGCGGCCGTGGCGCGGCCGTGGCGCGGCCGTGGCGCGGCGTGGCGCGGCCGTGGCGCGGCCGTGGCGCGGCCGTGGCGCGGCCGTGGCGCGGCCGTGGCGCGGCCGTGGCGCGGCCGTGGCGCGGCCGTGGCGCGGCGTTGCCAGGTTTTCCATTTGCTGCATTACTCGTCCTCAGAGACGCTCTCAGCTCCTGGAGCAGAGCCACAAACTCATCAGGATTTAGTCTGAAACGAGTCCAAACGAAACTTTATTTACAGAACACACAGAGTTTAGACCACGAGGAGGACTGGACCAGGATTGGACCAGGACTAGACCAGGACTAGACCAGGACTGGACCAGGACTGGACCAGGGCTAGGACTGGACCAGGACTAGACCAGGACTACACAGAGCATAAAGGACGTTTGGGATTTGAAAACAAAGTTTATTTAGAAAATACACAAAGTTTGGAAACCGCAGCAAAAAGTCCTCAGGTAAAAGTAAAATTCTCAGGTGGATCCTGATCCTTTCAGGGGTCGAGCTCAGGGGCCTAAGTCGAGCTCAGGGGTCGAGCTCAGGGGCCCAAGTCGAGCTCAGGGGTCGAGCTCAGGGCCGTGGAGATGTGTATGTTGTTGAAGGCGACTTCAAGGCTCCTAATAAATAACATGTGCTATTATTATTAGGCCCGAGCCCCTACAGGGCGTAGGGCCTGTTGCTTTCGCAACGATGAGTGAGTGAATTTACTGCTACTGCTACTTGTTGACAAAAGTAAACAATGTTGACAATTCGCTCACGTCGCATTTGAACGAACTCCTCTGAAGGCGCTTCGCCCACAGGGGTGAAAATCGTCGTACATCAACTAGAGAATCCGGGCATCAAACAATAGCTGAATTTTTTTGATAACTGTCACGGTTTACATGCGGCGAAGCCGCAAAATTTGTTGACATTTTTTGCAATTTTCCAATGTCAAAATTTCCTCCCGTTCGGCCATACAAAGTCCGATTGGGCTCAAATTTGAATCAGTTGTAGAACTTTCGTGCCAAAGCCGAATAATTGTGACACGAGCAAAAATGGTGTGATAGCGCCCCCTGCAGGACACAATAAAATTTTCCATGGACGGTCAAAATTGTACTTTTTCTAAAATTTACAAAATTACTTTGGGCCATCTCAATCAAAAAACCAAAAGTAAACCATATATCTTTAACCGTGTTGCCATGGTGATGCGCAAAAACTCCAATGTTATCCTAATGGGAAAGATCAGATAAATTCCCATTCATGAAAAATATTTTACTTTCACAGAATATTCTCAAATTTGGCACAATGACTCTTCATGTCATCCCAATCAAAAAAGTCAATGACAACCATATGGTATATTTCACTGGGTTGCCATGGCGATGCGCCAAAGCCTCCATGTTATCCTTATGGGAAAATTTCAACAATTTCTTACTTTTCAAAGTGATATAACGGCTTAATAGTTTTATTGAAGAACATGAAATTTGGCACAGTGATTCTTCAAGTCAGCATGAAAAAAAACTCTGGGGGGGCCAAAGTTGTATTTTGCACGGTGTTGCCATGGTGATGTCCCAATGTGCCCATATTCGTCAATGTTAACACATCAGGATCTCCAGTGTGTGTGGACTTTATGTGTTTAGTGACAAGTTCAGCCCAAAGCCACAAACACACAGAGACAAGAGGCTCATCAGCGCCACCCGGGGGAGCATCAGCGCCACCCGGGGGAACGCCGGGTCAGCCGAATGTGATGCGCGGCCCGCGAGGGCCGTTCGATGTCGCTTGCGGCTTTAATTATATCTGTGAGCATGTGCAGGTCGTGTGCACCTTGTGACCGACCCGATCAGCAGGAGCAGAGTCGGACCGATTAAAAATCTGTTTTTCAGGAAACTGACAGATTTGGAGCTGATGATCCGACACTTCTGAAAACTGCAGGTTCCTGAAGTCTGAAAACAACAGTTTGTGAATAAATAAACTGACAGTGAAAGACACGAAACTGAGAGAAACAGAAACTCCTGCTACTACTACTACTGCTACTACTACTGCTGCTGCTGCTGCTGCTACTACTTCTACTGTTACTCATACTTCTGCTCCTGCCTCTGTGCTGTTGCCTCTCAGGGGCAGGTCGGGGTTTAAATATTCAGCTTTTGGAGCCGTGTGCAGACGATTACTTCATCTTTAATTCAGAGCAGAGACGAGGAAATCTGCTCCTGTCGGTAAGTACTGAGCGAGTACTGATTCTGATACTGATACTGATACTGCTGCTACTTGATATAGAAAACCAAGAGCCACATTTTGTGAGTTTTCATAGTTTTATTTAGAGTAAAATCACTGCAAGTTGGTGTTCGCAGACTCAGAAACGTGAGGAGGAACACGGAGGCTCGAGAGTTTCAGGAAGCATCAGGGCCGACGGGTTTGGGTCAAAGAACAAGAGTCTGAACAGAACAGAACCAGGCCCAAGCCACGGGTGTGAAAGATCAGGAGAAACACTCAGGAAACACTCAGGAAATACACAGGAAACACTCAGGAAATACACAGGAATCACTCAGGAAATACACAGGAAATACACAGGAATCACTCAGGAAATACACAGGAAACACTCAGGAAATACACAGGAAATACACAGGAAACACTCAGGAAATACACAGGAAATACACAGGAAACACTCAGGAAATACACAGGAAATACACAGGAAACACTCAGGAAATACACAGGAATCACTCAGGAAATACACAGGAAACATTCGGGAAACACACGGGAAACACTCGGGAAACACTCGGGAAACACACAGGAATCACTCAGGAAATACACAGGAAACACTCAGGAAATACACAGGAAACACACAGGAAACACACAGGAAACACACAGGAAACACCCAGGAAACACTCAGGAAACACCCAGGCAACACTCAGGAAACACCCAGGAAACACCCAGGAAACACCCAGGAAACACCCAGGAAACACTCAGGAAACACCCAGGAAACACCCAGGAAACACACAGGAAACACTCAGGAAACACTCAGGAAACACTCAGGAAACACTCAGGAAACACTCAGGAAACACCCAGGAAACACACGGGAAACACACGGGAAACACTCGGGAAACACCCGGGAAACACCCGGGAAACACCCGGGAAACACTCGGGAAACACTCGGGAAACACTCGGGAAACACTCAGGAAATACACAGGAAACACCCAGGAAACACCCAGGAAACACCCAGGAAACACTCAGGAAACACTCAGGAAACACTCAGGAAACACTCAGGAAACACTCAGGAAACACACAGGAAACACACAGGAAATACCCAGGAAACACCCAGGAAACACCCAGGAAACACTCAGGAAACACTCAGGAAACACTCAGGAAACACTCAGGAAACACTCAGGAAACACCCAGGAAACACTCACCCTTTTAATATGATGAACACCATCTGTGTTTCCGTACAAACTGTTTAGTACTTAAGAGTATTTTACTTTCCACTGAGAGAAACATTACAGGAAACATGTCTGAGGTACATGCACAAACTGCAGCAGAAACAGGGTGACC
Organism: Odontamblyopus rebecca; assembly: GCA_030686955.1. Classification (NCBI taxonomy): domain Eukaryota; kingdom Metazoa; phylum Chordata; class Actinopteri; order Gobiiformes; family Gobiidae; genus Odontamblyopus; species Odontamblyopus rebecca. Next base: position 43,815,360 of record CM060656.1, on the reverse strand, counting down.
AGATTTCCAAATAAAAAACACTGGGACATTTGTGTGTTTTGGTGGTTTGTAAGACTAAAATTGTGAAAAGAGTGTGAAATGAAGGAAACTGTTCTGCACTTGGCTCTAACATGAGTCAGTTTAGCCACATTTAATTTGTGTTTTGATCATTTTTAAGCAGCTTTTCTGTATTTTACCCAAACAAACGACAGTTTCTGCCTCTTTACTGTAACAGGGATCAGACTGGTCCGATTTTGTATAAATCTGTGGGACGGGGACGCAGACTCAGGACTGTCCCGGGGAAAAAAGGGACGTCTGGTCACCCTGAGTATAAACTCTTGGTGATGAATATATCAGAGTTTGTGCCATAACTGTGACAGTGGTTATTTGAATTCCAAGATGGAAATAAGCTTCTACAAGATAAGCTTTTTATTTTTTTTTCCATTAGACAGTCACAGACATCGATAACTGACAGTTAATGCCAAGAACTGACTGGCTACGAGTAAAAAGTAAAGGTGCTTTTGAAGAGTACGAGACCGAACTATAGTGGTCTTAGTAGAAATTTAAACATCTCCCTCAAACAGGTGCTCTAAAGTCGTAAAAAAGTGGTTTACCTTATAAAGAAGAGAAATGAGTGATTTACTTCTGCATTACAATGATTTAGTATAAAAATGAGACCTTTGGCAGGTACTCAGAGTGAAGTACTCTGGTATTTGGACTCGTGGGTCACTCCTGCTCGCACTGGCTGGTTGCAGTTTCGTCGTCCTCCAGCAGGGGGGCGCTCTTCTCTCGTGGGGATCTGAGGGATTTGATGCTGAGAATGGCTGAGCTGAGCCCCAAACACAGGCTCAGGGCGGACACAGCGATCAACAGGCCGGTTATGGCAAACACCAGGACCTGGAGCACCCCCTGCAGCCTCTGGCACCGCTGCATCAGCACCTCCTGCTGGGGGCCCGGGGTCGGGGTCGGGGGCGGGTCCCAGTAATCGGCTTCTTGGACCGAACATGGGAAGAAGTATCTGAAACTACAAGGATTCCGTGGTGAGCGGGAATAAAGGAACAAACACAACATATAAATATTATTTTAGTACAAACTGTTTCTGCACTTTGGGGTTTTAATGGAAAATTATTTCTCTACTACAAAATATAACATGATGAAAGTCGTAATCTTAATTTCAGTAGTTTTGTTTATAGTTTAGATGTTCTACTACTGACCAAACTGTGACTCTGTGGAGCTTTTCACAACAGGAAGTGTCCCGCTGTAGGTCTGAGGAGCTTAATGTTTTTGTGTGTAAATGTGTGTGTAAATGTGTGTAAATGTGTGTAAATGTGTGTGTAAATGTGTGTAAATGTGTGTAAATGTGTGTAAATGTGTGTGTAAATGTGTGTGTAAATGTGTGTAAATGTGTGTAAATGTGTGTAAATGTGTGTAAATGTGTGTGTAAATGTGTGTGTAAATGTGTGTAAATGTGTGTAAATGTGTGTGTAAATGTGTGTGTAAATGTGTGTAAATGTGTGTAAATGTGTGTAAATGTGTGTAAATGTGTGTGTAAATGTGTGTGTAAATGTGTGTGTAAATGTGTGTAAATGTGTGTGTAAATGTGTGTGTAAATGTGTGTGTAAATGTGTGTGTAAATGTGTGTGTAAATGTGTGTGTAAAGAACAGTCCTGATGCCACAGAACTGAACAATTTTCGGCCCATCTCACATCTGCCGTTTTTTGGCAAAGTCCTTGAAAAAGCTGTTTACCAACAGCTGACGAACTTTCTCCAAATGAACAGCTCCTGTGATGTTTTCCAGTCAGGTTTTAGAGCCACAGCACTGAGACGCTCTGATCAAGGTGACAAACGACATCCGCCTGAACACTGCTGCAGGAAAAGTCTCAGTGCTGATCCTGTTAGATCTGAGTGCTGCTTTTGACACTGTTGATCATGGGATCCTCTTACAGAGACTAGAGGACTGGGAGGGCATCTGAGGTACTGCACTAAACTGGTTCAAGTCTAGAAGACAGGAAGTGTTTTGTTGAAATTGGAAACTGTATCTCAGATCACATGGCCCTGACCTGTGGGGGCCCCAGGGGTCGATCCTGGGCCCACTTTTGTTCAGTCTCTACATGCTGCCCCCTACAGGCCAGTTAATACGCAGCACTAATGTGTCCAACCACAACTATGCAGACGATACTCAGATCTGTGTCTCACTGCAGCAGGACTATGGACCAGTGGACTCACTCTGCCACTGCTCCAACAGATCAGTGTGTGGATGAAAACAACTTTCTCCAGATAAACTTGGACAAGACACAAGTCACAGCCACAGAAACAAAGAGACAGTGTCAGCAGTTACCTCCAGTCTCTCTCTAAAACCTGCAAATCACATCCAGAACATCCAGAACATCCAGAACACCCAGAACATCCAGAACATCAGAACATCCAGAACATCAGAACATCAGAACATCCAGAACATCAGAACATCAGAACATCCAGAACGCTGCAGCTCGGATCCTGACTTGAACCAGGAAGTCCGAGCACATAAGTCCTGGTCTCAGGTCTCTGCACTGCCCCCTGTGGCTCAGAGACTTTAAAGCAGCTCTGCTCCTGCACAAGTCTCTCCAGGGCCGAGCTCCAAAGTCCATCTGTGACATGTTAGAGCCTCATGAACCATCTGCATCTGAGGATCTCAGGGACCGAACTCCTGCTGGTCCCAGGGTCCGGACTAAACTCGGGGAGTCAGAGTTTCAGACTCATGCAGCTAAAACCTGGAACCAGGGCTCTACAGTTTCGCCCATTTCACTCGCATTTGCAAGTAAATATTTCGTCATGTGAACGTGGAAAACAAAACAGGCACATGTGCGATGCTTCTGCAGCCACAGTAAGGAGCTGCACAGACGTAATGTGACGAGTTAAACGTTCTACATGTGTCAAACATTAGGGGCAAACTCTTTAAGAATCGTGCCCAAGCCTGGAGCCCCTAAAGCACCGCACACATGCCCAGAGCGAGCGCAACCGAACCGAGCACGACCCCAGCGTACGAGCTCCGGGTGTGGCCGATATCACTGATACAAACAAACTCCGCTTCAAAACACACCCACACCCCCTTAACCAAGGAGCAGCACCACTGCAGAACCCACACCTGTCCCACCACAGCAGGACCCACACCTGTCCCACCACAGCAGGACCCACACCTGTCCCACCACAGCAAGACCCACACCTGTCCCACCACAGCAGGACCCACACCTGTCCCACCACAGCAGGACCCACACCTGTCCCACCACAGCAGGACCCACACCTGTCCCACCACAGCAGGACCCACACCTGTCCCACCACAGCAGGACCCACACCTGTCCCACCACAGCAGGACCCACACCTGTCCCACCACAGCAGGACCCACACCTGACCCACAGCAGGACCCACACCTGTCCCACCACAGGACCCACACCTGTCCCACCACAGGACCCACACCTGTCCCACGGCAGCAGGACCCACACCTGTCCCACCATAGGACCCACACCTGTCCCACCACAGGACCCACACCTGTCCCACCACAGCAGGACCCACACCTGTCCCACCACAGGACCCACACCTGTCCCACCACAGGACCCACACCTGTCCCACCACAGGACCCACACCTGTCCCACCACAGGACCCACACCTGTCCCACCACAGGACCCACACCTGTCCCACCACAGGACCCACACCTGTCCCACCACAGCAGGACCCACACCTGTCCCACCACAGCAGGACCCACACCTGTCCCACCACAGCAGGACCCACACCTGACCCACAGCAGGACCCACACCTGTCCCACCACAGGACCCACACCTGTCCCACCACAGGACCCACACCTGTCCCACCACAGGACCCACACCTGTCCCACGGCAGCAGGACCCACACCTGTCCCACCATAGGACCCACACCTGTCCCACCACAGGACCCACACCTGTCCCACCACAGGACCCACACCTGTCCCACCACAGCAGGACCCACACCTGTCCCACCACAGCAGGACCCACACCTGACCCACAGCAGGACCCACACCTGTCCCACCACTCTCAGACACCCCTGTGCTGCTGAACTTCCTTCTCCAAAGCGAGAGTTTTGTCTTGGTCTTGTCTCGGACTCGAGCGCATTTGGACTCGGTCCAGTCACAGACTCGAGGTCTGAATACTGAGTCTGTCATACTTCATTACGGCCGCTGCCTTCGGCAATAAACTTGTACCGGTGTGCGGGACCTGTGCGCTGGAGCCCGCGGACACCACGGCACCACCAGTGCGCGGCTCGTCCACAGCTCCACCCTCAGCCTGCGTCACAGGGCAGGTTAAACATCCCACCTGTCCATCCGCCTCGTCAAATACGCCAATACTAATTTTATGTCCGTGTCCGCACAGAGCAGAGCTACAGCACAGAGCAGAGCTACAGCACAGAGCAGAGCTACAGCACAGAGCAGAGCTACAGCACAGAGCAGAGCTACAGCACAGAGCAGGTGATATGTGGGCTGAAGTTTGCCGAAGAAAATCAGAATCAGAATCAGAATCATTTATTAATGGCCACACAACAAGTTGGTGGAATTTGTTTCCAGTACAGCAAGAAATGCTCACATCTTCTGTGTCTGTTGCAGAACAAAATGCCAAATAAATCTGTTTGTCACAATGTGCGTTTGGTTTGGTAAATGTGCAGAGGCTAAAAACCGCTTTAAAACCAGTAAGAGAATGTAACACCACGAATTTGAAAATACAGGTTTAAAAATCCTGCCTACGTTTTTCACTTTGAAGCAGTTTTGTGTAAAGTGCCAGTGGAAGTTCTCTTAAAGAAGAGGTTCTCAAACTGTGGGTGAGGGTCCAAAAAGGGCCACAGAGTGTTTCAGTGCAGAACAGTTTGTTTGGCTTATTTTAAGGGTAAATATTAATCAGATAAAATGGAGATATATTTATAAAAACACTGCGATCATGCAGGAAAAGTACAGTCATAATTCTTTTCTTTTCTGTATTAAATTTATTTGGTGTTGGTGTGGGCAAGTTCTGCACTGTAATAATCATTTAAAACAAAAACTTATTTGTGCCCCTTTTTTTTCTGTGCTCCTAAAATTTTTGACTTAGGGGCTCATGAGCTCCTGAAAAAAGAAGTTAGTGTAGAGCCCTGGTCCTGGAACAGTCTGAACATGTGAGACTCTGACTCTGTTTAAATCCAGGTAAAAACGGTTCTGTTTAGCTGCAGACGACTGAAAGGTTTTCATTTTCCATTCCGCACTCTACTCTTCTCTCTAATTCTTTCTAATTTAATGTTGCATCTCTATTTTAAAATTGTATGATGATTATTTATGTTTTAATTTGTTTGTATTGTGATTTTAATGTATTTCTTATTCTGTAAAGCACTTTGAATGACTTTATGTATGAATTATGCTGTACAAATAAACTTGTCTTTTCCCCATTGACTCACACTGGGATCTGATCGCTCGTCTCTCTGGACCTGCTGCTGGGGCCTCCTCATTTTGGTCTTAAAATGTTCGTATGAATCCGCGACACAGGATCCTGAATTTTTTTTTGCTATTTTGTCCGTCAAATAAAACCTATTCGTAACATAGAGCCTGGCTCCAGATTTGCTCCTGTAGCCATTTGCATCTCGAGCCTCATTTGAGCAGCGCTGAACACAGTGGGTGACGTCACACTCACTCAGTCACTTCTTTTATACAGACTGTGGTTCTGAAGGGCAAAGAGAACTAAACGAGGAGGGTGCAGATGTAGTAACAGGAGTAGAACTAATAATAATAACAGTAACAGTAGTTGTAGTAGTAGTAAAAACAGTAGTATTAGTAGTAGCAGTAATAATCACAGTATTAGTAGTAGTAGTACTAATAATAATGACAGTAGTAGTAGTAGTAATAATAATGACAGTATTAGTAGTAGTAGTACTAATAATAACAGTAACAGTAGTAGTACTAATAATAACAGTAGTAGTAGTAATAATAATAATGACAGTATTAGTGGTAGTAGTAGTAATAATGACAGTATTAATAGTAGTAATAATAATCAGAGTAGTAGTAATAATAATAACAGTAGTAGTAGTAGTAATAATAATGACAGTATTAGTAGTGCTAATAATAACAGTAACAGTAGTAGTAATAATAATGACAGTATTAGTAGTAGTAGTAGTAGTAGTAGTAATAATAATGACAGTATTAGTGGTACCGGTAGCTGTCGAACTGCGAGTACCACACGATGGCGGTGATGGCGAGGGCGACCCCGGTCAGGTTGAGGAGGACGTTCCAGAGCAGGGTGCAGGGCCGTGGGTATTTCTCCGTCAGGATACAGCTCACCCCGATGCCGGCGAACAGCACACCCAGCCACAGGGGGGCGTACGTGTCGCTGATCACGTAGGGGGCGGCTCCCCGGTTGAACAGCAGCAGGGAGCCCAGCGCCGCCTGGATCACGCCGCTCAGGATCCACAGGGCCCCCAGCACCGCCTGGGAGCCCCGGCGAACCAGGGCCACACGGAGCGACCTGGAGCACAGCGCCGGGGTGTAGAACAGAGACCCCAACAGCTGACACAGCGGGGGGCACGTGCTGGAGGGGTCAGAGGTCAGCGTGATGACTGTGACCCCCTCAGAGCGCTTCAGGGACATGGCCATGACCTGGAACAGAGCAGAAATGTGTGAATGAGGAGCTTTAGGTGAACGTGAGGAGCTTTAGGTGAACGTGAGGAGCTTTAGGTGAACGTGAGGAGCTTTAGGTGAACGTGAGGAGCTTTAGGTGAACGTGAGGAGCTTTAGGTGAACGTGAGGAGCTTTAGGCGAATGTGAGGAGCTTTAGGTGAATGTGAGGAGCTTTAGGTGAGTGAGGAGCTTTAGGTGAACGTGAGGAGCTTTAGGTGAACGTGAGGAGCTTTAGGTGAATGAGGAGCTTTAGGTGAATGAGGAGCTTTAGGTGAATGAGGAGCTTTAGGTGAACGTGAGGAGCTTTAGGTGAATGAGGAGCTTTAGGTGAATGAGGAGCTTTAGGTGAATGAGGAGCTTTAGGTGAACGTGAGGAGCTTTAGGTGAACGTGAGGAGCTTTAGGTGAATGAGGAGCTTTAGGTGAATGAGGAGCTTTAGGTGAATGAGGAGCTTTAGGTGAATGAGGAGCTTTAGGTGAACGTGAGGAGCTTTAGGTGAATGAGGAGCTTTAGGTGAACGTGAGGAGCTTTAGGTGAACGTGAGGAGCTTTAGGTGAACGTGAGGAGCTTTAGGTGAATGAGGAGCTTTAGGTGAATGAGGAGCTTTAGGTGAATGAGGAGCTTTAGGTGAATGAGGAGCTTTAGGTGAATGAGGAGCTTTAGGTGCAAGAATTCTGTAAAAACATCCACACCCGTTTGCCCAGTTTGGACATTTTAAGTTTAAATTCCAGTATTTCTGTTTTTATCTATGTGCAGGTTCATGTATAATTAGGGCCCGACCGAAATGGATTTTTTTGTGGCCAATATGATGCCAATAAAATGGGAGTTGGAGCTGCCGATATCACCAATAATACCTTTATGTAAAAATTATGTAAAAATTCCCTGTAAATCTTCAGTTGTTTGTAAAACTTCGGTTTGGCTCTGTTGCATTTTCAGTCGGTTTGTTTAGGCGACATTTCCTGTTCTTCTGCCTCTTTACGTCATTTTTAAAGAGTCGCTCGGCCTAATGGTGTTTTTGTACCATATTCTCGCCTGTAAAGAAAGTTCTGTAAGTAAACTCCAGCTGTTAGCCTTTAGCGGTAAATGCCTGTGTGCCGCGGTAATGAATGATCTGTTAAATGCGGATAATTCACACCTCTGTTCACATTTCCATATCAGTGTGTGTCCAGTAACATATATACGGCCACTATAGTCACTTTACAGTCGCTAACAGAAGAGAAAACAGCCTGTTTATGTGTGCGAGCTACAGCAGCTAATCGCTAACCAATGAGAAAGAACCAAAACGACTGAAAACTGTCGCTTCATCAGTTTGGATCAGAGCGTTTGGAGCTTTTTTCCTGCTAAATAATTTTATTATTTGTGCAAAATCTCATGGATAAAGTCGGCGGCACTTTCCCTTCACACTTAAATCACGTCCAGACGAGCGTCTGTGCCCGTTTATGAGCCGTTTATTTCCAGAACGATACGATGAGACGATACGTGACTAAAACTAAACCAACACCTGATCTGACCAACAGCTTCACTTAAAACACAGATTTGTTTTGTTTCTTTTAACTTCTACTTTTTTGTTTGTTTGGAGCTTTGCAGATGTCGACAGACGAATAATGAAGTGTTATTCAAACATGTGACTGAAACTAAAGGAGGTAAAACATTTATAGAAGCTTAAACTTTGAGTCTGCAGTTTGGATTATTGGACTTCTCTAATTTTACTTCCAGGTGGGAAACGACACGAGACACTTTGAGATTTCAGAACCGTTTCTTTACAAAACTCTTGTGATGCTCAGGATTTATTATCGGACAAACACGACTTATTTATTCAGTCGAAACTGTGTTTAAAGTGTCAGAAAAACTGTTTTTGGTTGTAAACACTGAAAAACCTTTGGGCAGTAAAAATTCCACTTCCTGTTTTTGCCTTGTCTCCTCTCTCCTCTCCTCCCCTCCTCTCCTCCACTCCTCCCCTCCTCTCCTCCCCTCCTCTCCTCCTCTCCTCTCCTCTCCTCTCCTCTCCTCTCAACTCCTCTCTCCTCTCCTCTCTTCTCCTCTCCTCTCTCCTCCTCCTCCCTCCCTCCCCTCCCTCCTCTCCTCTCCTCTCCTCCCTCCCCTCCTCCTCTCTCCTCGCCTCTCCTCTCCTCTCCTCTCTCCTCTCCTCTCTCCTCTCCTCTCTCCTCTCCTCTCCTCTCCTCTCTCCTCTCCTCTCCTCTCTCCTCTCCTCCCCTCCTCTCCTCTCTCCTCTCCTCTCCTCTCCTCTCTCCTCTCCTCCCCTCCTCTCCTCCCCTCCTCTCCTCTCTCTCCTCTGCACGGATGACTCTAAAACCTCTAAAACCAGGCAGGTTTTTTGGTACAAAGCTAAAAAAAAATAGATTTTTGTGAGACCCAGAGTTTGTAGCAGAAAATAATAATAATAATAATAATAATAATAATAATGTCAGTCATCAGTTTTATTTTGTGCTTTTCAGGACACTCAAAGACTCTTTACAGCTTTATTCATTCACTCCAGACCCGGTGGTGTAAACTACTATTGTAGCCACAGGTGCCCTGGGGCAGACTGACAGAAGCGAGGCTCCAATCTGCACCATCGGCCCCTCCGACCACCACCACCATCACACACACCACTTTCATACTAGGCAATGTGGGTGAAGTGTCTTGCCTAACGACACTACGACAGTTTTTGCTCTGGCCCCACTGTGGCACCTGGAGCTCCCAGTGTCTCCATCCCAGTCCTGACCAGAACCTGAGCTCCTGAGGTCTGAGGGATCAGGCTGTGATGAGCCGGTGTGGCCACAAAAAGTAGAAATAATTCTGTTTATTCTTCTGCACAACAAAAACTTAAGACTAATATAGAAGTATTTTTAGTCCAGGTTTAGTCCTGGTTTAGTCCTGGATTAATTCTGCTTTAGGCCTGGTTTAGTCCTGGATTAGTTCTGGTTTAGTTCTGCTTTAGGCCTGGTTTAGGCCTGGTTTAGGCCTGGTTTAGGCCTGGTTTAGGCCTGGTTTAGTCCTGGATTAGTCCTGGATTAGTTCTGGTTTAGTCCTGGTTTAGTCCTGGTTTAGTCCTGGTTTAGTCCAGGATTACTTCTGGTTTAGTTCTGCTTTAGGCCTGGTTTAGTCCTGGTTTAGTCCTGGTTTAGGCCTGGTTTAGGCCTGGTTTAGGCCTGGTTTAGTCCAGGATTACTTCTAGTTTAGTTCTGCTTTAGGCCTGGTTTAGTCCTGGTTTAGGCCTTGTTTAGTCCTGGTTTAGGCCTGGTTTAGTTCTGCTTTAGGCCTGCTTTAGGTCTGGTTTAGGTCTGGTTTAGGCCTGGTTTAGTCCTGGTTTAGTCCTGGTTTAGTCCTGGATTAGTTCTGGTTTAGTTCTGGTTTAGTTCTGGTTTAGTCCTGGATTAGTTCTGGTTTAGTCCTGGTTTAGTCCTGGTTTAGTCCTGGATTAGTCCTGGATTAGTTCTGGTTTAGTCCTGGTTTAGTCCTGGATTAGTCCTGGATTAGTCCTGGATTAGTCCTGGATTAGTTCTGGTTTAGTCCTGGTTTAGTCCTGGATTAGTCCTGGATTAGTTCTGGTTTAGTCCTGGATTAGTCCTGGTTTAGTCCTGGTTTAGTCCTGGTTTAGGCCTGGTTTAGGCCTGGTTTAGTCCTGGTTTAGTCCTGGATTAGTCCTGGTTTAGTCCTGGTTTAGTCCTGGATTAGTCCTGGATTAGTTATGGTTTAGTTCTGGTTTAGTCCTGGATTAGTTCTGGTTTATTTCTGGTTTAGTCCTGGTTTAGTCCTGGATTAGTCCTGGTTTAGTCCTGGATTAGTCCTGGATTAGTCCTGGATTAGTTCTGGTTTAGTCCTGGATTAGTCCTGGATTAGTCCTGGATTAGTTCTGGTTTAGTCCTGGATTAGTCCTGGATTAGTCCTGGATTAGTTCTGGTTTAGTCCTGGATTAGTTCTGGTTTAGTCCTGGTTTAGTTCTGGTTTAGTCCTGGTTTAGTCCTGGTTTAGTCCTGGTTTAGTCCTGGATTAGTCCTGGATTAGTTCTGGTTTAGTCCTGGATTAGTTCTGGTTTAGTCCTGGATTAGTCCTGGTTTAGTCCTGGTTTAGTCCTGGTTTAGTCCTGGTTTAGTCCTGGATTAGTTCTGGTTTAGTCCTGGTTTAGTCCTGGATTAGTCCTGGATTAGTTCTGGTTTAGTCCTGGATTAGTCCTGGATTAGTCCTGGTTTAGTCCTGGTTTAGTCCTGGTTTAGTCCTGGTTTAGGCCTGGTTTAGGCCTGGTTTAGTCCTGGATTAGTTCTGGATTAGTCCTGGTTTAGTCCTGGTTTAGTCCTGGATTAGTCCTGGATTAGTTATGGTTTAGTTCTGGTTTAGTCCTGGATTAGTTCTGGTTTATTTCTGGTTTAGTCCTGGTTTAGTCCTGGTTTAGTCCTGGTTTAGTCCTGGTTTAGTCCTGGTTTAGTTCTGGTTTAGTCCTGGTTTAGTTCTGGTTTAGTTCTGGTTTAGTCCTGGATTAGTTCTGGTTTAGTCCTGGATTAGTTCTGGATTAGTCCTGGTTTAGTCCTGGTTTAGTCCTGGATTAGTCCTGGTTTAGTCCTGGTTTAGTTCTGGTTTAGTTCTGGTTTAGTCCTGGATTAGTTCTGGATTAGTCCTGGTTTAGTCCTGGTTTAGTCCTGGATTAGTTCTGGTTTAGTTCTGGTTTAGTTCTGGTTTAGTTCTGGTTTAGTCCTGGATTAGTCCTGGTTTAGTCCTGGTTTAGTCCTGGTTTAGTCCTGGATTGCACTGTTAAATATTTGTCCCAGAGTTTGTCGCCGTCGTTCTGTTTACTTTTCTACCGCAGAGACTGAAATATCAGAGCGTCTTACCTTCGTAGTCCTTCGTAGTCCTTCGTAGTCCTTTGTGGTACTTTGTGGTACTTTGTGGTACTTCGTACTGCGTGTATTTTTGTTGGAAAACTGCGCAATACCGTCGGTCTGCAGGCCGAACCTCCTCAAACTGCGTCTGTTTACCGGAGTCTGACGTGTTTCTGGACAGGCCCCGCCCCCTCAGACTTTAACTGTTTCCTCACTCCTGATGTGGACCTGATATAGACCTGGTTTAGTCCAAGATTAGACCTGGAATAGTCCTGTTATAGACCTGGTTTAGTCCAAGATTAGACCTGGAATAGTCCTGTTATAGACCTGGTTTAGTCCAAGATTAGACCTGGAATAGTCCTGTTATAGACCTGGTTTAGTCCAAGATTAGACCTGGAATAGTCCTGTTATAGACCTGGTTTAGTCCAAGATTAGACCTGGAATAGTCCTGTTGTAGACCTGTCATGGCTGGTGTCTGAGTTTTCCCTCTTTTTATTATGTTCTGTTTTATTTTGTTGACACTTTGTTTCTCATTCCAGATTCACTTCCCCTCCTGTGTGACTGCCTGCTCCACCCCTAATGTGCTCCACCCCTAATGTGTTACACCTGTGTCTCATTTGTTTCCCCGCCTTTTAGTGTATATAGTCTGAGTCTTCCCCTTTGTCTTTGTCAGATTGTCTTTGTCCCTGTGCAGGTATCACTCCTTTCTCTGTTGTTCAGTATTCTGTGTTTTGTCAGTTTTATGATTTGTTCCATTTTCTTTGTCCCTGTGCAGCATTTATTGTGACCTGGAAATAAACCACATTGTTTGAGCCACGCATTTGGGTGTCTTGTGCTTAGTGTGATAGCACAATCTGACCAACATGAACCCAGCGGGCTCGAATCCACCTGTTCCTCCAGATCCTGTTCGCACTGCGATCCAAGCCCAAGGACAGAGAATTCACCAACAAGAGGAACAACTAGGACTAATTCGCCGTGATCTAAAGGAGATGGCAGATCGCCAGGAGTCAATGATTTCTGCCTTCACCAGTCAACTTCACATGTTAGCTGAGAGGTTCCAGCCCAGCCGACCTCGACTCAGCCTCTGTAGATGCTACTTCATCCGACCCCCATGTGAGTAGCACCCCTGTTCAGACTTTGCCTTTAGCCCAGATTCAGTTGTCTCATCCGGAGAGGTTTTCTGGGGACTCTGGGGACTGTCGAGCATTCATAAGCCAATGTGAACTCCACTTTGAGATGCAGCCAGCAGTTTTTCAAACTGATAGAGCCAAGATAGCCTACATTATCTCCCATCTAACTGGCAGAGCAGAGGCTTGGGCTACTGCTGAGTGGAGTCGACGTTCCCCAGTATGCAACTCACTTCAGGAGTTTATTAAGACACCGACTCAAATTTTTCACCATATTCCTCCTGGTAGAGAGGCGGCTCGAGTTCTTGTTCAACTGCGGCAAGGAGGGCGGAGAGTGACCGATTATGCTATACAGTTCCGTACTGTGGCTGCGGACAGTGGATGGAATCCAACCGCATTATTTGACGCATTTCTGAATGGGCTTAACAATAACGTCAAGGATCAGCTGGCCCCTCTTGACCCACCTCAGACTCTTGATGAACTCATAGCCTTGACTATTAGGATTGATAGGAGGCTAATGGAGCGAGAGCAGGAGAGGTCCCGCAGTAACCCACAGCAGCATCGGGGGCAGCGTTTCATTCTACCCACTCTGGTCCATGGGGTAGCTAACTCCACTGAGACTCCGCCTCCCTCTGAAGAAGAGGAACCTATGCAACTGGGGCGCACTCGTGTGACTCCTGAGGAGCGCCAAAGGCGGATGAGGGAAGGACGCTGCATCTACTGTGGACTCTTGGGTCATTTCCTGGCCACCTGTCCAGCAGAAGCACGGGCTCATCAGTGAGGACGAGGGCACTGGTGGAGCCGTACTATTCCTGTCAATCCCTCTCGTCCCACACCTCTGGTTACTCTCACCTCTTGTTCTGTTTCCTGCAGCTCTCCCGTGCTAATTGATTCTGGATCTGACGCTAACCTAATGGACCACGCTCTGGCTCATGATCTTAATTTGGAATCCATTCCCCTGGACCATACTCTGACAGCCAGTGCCCTGGATGGACGTCTTCTGAGTCAGGTGACTCACTGCACTGGGCCTGTACAGATCACTTTCCCCGATCAGCACACAGAGAGCTTGAGTTTTTTTCTATTTCACTCCTGCCAACACAGACTGGTTTTGGGGTACCCCTGGCTCAAGTTGCATAACCCAACTATCGATTGGTCACATGGGAGTGTTTCTTCCTGGGGCATGGATTGTGACAGATGTTTTACCTCACCTGGAGTGGTTCTTTCCTCTGCCAACATAACTACACAGTCTGATTTCCCAGATATTTCCTGTGTTCCATCCTGTTACATGGATTTGAAGGTCGTCTTCAATAAAGCCAAGGCGACCTCATTACCCCCACACCGGCCCTACGATTGTGCCATCGACCTCTTGCCTGGTTCTACATTGCCCAAGGGTCGTTTGTACTCATTGTCGCGTCCTGAGGCCACGGCCATGGAGGATTATATCGAGAAGTCTCTCAAGGCTGGAATAATCCGTCCCTCTTCCTCTCCTGCGGGGGCGGGGTTCTTCTTTGTGGGGAAGAAGGACAAGACTCTAAGGCCCTGTATCGACTATCGCGGACTTAATGCGATAACTGTGAAGAACAGGTACCCCCTCCCTTTAATTTCTTCTGCTTTTGAACTGTTGAGAGAGGCCAAGATTTTCACAAAGCTGGATCTTCGTAATGCCTACCATCTTGTCAGAATAAGAGAGGGGAACGAGTGGAAGACGGCCTTCAACACCCCTACAGGACATTATGAGTATCTAGTGATGCCTTTTGGTTTAACTAATGCTCCGGCTGTTTTTCAATCCCTGGTAAACGATGTGCTTCGAGATATGTTGAATGTTTTTGTTTTTGTTTACATAGATGATATTCTCATCTTTTCTCCCGATGAAACATCTCATATGCAGCACGTCAGGAGAGTGTTGAGACTTTTGGAGAACCAGCTTTTTGTGAAGGCTGAGAAATGTGATTTCCATGTGCATTCAGTTTCGTTCTTGGGCTACATCATTGCAGAAGGGGAGATCAAGATGGACCCCGTGAAGATCCAGGCGGTTGCCGAGTGGTCCACACCTGAGTCCCGCAAGCAGGTACAACGCTTCCTTGGTTTCGCAAATTTTTATAGGAAGTTCATAAGAAACTTTAGTTCTGTTGCGGCCCCCCTGCATGCCCTAACTTCTGTTAAGACCAAGTTTCAGTGGACACCACAGGCAGACCACGCCTTCAAGCTGTTGCGGAGACTCTTTACCACAGCCCCTGTCCTGGTGCAGCCGGATCCCCAGCTTCAGTTTGTGGTAGAGGTGGATGCGTCTGAGGTGGGGGTGGGGGCTGTTTTGTCCCAAAGGTCGAGGAGGGACGGTCGACTTCATCCTTGCGCCTTCCTTTCCAAGAAGTTGACACTCGCTGAGAAGAACTATGATGTGGGGAACCGTGAACTACTAGCCATAAAGGTTGCTCTTGAGGAATGGCGGCATTGGTTAGAAGGGGCTGAGCTGCCGTTTATCGTTTGGACAGACCACAAAAACCTGGAGTACCTGAAGGCTGCCAAGAGACTGAACTCCCGTCAAGCCAGGTGGGCCTTGTTTTTTAGTAGATTTAATTTTTCCGTGTCCTACCGTCCAGGCTCCAAGAATGTGAAACCTGATTCCCTGTCTCGACTCTCTGACCCTGAGGTGGCTCCGAAGGTTCCAGCCCCCATTCTGCCCCCTTTGTGCTTGATTGGCGCTGTTGTCTGGGATGTAGAGGAGGAGGTCAGAAAGTCTCAGTCTACAGTTCAGATTCCTGCTGGCTGCCCCTCCAATCGTCTGTTCGTTCCTGCCTCACTATGCTCCCGAGTCATTCACTGGGGTCACGATTCTCCCATGTTCTGTCATCCAGGGGGGAAGAAGACCCTGTTTTCCATAGGCAGCGTTTCTGGTGGCCTGCCATGGAACATCCTTTTTCCATATCCATCGACGGCTCCTATCTCCCCCTCCCCTCAGGTAAAGAGTCTGGGTGTCATCTTCGACAGCAGCACTTTCCTTCACCTCCCATATCAATAACATCACCTGGTTCGCCTACTTCCACCTCAGAAACATCCACCGCCTCCGTCCGTCACTCACCCCACACACCACTGCCATCCTCATCCACAGCCTGGTCACTTCCCGTATAGACGACTGCAACTCTCCCCTGTTCGGACTCCCACAAAAATCACTCCATAAACTCCAACTGGTCCAAAACTCAGCCGCCCGCACTGTCTCACACACACACACACACACACACACACACACACCCCCTCCCATCACCACATCACACCTGTCCTGCAACAGCTCCACTGGCTCCCCATCACACACCGCATTCACTACAAAATCATACTCCTCACATACAAAGCTATCCACAACCTGCACCTCCATACCTGTCTGACCTCATCCACATCTCCACACCTGCCAGCTCCCTCGACTCCTCCTCCTCCCTGCACCTCACTGTCCCTCCTTCCAGCTCCCTCCGCTCCTCCTCCTCCCTGCACCTCCCTGTCCCTCCTGCCCGTCTCGTCACTATGGGGAGCAGAGCCTTCAGCCGCTCTGCTCCTCAGCTCTGGAACTCCCTCCCCCATGACCTCCTCCACACACACTCACTCTCACACTTCAAATCTAAACTCAAAACTCATCTGTTTAGAAAGGCCTTCTCACTCTCACTCTGACCACTCTGACCATAACTGCACTGTCTTTTCATCTGGATTTGATTTTTAAATGTATTTTTAATCTTTTTACACTGTTTTATTTGTATTGTATCATTTTTATGTTCCTTGATGTACGGTGACCTTGAGCCTTGAAAGGCGCCTAACAAATAAAATGTATTATTATTATGATTATTATTATTAATAATCATAATAATAATAATAATAATAACAAGATGTTAAGGAGTATGTGGCTGGTTGTTCAGTTTGTGCTCGGAACAAAGTCCCTCGCCATGCCCCTTCTGGCCTACTACAGCCCCTCCCAGTGCCTCACAGACCCTGGTCAGACATCTCTCTCGATTTTGTCACTGGCTTGCCTCTTTCTGACGGTAACACTGTTATACTTACTGCCGTGGACCGATTTTCTAAGATGGTACACTTTGTCCCCCTAGCCAAGCTTCCTTCGGCAAGAGAGACTGCTGAAATAGTCTTGACACAGGTTTTTCCTTTACATGGTCTCCCCAGGGATGTCGTTTCAGATCGGGGCCCCCAGTTTGTCTCTGCCTTCTGGAGGGAGTTCTGCACCTTGCTGGGAGCAACAGTCAGTTTGTCATCTGGCTACCATCCACAGTCCAATGGACAGTCGGAGTGTCTCAACCAGGAACTGGAATGTGGACTGCGATGTATCGCCTCCCAGAGTCCATCTTCTTGGAGCAGACAATTGGTATGGATTGAATATGCCCATAACACTCTGCCTTGCTCATCTACAGGCCTCACTCCCTTTGAATGCGTTTATGGGTATCAGCCACCATTGTTTCCTGCCCTGGAGAAAGAGGTTTCCGTTCCTTCCGCTCTGGCCTTGGTGAGGCGTTGTCGACAGAACTGGTTGCGGGCTCGTCGCACCCTCCTTCACTGCTGAGGCGTACAAGAAGGGTGCTGATCGCCGCCGCCGCCCAGCACCTACATACTGTGTGGGACAGAGTCATGGCTGGTGTCTGAGTTTTCCCTCTTTTATTATGTTCTGTTTTTATTTTGTTGACACTTACTTTGTTTCTCATTTCAGATTTACTTCCCCTCCTGTGTGATTGCCTGCTCCACCCCTAATGTGTTACACCTTTGTCTCATTCTTTTCCCCGCCCTTTAGTATATATAGTCTGAGTCTCCCCCTTTGTCTTTGTCAGATTGTCTTTGTCCCTGTGCAGGTATCACTCCTTTCTCTGTTGTTCAGTATTCTGTGTTTTGTCAGTTTTATGATTTGTTCCATTTTCTTTGTCCCTGTGCAGCATTTATTGTGACCTGGAAATAAACCACATTGTTTGAGCCACGCATTTGGGTGTCTTGTGCTTAGTCTGATAGACCTGGTTTAGTCCAAGATTAGACCTGGAATAGTCCTGTTATAGACCTGGTTTAGTCCAAGATTAGACCTGGAATAGTCCTGTTACAGACCTGGTTTAGTCCAATTAAAGTTTATTTCTATAGCACGTTTAAAAACCACTTCAGTTGACCAAAGTGCTTCACATAAAGGAAACAAAGACAGAAGAACATACACATATATAACACAATGTGAGGATTAGAATTAAAAAATAAATAAAGATAAACTGACTAACTAGTATTAAATGAGTTTTCAATCTAGTGTTGAACTGCGTTACAGACTGAGAGGATCTGACAGAAGGAGGTTATTCCACAGAAAACTCTGTCTCCCCTCGACTGGAGCCGAGATTTGGGCCGACAGGAGCTGATCTCAGGCTCTGGGCAGAGTGTAGGAGTGTAGGAGTATATGACTGTAGGAGTGTAGGACTGTAGGAGTGTAGGACTGTAGGAGTGTAGGACTGTAGGAGTGTTGGACTGTAGGACTGTAGGACTGTAGGACTGTAGGAGTGTGGGAGTGTAGAAGTATATGACTGTAGGAGTGTAGGAGTTTTGGAGTGTAGGACTGTAGGACTGTAGGAGTGTGGGAGTGTAGGACTGTAGGAGTGTTGGACTGTAGGAGTGTTGGAGTGTAGGACTGTAGGGCTGTAGGAGTGTTGGAGTGTAGGGCTGTAGGAGTGTGGGAGTGTAGGACTGTAGGAGTGTTGGACTGCAGGAGTGTAGAAGTGTAGGACTGTAGGACTGTAGGAGTGTAGGACTGTAGGAGTGTAGGACTGTAGGACTGTAGGAGTGTAGGAGTATATGACTGTAGGAGTGTAGGACTGTAGGAGTGTAGGAGTGTAGGAGTGTAGAAGTGTAGGAGTATATGACTGTAGGAGTGTAGGACTGTAGGAGTGTAGGAGTGTAGGACTGTAGGAGTGTTGGACTGTAGGAGTGTAGGACTGTAGGACTGTAGGACTGTAGGAGTGTAGGACTGTAGGAGTGTAGGACTGTAGGAGTGTTGGACTGTAGGACCGTAGGGCTGTAAGAGTGTAGGAGTGTGGGAGTGTAGGAGTATATGACTGTAGGAGTGTAGGACTGTAGGAGTGTAGGACTGTAGGACTGTAGGAGTGTGGGACTGTAGGAATGTAGAACTGTAGGAGTGTAGGACTGTAGGAGTGTGGGACTGTAGGAGTGTAGGACTGTAGGAGTGTAGGACTGTAGGACTGTAGGACTGTAGGAGTGTAGGACTGTAGGAGTGTAGGAGTGTGGGAGTGTAGGAGTATATGACTGTAGGAGTGTAGGACTGTAGGAGTGTAGGACTGTAGGAGTGTGGGACTGTAGGAATGTAGGACTGTAGGAGTGTAGGACTGTAGGAGTGTGGGACTGTAGGAGTGTAGGACTGTAGGAGTGTTGGAGTGTATGACTGTAGGAGTGTAGGAGTGTAGGAGTGTGGGAGTGTAGGAGTATATGACTGTAGGAGTGTAGGAGTGTTGGACTGTAGGAGTGTAGGAGTTTTGGAGTGTAGGACTGTAGGGCTGTAGGAGTGTGGGAGTGTAGGACTGTAGGAGTGTTGGACTGTAGGAGTGTAGGAGTGTTGGAGTGTAGGACTGTAGGGCTGTAGGAGTGTTGGAGTGTAGGAGTGTAGGACTGTAGAGCTGTAGGAGTGTGGCAGTGTAGGACTGTAGGAGTGTTGGACTGTAGGAGTGTAGGACTGTAGGACTGTAGGAGTGTAGGAGTGTAGGAGTGTAAGACTGTAGGAGTGTAGGACTGTAGGAGT
Source organism: Odontamblyopus rebecca (assembly GCA_030686955.1). Lineage (NCBI taxonomy): Eukaryota > Metazoa > Chordata > Actinopteri > Gobiiformes > Gobiidae > Odontamblyopus > Odontamblyopus rebecca. The sequence continues at coordinate 43,796,037 of CM060656.1, read as the reverse complement.
GTAGGACTGTAGGACTATAGGAGTGTAGGAGTATATGACTAGGAGTGTAGGACTGTAGGAGTGTGGGAGTGTAGGAGTGTTGGTGTGTAGGAGCGTAGGACTGTAGGAGTGTAGAAGTGTAGGAGTATATGACGGTAGGAGTGTAGGACTGTAGGAGTGTGGGAGTGTAGGAGTGTTGGAGTGTAGGACTGTAGGAGTGTTGGAGTGTAAGACTGTAGGAGTGTAGAAGTGTAGGACTGTAGGACTGTAGGAGTGTAGAAGTGTAGGAGTATATGACTGTAGGAGTGTAGGACTGTGGGAGTGTAGGAGTGTTGGAGTGTAGGAGTGTAGGACTGTAGGAGTGTGGGAGTGTAGGACTGTAGGAGTGTTGGACTGTAGGAGTGTAGGAGTGTAGGACTGTAGGGCTGTAGGAGTGTAGGAGTGTAGGACTGTAGGAGTGTGGGAGTGTAGGACTGTAGGAGTGTTGGAGTGTAAGACTGAAGGAGTGTAGAAGTGTAGGACTGTAGGAGTGTAGAAGTGTAGGAGTATATGACTGTAGGAGTGTAGGACTGTGGGAGTGTAGGAGTGTTGCAGTGTAGGAGTGTAGGACTGTAGGAGTGTAGGAGTGTAGGACTGTAGGAGTGTAGGAGTGTGGGAGTGTAGGAGTATATGACTGTAGGAGTGTAGGAGTTTTGGAGTGTAGGACTGTAGGGCTGTAGGAGTGTGGGAGTGTAGGACTGTAGGAGTGTTGGAGTGTAGGAGTGTAGGAGTGTTGGAGTGTAGGAGTGTGCGACTGTAGGAGTGTAGGACTGTAGGAGTGTGGGACTGTAGGAGTGTGGGACTGTAGGAGTGTAGGACTGTAGGGCTGTAGGAGTGTTGGAGTGTAGGAGTGTTGGAGTGAAGACTGTAGGAGTGTGGGAGTGTAGGAGTATATGACTGTAGGAGTGTAGGAGTGTAGGACTGTAGGAGTGTTGGAGTGTAGGAGTGTAGGAATGTAGGAGTGTAGGAGTGTAGGACTGTAGGAGTGTGGGAGTGTAGGAGTGTAGGAGTGTAGGAGTGTGGGAGTGTAGGACTGTAGGACTGTAGGAGTGTAGGAGTATATGACTGTAGGAGTGTAGGAGTGTAGGACTGTAGGAGTGTAGGAGTGTTGGACTGTAGGAGTGTAGGAGTTTTGGAGTGTAGGACTGTAGGGCTGTAGGAGTGTGGGAGTGTAGGACTGTAGGAGTGTTGGACTGTAGGAGTGTAGGAGTGTAGGACTGTAGGAGTGTAGGACTGTAGGAGTGTTGGAGTGTAGGACTGTAGGAGTGTAGGACTGTAGGAGTGTAGGAGTGTAGGAGTGTAGGAGTGTAGGACTGTAGGAGTGTAGGACTGTAGGAGTGTTGGACTGTAGGAGTGTAGGACTGTAGGAGTGTAGGACTGTAGAAGTGTGGGAGTGTAGGAGTATATGACTGTAGGAGTGTAGGAGTCTAGGAGTGTGGGAGTGTAGGACTGTAGGAGTGTTGGACTGTAGGAGTGTAGGAGTGTTGGTGTGTAGGGCTGTAGGAGTGTGGGAGTGTAGGACTGTAGGAGTGTAGGACTGTAGGAGTATATGACTGTAGGAGTGTAGGACTGTAGGGCTGTAGGAGTGTGGGAGTGTAGGACTGTAGGAGTGTAGGAGTATATGACTGTAGGAGTGTAGGACTGTAGGAGTGTAGGACTGTAGGAGTGTTGGACTGTAGGAGTGTTGGAGTGTAGGAGTGTAGGAGTGTAGGAGTGTAGGACTGTAGGAGTGTAGGACTGTAGCAGTGTAGGACTGTAGGAGTGTGGGAGTGTGGGAGTGTAGGAGTATATGACTGTAGGGGTGTTGGACTGTAGGGGTGTAGAAGTTTTGGAGTGTAGGACTGTAGGGCTGTAGGAGTGTGGGAGTGTAGGACTGTAGGAGTGTAGGACTGTAGGAGTGTGGGCCTGTAGGAGTGTAGGACTGTAGGAGTGTAGGACTGTAGGAGTGTGGGACTGTAGGACTGTAGGAGTGTGGGAGTGTAGGACTGTAGGAGTGTAGGACTGTAGGAGTGTAGGACTGTAGGAGTGTAGGACTGTAGGAGTGTTGGAGTGTAGGACTGTAGGAGTGTAGGACTGTAGGAGTGTAGGACTGTAGGAGTGTAGGACTGTAGGAGTGTAGGAGTATATGACTGTAGGAGTGTAGGACTGTAGGAGTGTTGGAGTGTTGGACTGTAGGGCTGTAGGAGTGTGGGAGTGTAGGAGTATATGACTGTAGGAGTGTAGGACTGTAGGAGTGTGGGCCTGTAGGAGTGTAGGACTGTAGGAGTGTAGGAGTGTAGGACTGTAGGAGTGTGGGACTGTAGGACTGTAGGAGTGTGGGAGTGTAGGACTGTAGGAGTGTAGGACTGTAGGAGTGTGGGACTGTAGGAGTGTAGGACTGTAGGAGTGTTGGAGTGTAGGACTGTAGGATTGTAGGACTGTAGGAGAGTAGGAGTGTGGGAGTGTAGGACTGTAGGAGTGTAGGACTGTAGGAGTGTAGGACTGTAGGAGTTTAGGACTGTAGGAGTGTGGGAGTGTAGGACTGTAGGAGTGTAGGACTGTAGGAGTGTTGGAGTGTAGGAGTATAGGAATGTAGGAGTGTAGGAGGGTAGGACTGTAGGAGTGTAGGACTGTAGGAGTGTAGGACTGTAGGAGTGTAGGAGTGTAGGAGTGTAGGAGTGTGGGAGTGTAGGACTGTAGGAGTGTAGGACTGTAGGAGTGTAGGAGTGTAGGACTCTAGGAGTGTAGGACTGTAGGAGTGTAAGACTGTAGGAGTGTGGGAGTGTAGGAGTATATGACTGTAGGAGTGTAGGAGTGTTGGACTGTAGGAGTGTTGGAGTGTAGGACTGTAGGGCTGTAGGAGTGTGGGAGTGTAGGACTGTAGGAGTGTTGGACTGTAGGAGTGTAGGAGTGTTGGAGTGTAGGACTGTAGGGCTGTAGGAGTGTTGGAGTGTAGGAGTGTAGGAGTGTAGGACTGTAGGAGTGTTGGACTGTAGGAGTGTAGGAGTGTAGGAGTGTAGGAGTGTAGGACTGTAGGAGTGTTGGACTGTAGGAGTGTAGGAGTGTAGGAGTGTTGGAGTGTAGGACTGTAGGGCTGTAGGAGTGTAGGAGTGTGGGAGTGTAGGAGTATATGACTGTCAGAGTGTAGGACTGTAGGAGTGTAGGAGTGTGGGACTGTAGGAGTGTAGGACTGTAGGGCTGTAGGAGTGTAGGACTGTAGGAGTGTAGGAGTGTTGGAGTGTAGGACTGTAGGGCTGTAGGAGTGTAGGACTGTAGGAGTGTTGGAGTGTAGGGCTGTAGGGCTGTAGGAGTGTAGGACTGTAGCAGTGTTGGAGTGTAGGAGTGTAGGACTGTTGGACTGTAGGAGTGTAGGACTTTAGGAGTGTGGGACTGTAGGACTGTAGGAGTGTAGGACTGTAGGACTGTAGGACTGTAGGACTGTAGGATTGTAGGACTGTAGGACTGTAGGAGTGTAGGGCTGTAGGACTCCAGTGATTCCCTCAAACACACTGGACCCAAACAGCGTAAACATTTAAACACAATGAAAAACATTTTAAAACATAGAAAACAGGAGCCAGTGAACAGAACTAAACCAGGATTATATCAGGACTAAACCAGGATTATATCAGGACTAAACCAGGATCATATCAGGACTAAACCAGGATTATATCAGGACTAAACCAGGATCATATCAGGACTAAACCAGGATTATATCAGGACTAAACCAGGATCATATCAGGATTAAACCAGGATTATATCAGGACTAAACCAGGATTATATCAGGACTAAACCAGGATCATATCAGGACTAAACCAGGATTATATCAGGACTAAACCAGGATTATATCAGGACTAAACCAGGATCATATCAGGACTAAACCAGGATTATATCAGGACTAAACCAGGATTATATCAGGACTAAACCAGGATTATATCAGGACTAAACCAGGATTATATCAGGACTAAACCAGGATTAGATCAGGACTAAACCAGGATCATATCAGGACTAAACCAGGATTATATCAGGACTAAACCAGGATCATATCAGGACTAAACCAGGATCATATCAGGACTAAACCAGGATCATATCAGGACTAAACCAGGATTATATCAGGACTAAACCAGGATCATATCAGGACTAAACCAGGATTATATCAGGACTAAACCAGGATTATATCAGGACTAAACCAGTGATTATATCAGGACTAAACCAGGATTATATCAGGACTAAACCAGGATCATATCAGGACTAAACCAGGATGATATCAGGACTAAACCAGGATTATATCAGGACTAAACCATGATTAAGAGGACTATATCCGGACAGAAGCAGTTTCCCCCCTTCTCCCAGAATGCCGTGCGGTGTCAGGCGGATGTTTTGGCACAGTCCTGGTGATTATCGTCTGTGCCAGAAACTGTGCTGAGGTTTGGGACCGAGCGGCGTCTGCACCGAGGAACCGAGACCCGAGCCAAGGACGAGAGCAGACTGAGAACAGACCGGGCTGGGGTAGTCCTGGTTCAGTCCTGGGTTAGTCCTGTTTTAGAACTGGTTTAGTCCTGGTTCAGTCCTGGGTTAGTCCTGTTTTAGAACTGGTTCAGTCCTGGTTCAGTCCTGGGTTAGTCCTGGTTTAGTTCTGGTTTAGTCCTGGTTCAGTCCTGGTTCAGTCCTGGTTTAGTCCTGGTTTAGTCCTGGTTCAGTCCTGGTTCAGTCCTGGTTTAGTCCTGGTTTAGTCCTGGTTTAGTCCTGTTTTAGTCCTGGTTTAGTCCTGGTTCAGTCCTGGTTCAGTCCGGGTTTAGTCCTGCTTTAGTCCTGGTTTAGTCCTGGTTTAGTCCTGGTTCAGTCCTGGGTTAGTCCTGGCTTGGTCCTGGTTTAGTCCTGTTTTAGTCCTGGTTTAGTCCTGGTTCAGTCCTGGTTCAGTTCGGGTTTAGTCCTGCTTTAGTCCTGGTTTAGTCCTGGTTTAGTCCTGGTTCAGTCCTGGTTTAGTCCTGGTTCAGTCCTGGTTCAGTCCTGGTTCAGTCCTGGTTCAGTCCTCGGTTAGTCCTGGTTTAGTCCTGGTTTAGTCCTGGTTCAGTCCTGGTTCAGTCCTGGTTCAGTCCGGGTTTAGTCCTGCTTTAGTCCTGGTTTAGTCCTGGTTTAGTCCTGCTTTAGTCCTGGTTCAGTCCTGGTTCAGTCCTGGTTTAGTCCTGGTTCAGTCCTGGCTTAGTCCTGGTTCAGTCCTGGTTCAGTCCTGGTTCAGTCCTGGTTCAGTCCTGGTTTAGTCCTGGTTCAGTCCTGGTTCAGTCCTGGTTCAGTCCTGGTTTAGTCCTGGTTTAGTCCTGGTTCAGTCCTGGTTCAGTCCTGGTTTAGTCCTGGTTTAGTCCTGGTTCAGTCCTGGTTCAGTCCTGCTTTAGTCCTGGTTTAGTCCTGGTTCAGTCCTGGTTTAGTCCTGGTTCAGTCCTGGTTCAGTCCTGGTTTAGTCCTGGTTTAGTCCTGGTTTAGTCCTGGTTCAGTCCTGGTTCAGTCCTGGTTTAGTCCTGGTTCAGTCCTGGTTCAGTCCTGGTTTAGTCCTGGTTTAGTCCTGGTTTAGTCCTGGTTCAGTCCTGGTTTAGTCCTGGTTCAGTCCTGGTTCAGTCCTGGTTCAGTCCTGGTTTAGTTCTGGTTCAGTCCTGGTTCAGTCCTGGTTTAGTCCTGGTTCAGTCCTGGTTTAGTCCTGGTTTAGTCCTGGTTTAGTCCTGGTTTAGTCCTGGTTTAGGTGATACTAAATAAATAAACAGGACAAACAGCTCATGAATATTCAACAGGCTCTGGTTTAGACCAGGTCCTAACTCCTATATCCTAACTCCTATTTCCTAACACCTATATCTTACCTCCTATATCCTAACTCCTAGCCCCTAGCTCCTCGTCTCCTTCACTGTAAAAACATGAATCATTTAAAAGTTTTTCTCGTGGGAGAATTTGGCCTCAAACTTTAGTCAAAATTAAAGAAAAGCTTCATCAGAACCTGGAGTGAAAACACTAACTCCTCCTCCTCTCCTCCTCTCCTCCTCTCCTCCTCTTTCTCTGCTCCTCCTCTCCTCCTCTTTCTCTGCTCCTCCTCTCCTCCTCCTCTCCTCCTCTTCCTCTGCTCCTCCTCTCCTCCTCCTCCTCTCCTCCTCTTTCTCTGCTCCTCCTCTCCTCCTCTTTCTCTGCTCCTCCTCTCCTCCTCCTCCTCTCCTCCTCTCCTCTCCTCCTCCTCCTCCTCTCCTCCTCTCCTCCTCTTTCTCTGCTCCTCCTCTCCTCCTCTTTCTCTGCTCCTCCTCTCCCTCCTCCCTCCTCTCCCTCCTCCTCTCCTCCTCTCCTCCTCCTCTCCTCTCCTCCCTCTCCCCTCCTCCTCTCCTCTCCTCCCTCCTCCTCCCTCCTCCTCCTCTCTCCTCCTCCTTTCCTCCTCCTCTCCTCCTCCTCTCCTCCTCATCTCCTCCTCCTCCTCCTCATCTCCTCCTCCTCTCCTTCTCCTCCTCCTCTCCTCCTCCTCCTCTCCTCCTCTCCTCTCCTCCTCCTCTCCTCTCCTCCTCTCCTCCTCCTCTCTCCTCTCCTCCCTTCCTCTCTCTCCTCCTCTCCTCTCTCTCTCTCTCCTTCCTCTCTCCTCCTCTCCCTCCTCTCCTCTTCTCCTCCTCCCCCTCTCCTCTCCTCCTCTCTTCTCTTCTCTCCTCTCCTCCCTCTCTCCTCTCTCCTCCTCTCTTTCCTCTCTCCTCCTCCTCTCTCTCCTCCTCCTCTCTCTCCTCCTCCTCCTCTCTCTCCTCCTCTCTTCCTCTCCTCTCTCTCCTCTCTCTCTCTCTTCCTCCCTCCTCTCCTCTCCTCCTCTTCTCCTCCTCCTCTCCCTCCTCCTCTCCTCTCCTCCTCCCTTCCTCCTCCTCCTCTCCTCCTCTCCTCCTCTCTCTCCTCCTCCTCCTCCTCCCCTCGCCTCCCCTCCTCTCCTCCCCTCCTCTCCTCCTCCCTCTCTCCTCCTCTCCCCCTCTCCTCTCCTCCTCTCTCCTCTCCTCTCTCTCCTCCTCTCTCCTCCTCCTCCCTCCTCCTCTCCTCCTCTCCTCCTCCTTTCCTCCTCTCCTCTCCTCCTCCTCTTCTCCTCCTCCCTCTCCTCCTCCTCCTCTCTCCTCTCCTCTCTCCTCCTCTCCTCGTCCTCTCCTCCTCCTCCTCCTCTCCTCCTTTCCTCCTCCTCTCCTCCTCCTCACCTCCTCTGTTCCTCCTCTCCTCCTCCTCCTCTCCTCCTCCTCCTCTCCTCCCTCTCCTCCTCTCTCCTCCCCTCCTCACCTCCTCCTCCTCTCCTCCTCCTCTCCTCTCCTCCTCTCTCTTCTCTCCTCTTCTCCTCCTCTCCTCCTCTACTACTCCTCTCATCCTCTCCTCTCCTCCTCTCCTCCTCTCCTCCTCCTCTCCTCCTCCTCTCCTCCTCCTCTCTCCTCCTCTCCTCTCCTCCTCCTCCTCTCCTCCTCTCCTCCTCTCCTGGTGACAGCTGTGCCTCATGTTTTTTTAATCCTGTCTTTTGTCCCTCTTTGTCTCCTGTCGGATTCGCACAAACTCCTGGTGAAATATTCATCCCGACGCTCGAGGGGCCCAGAAACTCCGGGAATTCAACCCACAACACGCAAAGCACTTTAATGAGGACAACACCAGACCTGGTTTAGACCTGGTTTAGACTGAACCAGGACTGAACCAGGACTAAACCAGGACTGAACCAGGACTAAACTAGGACTAAACCAGGACTAAACCAGGACTGAACCAGGACTAAACTAGGACTGAACCAGGACTGAACCAGGACTAAACCAGGACTGAACCAAGACTAAACCAGGACTAAACCAGGACTGAACCAGGACTGAACCAGGACTGAACCAGGACTGAACCAGGACTAAACTAGGACTAAACCAGGACTAAACCAGGACTGAACCAGGACTAAACTAGGACTGAACCAGGACTAAACCAGGACTGAACCAGGACTGAACCAAGACTAAACCAGGACTAAACCAGGACTGAACCAGGACTGAACCAGGACTGAACCAGGACTGAACCAGGACTAAACTAGGACTGAACCAGGACTAAACCAGGACTGAACCAGGACTGAACCAAGACTAAACCAGGACTAAACCAGGACTGAACCAGGACTGAACCAGGACTGAACCAGGACTAAACCAGGACTAAACCAGGACTGAACCAGGACTGAACCAAGACTAAACCAGGACTGAACCAGGACTGAACCAGGACTGAACCAGGACTGAACCAGGACTGAACCAGGACTAAACCAGGACTGAACCAGGACTAAACCAGGACTAAACCAGGACTGAACCAGGACTAAACCAGGACTAAACCAGGACTGAACCAGGACTGAACCAGGACTAAACAAGGACTGAACCAGGACTGAACCAGGACTGAACCAGGACTAAACCAGGACTGAACCAGGACTGAACCAGGACTAAACAAGGACTGAACCAGGACTGAACCAGGACTGAACCAGGACTAAACCAGGACTGAACCAGGACTGAACCAGGACTGAACCAGGACTAAACCAGGACTAAACCAGGACTAAACCAGGACTAAACCAGGACTGAACCAGGACTAAACCAGGACTAAACCAGGACTGAACCAGGACTAAACCAGGACTAAACCAGGACTAAACCAGGACTGAACCAGGACTAAACCAGGACTAAACCAGGACTAAACCAGGACTAAACCAGGACTGAACCAGGACTGAACCAGGACTAAACCAGGACTGAACCAGGACTGAACCAGGACTAAACCAGGACTAAACCAGGACTGAACCAGGAATAAACCAGGACTAAACAAGGACTGAACCAGGACTGAACCAGGACTGAACCAGGACTAAACCAGGACTGAACCAGGACTGAACCAGGACTGAACCAGGACTAAACCAGGACTAAACCAGGACTAAACCAGGACTAAACCAGGACTAAACCAGGACTGAACCAGGACTAAACCAGGACTAAACCAGGACTGAACCAGGACTAAACCAGGACTAAACCAGGACTAAACCAGGACTGAACCAGGACTAAACCAGGACTAAACCAGGACTAAACCAGGACTAAACCAGGACTGAACCAGGACTGAACCAGGACTAAACCAGGACTGAACCAGGACTGAACCAGGACTAAACCAGGACTAAACCAGGACTGAACCAGGAATAAACCAGGACTAAACCAGGACTGAACCAGGACTAAACCAGGACTGAACCAGGACTGAACCAGGACTAAACCAGGACTAAACAAGGACTGAACCAGGACTGAACCAGGACTGAACCAGGACTAAACCAGGACTGAACCAGGACTAAACCAGGACTAAACCAGGACTGAACCAGGACTAAACCAGGACTAAACCAGGACTGAACCAGGACTGAACCAGGACTAAACCAGGACTGAACCAGGACTGAACCAGGACTAAACCAGGACTAAACCAGGACTGAACCAGGACTAAACCAGGACTAAACCAGGACTGAACCAGGACTAAACCAGGACTGAACCAGGACTGAACCAGGACTAAACCAGGACTAAACAAGGACTGAACCAGGACTGAACCAGGACTAAACCAGGAACAAACCAGGACTAAACCAGGACTGAACCAGGACTGAACCAGGACTGAACCAGGACCGAACCAGGACTAAACCAGGACTAGATCAGAACTAAACCAGGACTAAACCAGGACCAAACCAGGACTAAACCAGGACTAAACCAGGACTAAACCAGGACTAGATCAGAACTAAACCAGGACTAAACCAGTACCAAACCAGGACTAAACCAGGACCAAACCAGGACTAAACCAGGACTAAACCAGGACTGAACCAGGACTAAACCAGGACTAAACCAGGACTAAACCAGGACTAAACCAGGACTGAACCAGGACTGAACCAGGACCAAACCAGGACTAAACCAGGACTAAACCAGGACTAAACCAGGACTAAACCAGGACTGAACCAGGACTGAACCAGGACTAAACCAGGACTAAACCAGGACTGAACCAGGACTAAACCAGGACTAAACCAGGACTGAACCAGGACTGAACCAGGACTGAACCAGGACTGAACCAGGACTAAACCAGGAGTAAACCAGGACTGAACCAGGACTAAACCAGGACTGAACCAGGACTAAACCAGGAATAAACCAGGACTAAACCAGGACTAAACCAGGACTAAACCAGGACCGAACCAGGACTAAACCAGGACCGAACCAGGACTAAACCAGGACTGAACCAGGATGAACCAGGACTGAACCAGGACCAAACCAGGACTAAACCAGGACTAAACCAGGACTCAACCAGGACTAAACCAGGACTAAACCAGGACTAAACCAGGAACAAACCAGGACTAAACCAGGACTGAACCAGGACTGAACCAGGACTGAACCAGGACCGAACCAGGACTAAACCAGGACTAGATCAGAACTAAACCAGGACTAAACCAGGACCAAACCAGGACTAAACCAGGACTAAACCAGGACTAGATCAGAACTAAACCAGGACTAAACCAGTACCAAACCAGGACTAAACCAGGACCAAACCAGGACTAAACCAGGACTGAACCAGGACTAAACCAGGACTAAACCAGGACTAAACCAGGACTAAACCAGGACCAAACCAGGACTGAACCAGGACCAAACCAGGACTAAACCAGGACTAAACCAGGACTCAACCAGGACTAAACCAGGACTAAACCAGGACTAAACCAGGACTAAACCAGGACTAGATCAGAACTAAACCAGGACTAAACCAGGACAAAACCAGGACTAAACCAGGACTAAACCAGGACTAGATCAGAACTAAACCAGGACTAAACCAGGACTAAACCAGGACTAGATCAGAACTAAACCAGGACTAAACCAGGACCAAACCAGGACTAAACCAGGACTAAACCAGGACTAGATCAGAACTAAACCAGGACTAAACCAGGACTAAACCAGGACTAAACCAGGACTAAACCAGGACTAAACCAGGACTAAACCAGGACTAAACCAGGACTAAACCAGGACTAGATCAGAACTAAACCAGGACTAAACCAGGACCAAACCAGGACTAAACCAGGACTAAACCAGGACTAGATCAGAACTAAACCAGGACTAAACCAGGACTAAACCAGGACTAGATCAGAACTAAACCAGGACTAAACCAGGGTGTCTGGTTTTAATTCTGAAGTCCGGTCGTTCTGATCATGTCGATATTTTAAATGGACTCTTTGGATAAAACAGGAGGTTCTCAGGGTCATGAGGCTCTGAGCTGCAGGTCACAAGAAAACTCCTAAATATCATTAAAAAAAGAAATATTTTTCATGGGTTGTGATATATTTGAGTTAAATTAGGTCAAAAACACATGTGAAATAATAAAAGTCTTAAACTGAACCTGTTCTGTGTCTTTTGCAGCGGCTCCTGGTCTGTGGCTCATTTGAGGATCATGTATTTAGAATAAAAACATTATTTTATTACATTTCTATGTTCCAGGCTGAAGTTTCCTGCGCCACTGCAGCAATAACACACAGTCCTACAGCGCCACCTGCTGTCACAAAGCAGCTACAGAAGGTTTATACTTTTCACGCTGGAATTTAGTCTGAGTTTAAAATAATAATAATAATAATAATAAATAATGATAAATAAATAAAACAAATAAAGAGTTTTAAAAAGTATACAAAAGTGTGAAAGTAAAAAAAAAGTTGGAATTAATTGGATTGGAAAAGTGTATATATATATATATATATATATATATATATATATATATATATATATATATATATATATATATATATATATATATATATATATGTGTGTGTGTGTGTGTGTGTGTGTCTGTGTGTGTGTGTGTGTGTGTGTTAAACATCCCAAAGTGGGAAATTCAGTGGGATTTACAGCTCTAAATCTGACGGAAATGTTCCGCCTCCGGCCACACGGGGGCGCAGCTTCTCCCGCTGCTCACAGGAAGTGTCCACGGCGCATGTGCTCCGGAGCTCCGCTTTTACTCCCGGTGTTTTCTCGCGGAACTGTCGGTGTTTCGGTGGTCCTCTTTGGGGATGCTGTCCGCTCTGAAGCAGCGGGTGGGCCAGGTGCTGCTCCCCGGGGATGAGTTCGTGTGTGAGGCCGAGGACACGCTCTCTCTGTCGGCCACAGCGCGCAGGGACACCGCGGTGTGCGGCCCGGGGCTGCGGAGGAGCGGGGACCGGGTCCAGGTGTGTGTGTGCGGCGTCCTGCGCCACAAGAGCCCCAACGTGTTCTGGGTCCAGGCCCACAGTAAGAGGGTGAGAAAGATTATTATTATGATTATGATTATGATTATGATTGTTATTATTATTATTATTATTATTATTATTATTATTATTCCTGAAGTGGCAGGGGTAATATGGGTGAGAGGAAGTGGAGCTGAACAAATTTAAATAACCCAAGGTAAATTCAGACATTCTTCACCACTTATATGATCAGTTGTCTAGCTATGCTTTTCTTCTGATATTCTTGATTCACTTCCAACATTAATATGCTAAATACACCAAACGCACAGACTTTACCAAATAAGAACATGGACATGATACAGAAAATCCTACAATATGGACAAATGGAACTGGAAACTGTGGAAAATCATGTGAACACTTTCACTGAGTTAGATGCAGAAAGACCCTGATAATAATTTTCTCTCTTCTATTGTTAGAAGCTGCAATTACTTTACCCAAGAACAGTATGAGAACAGTACAGAACCAGAGGATAAACTATCATTAATACACTTCAATAGCAGAAGTATGTATGCAAATTTTGATTCCATTAAGCAGTATTTGTATAAATTTTCTCAACCCTTTAAGATTGTAGCTATCTCAGAAACCTGGTTCAATATTGAGAAAGGTATAAATTTTTTTCTTGACGATTACGAGTTAGTTTATATGAACAGAGCAAATAAATCGGGGGGTGGGGTTGCATTATACATTCATAAATCAATTAAATTTAATGTTCTAGCAAATATGACTCTAGCAATCGATGGAATAATGGAGTGTTTATCAGTGGAGATGAGTAACGACAGAAAGAAGAACATAATCATATCTTGTATATATCGGACGCCAGGTTCAAATATAGAAATGTTCAATGAAGGGATGGATGCTCTGTTTTCCAATGTGAACCAAAAAACATGATTTATTTGTGGTGATTTTAACATTGATTTGTTGAATCCCATGAAACAAAAAAACATTGACTTTATTGATACTGTGTACAGTCTGAGCTCATATCCTACAGTTACAGTCTGAGCTCATATCCTACAGTTACAGAACCCAGCAGAGTAACATCGCATAGTGCCACAATTATTGACAATATTTTTACAAATATTATGGAAGATCAAATTACCAGCAGCCTGTTTATATGTGATATTACTGACCACTTACCTGTCTTCACTCTGTATGAGTTTAATCTCCAGAAAACTAAAGAACCCCTGATAACACTGACTAAACGTATGATAACTGAAGAAACCATAAACTCCTTGAATCATCATCTTGTGCACAGTCTACAGTGAAACAAATGTGGACAGCGCCTATAACCATTTTTTAGATATATTCACTTCCTTGCAAAACAAACACTGTCCTGTGGGAAAATGCCATATGAAGAAGAAACAAATAAAAAGTCCTTGGCCGACAAAAGGAATAATTAATGCCTGTAAAAAGAAAAATAAACTTTATAAACTGTTTATCCAACTAAAAACACCAGAAGCTGAACAACGATATAAGAAGAACAAATTAATAGATATTATAAGAAGTAGTAAACAGCTGTATTACAAAAAGAAACTGTATGAAAACAAAAATAATATGAAAGGAACTTGGAACATATTAAGCAGCTTAATTAAACAAGGTTCCTCCAAGACAAATTATCCAAATTACTTTCTAGATGAAAACGGGGAAAATTATGACATGAGAAAAATAGTGACCAAATTCAACCAGTTTTCTGTAAATGTCGGCCCAGATTTGGCTGCTCATATTCCAGACCGAGGATCAGAAAACTGTTCGAATATTAAACAAAATCCCTGTTCTTTTTTCCTTTCTGGAACTAATGAGCAAGAAGTGATTAACACTGTACTGAAGTGTAAGAGCAACATGTCCACTGACTGTCAGGATATTAATGCGACTTTGGTTAAACGAGTTATTTTAAATATTGTAAAGCCATTAACATATGTCTTTAATATTCCAAACTGGTTGATTTCCAGAAAAAATGAAAATAGCAAAAGTAATCCCACTATTCAAAGATGAAAATAAGCATCGTCTTACTAATTACAGACCAATTTCTCTGTTGCCTCAGTTTTCAAAAATTCTGGAGAAACTTTTTAACTCTCGACTTGAAATATTTGTTGAAAAACATCAGATAATAAATGCAGGACAATGTGGTTTCAGAGCGAATAGAACTACGTCAGTGGCATTAATGGAAGCAGTTGAAGAAATCACGACTGCATTAGATCATAAAAAACATGCAATTGGTGTCTTTATTGATCTCAAAAAGGCCTTTGACACAATTAATCATAAAATTCTACTCAATAAGCTGGGAAAATATGGAATTCGAGGTGTGGCTGGGGACTGGGTGAAAAGTGACTTAACAGAAAGGGTTCAGTACGTCAAAATGGGCGAGAACATATCTGAAACACTGGACATTGCTTGTGGTGTCCCCGTGGTGTCCCCCCGGTGTCCCCCAAGGGTCTGTGTTGGGACCTGAACTGTTCAATATGTATATACATGATATTTTTAATGTATCTCATGTGCTAAAACTTATTCCATTTGCAGATGATACAAATATATTCTATAGTTACGATAATTATAATGAACTTGTAACTACCATAAATAAGGAATTAATAGCTATAAAGAAATGGATGGATATGAATAAATTATCTCTAAATATTAAGAAAACTAAGGCACTAATGTTTGGAAATAAAAAAAATAATTCTGAATTGCAAATAATGATTGAAGGTGTAGCAATTGAAAGTGTAAATGAAGCTAAATTTTTGGGTACAGTAATTGATAACTTGTTGTGGAAACCCCACATCAGACACACAAAAAACAAAATGTCCAAATGCCCGTCAATTATAAATAAAGCGAAGCCATAACCTTGATGTAAATGCACTCGTACCTTACACTGCCCCTCAGTGCTCCCATACTTCACATAGTGTGTGGAAGTGTGGGGAAACACTTACCAAAGTGCAGTAAATCCATTCATCATATTACAGAAACGAGCAGTGCGGATCATACACGAGGTCGGTGTTTTAGATCACACCCATAATTTATTTATTCAATCAAAGCTGTTCAAATTTAATGATCTTGTAAAATGCAACACATCAATAATTTTATTTAAAGCATTTAATAAATTATTACCCCCCAACCTACAACGCTTCTTTACAGTTCGAGAGCTCATAACTGGAGAGGATTTGGCAACTTCATATTGCCAAAATTCCGAACTACTCGTAAAAGTTGTTGTGTGTCTGTATGTGGAGTAAAACTCTGGAACAGTCTGGAATTACAACACGAGCAGTGTCATAATGTTCATAGATTCAAATCGTTCTATAAACATCAGGTCTGGTCACAGTATAAACAAAGAGGGTTTAAAGTGTATCAGTAATGAGTCTTATCAGTGTTTCCTGTGCTTGATGTTTCGCACCAGTGTTGTTGCTATTCTGTCCATTACCAGTGTTGTTATATTCTGTCTGTTACCGTTGCTGGTGTTGTTTACTCTCCTCACCATTGCTGATATATAGATAGAAAATTCTGTCATTCTGATGTAACCTCTCATTTGTGGTTGCATCACCATCTACTGTGACACTTAACACCTCTCAGTGTCACTGCTGATGAGGAAAGGGAAGTTTTCTTCTTCCCAGTCCCTTTCAGGTAGAACTGGCCTGTTGTGCAGTGTTGATATGTTGTTGTTTTGTGATTGCTGCTGCCTGAAATGAATGAATAAATTAAAAAAAAGAAAAATTATTATTACCACCGTGTTCTGGGTCCAGGCCCACAGCAAGAGGGTGAGACACCGGGAATATGTTTTTATTATTATTTTATTTGTATTTATTTTATTGTATTTAATTGATTTATATTTTAAATTTAAATTTAAATTTTATTCAATTTTTATTTGTGTGTATATATATTAGGGGTGGCACGGTACACAAAATTCACGGTACAGTACGTACCTCGGTACAGACCCCACGGTTCGGTACATTTTCTGGGTCGTGGGGGCAGTTCGCTGCCCAATCCTCACAGCCCCTGACCCCCTGAACCCCTCTGACCCCCTGACCCCCTGAACCCCTCTGACCCCCTGAACCCCTCTGACCCCCTGACCCCCTGAACCCCTCTGACCCCCTGACCCCCTGACCCCCTGAACCCCTCTGACCCCCTGACCCCCTGAACCCCTCTGACCCCCTGAACCCCTCTGTGAGGAGCCACAGGAGGAGGACGTCATGGTCCTTGATGTTAGTTCAGGTGCTGCATGTTTTGGGTTGATGGGGGAAACCGGAGCACCCGGAGGAAACCCATCCAGACACGGGGAGAACATGCAAACTCCACACAGAAAGGCCCGGGCGACCCGGGGATCGAACCTTCTTGCTGTGAGGCCTGAGTGTTGCCACTCAACCACTGTGCCGCCTGTTCGTTCGTTTGTCGTTCTCTCTCATTTTTTCTCGTTTTCAGTACGTCCCGGCGAAGGGCGAGTGCGTCATCGGCATCGTCACGGCCAAATCCGGAGACGTGTTCAAAGTGGACGTTGGCGCGAGCGAAGCGGCGTCTCTTTCCTACCTGTCGTTCGAGGGCGCCACCAAGAGGAACCGGCCCAATGTGCAGGTGAGGGCGGACCTGGGATAGTCCTGGTTTAGTCCTGGTTTAGTCCTGGTTTAGTCCTGGTTTAGTCCTGGTTTAGTCCTGGTCTGTTGCAGGTCGGGGCCCTGGTCTAGTCCTGGTCTAGTCCTGGTCTAGTCCTGGTTTAGTCCTGGTTTAGTCCTGGTCTGTTGCAGGTCGGGGCCCTGGTCTAGTCCTGGTCTAGTCCTGGTTTAGTCCTGGTTTAGTCCTGGTCTGTTGCAGGTCGGGGACCTGGTTTACGCTCAGTTCCTGGTGGCGAACAGAGACATGGAGCCGGAGCTGGTTTGTATCGACGGTTCTGGTCGGGCGAACGGTCTCGGCGTGTTTGGCTCTGGAGGCCTCATGGTCCAAGTGTCTCTGGGCCTCGTGCGCAGGTGAGAGACGCTTTCAAAATAAAATACATTATTCTGAAAATCTACACCGTGTTCTCACTTCCTGTTCCTCTCCTGATTTCATCTGTACAAACGTTTCCTGCATCCCTCTGGAAAAAACTACAATCCCCACAAAACTACAGTCCCCACAAAACTACAGTCCCCACAAAACTACAGTCCCCACAAAACTACAATCTCCACAAAACTACAGTCCCCACAAAACTACAGTCCCCACAAAACTACAGTCCCCACAAAACTACAATCCCCACAAAACTACAATCCCCACAAAACTACGGTCCCCACAAAACTAAGGTCCCCACAAAACTAGTCCCCACAAAACTACAGTCCCCACAAAACTACAGTCCCCACAAAATTACAGTCCCCACAAAACTACAGTCCCCACAAAACTACAGTCCCCACAAAACTACGATCCCCACAAAACTACGATCCCCACAAAACTACGGTCCCCACAAAACTACGGTCCCCACAAAACTACAGTCCCCACAAAACTACAGTCCCCACAAAACTACAGTCCCCACAAAACTACAGTCCCCACAAAACTACAGTCCCCACAAAACTACAGTCCCCACAAAACTACAGTCCCCACAAAACTACAGTCCCCACAAAACTACAGTCCCCACAAAACTACAGTCCCCACAAAACTACAGTCCCCACAAAACTACAGTCCCCACAAAACTACGGTCCCCACAAAACTACGGTCCCCACAAAACTACGGTCCCCACAAAACTACGGTCCCCACAAAACTACGGTCCCCACAAAACTACGGTCCCCACAACACTACGGTCCCCACAACACTACGGTCCCCACAAAACTACGGTCCCCACAAAACTACGGTCCCCACAAAACTACGGTCCCCACAAAACTACGGTCCCCACAAAACTACGGTCCCCACAAAACTACAGTCCCCACAAAACTACGGTCATTGTTCCTGATCCTTAATTTTGACAATTTTTCCGTGGGAAACGCTGGTCTTAATATATTTTGTTTTATAGGATCTTAATCTTCTGTTTTATGTTTTATTCTGTCGTCCTCTCTGATTGGCCCCTGGCTCCTCCTCCTCTCTGATTGGCCCCCGGTTCCTCCTCCTCCTCCTCTCTGCTGTGGCCCCTACTGTGGCCCCTACTGTGGCCCCTGCTGTGGCCCCTGCTGTGGCCCCTGCTGTGGCCCCTGGCTCTCACAGGCTCCTGGCCCCGGGCAGTGACCTCATGGCCGACATCTCCGGGCTCTTTCCGTCCGAGTTGGTTCTGGGTCTGAACGGTCGGGTTTGGGTTCGGGCCCCGAGCCTCCAGCAAACGCTCGTCCTGACCAACCTGCTGCAGAGCTGCGAGACGCTGGGGCCCCACCAGAGGAGGGCGCTGTTCCTGCGGGTCCGGCAGGGGGCGCTCTGACCGACCAGAGGAGGGCGCTGCTCCTGCGGGTCCGGCAGGGGGCGCTCTGACCGACCAGAGGAGGGCGCTGCTCCTGCGGGTCCGGCAGGGGGCGCTCTGACCGACCAGAGGAGGGCGCTGCTCCTGCGGGTCCGGCAGGGGGCGCTCTGACCGACCAGAGGAGGGCGCTGCTCCTGCGGGTCCGGCAGGGGCGCTCTGACCGACCAGAGGAGGGCGCTGCTCCTGCGGGTCCGGCAGGGGCGCTCTGACCGACCAGAGGAGGGCGCTGCTCCTGCGGGTCCGGCAGGGGGCGCTCTGACCGACCAGAGGAGGGCGCTGCTCCTGCGGGTCCGGCAGGGGGCGCTCTGACCGACCAGAGGAGGGCGCTGTTCCTGCGGGTCCGGCAGGGGGCGCTCTGACCGACCAGAGGAGGGCGCTGTTCCTGCGGGTCCGGCAGGGGGCGCTCTGACTGACCAGCGGGACTGAAACACAGACTAAACCAGGTCCGAGTCCAGGATCAGACCAGAACTCAACCAGGACTAACACAGGACTAAACATCAAGACCTAACTGCGCTGTACCGGATTTTTACTTCCTGATTTTGCCTTCACTGTAACGCTGACTACTGGCATGCTAACAGCGCACTTCCTGATGCTCTGGCAATAAGAAGAGACGTGTCTGCTCTGGGGAAACTAATTCTGCTCCAGGACGAGAAAAAATCAGGTACAGACAGTTTAACCGGGGACTAAACATGAACCAGAGTTAGACCAGGAAACTGGGACTAAACCCAGACCTAACCTGGACTGGACTTGGACTAGACCAGGACCGAATCAAGTCCACATCAGGAAATAAGGTCTAAATCCAGAATTGACCTGGACCAGACCTACTCCGTATATATGAGTGGACTAAGCTAAACAGTTAGCCACTACCCCGTTAGCCGCCACGTGCCAAACAGGAAGTGCTCCAGGAGGCTCTTGGGGCTCCTTCACATTAGGATCTTCTCGTCCCTCTGTCTGTACCTGCTGCTCTGAGTCATTCTGGACTTAAACTGTTCGTCTGAAGCCGCCACACAGGATCCTCAACTTTTCATTTCTCTGTTTTGTTCCTGAATCAAGATCTGAACAGAAATAACGGACCAATCAGATGCCTTCATTCCCCGAGGCCCCTCCCCCTAGCGTTAGCAACAGGTTTGATTGACAGCTCGTTTCGTTGCTAAGTAAGTTCCCTTCCCGCTTTCCCCCGAGTGACGATTTCTGAAATAAAATGACAAAATATCTCAAACAGTCACAATATCTAACGTTACTAGAATCTGAACGAGCAGAATTTAACGAGCAGAAAGTGAATTTGGTTAAATTGTGACTCTATTGTTGTTCGTACGGAACAGAACAAACAACATAAATCAGTGACTTAAACTATTTAAAGCTCAAAGTTTCTTCTTCTTGTGCAGAATCAGGTAAATCCAGTGTCCTGCAGGTGCAGAGTATCACATCCATAGTCCGTATATATGATGCATCAGCTCTGCCAGGAGGAGGCGCCACATTTAACCTCCTCACTCATGATTGGCTCTTGTGTTGCTATGATACTCGTGGGAGGATTTCCAAATATGGACCTGGCTCCAGATTCGCTCCTGTAACCGTGGCAACAGGAGCCTCATGTGAGCGACTCTGTGGAGACGTCACACTCACTTAGACAGAGATACGGGATATGGACTAGACCTGGACTAGACCTGGACTAGACCTGGACCAGACCTGGACCGAATCAAGTCTAAACCATGTGAAAGTATTTTGTATAATTTTTTTCTCCACTTTTGAAATAAAAGGTAAATAATTCCAAGTGCGTTTTGTTCATAAACATTTATTTCAAATATTTTAAGAAAAAATATATTTTTTACATAGTTTTTTCACTTTTATCAGTTTTTAGTTTCGTTTTTACAGTGCTTTGTGTAAAATTCTACAGGAAACAGTGCAAACAGAACCGGACTCAGCGCCGCCTGCTGGACACACGCGGAACTGCACCCGACAGGAGGTCAGGCGCAAGTGAAGGAGGAAAACAGGACGAGACCAGGACCAGGACCGGACCAGGACCAGGACCGGACTGAACGAGGGTGTTAAAGCTGCACTGTGTTTGTCGGACGCTCGTCTCCATGGAGATGTTATTAATTTGTCTGGAATGTTTCACAGTGTGGCATTAGTCACCAGCCGCAGCAGATTTATCCAAAAACAGTGATTTGTCCCTGTTTTAAATAAGAAATTTCGCAGGTGTCTCTATTTTTGGCCAATTTAACACCTCGAAACAGTAACGAGAGGCACGAATCCTAATTTATTTTAGTAAAATACAAAAAAATCTGCTTAAAAACGACCAAAACATAAAGAAAATGGGACTAAATTTACTCTTGTGTTCGTAATTCTGCACTCGTTTCACAGTTTTATTCTCGCAAACAATAAAAAAACAGATTCCCCAGTTTTTTATTCTGAAACTCTGTTCACTCGAAGCCTTAGACCAAGTTACGGGTCAGATCTGTGGAGCGGCGTCAGGTGTTTTTGTGCCGTAAACACGACTGTGATTTAATACAAGTCGAGCTGTTTAAAGTCCCACTGCAGAACATTCCAGGCAGAGCAATGACGTATCCATGGAAACGAGTTACACAGTGCAGCTTTAACTGGATCTAAACCAGGACAACGATTATTTTCAAATCCGTGAAAAGTCTCGATTAAAACTAATTCTGGTCTTAAACTCGTCCTGATTCTGGGGAACAGCAGCAGAACAGAGGGGGGAACAGCGGGAGAACAGCAGCAGAACAGAGGGGGGAACAGCGGGAGAACAGCAGCAGAACAGAGGGGGGAACAGCGGGAGAACAGCAGCAGAACAGAGGGGGGAACAGCGGGAGAACAGCAGCAGAACAGAGGGGGGAACAGCGGGAGAACAGCAGCAGAACAGAGGGGGGAACAGCAGGAGAACAGCAGGTGGCGCTAGAGCCTCGAACACAAACGAACTCAAGCAGGACTTTGGCAAAAAAAAAAAAAAACGCCTCAGAGGCCGAGCGACGACGCTAGAGGGCGCTTAGCAACTGCTGCCACGGCAACGCGGACGCCATCTTGAGACTGCGCGAAACTAAAATCGACGAAACGCGTCAAAATATTAAAATGGGACATGGAAATGTTGGACGTGGATAATACTGGCTCTGATTTAACAAAAATAAAGTTGATTAAAATAGAAGTAAAAAAAAGCTTAGAATAAAATTAAACAAATTTATAAAGGGCGCTTATTAAAACATAAACTTTAAACTTAAGCCGACAATAGTTTTTATACGTAGATTCCTCCAGTTTGTGGCGCTATTTTGTTTAATATTGATTATGCCTCATAAGTAATTTAAATGTTTTATCACATATATATATAGATATATAGATATATATATAGACATTAACAGGGTGCCGCTGTGCAAAGAGCCAATTTACAGTTTAATTTTACTTTATTTTTTGTGACAATCTCCTAAATTTTGTTGCGTATGGAATAATAAAATTATTATTATTATTATTAATCTGTCCAGACGATATAAGGGAGTGTTTCCGTCCTTTCGTTCACCGTCTGTTCTTTATGTAACCATTAGAACGGGAAGGACGACAATAATAAAAATCAGAAATAAAAAAAGTGAAAAGTGAAAAAGTGCGGTTCAGAAGTCCCAAGATGGCCGCCCGTGGGTAACCATGGTGACGCCCCCTCTAGAGTCCCGGCCCGGGTCTCGGGTCGGTCCGGGCGGGTCACATGACGTGGCTCTGGATCCCCGGGGTGAACTCTTTGGCGTTGGGATTCAGACGGGACTGGACCTGAGGACAGGGCGAGAGGTTAGACCAGGACCAGGACCAGACCAGGACTAGGACTAAACCAGGACTAAACCAAGACTAAACAGGGGCCGGACTGAGACCAAAGCTGTGGATCTTAACCTGAGTGAGGAGTGAAGCAGGAGGCACAATATGTGCGAACTAGCTAACACCAAGCAACTTCGGTTTAACTTGTATAGTGTCAAACAATACGTTGTGATTAAAACGTTCCTATTAACTTGTACCAGTAATGCACCCAACTACTTTTCATGTCAAAAAACGGTTGCCAATATGTTTGTGAAATCTCACCAGAGTCCGACTGATTTTAAAGGGGAGACGCCATTTCTCAAGTGTCCTCTTTTTTTCCCCCGTGTTAACCTTTCCTGTTCTCGCCCCCTAACCGTGGTTGGGGAGCACAGGGGAGATCGTCTTCTCCAGGGCCGGGGATTGCTTCCCTCCGGGGTTAACTCCCTTGAGGACCTCGTGCGTTTGCGGTGTATGAAAATGTAAATAAAAGGAGGCAGTTTCGCTGCAGAGTGGGGCTTTATTAGCTCACTACACTGTAGGAGTAGCACCTTTTACCCTCTACTTGCCCGATCGGCGTCTCTGTCTTTCCCTGAGAGCACACGGGACACACACCCGGAGCGAGACCCGGCTCCACTGCTCCAGACATACATCCAGCACCAATCACTCCCCCTCTCTCTCTCTCCTGCACTGAGCTATAGACACAATATAGACACATCTCACAACACCCGATTCTCCCGCTTGGACTTTGTCACGTGAACTAGTCAACTAATCGACTACTAAATTAGTTGCCAACTATTTTAATAGTCGATTTTAATCTATTTAATCGATTAGTTGTTGCAGCCCTACTTTAAATGGTTTGAAGGTTCAGTGAGCACTTTGGCTCCCTGTGGAACTGGTGCAGGAACCGACACCTGAAAACAGCTTCTGAGTGTGGGAAAGCCCTAAATGAACCTAATGCAGTATTAATATTATACATTCTACAGTCCAAACCTTCAGTGACTCTAGAGCCGCCCTGAACAGGAGTCTCACCAGGATGTCTGCGGCCCAGGGGGCGCTGTGGCCCTCTGTCTGGCTGTAGGGGGCGCTGTGGCCCTCTGTCTGGCTGTAGGGGGCGCTGTGGCCCTCTGTCTGGCTGTAGGGGGCGCTGTCCTGGGGCAGGTCTCTGGACGGGATGAACCACTCCCACTGCTCCTCCTCCAGCATCTGGTTAAAACACGACTCGATAAAGTCCTGTTCCCACAGCTCCTCCTCCACCTGCAACAGACGAGGGGCAGATGGGGGTCAGATCGGGTCACAGAGGGTCAGAGGGGGGTCACAGAGGGTCAGATCGGGTCTCAGGGGGTCAGAGGGGGGTCACAGAGGGTCAGATCGGGTCTCAGGGGGTCAGAGGGGGGTCAAATCGGGTCTCAGAGGGTCAGAGGGGGTCACAGAGGGTCAGATCAGGTCTCAGGGGGTCAGATCGGGTCTCGGGGGGTCAGAGGGGGGTCACAGAGGGTCAGATCAGGTCTCAGGGGGTCACAGAGGGTCAGAGAGGGTCAGATCAGGTCTCAGGGGGTCAGATCGGGTCTCGGGGGGGTCAGAGGGGGGTCACAGAGGGTCAGAGGGGGGTCACAGAGGGTCAGATCAGGTCTCAGGGGGTCACAGAGGGTCAGAGAGGGTCAGATCGGGTCTCAGGGGGTCAGAGGGGGTCACATATCGTTGCGTTGGGGACCTGTCTGTCGAACTCCTCCTCGTTCTCCATCCACATGTACTCGGCGAAGGGATTTTCCTCCAGCTCCAGGATGAGCGGCTCTGCCAGGGGCGTGTGGTTACTGATCGTCATCCTCACCTGCCGACCAATCACAAGCCACCGTTTCACCTGCCGACCAATCACAAGCCACCGTTTCACCTGCCGACCAATCACAAGCCACCGTTTCACCTGCCGACCAATCACAATCCAGTATCACCGCACTGGCGTTTGGGTTTTTAGTACCAACTGTGAAATATATTAGGGTTTGGACGAGATCTCGTGCCTGAAAATATCACGAAACAAAACTGTCACGTTTCTGCACACGCTGAAAATGATGCACCGCATGAACCATCTGCACCTGAGCTCAGGGGCCTCCTGCTGGAGTCCGGGTTCAGTCCTGGTTTAGTCCTGCTGGAGTCCTGTTTTAGTCCTGCTCTAGTCCTGTTTTAGTCCTGCTCTAGTCCTGTTTTAGTCCTGTTTTAGTCCTGCTCTAGTCCTGCTCTAGTCCTGCTCTAGTCCTGTTTTAGTCCTGTTTTAGTCCTGCTCTAGTCCTGCTCTAGTCCTGTTTTAGTCCTGCTCTAGTCCTGTTTTAGTCCTGCTCTAGTCCTGTTTTAGTCCTGCTCTAGTCCTGCTCTAGTCCTGGTTTAGTCCGGCTTTAGTCCTGGTTTAGTCCTGGTTTAGTCCGGCTTTAGTCCTGCTTTAGTCCTGGTTTAGTCCCGGCCTAGTCCCGGCCTCCTGCTGGTCCCAGAGTCAGGACTTGGGGAGTTTCCTGCAGCTCAAACCTGGAACAGTCTGAACCTGAGACAGACTCTGACTCTGTGTAAATCCAGACTCAGGGCGGGTCTGACTGAAGGGTTTTCATTCCTTCTCTTGCCTCTTATTTAATGTCTCTATTTTTTTATGTATTTGATTATTCGGCCTGAGCTCCTACAGGGGCCACGGTGCTGCACAAATCTCCATGTTATCCTAATGGGAAAATTTATACAATTTCTTACATTTCAAAGTGATATAACGGCTTAATACTTTTATTGAAGAATGTGAAATTTGGCACAGTGATTCTTCAAGTCAGCTCGATGAAAAAAGTCCACGGGGCCAAAGTTGTATTTTGCACGGTGTTACCATGGCGATATCCCAAAGTGCCCATATTCGTCATCAGGATCTCCAGTGTGTGTGGACTTTGTGTTTAGTGACACGTTCAGCCCAAAGCCACAAACACACAGAGACAAGAGGCTCATCAGCACCACCCGGGGGAGAGTCACCGCCACCCGGGGGAGCGTCAGCGCCACCCGGGGGAGCGTCGGGTCGGCCCAGTGCGAAGCGCGGCCCGCGAGGGCCGTTCGATGCCGCTTGCGGCTTTAATTTATGTTTTGATGTGTTTGTATTGTGATTTTAAAGTATTTCTTCTTCTCTAAATCACTTTGAATTACTTAGTGTATGAACTGTGCTGTACAAACAAACTCGCCCTGCCTGTTGATTACATCGAACTTTGCTGTGAAATATCAGAAAGTTTGACTAGACCCAAGACTGTTCTGTACCACAACTAAAATCTGCAGTCGAACAATCATAATCTTATCTTTTCTCCATCTGTATTAAATAATCTGGGCCTCAGAAACGTGGTGATGTCACCTGAAACCAGCAAGAGCCCGGAGCCCGAAACAGCTGAGATTCCTGTAAAGAGACGCAGGGCAGAGTGTTTAAGGGCCTCTGTGTCTGTGTGTGTGTGTGTGTGTGTGTGTTTGCGCGTGTGTGTGTGTCTGTGTGTGTGTCTCAGCTCAGTCCAAGCACAGCCCTGCAGACTGGAGCACACACACTGTAAATGTCCTGTATCACACAGTGTGACTCCTGTGTTATAATGTTGTTACTTCATCAAAATCACACCTTAAGTTCAGTTTTGTTTCATTCACACGTTTAAATCTTTATAATTATCTGTAATTTTCAGGGTAACCGCCACGTTTTACTGTTTCTTTAATACAGATCGACAATCCCCGGGTACGAAAGCGTTCCAATGATTCCAGTGAAGGTGTGTGGAGTTTAAAAACACAGTGGAGCACTTCCTGCATCACCACAAGACATCACAATGTGGAACAGAGTGTTTTCAGTTTGAGAGAATAAATAAACTAAATAAGAAACATGTGCATTTATGTGTTAGAAACGTAGATGAATGAACCAAAACACAACTATGGCCGAGGCGTGTTCTGGATAATTTTCCAATTTCTAGTGAACAAAAGGTAAAAAGGAGCTGTTCACTTAAAAAAAACTACCACTTTATGACGTCACAAGGTGGAACAGAGCGTTTTGGGTTTTTGGAGACGTAGGCAGACTAATAATGCAGGATTACTCAACTGTGTGGGTGGGACAAAACACAACCCCAGGCATGTTTTTGATGAGGTAACAACATTATAACATGAATTAAAGCTCACAGGAGTAAATTTATAAGACTTTACAGCCGTGTCGTAAAAAACATCCAATATCGTGCATAAAAGTAGTGCTATAATAATTCATTGAAAAGTATTTTGATAAAGTACATTTGTTCCATACGATTAGCTAAATTACATACTGACATATCTGCGTTTATTAAAGCTTTATCTCACTGTACTATTTGGATTATTTGTACTTTATGTTTTCTGTTTGGTCAAATCTTTCTTTTATTCAACTTCGCTTTTCGTTCATTCTGTCTTCGCTCTGTCCCTCAGCCATTACTCCGCTCATTTCAACACTTTAACGCCTCTCCAGCTGAATAACAACCGCCACAAACGCGTCTAATTATCGGTAACAGCTTCGTGTTCGCAAAAGGACAAATATTCACCTGAAAAAGCGGCGGTGTGCGGGGGAAAAGCCGGAGCGGGGGGAACTTTGTGCCGCGGAGTCTGGAGTGAACAACAGCGTAATGGCGGCTCTGTTTGTTTACAGCGCGCACGTCGCCCTCCTCCTGCGCTCCCATTGGTCCAGAGGCGCGGCGACGTCATCACGTCACCTCCCCGAACCGCCGACAGCTGTTTTTACACCTTTTTATTTTATTTATTTTAATCCCAAATCAAGTGAATGTTTAATTATTATGGATTTTAGTTTTTTTGTTGTTTATTTATTTATTCACACCCTGCTCTTTTAATTTGGACTTTGCTCTCGTTCTGAGTAATTCGGGCTTTGATTATATTCTGCTTTGAAAAGATGATGTAATGGTATGTAATGGCTAATATGTTATTTACCTTGGCACTATGAGCTCTGACCTTGTTTAAAATTTAGTTAAATCAGGTGAACTTTGAAATTCAGAGTTTGAAGGACGAATCAACATTCAGCTGCTTGAGGTTGGACATTTCTGAGACTAAAATAGTCAAACCTAAAGTGACCTTGGCACCACATTTGTTCTGTGCCTGTTTTAAATACTTTACTTTAAGCAGGATAAATATAGGCAATCCCCATTAGGTTCTACATGGGTTAAATAAATAGCAGGGTAGTGCAATATATTACAGTTTCCATCACATGAGCTGTTACTTCTATCACGAGCTCTGGGACTATTGGGCCATTTGATGCTCTAACGTGCCTCTACACACCTTATTTTTAGGCATGGCTGCTTGTAAGATGTAATGTTGAAGATAGACTTACAACTTTACAGGGGAAAAAGTCAATACGATGTATAAAAATAGGCAGGGTATTGGCCATTATTTCATCAGCTAGTCTCAGTGTAACTCCATCCATAAATCCATAACTCCCCACTTTATGCCCTCATCAC
Organism: Odontamblyopus rebecca; assembly: GCA_030686955.1. Lineage (NCBI taxonomy): Eukaryota > Metazoa > Chordata > Actinopteri > Gobiiformes > Gobiidae > Odontamblyopus > Odontamblyopus rebecca. The sequence goes on along the minus strand of CM060656.1, from coordinate 43,768,187 downwards.
TGCAATGAGCAGTTTAACTGATTTAAAATGTATACTTAATTATAATAATTTAAACTATTTAGATAGATGCCTCCTCTCCAGTAGCCGACCTGTTATGTAGATACACAGAAAAAAAGGAAGCAGATCTGCAGTGTCAGTTTCTCCGTAAATCATCCACAGAATCAGATCCTAGTGTGAAAGTGACAAACTCAAAAGGTGTCGTTCCTCTTCCCACAGCGAGTAAATCTACAGCTGACAAAGCTTAATGTTGACAGTATGAAGAAGAGTTCTGAATTCTGAATGTTTTACTCCCAAGTTGACCGGCCTATAAACCTATAAAACATCTATAAACAACTAGGCCCATAATTTAGCCCAAATATTTGTTTCTGTTGCCTTGTTTCCCCTGGATAAACTTAAGGCTAATTAGGAAAAATGCTCTCACACACACACACACACACACACACCTCTACACACACACACACACACACCTCTACACACACACACCTACACACACACACACCTACACACACACACACACACAGGTCGCTGTATCTGATGTGGTGGTGAAGAGGAGCTGAGCCCAAAGGCGAAGCTCTGGATTTGCCTCAGTCTCGTTCCTCCCCTCACCTCTGGTCCTGACTCTGGTCCTGACTCTGGTCCTGACTCTGGTCCTGACTCTGGTCCTGACTCTGGTCCTGACTCTGGTCCTGACTCTGGGGAACGACCGAAAGGACCAGATCCAGATACAAGCGAAGAAATGAGTTTCCTCCACAGAGCGGCCTGGCCTCACTTAGAGAGAGGGGGAGGAGCTCGGAGTAGAGCCGCTGCTCCTCAGGAGGTGTTCATGTCCCATCAGGAGGAGGCCCCAGGACCCGCTGGAGGGACTGTGTCTCTGGGCCTGTGAACGGGGTCCAGGAGGAGCTGGAGGAAGTGTCTGGGGAGAGGGAAGTCTGGGAGTCCCTGCTCAGACTAAAACCCCTCTGAACCGGCCCCAGATAAGAGGAAGAAAATAGAGGGATGGATACTGCCAAGTTCCTTTTAATGTAGAAAAGTTTCTGAATACCAGTAAATGAGACATTAACTGTACCAGAACACAGTTAGTTTAAATGGTCAGACTTTTTCAGAACACATGTTTTTGACTTTTTCAGAACACATGTTTTTGACTTTTTCAGAACACATGTTTTTGACTTTTTCAGAACACATATTTTCGGTACATGTTCAGTTTCTTCCCAGCCACACCTCGCATTAGACCATGTTTAGGCCTCATTTAGACCTGATATGGTCCTGGTTTGTATCTGGTGTTTCTTGAAAAGCCAAACATTTTCTTAGGTTGTATTTGGAGTTAAAAGTTTGACTCCAAAAGGTTTAACTGAGCCACAGGAAGGTGCAGTACCCTGTGCACCGGAAGGCGGCGCTGTTTCCCTCCACAGAAGAACAGCCCACTTCCGGTGGCGTTGGTTTCGTTTCGTGCGACACTCGTGAATTCGCCTCAAACTGCGCGAAAATACTTTATTTACCCCCGACACAGGTAAGAAACCACGGGTTTAACACGTTACGCACCCCTCCGTGTCTGCGCATTACGAAACACGCGTGATTATTCCCCTGGACTCGCGAAAAGGTGAAAGAAATGGCGCAGACGGTTAGCATGCTAGTAGCGGCTAAAGCTAAAACCATTGAATCTCTGCAAAAAAAAACAGCACACGTGTTTTAAGTGTAACCCCGTCAGGTTAAGGGAGCAAACTGCGTGTTTCTGTGCGTGTTCGTGTCGTGTTAATGTGCTTAGTTTCGTGATTGCGCTTTGAATAAGTTTTAATGTTGCATAAACCTTAGTCCAGTTCGCCTGGTGCAGTGCGCAGGATTCTTCGGCCTGGAGCTTTCGTGTGGACGTTCTGTTCTTCATCTGTTCCAGCGCAAATCTCTCCTCTTCATCAGGACTGCGGCTCCAGAATCTCACACCTAAACACTTCTTATATTATCCGTGTCTGCGCACTTTTCTACTAAAACAGTCTAAAGCTGTTTTTAGGCCTTGGATTGGGCTGCACTGAAATCAAACCCGCATCCACAGTATTTTTGTCTCTCTACATTTTGTATATCTGAATAAACACCTGGCTGTAAAAGGGTTTGGATCAGCACAAGTTTGAGAGGATTGTTCTGGTTAAAACTTCGGCTTTTTCCTCATGAATCTAAATGTGTCACCAAACTACATGAATCCTCTGAGTCCTTTTGAGTAGGTGGACTTAAAGTGTTTATTTCTTTTGCTCTCATGACTCATGATGGTTTTATAGTGAGCTGAAATTCTTCTATCTAAATAAGAATTAATTGTTCATTGTTCGCACCACGGGAAAGGCAGTTAAAAGGTTTCCTCACTTTTTGAACATCACAGTTTCAAAGCTGTTAATTACATATATTTTTTATTATTTTTAAGATTTTAACACACGTAATAATATCTGGACAGAAACGTTTCCTTGAAACTCTTGTGACTAGCCTGGCCAGCCCGACTTTATTTCCCAAAGCAACAGTCGTTTTCCACGGTGCTTTAAACCTGAATCCTCACCGTCCGTAAACCCGGTGTCTGCAGTTTGAGTAACTTCATCGGCTTGATGCTCCACCCTTTTTAAAAGCATTTGAAGTCTGTTTAGGGATAATATTTAAGTTTTTTGAGATTAACCCCGCCTGTCTTTGCCTCTTGAATGTTGAACCTGACAGAAGACTCTGGCTGGGCAGGCTAGTTAAACCGTCTTTCTGGCTTCACTTATTTAAATCTTTAATATGTAAAGTTCTTTTAGTTTCTCTCTGGGCTCTGGGCTTGGTCACATTGGCACCTTCCACTTATTTAAATGAAACTGAAACCAAGATTTAATCTTTATGCTAATGAGCTTGTAAAACAGCATAAACCTTTTCTCTACTTTACGCATTTCAAACGTCGACACGACTTTCTGTCTGTTCGACTCGGCCGGCACTTTAGTTGCAAACATGTTCTGAAATGGCTCTTCTATTATTGTCTCCATTCTGTTTCAGCTTCAAGTAAAGATTGAAGACCCTTCTGTTTGAAACGAGAAGAGGAGTTTTACTTTTATCCCAGAGACTTGCTTTTAGTGCTGTGCCCTGCAACACCTCAGTATTGTCAAAGATATTGTGATTTCTTAAACGAAGCTTTTGGACTCGGCGAGCTTCCGTAGTTGAACTCCCTGATGGCACAGAAAGGCGGCGGCTTTGGTGCCGGTCGCGGTTTACTCTCTGCAGCAAACTTCAGCCCTGGGCGTCCGGGCGGGGGCATGGCCTCAGGGGGCAGCGCCGGGCGTGGCCCGGAGCAGATGGGCAGACCTCAGAATTCTGCTGAACATCTGAGCAGCACCTCCATGAAGCTGTTTTCCAGCCTGGGTCTGTCCCCCTCAGATCTGGACGCCCTCGCTCAGATTCCAGAAGATCAGATCTCTGTGGAGACTCTGCCGCACATTCTGAGGCAGCTGAAGAACCGTAAGAGCCGCGAGGGCTTTGCAGAATGGGATGAACCACGGGCCAGGGAGGGGCCACGAGACCTGCAGTTCACTTTCAGACAGGTAGGAGGTGCTAGAGTGCCCGTACAGGGAGTGAAGGGTAAAGCTTTGTCTTAGAGCTCAGTGTATGTGCCTCAAAGTTAAACTACTGCAGAGTGTGTTCTTACAAAGACTCAGACTTTACTCCACCCTTCTCCTTTCTCTCATGCTTATTAAGTGAAACTCAAACCTTTTATGACCCACTGGACGACTTTCACACAGGCTAGAGGACTCTAGAAGACTCTCACACAGGCTGGAGGACTCTAGAAGACTCACACACAGGCTGGAGGACTCTAGAAGACTCTCACACAGGCTGGAGGACTCTAGAAGTCTCTCACACAGGCTAGAGGACTCTAGAAGACTCTCACACAAGCTAGAGGACTCTAGAAGACTCTCACACAGGCTGGAGGACTCTAGAAGACTCTCACACAGGCTGGAGGACTCTAGAAGTCTCTCACACAGGCTAGAGGACTCTAGAAGACTCTCACACAGGCTGGAGGACTCTAGAAGACTCTCACACAGGCTGGAGGACTCTAGAAGACTCTCACACAGGCTAGAGGACTCTAGAAGACTCTCACACAGGCTGGAGGACTCTAGAAGTCTCTCACACAGGCTAGAGGACTCTAGAAGACTCTCACACAAGCTAGAGGACTCTAGAAGACTCTCACACAGGCTGGAGGACTCTAGAAGACTCTCACACAAGCTAGAGGACTCTAGAAGACTCTCACACAAGCTAGAGGACTCTAGAAGACTCTCACACAAGCTAGAGGACTCTAGAAGACTCACACAAGCTAGAGGACTCTAGAAGACTCTCACACAGGCTGGAGGACTCTAGAAGACTCTCACACAAGCTAGAGGACTCTAGAAGACTCTCACACAAGCTAGAGGACTCTAGAAGACTCACACAAGCTAGAGGACTCTAGAAGACTCTCACACAAGCTAGAGGACTCTAGAAGTCTCTCACACAGGCTGGAGGACTCTAGAAGACTCTCACACAGGCTAGAGGACTCTAGAAGACTCTCACACAGGCTGGAGGACTCTAGAAGTCTCTCACACAGGCTGGAGGACTCTAGAAGACTCTCACACAGGCTAGAGGACTCTAGAAGACTCTCACACAAGCTAGAGGACTCTAGAAGACTCTCACACAAGCTAGAGGACTCTAGAAGTCTCTCACACAGGCTGGAGGACTCTAGAAGTCTCTCACACAGGCTGGAGGACTCTAGAAGACTCTCACACAGGCTAGAGGACTCTAGAAGACTCTCACACAAGCTAGAGGACTCTAGAAGACTCTCACGCAGGCTGGAGGACTCTAGAAGACTCTCACACAAGCTAGAGGACTCTAGAAGACTCTCACACAGGCTAGAGGACTCTAGAAGTCTCTCACACAAGCTAGAGGACTCTAGAAGACTCTCACACAGGCTGGAGGACTCTAGAAGACTCTCACACAGGCTGGAGGACTCTAGAAGACTCTCACACAAGCTAGAGGACTCTAGAAGACTCTCACACAGGCTGGAGGACTCTAGAAGACTCTCACACAGGCTAGAGGACTCTAGAAGACTCTCACACAAGCTAGAGGACTCTAGAAGACTCTCACACAGGCTGGAGGACTCTAGAAGACTCTCACACAGGCTGGAGGACTCTAGAAGACTCTTACCGACAGACTAGAACATTAGAGTAGAGATGCATCGATCGGTTCCATGAGGTTCCATCAGCGATGTCCTGGTTGAGCCTTAAACTGGATGTAATAAGAATGCAGAAACATTTCCTCTGCTCTCCTCAGTCCCTTTGTGTCTCAGTCAAAAGTCTCAGGTCAGTTTCACAGGAGGACGCGTCAGGGAGGGTCACAGGTCTGTGTCAGGGCAGTTTGAGGAGAGGAAACAGTGTCCCTCCTGTGTCCTGCAGCCTCCAGGGGGCACCAGGTGAACACAACAGGAAAGACCTTGTTCTTACTCTGCTCTGGTGTTTTGGTTGGTAATGAAATGGTTCATTCCCTCAGAGTGTTTCCTCTGGAAGGCCTTCAGCCACATTTGCTGCCACATGTGTTTAAACGCCTGTGGCATCTCAAATGTCCATAGTTAGCTTTTTATTTAGCCTCTAGCCTAGTCTCCATGGATACGAAACAGCAAACAGTCCATTTCACACAATCCAACAGTGCCTTGTATTTGTTCTCTCAGAGTATTTCCTCTGAAGCTCTGTCACATTTGCTGCCACATGTGGTGTAAAACCCTGTAGCATCTCAAAAAAGGAAATAAGTTCCATTTTCCATCTTTACTCTGGTACCTGTTAATATCTGGTATTGGCAGATACTTAAAGTGAAAATATCGATGTTGGATTGATGCATCCCTACTAGAAAGGACATATAGGCTAGAGGACTCTGGAGGACTTTTACAGACGCTCGCAGACTCTCGCAGACGCTCACAGACTCTTTTAAGCTGCATTTCCACGGGCACAGCTGTGATGCCTGGATCATGTTTCAGGACAAACTTGTCTAAACTTAGACCGATACTGGACCTTAGATGCCTAAGCTCCACATCCTTGTAACTCGCTGCAAATCGAATCCTGGACTAACCCACCAAACCACTGCAGAAGGATCTATGGCAGACGCTGCTTTATACAAAATTGCCTCCATCCGGCCGCTGTCCCTCTGGAAATGCAGCTAAACCAGCACAGTTTTCAGTCACTTCAGGTTGACTCAACAGTGAAATAAATGAGACACTTCCTAGTTTCATTGGCACATCAGCAGATCTGAACTGCTCCGTTCTTTCCTCTAATTCTGCCACATGCTGATGCCCAGGACTCCGCTCAGAGCCATGACTTTGGTCGAACCTTTGCCCCGTCTGGAGACTTCTCCCAGATGCCCCGTCGTGACTTTGGTTTGTCGCCCCCTTCTGACTCTGCGGGGTACATGCAGGGCCGCCCGGGGCAGCCGTCTCAGGGCAAAGTGGAGGACTTCCTGGGACTGAATCCCGCCCGCTTCCCACATGTGTGTTTGCTGTGTGACTTTGACGTTCACTCCATCATGGTGAGTACCTCCTCACTGCAAATGTCTTCTCCAGTCCTTCTTTACCTCTTCTGACAGCCCTGCCTCATCAGAGTCTTATTATGCTCTCCAGGTCTTTTCCAAAGCTTTTGGAACCTGTTAGTTTGGGCATCTCATGGTCTTTTAGGAAGGGAAGAAAAATGTCAGGGCCACGTTATGGCAGAGATGTTATAGAGCCCTGAGAATCATCACTGCGTCACAAACTCCTGTCCTGAACCCTGTAATGTAAAGCTAAACATTAGCACACGAGAGCCTAATCCTAAACCAGAGCTGTAGAAGTCACTGCTTCTGTCAGACTGAGCCGTTTCTTAACTCTTTAGTTTTCTGAGAAAGGTTTTGTCCACTGATAGTTTCATTCCCTCTGGTGATATGTCGTGTTCTTTATTTGCCCAAACTGGGTTCTTCTATGAAAGGTAATCCTGTGTAACATTTCTAATTTTCACACCACCTCTTACTTTTGCCAAGGTTTTTGCCTTTTTTCTTTTTGTCTTTACACTTTTTGTGCAGCACACTCCAGACTCCAGACTCCATCAAGCGTCACCAGCTTCATACGACACTTATCACAATCTGAAAGTTTAACTTTTCTTCTGTCGACTTAAAAGTTTGAGTTGGAGGAGGTGAACAGGACAGAGGTGAAAGCCTGGTTCACTTTTACTCACCACTTAGTGTTTATATTATATTATATATATATTTAAAATACACTGGGGTCCTAAAGCTCGACTTATTTTAATGCGGTTCCCACACTCCTGTCAAACTTTGAAGAAGAATAAAACATTAGTCCTTAAACTTAAGTCTTGACTCTGCAGACACTCGCCTCGTGTGGATCTTCTGATTCTGTAGCGTAGGACGGTCCATAATCCTTCAGCTGGACTCACTGTTCTTCTAAAGCTGTTTCCTTTTTGAAGCTCCAGTTTTCTGTCATCAGCCCCGGGGCTTTGTCTTTATATGTAGGAGGATGTTGATGATTTGCATCAGGTTTAGTTCATTTAAATTGTCACATGGTCCAGGATGTTTGTGGAGCAGGAGGTTCTCCAGGTTAGTTCTCCACTGAAACACCACTGAAAGTCATCTGCAGGTAAACATCAGGTATATGACTTGGACGAGTAAGTGGGTAAAATAAAGTACTGCGGGGGAGCGTTGAAGTAAATGTACTTTGACTCTGGAGTACATTTGCAGTACTTTATCCTTGTTGTGCAGTACTGACGGCTGTGGTTTCTCTCAGGAGTGGAACCAGCACCTGAACGGACTCAGACATGTGGAGAACCGGAGGATGCTGCTCAACATGTGAGTAAAGAACCGGAAACACACCAGAACCCTAACAGAACTTTAGCCATGAGTATGAGGAATGTTCTGTTTCACAATTTAGGTAAATAACAAACAGGGCCACATCTATTGATTTTGTTTTTTTTTTAGTGTTCCATAAATCTGGTAGTTTCTTTGGATCAGTCGAGGAGGCGGTTTGTTAAAGGCCTGTCAGAGATTTCACAGTTCGGCCTTGAGGGTAAAAAGTGTAACTGTTCAGGTTCTACACACTTCCCCACATTTCACCTCAGCCTCATGTCCTGCACAGAGAGGCCCCGGGTGAGACCCACAGAGGCCCCGGGTTAGACCCACAGAGGCCCCGGGTTAGACCCACAGAGGCCCCGGGTTAGACCCAGTGAGGCCCCGGGTTAGACCCACAGAGGCCCCGGGTTAGACCCACAGAGGCCCCGGGTTAGACCCACAGAGGCCCCGGGTTAGACCCACAGAGGCCCCAGGTTAGACCCAGTGAGGCCCCGGGTTAGACCCACAGAGGCCCCGGGTTAGACCCACAGAGGCCCCGGGTTAGACCCACAGAGGCCCCGGTTTAAAGTGGTTTAGACCTGTCTTAGAATGAGAACTTCTTATGTAGGTCAAGGTTTAGACCTGTTGGACCTGTTGGACCTGTTGGACCTGTTGGACCTGTTGGACCTGTTGGACCTGTTAGACCTGTTAGACCTGTTGGACCTGTTGGACCTGTTAGACCTGTCCTCAGACCTTGGTTTCAGACCTTCTTTAGACCCTGGTTTAGATCTTGGCGATCCCCTGGTTTAAATTGGTTTAGAGTCTAGCCCTGGTTTAGAATTTGGTTTTAAATTGATTTAGAGCTTGGTTTAGATCCAGTTCAGACCCGGTTCAGACCCGGTTCAGACCCGGTTCAGACCTAGTTGAGCCCGTATCATCGTCTCACCCATCTCTGTCTCTCTTCTGTTACAGGTATCCAGACTGGGAGCCCCCCAGACCCTCCAACAGAAGGTCACAGCCACATGTTCACCGACTTTGCACACACACACGCACACACACACACGCACGCACACACACGCACACACACACACACACGCACACACACACACGCACGCACACACACACGCACGCACACACACACACACGCACGCACAGACACACACGCATACACACACACTCCAGAAAAAATACAAAATGGATTTTCAGAAGCCTGTGATAAATCCGAGTGTTTAAAGTTTGAGTAACAGAGCTGCTAACTTAAGTCTGTTATTTGTGTGGTTGTCCTGACCTGTGGGTGTGTGAGTGTGATTAAAGCCCTGTGCACAGTTCATGTTTTACTCTGGTTCTTGTCCCTGTTCTCTCAGTGGGGGCCTGGACGCTCCAAACCTCTCAGACGGGATCCTGGGACCTGCCCCTTTGTCGGGTCAGACTTCAGGAATGTCCTCGAGCTGGGGTGAGGCCTTCTGCTCCAACTCTGAAACACTTTTATATGTTTATGTTTAGTGTTTTGGCTTTTGTACAAGTGGCACAGTGCATAAAGGACTAAAATAAATACTAAAATACTGTGATAAGTGCAGGATTAATGTGTGATGTGTTTTTCCAGGAGGGGGAGCTGGAATGGCTCAGAAGAACTCACAAGCACAGAACATCTCGGGGCCCAACATGGTGAGTGACTCTGGGGCCCCCCACGGTGACTCTGGGCCCCTCACGGTGACTCTGGGCCCCTCACGGTGACTCTGGGGCCCCTCATGGTGACTCTGGGGCCCCTCACAGTGACTCTGGGGCCCTCGGTGACTCTGGGGCCCCCCACGGTGACTCTGGGGCCTCTCACAGTGACTCTGGGGCCCCCCGCGGTGACTCTGGGGCCCCCCGCGGTGACTCTGGGGCCCCCCGCGGTGACTCTGGGGCCCCTCGCGGTGACTCTGGGGCCCCTCGCGGTGACTCTGGGGCCCCTCGCGGTGACTCTGGGGCCCCTCGCGGTGACTCTGGGGCCCCTCACGGTGACTCTGGGGCCCCTCACGGTGACTCTGGGGCCCCTCACATTCCCCTTTTCCAGCAGGGCAGTTCTGGCGCTGGTTCGGAGCCAAATCTTGAACCAGTACTTTGTTTTTTCAACAAATAAACCGACTCTGGTCCTGGAGAACCGACTCAGCACGAATGAACGAAACAAGAACTGGTGACATAGGGGCAGGGCTATAGTGCGAGGGGCGGGGCTATAGTGCGAGGGGTGGGGCTATAGTGCGAGGGGGCGGGGTTATGGTGACGCACGTCCGTAAGAGTCATGCTAATGGTACGTGACGCCTTTACGTTTGAATCCAGACGCCCGGCAGCGTTTTGGATGCCGTGTTTTCCTGGTGAGAGACTTTAGTGGATTTATTACATAAAACACATCAGCGGAGCTCCAGGCCGAGCTTCAGCCTGCACAGATACAGGTACTTTTCTTGGGGAACGCATGAATGAAGATCAGCAGAATCGATCTGTAGTGATCGTCCTTCAGTGTCGTCGTTATCAGAGCTGTTGGTGCTCGGACACAGCAGCTCGTGCAGCGACGTAGCGACGTAGCTCTTCTCCGGCTCTCAGCTGATGGAAAAACAAACCGGTTCTTAGATAATCTGCAGGAAGAATCAGCACCGGCCCCTGGTTCACTGTGGTGGAAAAGAGGCACCGGTGACACAGACCCTGGTCGTCTCACTCGGTGCACTGACCTGTTTCTCCTTAGGGGGCCCGGGTGGTGCACTGACCTGTTTGTCCTCAGGAGGCCCAGGTGGTGCACTGACCTGTTTGTCCTCAGGGGGCCCGGGTGGTGCACTGACCTATTTGTCCTCAGGGGGCCCGGGTGGTGCACTGACCTGTTTCTCCTCAGGGGGCTCAGGGCCCGGGTGGTGCACTGACCTGTTTCTCCTCAGGGGGCCCGGGTGGTGCACTGACCTGTTTCTCCTCAGGGGGCCCGGGTAGTGCACTGAACTGTTTCTCCTTAGGGGGCCCGGGTGGTGCACTGACCTGTTTCTCCTCAGGGGACCCGGGGCCCGGGTGGTGCACTGAACTGTTTCTCCTTAGGGGGCCCGGGTGGTGCACTGATCTGTTTCTCCTCAGGGGACCCGGGGCCCGGGTGGTGCACTGACCTGTTTCTCCTCAGGGGGCCCGGGTGGTGCACTGACCTGTTTGTCCTCAGGGGGCCTGGGGCCCGGGTGGTGCACTGACCTGTTTCTCCTCAGGGGGCCCGGGCCCCGGGTGGTGCACTGACCTGTTTGTCCTCAGGGGGCCTGGGGCCCGGGTGGTGCACTGACCTGTTTCTCCTCAGGGGGCCCGGGTGGTGCACTGACCTGTTTCTCCTTAGGGGGCCCGGGTGGTGCACTGACCTGTTTCTCCTTAGGGGGCCCAGGTGGTGCACTGACCTGTTTCTCCTCAGGGGGCCCGGGTGGTGCACTGACCTGTTTCTCCTTAGGGGGCCCGGGTGGTGCACTGACCTGTTTCTCCTTAGGGGGCCCGGGTGGTGCACTGACCTGTTTCTCCTTAGGGGGCCCGGGTGGTGCACTGACCTGTTTCTCCTCAGGGGGCCCGGGTGGTGCACTGACCTGTTTCTCCTTAGGGGGCCCGGGTGGTGCACTGACCTGTTTCTCCTCAGGGGGCCCGGGTGGTGCACTGACCTGTTTCTCCTTAGGGGGCCCGGGTGGTGCACTGACCTGTTTCTCCTTAGGGGGCCCGGGTGGTGCACTGACCTGTTTCTCCTTAGGGGGCCCGGGTGGTGGTGGTGAAGTACGACCGAAAACCTCTAAGCGACAAATCTCTGTTCAACTTTGTGGAGCCGTTTGGACGATTACGAGAACATCTGCTGCTCAAGAACAAGGTACTGCAAATACTACAAATACTACTGCAAATACTGCAAATACTACTGCAAATACTACAAATACTACTGCAAATACTGCAAATACTACTGCAAATACTGCAAATACTACTGCAAATACTACAAATACTACTGCAAATACTACTGCAAATACTACAAATACTACTACAAATACTACTGCAAATACTACAAATACTACTGCAAATACTACAAATACTACTGCGGTGGTATCAGTACTCGTACTGCGGTAGTATCGGTACTCGTACTGCAGTAGTATCGGTACTCGTACTGCGGTAGTATCGGTACTCGTACTGCGGTGGTATTGGTACTCGTACGGCGGTAGTATCGGTACTCGTACGGCGGTGGTATCAGTACTCGTACTGCGGAGGTATCAGTACTCGTACTGCGGTGGTATCAGTACTCATACTGCAGAGATATCAGTACTCGTGCGGTGGTGGTATCAGTACTCGTACGGCGGTGGTATCAGTACTCGTACTGCGGTGGTATCAGTACTCGTACGGCGGTGGTATCAGTACTCGTACGGCGGTAGTATCAGTACTCGTACTGCGGTAGTATCAGTACTCGTACGGCGGTGGTATCAGTACTCGTACGGCGGTGGTATCGGTACTCGTACTGCGGTAGTATCAGTACTCGTACGGCGGTGGTATCGGTACTCGTACTGCGGTAGTATCAGCACCGCACTGCGGTAGTATCAGTACCGTCTGGCGGTGGTATCAGCACCGTCGGCGGTGGTATCAGTACTCGTCGGCGGTAGTATCAGCACTTGCACGGCGGTAGTATCGGCACTCGTGACTGCGGTGGTATCGGCACTCGTCTGGCGGTGGCATCGGCACTCGTCGGCGGTGGTATCGGCACCGTCTGGTGATTACCGGTACTCGTCTGGTGATTGATCGGGCATCGGCACCAGCGGCGGTGATCGGCACTCGTCACGGCGGTGGTATCGGTACCAGTCTGGCGGTGAATCGGCACCAGACGGCGGTGGTATCGGTACCAGACGGTCGGTGATGGTATCGGTACCAGACGGCGGTGGTATCGGTACTCGTCTGGCGGTAGATCGGCACTCGTCTGGCGGTGGCATCGATTACCGTCTGGTGAGTATCGGTACTCAGACGGCGTGCACCAGACGGCGGTGGTATCGGCACCGTCGCCCGGTGGTATCGGCACCGTCGGCGGTGAGATCGGTACCCGTCTGGTGGTGGTATCGGCACCAGACGGCGGTGGTATCGGCACCGCATCGGGCGGTGGTATCGGTCACCCGACGGCGGTGATTCGGACCCGCACGGCGGTGGTATCGGCACCCGTCGGCGGTGGTATCGGTACCCGACGGCGGTGGTATCGGCACCAGACGGCGTGATGGTATCGGTACTCGTCTGGCGGTGGTATCGGCACTCGTCTGACGGCGGTATCGGTGCAGACGGCGGTGGTATCGGTACTCATCACGGCGGTGATTAGATCGGTACTCGTCTGGCGTAGACGGCATCGACGGCGGTGATTAATCGGTACCAGACGGCGGTGGTGGATCGGCACCGTCGGCGTAGTATCGGTACCCGTCTGGCGGTGGTATCGGCACCGACGGCGGTAGTATCGGGTACCAGACGGCGGTATCGGTACCAGACGGCGGTGGTATCGGCACTCAGACGGCGGTGGTATCGGTACTCGTCTGGCGGTAGATCGGTACTCGTCTGGCGGTGGTATCGGTACTCGTACGGCGGTGGTATCGGTACTTGTACGGCGGTGGTATCGGTACTCATCTGGCGGTGGTATCATCGGCGGTGGTATCAGTACTCGTACGGCGGTAGTATCAGTACTTGTACTGCGGTAGTATCAGTACTCGTACGGCGGTGGTATCGGTACTCGTACGGCGGTGGTATCGGTACTCGTACGGCGGTGGTATCGGTACTCGTACGGCGGTGGTATCGGTACTCGTACGGCGGTGGTATCGGTACTCGTACGGCGGTGGTATCGGTACTCGTACGGCGGTAGTATCGGTACCCGTACGGCGGTAGTAAACACTGGTGTGTTTCCTCAGGGCTTCCTGGAGATGAGCTCTCACGATGAGGCTCTGGACGTGGTGAATTATTACCAACAGAATCCTGCCACTTTAGGAGGGCGCCCCCTGGTGTTCGAGCTGTCCAAGAGACTCTTCATCGAGGTACGGGGCAGAACGGGGGCAGAACGGGGTACAGGGGCAGAACGGGGGACAGGGACAGAACGGGGGACAGGGACAGAACGGGGACACAGGCTAAACGGGGGACAGGGGCAGAACGGGGACACAGGCTAAACGGGGGACACGGACAGAACGGGGACACGGGCTAAACGGGGGACAGGGACAGAACGGGGGACACGGGCTAAACGGGGGACAGGGGCTAAACGGGGACAGGCGCAGAACGGGGGACAGGGACAGAACGGGGACACGGGCTAAACGGGGGACAGGGGCAGAACGGGGACACGGGCTAAACGGGGGACACGGACAGAACGGGGGACAGGGGCTAAACGGGGGACAGGGGCAGAACGGGGGACACGGACAGAACGGGGGACAGGGACAGAACGGGGGACAGGGGCAGAACGGGGACACGGGCTAAACGGGGGACAGGAGCAGAACGGGGACACGGGCTAAACGGGGGACAGGGACAGAACGGGGGACGGGCGCAGAACGGGGGACAGGGACAGAACGGGGGACACGGGCTAAACGGGGGACAGGGGCAGAACGGGGACAGGGACAGAACGGGGGCACGGGCTAAACGGGGTACAGGGGCAGAACGGGGGACAGGGACAGAACGGGGGACAGGGGCAGAACGGGGGACACGGGCTAAACGGGGACGGGGCAGAACGGGGACATGGGCTAAACGGGGGCACGGGCTAAACGGGGGACGGGGGACAGAACGGGGGACAGGGACAGAACGGGGACACGGGCTAAACGGGGGCAGAACGGGGGCACGGGCTAAACGGGGTACAGGGGCAGAACGGGGGACAGGGGCAGAACGGGGGACACGGGCTAAACGGGGGACACGGGCTAAACGGGGGACACGGGCTAAACGGGGGCACGGGCTAAACGGGGGCACGGGCTAAACGGGGGACGGGGGCAGAACGGGGGACAGGGACAGAACGGGGGACACGGGCTAAACGGGGGACAGGGGCAGAACGGGGGACAGGGACAGAACGGGGGACAGGGACAGAACGTGGGAAAAGGGCTGAACGGGGGAGAGGGGCAGAACGGGGGACAGGGGCAGAACGGGGGACAGGGGCTAAACGGGGTACAGGGGCAGAACGGGGGACAGGGGCTAAACGGGGTACAGGGGCAGAACGGGGGACAGGGGCTAAACGGGGTACAGGGGCAGAACGGGGGACAGGGGCTAAACGGGGTACAGGGGCAGAACGGGGGACAGGGACAGAGGGAGGGGTTTCAGTGTGAATGAACTGTAGTTGAGTGCCTCATGTTCACTTCCCGTTTAAACGCAGACGGGTGGGTCTGCTCACGGGGACATGTACATTTATACATTTACATTTATACATTTATACATTTACATATACACACAAGTGTTGGTGCATCTAAACCAGAGCAGTTTCATCCTGACCTGAAGCAGTTTGCCCTCGTCTGAAGCGTTAACAGTTTGCCCTCGTCTGAAGCGTTAACAGTTTGCCCTCGTCTGAAGCGTTAACAGTTTGCCCTCGTCTGAAGCGTTAACAGTTTGCTCTCGTCTGAAGCGTTAACAGTTTGCCCTCGTCTGGGCGTTAACAGATTGCACTCGTCTGAAGCGTTAACAGTTTGCTCTCGTCTGAAGCGTTAACAGTTTGCCCTCGTCTGAAGCGTTAACAGTTTGCCCTCGTCTGAAGCGTTAACAGTTTGCCCTCGTCTGAAGCGTTAACAGTTTGCTCTCGTCTGAAGCGTTAACAGTTTGCCCTCGTCTGAAGCGTTAACAGTTTGCCCTCGTCTGAAGCGTTAACAGTTTGCTCTCGTCTGAAGCGTTAACAGTTTGCCCTCGTCTGAAGCGTTAACAGTTTGCCCTCGTCTGAAAGCGTTAACAGTTTGCCCTCGTCTGAAGCGTTAACAGTTTGCTCTCGTCTGGCCAGCGTTAACAGTTTGCCCTCGTCTGAGCGTTAACAGTTTGCTCTCGTCTGGAAGCGTTAACAGTTTGCCCTCGTCTGAGCGTTAACAGTTTGCCCTCGTCTGAAGCGTTAACAGTTTGCCCTCGTCTGAGCGTTAACAGTTTGCCCTCGTCTGAAGCGTTAACAGTTTGCCCTGCGTCTGAAGCGTTAACAGTTTGCTCTCGTCTGACGCGTTAACAGTTTGCCCCTCGTCTGAAGCGTTAACAGTTTGCCCTCGTCTGAAGCGTTAACAGTTTGCTCTCGTCTGACGCGTTAACAGTTTGCCCCTCGTCTGAAGGCGTTAACAGTTTGCTCTCGTCTGGCCGCGTTAACAGTTTGCTCTCGTCTGAAGCGTTAACAGTTTGCTCTCGTCTGGCCAGCGTTAACAGTTTGCTCTCGTCTGAGCGTTAACAGTTTGCCCTCGTCTGAAGCGTTAACAGTTTGCCCTCGTCTGAAACGTTAACAGTTTGCCCTCGTCTGAAGCGTTAACAGTTTGCACTCGTCTGAAGCGTTAACAGTTTGCGCTCGTCTGAAGCGTTAACAGTTTGCGCTCGTCTGAAGCGTTAACGGTTTGCCCTCGTCTGAGCGTTAACAGTTTGCCTTCTTCTGAAGCGTTAACAGTTTGCCCTCGTCTGAATCGTTAACAGTTTGCTCTCGTCTGAAGCGTTAACAGTTTGCTCTCGTCTGAAGCGTTAACAGTTTGCTCTCGTCTGACGCGTTAACAGTTTGCCCTCGTCTGAAGCGTTAACAGTTTGCTCTCGTCTGGCGACGCGTTAACAGTTTTGCCCTCGTCTGGGCGTTAACAGTTTGCTCTCGTCTGACGCGTTAACAGTTTGCTCGTCTGAAGCGTTAACAGTTTGCTCTCGTCTGCCAGCGTTAACAGTTTGCCCTCGTCTGAAGCGTTAACAGTTTGCCCTCGTCTGAAGCGTTAACAGTTTGCCCTCGTCTGAGACGTTAACAGTTTGCCCTCGTCTGAAGGCGTTAACAGTTTGCTCTCGTCTGAGCGTTAACAGTTTGCCCTCGTCTGAAGCGTTAACAGTTTGCTCTCGTCTGAAGCGTTAACAGTTTGCTCTCGTCTGACGCGTTAACAGTTTGCCCTCGTCTGAAGCGTTAACAGTTTGCTCTCGTCTGAAGCGTTAACAGTTTGCTCTCGTCTGAAGCGTTAACAGTTTGCTCTCGTCTGACGCGTTAACAGTTTGCCCTCGTCTGAAGCGTTAACAGTTTGCTCTCGTCTGAAGCGTTAACAGTTTGCCCTCGTCTGGGCGTTAACAGTTTGCTCTGCGCCTGAAGCGTTAACAGTTTGCCCTCGTCTGAGCGTTAACAGTTTGCTCTCGTCTGAAGCGTTAACAGTTTGCCCTCGTCTGAAGCGTTGGCAGTTTGCCCTCGTCTGAAGCGTTAGCAGTTTGCCCTCGTCTGAAGCGTTAACAGTTTGCCCTCGTC
Organism: Odontamblyopus rebecca; assembly: GCA_030686955.1. Classification (NCBI taxonomy): domain Eukaryota; kingdom Metazoa; phylum Chordata; class Actinopteri; order Gobiiformes; family Gobiidae; genus Odontamblyopus; species Odontamblyopus rebecca. The sequence goes on along the minus strand of CM060656.1, from coordinate 43,750,978 downwards.
TGAGCGTTAACAGTTTGCCCTCGTCTGAGCGTTAACAGTTTGCCCTCGTCTGGAGCGTTAACAGTTTGCCCTCGTCTGAAGCGTTAACAGTTTGCCCTCTTCTGAATCGTTAACAGTTTGCTCTCGTCTGAAGCGTTAACAGTTTGCTCTCGTCTGAAGCGTTAACAGTTTGCTCTCGTCTGACGCGTTAACAGTTTGCCCTCGTCTGAAGCGTTAACAGTTTGCTCTCGTCTGAAGCGTTAACAGTTTGCCCTCGTCTGAAGCGTTAACAGTTTGCCCTCGTCTGAAGCGTTAACAGTTTGCCCTCGTCTGAAGCGTTAACAGTTTGCCCTCGTCTGAAGCGTTAACAGTTTGCCCTCGTCTGAAGCGTTAACAGTTTGCTCTCGTCTGAAACGTTTCTCGTCTCTCTGCAGAAGTCTCAGTCGGTGCAGCAGAACCCCAGACCTGTGGAGCGAAGCCTGAACCGTAAACGGTTCACGGGGGACGACGCCCTCGGGGTCAGTCAGGTGGTGTATTTCTCCAACCTGCCCCGGGAGGAGGACAAGAAGAAGGACCTGCTCACCATCGCCGGGAGGTTCGGCACCGTGGAGAAGCACCTGTTCCTGCAGAAAGAGGTGAAAGACTTTCCTCAGACTCAGAACACTGCACCAGGCCTCCAGGATCAGACGGGATTATCACAACCTCCACAAAACGCAGAAACGTTCACGCTCTGCTGGTTTTGAGGATACGCTTCCTGAACCTTAAAGGACCCATATTACACTATTCTGATCTTTATTTCCTCATCATAAACAACTGGAGATGTTTTGTATCATCACACACTCGTTGATCATTCACACACATTGCTGATTTCTACTAAACAAAAGATAAAAGGAGCTGTTCACCTGAAGGTGGAAAAGAGCATTTTGAGATGTGTTCCCCATGTGTGAGTGAAACAAAACAAAGCTCCAGGTCTGAGGCCATAACTAATTATAACGACTTAAAGCGTTTGCCGCCTCTAGGACCTTTGAAAACCTAAATCACATTTCTCACAAACTAGATATGGTCATATTTATAGCTGCTGTAGACATGTTTCCGCTCTTCAGGGTGACATTAGTCTGTAAAGTCGTGTCCTTCTGTAAAGTCGTGTCCTTCTGTAAAGTCGTGTCCTTCGTGTCGTTCTGTAAAGTCATGTCCTTCATGTCGTTCTGTAAAGTCGTGTCCTTCTGTAAAGTCGTGTCCTTCTGTAAAGTCGTGTCGTTCTGTAAAGTCGTGTCCTTCTGTAAAGTCGTGTCGTTCTGTAAAGTCATGTCCTTCATGTCGTTCTGTAAAGTCGTGTCCTTCTGTAAAGTCGTGTCCTTCTGTAAAGTCGTGTCGTTCTGTAAAGTCGTGTCGTTCTGTAAAGTCGTGTCGTTCTGTAAAGTCGTGTCGTTCTGTAAAGTCGTATCGTTCGTGTCCTTCTGTAAAGTCGTGTCGTTCTGTAAAGTCGTGTCCTTCTGTAAAGTCGTGTCCTTCATGTCGTTCTGTAAAGTCGTGTCGTTCTGTAAAGTCGTGTCGTTCTGTAAAGTCTTGTCCTTCTGTAAAGTCGTGTCGTTCTGTAAAGTCGTGTCGTTCTGTAAAGTCGTGTCCTTCATGTCGTTCTGTAAAGTCGTGTCCTTCGTGTCGTTCTGTAAAGTCGTGTCCTTCGTGTCGTTCTGTAAAGTCGTATCGTTCGTGTCGTTCTGTAAAGTCGTATCGTTCGTGTCGTTCTGTAAAGTCGTGTCGTTCTGTAAAGTCGTGTCGTTCTGTAAAGTCGTATCGTTCGTGTCGTTCTGTAAAGTCTTGTCCTTCTGTAAAGTCGTGTCGTTCTGTAAAGTCGTGTCCTTCTGTAAAGTCGTGTCGTTCGTGTCGTTCTGTAAAGTCGTGTCCTTCATGTCGTTCTGTAAAGTCGTGTCCTTCTGTAAAGTCGTGTCCTTCTGTAAAGTCGTGTCGTTCGTGTCGTTCTGTAAAGTCGTGTCGTTCTGTAAAGTCGTGTCGTTCTGTAAAGTCGTGTCGTTCTGTAAAGTCGTATCGTTCGTGTCCTTCTGTAAAGTCGTGTCGTTCTGTAAAGTCGTGTCCTTCTGTAAAGTCGTGTCCTTCTGTAAAGTTGTGTCCTTCATGTCGTTCTGTAAAGTCGTGTCGTTCTGTAAAGTCGTGTCGTTCTGTAAAGTCGTGTCCTTCTGTAAAGTCGTGTCATTCTGTAAAGTCGTGTCGTTCTGTAAAGTCGTGTCGTTCTGTAAAGTCGTATCGTTCGTGTCGTTCTGTAAAGTCGTGTCCTTCTGTAAAGTCGTGTCGTTCTGTAAAGTCGTGTCCTTCTGTAAAGTCGTATCGTTCGTGTTGTTCTGTAAAGTCGTGTCATTCTGTAAAGTGGTGTTGTTCTGTAAAGTCGTGTCATTCTGTAAAGTCGTGTTGTTCTGTAAAGTCGTGTCGTTCTGTAAAGTCGTGTCCTTCATGTCGTTCTGTAAAGTCGTGTCCTTCATGTCGTTCTGTAAAGTCGTATCGTTCGTGTCATTCTGTAAAGTCGTGTTGTTCTGTAAAGTCGTGTCGTTCTGTAAAGTTGTGTCGTTCTGTAAAGTCGTGTCCTTCATGTCGTTCTGTAAAGTCTTGTCCTTCTGTAAAGTCGTGTCGTTCTGTAAAGTCGTGTCGTTCTGTAAAGTCGTGTCCTTCTGTAAAGTCGTGTCCTTCGTGTCGTTCTGTAAAGTCATGTCCTTCATGTCGTTCTGTAAAGTCGTGTCCTTCTGTAAAGTCGTGTCCTTCTGTAAAGTCGTGTCGTTCGTGTCGTTCTGTAAAGTCGTGTCGTTCTGTAAAGTCGTGTCGTTCTGTAAAGTCGTGTCGTTCTGTAAAGTCGTATCGTTCGTGTCATTCTGTAAAGTCGTGTTGTTCTGTAAAGTCGTGTCGTTCTGTAAAGTTGTGTCGTTCTGTAAAGTCGTGTCCTTCATGTCGTTCTGTAAAGTCTTGTCCTTCTGTAAAGTCGTGTCGTTCTGTAAAGTCGTGTCGTTCTGTAAAGTCGTGTCCTTCTGTAAAGTCGTGTCCTTCGTGTCGTTCTGTAAAGTCATGTCCTTCATGTCGTTCTGTAAAGTCGTGTCCTTCTGTAAAGTCGTGTCCTTCTGTAAAGTCGTGTCGTTCGTGTCGTTCTGTAAAGTCGTGTCGTTCTGTAAAGTCGTGTCGTTCTGTAAAGTCGTGTCGTTCTGTAAAGTCGTATCGTTCGTGTCCTTCTGTAAAGTCGTGTCGTTCTGTAAAGTCGTGTCCTTCTGTAAAGTCGTGTCCTTCATGTCGTTCTGTAAAGTCGTGTCGTTCTGTAAAGTCGTGTCGTTCTGTAAAGTCTTGTCCTTCTGTAAAGTCGTGTCGTTCTGTAAAGTCGTGTCGTTCTGTAAAGTCGTGTCGTTCTGTAAAGTCGTGTCCTTCTGTAAAGTCGTGTCGTTCGTGTCGTTCTGTAAAGTCGTGTCCTTCATGTCGTTCTGTAAAGTCGTGTCCTTCTGTAAAGTCGTGTCCTTCTGTAAAGTCGTGTCGTTCGTGTCGTTCTGTAAAGTCGTGTCGTTCTGTAAAGTCGTGTCGTTCTGTAAAGTCGTGTCGTTCTGTAAAGTCGTGTCGTTCTGTAAAGTCGTATCGTTCGTGTCCTTCTGTAAAGTCGTGTCGTTCTGTAAAGTCGTGTCGTTCTGTAAAGTCGTGTCCTTCTGTAAAGTCGTGTCCTTCATGTCGTTCTGTAAAGTCGTGTCGTTCTGTAAAGTCGTGTCGTTCTGTAAAGTCGTGTCGTTCTGTAAAGTCGTGTCCTTCTGTAAAGTCGTATCGTTCGTGTCGTTCTGTAAAGTCGTGTCGTTCTGTAAAGTCGTGTCATTCTGTAAAGTCGTGTTGTTCTGTAAAGTCGTGTCGTTCTGTAAAGTTGTGTCGTTCTGTAAAGTCGTGTCCTTCATGTCGTTCTGTAAAGTCGTGTCCTTCATGTCGTTCTGTAAAGTCGTATCGTTCGTGTCGTTCTGTAAAGTCGTGTCCTTCATGTCGTTCTGTAAAGTCGTGTCCTTCATGTTGTTCTGTAAAGTCGTGTCCTTCTGTAAAGTCATGTCGTTCTGTAAAGTCGTGTCGTTCTGTAAAGTCGTGTCGTTCTGTAAAGTCGTGTCCTTCGTGTCGTTCTGTAAAGTCGTGTCCTTCGGGTCTTTCTGTAACGTCGTGTCCTTCGTGTCGTTCTGTAAAGTCGTGTCGTTCTGTAAAGTCATGTCCTTCGTGTCGTTCTGTAAAGTCGTGTCCTTCGTGTCGTTCTGTAAAGTCGTGTCCTTCGGGTCTTTCTGTAAAGTCGTGTCCTTCGTGTCGTTCTGTAAAGTCGTGTCCTTCGTGTCGTTCTGTAAAGTCGTGTCCTTCGTGTCGTTCTGTAAAGTCGTGTCCTTCGTGTCGTTCTGTAAAGTCGTGTCCTTCGTGTCGTTCTGTAAAGTCGTGTCCTTCGTGTCGTTCTGTAAAGTCATGTCCTTCGTGTCGTTCTGTAAAGTCGTGTCCTTCGTGGTCGTTCTGTAAAGTCGTGTCCTTCGTGTCGTTCTGTAAAGTCGTGTCCTTCGTGTCGTTCTGTAAAGTCGTGTCCTTTGTGTCGTTCTGTAAAGTCGTGTCCTTCTGTAAAGTCGTGTCCTTCTGTAAAGTCGTGTCGTTCTGTAAAGTCGTGTCCTTCGTGTCGTTCTGTAAAGTCGTGTCGTTCTGTAAAGTCGTGTCGTTCTGTAAAGTCATGTCCTTCGTGTCGTTCTGTAAAGTCATGTCCTCCTTGTCGTTTTGTAAAGTCGTGTCCTTCGTGTCGTTCCGTAGTCGTGTCCTTTGTGTCCTTCTGTAAAGTCATGTCCGTCGTGTCGTTCTGTAAAGTCGTGTCGTTCTGTAAAGTCGTGTCGTTCTGTAAAGTCGTGTCGTTCTGTAAAGTCGTGTCGTTCTGTAAAGTCGTGTCGTTCTGTAAAGTCGTGTCCTTCATGTCGTTCTGTAAAGTCGTGTCCTTCGTGTTGTTCTGTAAAGTCGTGTCCTTCGTGTCGTTCTGTAAAGTCGTGTCGTTCTGTAAAGTCATGTCCTTCGTGTCGTTCTGTAAAGTCATGTCCTTCGTGTCGTTCTGTAAAGTCGTGTCCTTCGTGTCGTTCTGTAAAGTCGTGTCCTTCGTGTCGTTCTGTAAAGTCGTGTCCTTCGTGTCGTTCTGTAAAGTCGTGTCGTTCTGTAAAGTCATGTCCTTCGTGTCGTTCTGTAAAGTCATGTCCTTCGTGTCGTTCTGTAAAGTCGTGTCGTTCTGTAAAGTCATGTCCTTCGTGTCGTTCTGTAAAGTCGTGTCATTCTGTAAAGTCATGTCCTTCGTGTCGTTCTGTAAAGTCATGTCCTTCGTGTCGTTCTGTAAAGTCGTGTCATTCTGTAAAGTCATGTCCTTCGTGTCGTTCTGTAAAGTCGTGTCCTTCGTGTCGTTCTGTAAAGTCGTGTCCTTCGTGTCGTTCTGTAAAGTCATGTCCTTCGTGTCGTTCTGTAAAGTCGTGTCGTTCTGTAAAGTCATGTCCTTCGTGTCGTTCTGTAAAGTCGTGTCCTTCGTGTCGTTCTGTAAAGTCGTGTCATTCTGTAAAGTCGTGTCCTTCGTGTCGTTTGCTCAGGGCTTCATTCAGCTGTCGTCCCCCCGAGAGGCAGAGATGATGGAGAAATATTACAGCATGAACCCGCTGGAGGTGCGAGGGCAGCAGGTCCGGTGCAACGTCTGCACCAAGTACAAGACCCTCAAGTGAGTCTCACACACTATACACACTGTATACACACACACTATACACATACACACTATACACACACACACACACACACTATACACATACACTATATACACTATACACACACACACACACTATACACATACACTATATACACTATACACACACACACACTATATACACTATACACACACACACTATATACACTATACACACACACACACACACACACACACACACACACACTATACACATACACACTATACACACACACACACACACACACTATACACATACACTATATACACTATACACACACACACACACACACACACACACACACACACTATACACATACACTATATACACTATACACACACACACACACACACACACACACACACAGAGCCATGGGGTTTACATTCTTAGGTGGAGGAGTTAGTGAGTTAGGAGTTAGTTCTGTTTTAAAAAACTGGACAGAGTCGTTCTCTGGCGTCTGAGTAGCTCCAGACTGAGCAGCTTTTAAAGCAGCTGTGTGAACTCTGCGCTCTGACAGCTTTAAAAAGAGCATCACAATCAAAGCTTTAACCTGCGGATACAGTCACACAGACGATGCTCTGCCTGTTTGTCTCCATGGAGATGATGCTTTCCCTGGAATGTTCCACCGTATGGCATTAAACATATTCATCAGGCATTTATACATGATAGTATTTCTGTTTTCTGTGAATAGGGCGCCTCTCCACAGATCTGAATGTCGCAGCTGGGAAATATTTTGGCCGGCGGCAAGAAACACGGTGAACGTAGTGAGAAAGTGCGAAAAGGCCCCGATCTTGGAGATTTATCTGCAGAGGACCGAAGACAATTTGACCAGAAATTGGTCATGGTTATCGACAGATGCCAGATCACCCTTTTCAACCTCGACAAAGTGAAAAGGACGAAACCAAATTTCTGCTCTGAATCTCCAACTACGTCCCTGAACATCCACTTCGGTGATATCCTCAGTTACAAACTCCTGGGCCGTTCACAGCAAAATGATAAAATCATGAATTTTAAAGAAATACACAAACCTGTCAGGAAATGGGCCCCACATTCGCGCTCTTGTCGGGTTCCACAGTTTGCCCAGATCGCCAATATTCACTCTGTGGATGTTTGAAAGTCGTTTAATTCGACACTGGTGGTTCTTTTCACTCGGAATTTCACTACTGAAAAGACCTTTTCCTTCTTTGTGCGTCTGAAAATGCAGCAGGAATTCACCGTTATCACAGATAAACTGAGACGTAAAGTCACGCTCTGCGTTTGTGTTTTTGCCGCTGGTCTTAATATTTCCCATCATGCAACAGGTGCATTTAAGAACAATGCTGTCAGCAAAAACTCGCCTATAATGTGGAACATTCTAAACAAAGCTGTACCATTTCCATGGAGACAAAAAGGTGGCGGACCTCAGCTGTAAATGTTTCACAGTGCAGCATTAAAGTGTCGTATCTGGACACGCATTTGTGGGATTTACCTTCAAACTTGTGCGTTTGTTTTTTCACACATTTACTTCATCTCTGACTTTCTGTCTTTGTTTCTCTTCAGCGTCCCGTCGCAGAGCAGCACCAAAGGCTCTGGGTCTCAGGGCTCACGTGGACCCAGACCCCCCAGATCCTCCAGTCCCCGACGCTCCAGCGACCGGAGGAGGAGCCCCAGCCCCAAACCCAGGTGCCCGTCTGCGCCAAACCAGGGCCTAACCCGGATCTCTGAATTCTGTTTAATGTTCTTGTTTTCCTCTCGAACAGAAGCAAAACGGAGCGCAGGAAAGAGGAGCGGCCCAAAGCAAAACCCGAGTCTAAACCGAAACCAAAACCTGAGAGTAAAGCCGAGACTAAAGCTGAGACTAAAAATGAGACTAAAGCCGAGTCCGAGTCTAAATCCGAGTCCAAAGCAGCTCCAGCGAAGGATGAGAACTGCAGCGAGGAGGAAAGAGCGAGTGTTGGACAGGAACCAGAGAACACAGAGGGAGAACATGAGGTGAGAACACAAGAACACAGGGCACAGTCCTGGAGTCGTAATCATGGAGAAGTTTGGTTTGATTTGTTGAGAAAAACACTTTCCTCAAGTGGGAAGCAGAAAACTTGTGTTAACCCCCTGTTTATGACACAGTTTGAGAATGAAGAATGTGAGAAAGGATTTATTTTCTGTTTAAGATCTTACAGAATAATAATAATAGTAGTTGAACCTGACACGTGTTTCCTGTGTCCTCCAGGCCTCTAATGGAGACTCTGAGGATGCACCTGAGGAAAAGGGCGGGGCCAGTGAACAGGTGAAGGGGGCGGAGTCAGAAGAGCCCAAAGACGACGTCACGGCTGAGACAGAGGAGAGTGCGGAGGGTCAGGAGGACGAGGTAACGCCCGACTGCCCCTGTGGCATTTACACCGGGGAAACTAAAGACACTAAAGCCCGACACCTGCACGAAGTCGCCTCAGACACAAACCTGCGCGAAGTCGCCTCAGACACAAACCTGCACGAAGTCGCCTCAGACACAAACCTGCGCGAAGTTGCCTCAGACACAAACCTGCGCGAAGTCGCCTCAGACACAAACCTGCACGAAGTCGCCTCAGACACAAACCTGCACGAAGTCGCCTCAGACACAAACCTGCACGAAGTCGCCTCAGACACAAACCTGCGCGAAGTCGCCTCAGACACAAACCTGCGCGAAGTCGCCTGAAACACAAACCTGCGCGAAGTCGCCTCAAACACAAACCTGCGCGAAGTCGCCTCAAACACAAACCTGCACGAAGTCGCCTCAGACACAAACCTGCGCGAAGTCGCCTCAAACACAAACCTGCACGAAGTCGCCTCAAACACAAACCTGCACGAAGTCGCCTCAAACACAAACCTGCACGAAGTCGCCTCAGACACAAACCTGCACGAAGTCGCCTCAAACACAAACCTGCACGAAGTCGCCTCAGACACAAACCTGCACGAAGTCGCCTCAAACAAACCTGCACGAAGTCGCCTCAGACACAAACCTGCGCGAAGTCGCCTCAGACACAAACCTGCACGAAGTCGCCTCAGACACAAACCTGCACGAAGTCGCCTCAGACACAAACCTGCGCGAAGTCGCCTCAGACACAAACCTGCACGAAGTCGCCTCAGACACAAACCTGCACGAAGTCGCCTCAGACACAAACCTGCACGAAGTCGCCTCAGACACAAACCTGCACGAAGTCGCCTCAGACACAAACCTGCGCGAAGTCGCCTCAGACACAAACCTGCACGAAGTCGCCTCAGACACAAACCTGCACGAAGTCGCCTCAGACACAAACCTGCACGAAGTCGCCTCAGACACAAACCTGCACGAAGTCGCCTCAGACACAAACCTGCGCGAAGTCGCCTCAAACAAACCTGCACGAAGTCGCCTCAGACACAAACCTGCACGAAGTCGCCTCAGACACAAACCTGCGCGAAGTCGCCTCAGACACAAACCTGTACGAAGTCGCCTCAAACACAAACCTGTACGAACTCGCCTCAGACACAAACCTGCACGAAGTCGCCTCAGACACAAACCTGCACGAAGTCGCCTCAGACACAAACCTGCACGAAGTCGCCTCAGACACAAACCTGTACGAAGTCGCCTCAAACACAAACCTGCACGAAGTCGCCTCAAACACAAACCTGCGCGAAGTCGCCTCAGACACAAACCTGCACGAAGTCGCCTCAAACAAACCTGCACGAAGTCACCTCAAACAAACCTGCACGAAGTCACCTCAAACACAAACCTGCACGAAGTCGCCTCAGACACAAACCTGCACGAAGTCGCCTCAAACACAAACCTGCGCGAAGTCGCCTCAGACACAAACCTGCACGAAGTCACCTCAAACACAAACCTGCACGAAGTCGCCTCAGACACAAACCTGCACGAAGTCGCCTCAAACACAAACCTGCACGAAGTCGCCTCAGACACAAACCTGCGCGAAGTCGCCTCAGACACAAACCTGCGCGAAGTCGCCTCAGACACAAACCTGCACGAAGTCGCCTCAGACACAAACCTGCGCGAAGTCGCCTCAAACACAAACCTGCACGAAGTCGCCTCAGACACAAACCTGCACGAAGTCGCCTCAGACACAAACCTGCGCGAAGTCGCCTCAGACACAAACCTGCGCGAAGTCGCCTCAGACACAAACCTGCACGAAGTCGCCTCAAACAAACCTGCGCGAAGTCGCCTCAGACACAAACCTGCGCGAAGTCGCCTCAGACACAAACCTGCACGAAGTCGCCTCAGACACAAACCTGCACGAAGTCGCCTCAGACACAAACCTGCGCGAAGTCGCCTCAAACAAACCTGCACGAAGTCGCCTCAGACACAAACCTGCACGAAGTCGCCTCAGACACAAACCTGCGCGAAGTCGCCTCAGACACAAACCTGTACGAAGTCGCCTCAGACACAAACCTGTACGAAGTCGCCTCAAACACAAACCTGCACGAAGTCGCCTCAAACACAAACCTGCGCGAAGTCGCCTCAGACACAAACCTGCGCGAAGTCGCCTCAAACAAACCTGCACGAAGTCGCCTCAGACACAAACCTGCACGAAGTCGCCTCAGACACAAACCTGCACGAAGTCGCCTCAGACACAAACCTGCACGAAGTCGCCTCAAACACAAACCTGCGCGAAGTCGCCTCAGACACAAACCTGCGCGAAGTCGCCTCAGACACAAACCTGCACGAAGTCGCCTCAGACACAAACCTGCACGAAGTCGCCTCAAACAAACCTGCACGAAGTCGCCTCAAACAAACCTGCACGAAGTCGCCTCAGACACAAACCTGCACGAAGTCGCCTCAGACACAAACCTGCGCGAAGTCGCCTCAAACAAACCTGCACGAAGTCGCCTCAGACACAAACCTGCACGAAGTCACCTCAAACACAAACCTGCACGAAGTCGCCTCAGACACAAACCTGCACGAAGTCGCCTCAAACACAAACCTGCACGAAGTCGCCTCAGACACAAACCTGCACGAAGTCGCCTCAGACACAAACCTGCGCGAAGTCGCCTCAGACACAAACCTGCGCGAAGTCGCCTCAGACACAAACCTGCGCGAAGTCGCCTCAAACACAAACCTGCACGAAGTCGCCTCAAACACAAACCTGCACGAAGTCGCCTCAAACACAAACCTGCACGAAGTCGCCTCAGACACAAACCTGCACGAAGTCGCCTCAAACACAAACCTGCACGAAGTCGCCTCAGACACAAACCTGCACGAAGTCGCCTCAAACAAACCTGCACGAAGTCGCCTCAGACACAAACCTGCGCGAAGTCGCCTCAGACACAAACCTGCACGAAGTCGCCTCAGACACAAACCTGCACGAAGTCGCCTCAGACACAAACCTGCACGAAGTCGCCTCAAACACAAACCTGCGCGAAGTCGCCTCAAACACAAACCTGCACGAAGTCGCCTCAAACAAACCTGCACGAAGTCGCCTCAGACACAAACCTGCGCGAAGTCGCCTCAGACACAAACCTGCGCGAAGTCGCCTCAGACACAAACCTGCACGAAGTCGCCTCAGACACAAACCTGCGCGAAGTCGCCTCAGACACAAACCTGCACGAAGTCGCCTCAGACACAAACCTGCACGAAGTCGCCTCAGACACAAACCTGCACGAAGTCGCCTCAAACACAAACCTGCGCGAAGTCGCCTCAGACACAAACCTGCGCGAAGTCGCCTCAAACACAAACCTGCACGAAGTCGCCTCAGACACAAACCTGCACGAAGTCGCCTCAGACAAACCTGCGCGAAGTCGCCTCAGACACAAACCTGCACGAAGTCGCCTCAGACAAACCTGCGCGAAGTCGCCTCAAACAAACCTGCGCGAAGTCGCCTCAAACAAACCTGCGCGAAGTCGCCTCAGACACAAACCTGCACGAAGTCGCCTCAAACAAACCTGCGCGAAGTCGCCTCAGACACAAACCTGCGCGAAGTCGCCTCAAACAAACCTGCGCGAAGTCGCCTCAGACACAAACCTGCACGAAGTCGCCTCAGACACAAACCTGCGCGAAGTCGCCTCAGACACAAACCTGCACGAAGTCGCCTCAGACACAAACCTGCACGAAGTCGCCTCAGACACAAACCTGCACGAAGTCGCCTCAGACACAAACCTGCACGAAGTCGCCTCAGACACAAACCTGCGCGAAGTCGCCTCAGACACAAACCTGCGCGAAGTCGCCTCAAACAAACCTGCGCGAAGTCGCCTCAAACACAAACCTGCACGAAGTCGCCTCAGACACAAACCTGCACGAAGTCGCCTCAGACACAAACCTGCACGAAGTCGCCTCAAACAAACCTGCACGAAGTCGCCTCAGACACAAACCTGCACGAAGTCGCCTCAAACACAAACCTGCGCGAAGTCGCCTCAGACACAAACCTGCACGAAGTCGCCTCAGACACAAACCTGCGCGAAGTCGCCTCAGACACAAACCTGCACGAAGTCGCCTCAGACACAAACCTGCACGAAGTCGCCTCAGACACAAACCTGCGCGAAGTCGCCTCAGACACAAACCTGCGCGAAGTCGCCTCAGACACAAACCTGCGCGAAGTCGCCTCAAACACAAACCTGCACGAAGTCGCCTCAAACACAAACCTGCACGAAGTCGCCTCAAACACAAACCTGCACGAAGTCGCCTCAGACACAAACCTGCACGAAGTCGCCTCAAACACAAACCTGCACGAAGTCGCCTCAGACACAAACCTGCACGAAGTCGCCTCAAACAAACCTGCACGAAGTCGCCTCAGACACAAACCTGCGCGAAGTCGCCTCAGACACAAACCTGCACGAAGTCGCCTCAGACACAAACCTGCACGAAGTCGCCTCAGACACAAACCTGCACGAAGTCGCCTCAAACACAAACCTGCGCGAAGTCGCCTCAAACACAAACCTGCACGAAGTCGCCTCAAACAAACCTGCACGAAGTCGCCTCAGACACAAACCTGCGCGAAGTCGCCTCAGACACAAACCTGCGCGAAGTCGCCTCAGACACAAACCTGCGCGAAGTCGCCTCAGACACAAACCTGCGCGAAGTCGCCTCAGACACAAACCTGCACGAAGTCGCCTCAGACACAAACCTGCACGAAGTCGCCTCAGACACAAACCTGCACGAAGTCGCCTCAAACACAAACCTGCGCGAAGTCGCCTTAGACACAAACCTGCTCGAAGTCGCCTCCAGACAAACCTGCGCGAAGTCGCCTCAAACAAACCTGCGCGAAGTCGCCTCAAACAAACCTGCGCGAAGTCGCCTCAGACACAAACCTGCACGGTCGCCTCAAACAAACCTGCGCGAAGTCGCCTCAGACACAAACCTGCGCGAAGTCGCCTCAAACAAACCTGCTCGAAGTCGCCTCAGACACAAACCTGCACGAAGTCGCCTCCAGACACAAACCTGCACGAAGTCGCCTCAGACACAAACCTGCACGAAGTCGCCTCAGACACAAACCTGCACGAAGTCGCCTCAGACACAAACCTGCGCGAAGTCGCCTCAGACACAAACCTGCACGAAGTCGCCTCAAACACAAACCTGCGCGAAGTCGCCTCAAACACAAACCTGCACGAAGTCGCCTCAGACACAAACCTGCACGAAGTCGCCTCAGACACAAACCTGCACGAAGTCGCCTCAAACAAACCTGCACGAAGTCGCCTCAGACACAAACCTGCACGAAGTCGCTTCAGACACAAACCTGCGCGAAGTCGCCTCAGACACAAACCTGCACGAAGTCGCCTCAGACACAAACCTGCGCGAAGTCGCCTCAGACACAAACCTGCGCTGTCGCCTCAGACACAAACCTGCACGAAGTCGCCTCAGACACAAACCTGCACGAAGTCGCCTCAGACACAAACCTGCACGAAGTCGCCTCAGACACAAACCTGCACGAAGTCGCCTCAGACACAAACCTGCACGAAGTCGCCTCAGACACAAACCTGCACGAAGTCGCCTCAAACAAACCTGCACGAAGTCGCCTCAGACACAAACCTGCACGAAGTCGCCTCAGACACAAACCTGCGCGAAGTCGCCTCAGACACAAACCTGAGGAAACATTAAACTCGCCTCAGTCCTCTGTCCTCAGGGAATTCCACCTGAACACGAGACGCTCTGTCCCTGAAATCCTGCCTCAGAGGATAAATATTCTCGTATTTAAACAGAGTAAAGTTCAGGTTTGTGCAGGTTTTTATTCAGAGTCTGTTTGTTTCAGAGTTTCTTGGAGAACATGGACGACATGGTGGTGGTGGACGAGATCGAGGACGAGGACGGAGCCGACGCCGCAGGTACGAGCCGGAGCCGCGTGTGTGCGGAGTTTACTGACGGGATTTACTGACGGGATTTACTGTGACATGATTTTTACTGACGGGATTTACTGACGGGATTTACTGTGACATGATTTTTACTGACGGGATGTTCCTGCTGTGAGTCTAAACCTGCTCCGTCTTGTTTCAGGTCACTCGGACAAAGGGGTACGTATGATCAGACCCAAATACGCTGCATTTATTCAACACATTTTAGAGACAAAATCCAAAGTGCTGCACACGAAGACGACAGAACCACAAACATAAAAGTGCTGAAGTGCTGCACTCAAGTATGAACTTTAGCAACACTTTTTACTGCGTTTGAGAGCAGGTATCTGTACTTTCTACTGAAGTAAAAGTACTTTTTTATGGTTCGAGTCGTGCTGAAAAGGCCGAGGTTTATTTAACACATCTGGAGTTTGAGCAAATGAAAATATAAATAAAAAGGGCGAAGAGAAGGTTCATTTGAAGCTTTATTAGATCTGCTCAACAAGACTTTTACTCTTACAGTACATTTTTAGATAGTACTTTAACACTTTTACTTCAGTACATTTTTTCATGTGATACTTTTTATTCCCAGTGTCGTAGTTTCACTTTCACTTAAACCATGAGGACGTCTGTAAAACCCTCACGGGGACGTCTGTAAAACCCTCACGGGGACGTCTGTAAAACCCTCAGGAGGACGTCTGTAAAACCCTCACGAGGACGTCTGTAAAACCCTCACGGGGACGTCTGTAAAACCCTCACGGGGACGTCTGTAAAACCCTCACGGGGACGTCTGTAAAACCCTCACGGGGACGTCTGTAAAACCCTCACGGGGACGTCTGTAAAACCCTCAGGAGGACGTCTGTAAAACCCTCACGGGGACGTCTGTAAAACCCTCACGAGGGCATCTGTAAAACCCTCACGAGGGCGTCTGTAAAACCCTCACGGGGACGTCTGTAAAACCCTCACGGGGACGTCTGTAAAACCCTCACGGGGACGTCTGTAAAACCCTCACGGGGACGTCTGTAAAACCCTCACGAGGGCATCTGTAAAACCCTCACGAGGGCATCTGTAAAACCCTCACGGGGACGTCTGTAAAACCCTCACGGGGACGTCTGTAAAACCCTCACGAGGACGTCTGTAAAACCCTCACGGGGACGTCTGTAAAACCCTCACGGGGACGTCTGTAAAACCCTCAGGACGTCTGTAAAACCCTCAGGACGTCTGTAAAACCCTCAGGACGTCTGTAAAACCCTCAGGAGGACGTCTGTAAAACCCTCACGGGGACGTCTGTAAAACCCTCACGGGGACGTCTGTAAAACCCTCACGGGGACGTCTGTAAAACCCTCAGGACGTCTGTAAAACCCTCACGGGGACGTCTGTAAAACCCTCACGGGGACGTCTGTAAAACCCTCAGGACGTCTGTAAAACCCTCAGGCCTCAGATAAAAACAAACCCACAAAACAGCAACAGAATCAGAAGAATATTTAGGTAGATGTAAAAATAAAACTAAAAAGCCTGTCGTGTGTGTTTCTGTGTGTGTGTTTCCAGGTGTGTGTGTATAGTGTGTGTGTGTGTAGTGTGTGTTCATTCATGTGTGTATAGTGTGTAGTGTGTGTTCATTCATGTGTGTGTTCCCTGTTGTGTGTCCAGGGTCTGTGTGTGTATAGTGTTCATTCATTCATGTGTGTGTATAGTGTGTGTGTAGTATTCATTCGTGTGTGTATAGTGTGTGTGTAGTGCTCATTCATGTGTGTGTTCCCTGTTGTGTGTCCAGGGTCTGTGTGTGTGTGTATAGTGTGTGTATAGTGTGTGTGTAGTGCTCATTCATGTGTGTGTATAGTGTGTGTGTAGTGTTCATTCATGTGTGTGTTCCCTGTTGTGTGTCCAGGGTCTGTGTGTGTGTGTGTGTGTATAGTGTGTGTGTAGTGTTCATTCATGTGTGTTCCCTGTTGTGTGTCCAGGGTCTGTGTGTGTGTGTATAGTGTTCATTCATGTGTGTGTTCCCTGTTGTGTGTCCAGGGTCTGTGTGTGTGTGTATAGTGTGTGTGTAGTGCTCATTCATGTGTGTGTATAGTGTGTGTGTAGTGTTCATTCATGTGTGTGTTCCCTGTTGTGTGTCCAGGGTTTGTGTGTGTGTGTGTGTGTATAGTGTGTGTGTGTGTGTGTGTGTATAGTGTGTGTGTAGTGTTCATTCATGTGTGTGTTCCCTGTTGTGTGTCCAGGGTCTGTGTGTGTGTGTATAGTGTGTGTGTAGTGCTCATTCATGTGTGTGTATAGTGTGTGTGTAGTGTTCATTCATGTGTGTGTTCCCTGTTGTGTGTCCAGGGTCTGTGTGTGTGTGTGTGTATAGTGTGTGTGTGTGTATAGTGTGTGTGTAGTGTTCATTCATGTGTGTGTTCCCTGTTGTGTTTCCAGGGTCTGTGTGTGTGTGTATAGTGTGTGTGTAGTGTTCATTCATGTGTGTGTTCCCTGGTGTGTGTCCAGGGTCTGTGTGTGTGTGTGTGTGTGTGTGTGTGTATAGTGTGTGTGTAGTGCTCATTCATGTGTGTGTTCCTTGTTGTGTGTCCAGGGTCTGTGTGTGTGTGTATAGTGTGTGTGTAGTGTTCATTCATGTGTGTGTTCCCTGTTGTGTGTCCAGGGTCTGTGTGTGTGTGTATAGTGTGTGTGTAGTGCTCATTCATGTGTGTGTTCCCTGTTGTGTGTCCAGGGTCTGTGTGTGTGTGTATAGTGTGTGTGTGTGTGTGTGTATAGTGTGTGTGTGTATAGTGTGTGTGTAGTGCTCATTCATGTGTGTGTTCCCTGTTGTGTGTCCAGGGTCTGTGTGTGTGTGTAGTGTGTGTGTGTGTGTGTATAGTGTGTGTGTGTATAGTGTGTGTGTAGTGCTCATTCATGTGTGTGTTCCCTGTTGTGTGTCCAGGGTCTGTGTGTGTGTGTATAGTGTGTGTGTAGTGTTCATTCATGTGTGTCCAGGGTCTGTGTGTGTGTGTGTGTGTGTATAGTGTGTGTGTAGTGCTCATTCATGTGTGTGTTCCCTGTTGTGTGTCCAGGGTCTGTGTGTGTGTGTATAGTGTGTGTGTAGTGTTCATTCATGTGTGTGTTCCCTGTTGTGTGTCCAGGGTCTGTGTGTATAGTGTGTGTGTGTGTGTGTGTGTATAGTGTGTGTGTAGTGCTCATTCATGTGTGTGTTCCCTGTTGTGTGTCCAGGGTCTGTTTGTGTGTGTGTATAGTGTGTGTGTAGTGCTCATTCATGTGTGTGTTCCCTGTTGTGTGTCCAGGGTCTGTGTGTGTGTGTGTGTGTGTGTGTGTGTGTATAGTGTGTGTGTAGTGCTCATTCATGTGTGTGTTCCCTGTTGTGTGTCCAGGGTCTGTGTGTGTGTGTATAGTGTGTGTGTGTGTGTGTGTATAGTGTGTGTGTGTATAGTGTGTGTGTAGTGCTCATTCATGTGTGTGTTCCCTGTTGTGTGTCCAGGGTCTGTGTGTGTGTGTAGTGTGTGTGTGTGTAGTGTGTGTGTGTGTATAGTGTGTGTGTGTATAGTGTGTGTGTGTATAGTGTGTGTGTAGTGCTCATTCATGTGTGTGTTCCCTGTTGTGTGTCCAGGGTCTGTGTGTGTGTGTAGTGTGTGTGTGTGTATAGTGTGTGTGTGTATAGTGTGTGTGTAGTGTTCATTCATGTGTGTGTTCCCTGTTGTGTGTCCAGGGTCTGTGTGTGTGTGTATAGTGTGTGTGTAGTGTTCATTCATGTGTGTGTTCCCTGTTGTGTGTCCAGGGTCTGTGTGTGTGTGTGTGTGTGTGTGTGTGTGTGTATAGTGTGTGTGTAGTGCTCATTCATGTGTGTGTTCCCTGTTGTGTGTCCAGGGTCTGTGTGTGTGTGTATAGTGTGTGTGTAGTGTTCATTCATGTGTGTGTTCCCTGTTGTGTGTCCAGGGTCTGTGTGTGTGTGTGTGTGTGTGTGTGTGTGTGTGTATAGTGTGTGTGTAGTGTTCATTCATGTGTGTGTTCCCTGTTGTGTGTCCAGGGTCTGTGTGTGTGTGTGTGTGTGTGTGTATAGTGTGTGTGTAGTGTTCATTCATGTGTGTGTTCCCTGTTGTGTGTCCAGGGTCTGTGTGTGTGTGTGTGTGTGTATAGTGTGTGTGTGTGTGTGTGTGTGTATAGTGTGTGTGTGTGTGTGTAGTGTGTGTGTAGTGTTCATTCATGTGTGTGTTCCCTGTTGTGTGTCCAGGGTCTGTGTGTGTGTGTGTGTGTGTCTGTGTGTATAGTGTGTGTGTGTGTGTGTGTGTATAGTGTGTGTGTAGTGTTCATTCATGTGTGTGTTCCCTGTTGTGTGTCCAGGGTCTGTGTGTATAGTGTGTGTGTGTGTGTATAGTGTGTGTGTAGTGCTCATTCATGTGTGTGTTCCCTGTTGTGTGTCCAGGGTCTGCGTGTGGTTCTGGTCGTGGGCTTTAAAAAAGGCCATAATCACCTGAATGAGCTCATGCAGCTCGCTCAGCCCTTCGGGAAAGTCCTACGACACCTGGTGCTCGACGTGCAACACAAGGTCTGCACCTCCTGCTCCTGCTCCTCCTGCTCCTCTGACTCCTCCTCCTGACTCCTCCTCCTGCTCCTTCTGCTCCTCCTCCTGCTCCTGACTCCTCCTGACTCCTCCTCCTGCTCCTCCTCCTGACTCCTCCTCCTTCTGCTCCTCCTGACTCCTCCTCCTGCTCCTCCTCCTCCTGACTCCTCCTCCTGCACCTCCTCCTGCTCCTCCTCCTGACTCCTCCTCCTGTGTCCTCATGACTCCTCCACCTCCTCCTGACTCCTCTGCTTCTTTAGATTTTCTCATCCACTTCTTTCTGTCTTCTCTTCCTCTTTTCTCTCGCTCCTCCTTTTCTTCCCTCTATCTCCTAACGCCTCCTCCCATCTCCTTCTCTCCTAACTCCTCTTGTCTCCTCCTCCTCCCCTCACTCCTCGTCTCCTTTCCTCAGGCATACCTGCAGTTCTCCTCGGAGGAGGAGGCTGTTGCTATGGCAAAGTTTTACAACGGAAATGTTCAGGCGACGGTTTGTGGACGTCCGGTGAAGATCTGGCACTACACGGCACAGCCCACTATACAGGTACTGCTACTACTACTGATACTACTACTACTGATACTACTACTACTGCTACTACTGATACTACTACTACTACTACTGATACTACTACTACTGATACTACTACTACTGCTACTACTGATACTACTACTACTGATACTGCTACTACTGCTACTACTGCTACTACTGATACTACTACTACTGCTACTACTACTACTGCTACTACTGATACTACTACTACTGATACTACTACTACTGCTACTACTGCTACTACTGATACTACTACTACTGATACTACTACTACTGATACTACTACTACTGCTACTACTGATACTACTACTACTGATACTACTACTACTGATACTACTACTACTACTACTACTACTACTACTGATACTACTACTACTGCTACTACTGATACTACTACTACTGATACTACTACTACTGATACTACTGATACTACTACTACTGCTACTACTGATACTACTACTACTGATACTACTACTACTGATACTACTGATACTACTACTACTGCTACTACTGATACTACTACTACTGATACTACTACTACTGATACTACTGATACTACTACTACTGATACTACTACTACTGATACTACTACTACTGATACTACTACTACTACTGATACTACTACTACTACTACTGCTACTACTGATACTACTACTACTGATACTACTACTACTGATACTACTACTGATACTACTACTGATACTACTACTACTGATACTACTACTACTACTGCTACTACTGATACTACTACTACTGATACTACTACTACTACTACTACTGATACTACTACTACTGATACTACTACTACTGATACTACTACTACTACTGCTACTACTGATACTACTACTACTGATACTACTACTACTACTACTACTGCTACTACTACTACTACTGATACTACTGCTACTACTACTACTACTACTACTACTACTACTACTACTACTGCTACTACTACTACTGATACTACTGCTACTGATACTACTGCTACTATTACTACTACTGCTACTACTACTACTGATACTACTGCTACTACTACTACTACTGCTACTACTACTACTACTACTGCTACTACTACTACTGCTACTACTACTACTGATACTACTGCTACTGATACTACTGCTACTACTACTACTACTACTGATACTACTACTACTGATACTACTGCTACTACTACTACTGCTACTACTACTGATACTACTGCTACTGCTACTACTGCTACTACTGCTACTACTACTGCTACTACTACTACTGATACTACTGCTACTGATACTACTGCTACTACTGCTACTACTACTACTGATACTACTACTACTGATACTACTGCTACTACTGATACTACTACTACTGATACTACTGCTACTGATACTACTGCTACTACTACTACTGATACTACTACTACTGATACTACTGCTACTACTGATACTACTACTACTGATACTACTGCTACTGCTACTACTGCTACTGATACTACTACTACTACTGCTACTACTGCTACTACTGCTACTGATACTACTACTACTGATACTACTGCTACTACTGCTACTACTACTACTGATACTACTACTACTGATACTACTGCTACTACTGATACTACTACTACTGATACTACTGCTACTGCTACTACTGCTACTGATACTACTACTACTACTGATACTACTACTGCTACTGCTACTACTACTACTACTACTACTGCTACTATTCTTTCTTCTGTTTTAAACCCACATCTTCTGTTCCCCTCCCCCTGTACGGACTGAAACTGTGGTTCTGTTCTGTCCTCAGTTTGTTCTGTCCTCAGTTTGTTCTGTTCTGTCCTCAGTTTGTTCTGTTCTGTCCTCAGTTTGTTCTGTTCTGTCCTCAGTTTGTTCTGTTCTGTCCTCAGTTTGTTCTGTTCTGTCCTCAGTTTGTTCTGTTCTGTCCTCAGTTTGTTCTTTTCTGTCCTCAGTTTGTTCTGTTCTGTCCTCAGTTTGTTCTGTTCTGTCCTCAGTTTGTTCTGTTCTCTGTTCTCCTCAGTTTGGGTTCGTCGTTTACATCGGGAAACTTCCAGACGCCAAATACGCCAAGGAGGAAGTCCTGGAGCTGGTGCAGCAGTTTGGGAAAGTCAGGAAGTACTTCCTGCACTACATCCGCCGAGAGGTGAGTCCGGTCCGGGTCCACACGGGCCCCTGGCAGGATCAGGTCTAAATGTTTCCGGCTTCTGTCTCGTCAGTGTTTCATCGAGATGGAGACGGAGGATCAGGCCGAGCGAGTCGTGGAACATTATCGTCGACACCCGGCGATTCTGTACGGCTCCCACCTGACCATCTACGTCAGCCGCAAGTACAGAGTCCTGCGCGGGTCAGTACTGCCCGGACCCCCAGACCCCAAACCCTGACCCCTGGACCCCCAGATCCCTGAACCCCGACCCCGGACCCCCAGATCCCTGAACCCCCGACCCCGGACCCCCAGATCCCTGAACCCCGGACCCCCAGATCCCTGAACCCCCGACCCCGGACCCCCAGATCCCTGAACCCCTGACCCCCAAACCCCCAAACCCCGACCACCGGACCCCCAGATCCCTGAACCCCCGACCCCGGACCCCCAGATCCCTGAACCCCCGACCCCCAAACCCCCAAACCCCGACCACCGGACCCCCAGATCCCTGAACCCCCGACCCCCAAACCCCGACCACCGGACCCCCAGATCCCCGGACCCGTGACCCACCGGAACCCCCAGAGGACCCCCAGACCCTGTAGGAGCCTTTGGTCTGTGACGCTGGAGCTCAGGTTCTGTTCACGTCACAAACAGAAGACGTTTGGAAACCTGCGTCTGTGAACAAACCCACGGAAGGAAACTGCAGCTTCTTTTTCTTCTGTCTTCTCTAGTTCTGCCTCCTCCTTTCTCCTTCTCGTCTTCTGTCTCTTCCTCTTTTCTCTCGCTCCTGTTTTTCTTCCCTTTATCTCCTAACGCCTCCTCATCCTCTCTCCTCATCCTCTCTCCTCATCTTCTCTCCTAACTCCTCCTTCAGTCTCCTCTTTTTGTCTCCTTTTCTAACACCTCTAGTCTCCTTTCCTTGTCTCCTCTTCTCTCTCCTCGCCTCCTGTCTCCTAACTCCTCCTCCTCTCGTCTCCTCCTCTCCTTGTTGGATTTGTGGATGATCCGAACAGAACGGAACGCTGCAGTGACGCGGAGCTGAACAAAACTGGACTTGGGAAGTTTTGTCTTTCCAAACGTCGTCCTGGTTTGTGACGTGAACAGAATTATTTCCTGCACTCGAGTTTCACACAGACCTGAGGCCCCAAAGTGTCCGGGGCCCCTAAAAGATGATCACAAAACGAGCACAAAGAGAAAAGTAAAGTGAACTCACATCAGACTTTAGTTTAAACGTGACTTTATTATAGGACGTTTGTATTTAAGGTGAATATTTAAGGATAAAGTGTTTTGCAGGAGACACGTGGTCGTCCCGGGATCTGAGAGGAAATCCTCAAAACGAGAGAAAGATTCGACCCCAAAACGCACGTCCACCGAGGAACCACCGGCCAAAAAGTCCAGAGACGAAAGAACCGAGAAGAAGGAGAGGAAAGAGGAGAGGAAAGAGGACGAGGAGGCCAAGGAGGCCAAGGAGGGAGGAGACGAGGACGTATCTATGGAGAATTCTTCTGAGGAACTGAAAGAGGAAACATCTAAGGAGGGAGGAGCTGAGGAGAGCATGGAGGAAACGTTTAAGGAGGGAGGAGATGAGGAGGGTAAAGAGGAAACGTCTAAGGAGGGAGGAGATGAGGAGGGTAAAGAGGAAACATCTGAGGAGGGAGGAGATGAGGAGGGTAAAGAGGAAACATCTAAGGAGGGAGGAGATGAGGAGGGCATGGAGGAAACGTCTAAGGAAGGAGAAGATGTGGAAATGAAAGAGGAGAGGAAAGAGGAGAAGTCTGTAGAGGAGGAGGAGAGGAGTGAGGAGGAGGAGAGACTTCTGGAGAAGACCGAGGACGAGAAACTGGACCAGGATCAGGACTGGGACCAGGACCAGGTGAGGATCCTCTGGGACGAGTGACTGGAGCTTTAACGGCTCAGGTCGATATGTTTGATTCACACGTTTAACTCGAATCATTTCCAGACTTTAAAGCTGCAGGGGGAAGATTTGAAAACTCTGTTCCTGTTTTTTCTCCCTGTGTATTTGATTTGCCGCAGTCGAATAATGTGCTGTGTTCTGCTGCTGTGGGATTTCTGACAGTTCCGTTCACTTTGAGCTGTAATAAAAATCAAACTCTCCTCATCTTTTGTGTAATAAACTCTTTCCCTCGCAGAGTGAAGAGGACGAGCTGGAGTCCAATCAGGAGCCTCCTCAGACCGAGACTCCGCCCTCAGAGTGCGAAGCTCCGCCCCCTGACCATAAACCCGCCGCGGCCTCGTTACCGCTGCCGCCGTACGACCCGGACACGCCGATAGGTACGAGCGGAAGAAATGAAGGAAAAATACACACCTCATGTACGGAGTTTGCTCAGGGACGAGTAGACGACAAGTCGATGAAGAGATTTGAGTTTTGAAAGCAGAAAAAACATGAATCTTTGTGGATTTTATGGCCGTTCCAGAATGTAAAAGTGTCACATCCTTTTTGTGGTTTAAAACGAAGGTTAAACTTCTGAGGTTGAGGGTGCTCTACCTGCTTGTCTCCATGGAGATGTTATGTCTTTGCCTGGAATGTTCCACAGTGGGGCTTTAAACACATCTCCCCAGGTTGTTTTCAGTCACAGGTGTTTATAGCTCCAAAATACCTTAAAAACGTTCATTCTGGTCATTCTCAGGAGATGGACGTGTTCCCCACAGAACAGTCCTGACTAGGGCTGCAACTAACGATTATTTTCATAATCGATTAATCTGGCGATTATTTTTTAACTAATCGATTATTAATCGGATAAAAAGAAGGAAAGTGCTCCAAAACTGTGCTAAAAGTAAGTTAGCCGCGCGTCCTGGGTTTACGCACAGAAGCTGTGCTCGCTCTGCCAACCCCTCTCTCTATTACGCACGCGGTCAGATCAACAAAGCTTTGACCAATCACGGTGTTCGTGGGCTTGTACCGCACACTCTGTGATGGACAGGAGCACCAGCGAATCACAGAGAGGGTTTAAGAGGTTAACTGGACTAGTTAATGGCTTAGAAACACATTGTTCCAATGCAATCGCGGCTAATATGTGCGAACTAGCTAACACCAAGCAACTTCGGTTTAACTTGTATAGTGTCAAACAATACGTTGTGATTAAAACGTTCCTATTAACTTGTACCAGTAATGCACCCAACTACTTTTCATGTCAAAAAAGGTTGCCAATATGTTTGTGAAATCTCACCAGAGTCCGACTGATTTTAAAGGGGAGACGCCATTTCTCAAGTGTCCTCTTTTTTCCCCCGTGTTAACCTTTCCTGTTCTCGCCCCCTAACCGTGGTTGGGGAGCACAGGGGAGATCGTCTTCTCCAGGGCCGGGGATTGCTTCCCTCCGGGGTTAACTCCCTTGAGGACCTCGTGCGTTTGCGGTGTATGAAAATGTAAATAAAAGGAGGCAGTTTCGCTGCAGAGTGGGGCTTTATTAGCTCACTACACTGTAGGAGTAGCACCTTTTACCCTCTACTTGCCCGATCGGCGTCTCTGTCTTTCCCTGAGAGCACACGGGACACACACCCGGAGCGAGACCCGGCTCCACTGCTCCAGACATACATCCAGCACACAATCACTCACCCTCTCTCTCTCCTGCACTGAGCTATAGACACAATATAGACACATCTCACAACACCCGATTCTCCGCTTGGACTTTGTCACGTGAACTAGTCAACTAATCGATTACTAAATTAGTTGCCAACTATTTTAATAGTCGATTTTAATCGATTTAATCGATTAGTTGTTGCAGCCCTAGTCCTAACGTGTGTGTGTTTGTGTTTTTGTGCGTTCAGGAGTGGAGCACGTGAAGATGGGCTTTTACTGCCGCGTCTGTTTCCTGTTTTACTCCAACGAAGACTCGGCCAAACGCGCTCACTGCAGCAGCTGGGCGCACTACGACAAACTGCAGGTCAGGACGTCGCCCCATAAAACGCAAACCTGCACAAAAACTGTCAGTCGTTTGTATTTCATTTGTGCTGAGACGATTTTCATTTGTCCGAGTTTATTCCTAAAATTATACAGGACGTCATTTCCGCTCAGCTGACGGCGACAAACGATCTGAGGCCAAGTCTGTGTTATTATAAAATATGAATCAGGAGCAAATGACTAAAGACTGAGACAGACTTTTCCTCAGCCTCAGGTCGTTTCTCGTTTCAAACCTGAGTCTTTTAGAACCTGTTTAGTCGTTTCTCTGGTTCTTCTTTCCGCCTGTTGGGCTTTGGTTTGGACCTGATAATGTCCCAGTCCAGATCTGTTTTAATGAAAGTTCTTGGTTTTATTCTTACCGTAGACTAAACATATTTTTCCTCATTTTCACAGAAATTCCTGGAGAAGAAAAAGACGCCAAAATAGTTTTTTGCCATTAGTGTTTTTAGATTTGTATAAAACCAAACGCATCGTCTGAAGACCCGAGGAGCTCATCTAACGTCCGAGAATCTGTTTTTTACTGGAGAAGTTGGAGTTCAAACTGGAAAACAGGAACTCGACTTTTCTTGGTCTCCGTGATTTTTTTTTTCCTTGTACAGAAAAAAAGCGTCTTGGATTGAAGTGGAACCATTTTTTTAATAAAAGTTAATTTCTTTGAACCCTCTGCCTGTTCTACTCACATGTTTGATTCTGTAGGTCAAAAATGGGAATTGTACTTTGGGAACTTTTATTTTCATGTTTGAACACAGAATCTACATTTTATCGACTCACCAAATGGGGCAATTCACGCCAAACTCGACTTATGCACAACAACATAAAACAAAGTAAAAGTCGACGTAAGTGAAGCTCGGGGAGGTACGACCCAGGGGGATTATGGGTAATGTGGTCTCATGTCTCAGCAGCTCCACAAATCCTTTCCTGTAAACAAAGAAAAACTTTGGTACATTTGGTGTTGTAATGTCAGTATTTTTCACTCCCTTATGTTTCCACCTCAAACACACCTGGAGTTTTGTTTTTTACATTTGTGTTAAACGAAACAACTCCGGATGTGTTTTCTGACGAGGAAACGGCTCAGAAAATAGAGTTATGAGTTCTGTCTTGGTGGCATTTCTGGAGGTGATCTTCTCTTAAACACTGAACACACTTTGTTAAAGGAGCAAATTTGGAACATTCTTCAAAAATACGTTTGCAGAGTGAAAAGGCCCCTGTGTCGCCTCAGGTTTATTCTCATTCAGTACGACTGGTATCTGACGTCTGTGACCTGGTATCTGAGGTCTGTGTTACCTGGTATCTGAGGTCTGTGACCTGGTATCTGAGGTCTGTGACCTGGTATCTGAGGTCTGTGACCTGGTATCTGAGGTCTGTGACCTGGTATCTGAGGTCTGTGACCTGGTATCTGAGGTCTGTGACCTGGTATCTGAGGTCTGTGTTACCTGGTATCTGAGGTCTGTGACCTGGTATCTGAGGTCTGTGACCTGGTATCTGAGGTCTGTGACCTGGTATCTGAGGTCTGTGACCTGGTATCTGAGGTCTGTGACCTGGTATCTGAGGTCTGTGACCTGGTATCTGAGGTCTGTTACCTGGTATCTGAGGTCTGTTACCTGGTATCTGAGGTAGTGCTCTCGGCTGCTGCAGTGGGAGACTCTGGCCTCCTGTTCAGCTGAGATCTTCACATGACACAGGTCACAGTAAAACAGGAGAAACTCCATCCCTGAAACACACGAGTGAAACAGCAGCTCAGACCCCAGAGGCTCCACCTGCACTCGGGCTCCTCACAAACACCTGCAGTTCTGTTGGGTTCATTCACATGTTTGAGTGAACCTTTATTTTGAGTCTGTCTAAAGCTCCAAACGCTCTGTTCCACCCTGTGATGTCATGAAGTGGTCTTTAACAGCTTCTTTTTACTTTTAGTTCAGTCGAGATCAGCAATTCCAGATCTGAACTCATCCACAGTGAAACCCGCTGCACGGCCTCGATGAGCGGCAGCTGCAGGGAAAAGATGGAGCTGGACGTGTCGCTCATTTTTAAATATTTTGCCATTTCTTGTCCTGACATGAAACTCGGCGTCGCACACACCTGCACCATCAGGACGACGCCCTCCGGAGGTGAGATCAGTGGGTGAGCGGCTCGAGAATTACACGTGGAACAGAAACAGACGCAGTTTCTTCCTGGTTGTGAAGGAATCGTAAATAGTTTATCTACAGGTTTGTGTGTTAAACATGTGAATGAAGCGAAACGACTCCAGGCCTGTTTGTGACGAGGAAATGACATAAACGATCACAAAATGGCGTAATCTGGTCCTTTAAAACTCTTACTGACCTACGGGTTTGCAGGGTCGTCCCGTCTCAGCAGCGCCACCTCCTGTCATGGTGGAGTCCTGAAAGGAGAAACACTTGTGCTTTAGTTCTTGAATCATCCCTGAGCCGAGCGTCTGTGTCTCACCTGTTTGAGCCTCTTCTCCGGCCCCAGCTCTTCCTCTGCTTCTCCCTTCCTCTTCGCCGTCCTCCCTCCTTCACTTCCCGTCTCCTCTTCCTCTTCCTGCTCCTTCTTCACCTCATCCTTCGACTCTGCCACATCTTCACACTCCTGTTTTTGCTCTTTTAACGAAACAACGTTCACGATTTGGACCGTCGCACTCTCCACGTCCTCTTGATCGCTCGTGTCTTTATGAACCCTCCAGCCCTCTTCGTCCTCAGCAGCAGCAGTGACTGGCTCCTCCACCCGGCGCTCACTCGCTCCCGTTTCCTCTGGAGGTGGAGGGCTCTTCGATCTCTCCCCGGTGTCCAGTTTGTTATTTTCTCTGGATTTGTCTGCAGATTTAGACCTAGACCTGCCCCTGGACTTGTCTCTGGACCTGTCCCTGGATCTATCTCTGGAAGTTCCTTTGGACATTCCTCTGGACCTATCTCTGGACCTTCCCCTGTCCCTGGACCCGTCCTTGGATCTATCTCTGGACCTCCCCCTGTCCCTGGACCCGTCCTTGGATCTATCTCTGGACCTCCCCCTGTCCCTGGACCCATCCTTGGATCTATCTCTGGACCTCCCCCTGTCCCTGGACCCATCCTTGGATCTATCTCTGGACCTCCCCCTGTCCCTGGACCTGTTCCTGGTTCTCTCTCCGGACTTTCCTCTGGACCTCTCCCTGAACCGAAGTGGAGTGTGGCTGATTTCGATTTGTGGATACTTGTGGGCGGACCTGGTTGGGTCCATTTGGGCGTGGAAGGGGTTTCCACGTTCTCGTGTGGGAGAGCGTCCGACTTTAAAGTGTCTCAGGACTTGACCAGACTCGTCGTACTCGACTCCCCTCCTGAGAAACGCACGGAGTTAATGGGATGCTCCTGGTCCAGTCCCAGTCCAGTCCTAGTCTGGTCTGGGTCCCTGGTCTGGGTCCCTGGTCTGCGTCCCTGGTCTGGTCCTTGGTCTCTGGTCTGGTCCTTGGTCTCTGGTCTGGTCTTACCCCCAGGGAAGTTTGTTGTATTTGTTGGAGAGGAAGACATCGAGAACACATCCTCCAAACGTGTAGTCCTGCATTTTGGCCACAAAGTTCCAAGCTTCACGCCCACTCTTGAACTCCACCAGACCCTGAAACACCAGAGCAGCAGATCAGAGTGAAGCACACAGCAGGTTTCAGACACTTAAACATCTGTGTGAGGAGCCCCAGGTCCTGCTCTGATGCTTCTTACCATTCGGAACCTTCTGTTGATGTAGTAACGCACAGGTTTGTAGACCTGCTTCACCATCTTGATGAACTGAATGTCGGAGAATCTGCACAGAGGAAGGTCCCCGATGTAGACGACTCGAGGAGACTGAAGGAGACAGAACATCAAACTCAAACAGAACAGAAGATTGAACCCCGGGAGAAAGGTTCGACAAACTCACATTTTCATCCTCGTCTTCCACATCGGCTTCAGCCTCTGAAACACATTTCAGTATAAATCACTGGATCAATACGTGTGAATACACAAATCTAAAACATGACTGAAGGTCTGAGGAAAAGCAGACTGAGGCTGAGTCCTGCAGGGGCTGAAACAGCACCCGCTCGGCCCCGTCACACCTCAGTCCAAACCCCACCCCTTTTCCCACTGAACAGAAATTTCAGACCGGATTTGACCCGATATAAATACAAAGTGACACCTGAACCGCACCTGAATGAAAATCAGTCCAGAGCCAAAACACAGCCTCAACGTTACACTCTCCACTGGCTCTTTTTCCTTTCAGCTCCTCGGGTCATTGTGAGCTGCAGGACGCCGCGTGTGCGGTTTGGAAATGAAAGTGGCAGAGATTTGTGGAAATGTGCAGCAAAAACAAATGGATCTTACATTTAATAATCTTGTAAAAACAGTGGCATTTTTGCATTTCCCTAAAACACAGCCCTGTTGTTAGTTGCACATGATGTTTTGTAAAGCACAGATTCGACCCGCGCCCTCCTGCGTCTGACACAGCACAACATTTTCACCCGTCGGGAACCCGCGGGGACCCGACTCTGTGCGGGAGTCTGGACTGAGGAACGCTCACTGTTTGACTTTGCAGAGTTCCTTTTAAAAGTAAACTTGTGTTTTCTTGCAGCCGTGTGAGACTCTGGTGATTCTCAAAGCTCGAGTATCACAGACGTAACATTCGTACAACAGTTTTATTCATTATTCACGTTTGAGCCACGACTTAAGGTCAGTAAAAGTGATCAGTGCTGCCAAATCCTGCAGTGGACGGCGGGTATAAAGCAGAGTCTTCAGGAGAACACGGAGCTCTTAGTTTGATGTGATGTCCCTGATCAAACCTCCTGTTTCTGAAGGGCTCAGAGTAACAGACTTAAATAAAAGAAAGTGGTTTTTCTTACCGGCTTCTTCAGAATCACTGACTTCGTCCAGAGTGATGCAGGAGCTCAGGTCCGGGGGGCCGTCCATCTTCTACACAAATGTCAACAGCACTAATCAGATTTCACCCGTCTTTAAATACTTTTAATTTTAGTATTACTGAGAACTCGCCTCATCGTCTAAGTGCTCTCCAAGCACCTGCATCTCCTCCAGGTCATTGTCCTCTCCTGACGCACTGTGGACGTCAAAAACAAACGATTACAGGTGGAATCTGACTTCATCTGGACTTTTACAGATGTTACTAATACTTTGAGCTGGTTCCTTGCACCACAGACTGAACGTGTTTGACTTGAGAGAAACTCGTCAGAAATACAGTAAACTCACGTGTGTGGATCTTCTGTCGGCTGAGCTTCTGCCTCTGAAACAAACAAACAAACGTTCAGGTGTGGGACACATGCGGCCGCCAAAGGTCAAAGTAAACTGGGATTCTGAACACGAAAACCCTCGACTCCGGAGCATCAGGAAACCCTCAGGTCAGTGCAGATCGCACCTTTTGTGTTTCTTTGTACATTAGACATTTAGTTCCCAGTTTGTGGCTATGAGACGCGGCTAAAGCTAAGGCCGGGCGAACACTCTGAATTTTGGCCTTTATTGAGCCGCTTTCTCACCCGTGCGACTGTTTTTGGGATCGGACAGAGTTTTGGCTCCGTCGTGTGTCGTAAACATGAGGAAACAAGAACCAATTCATACCTCACGGCAGCTCCCGATGATCACAAGAAAATCAAACCTGCTTGAATCCAGTCGCCTCGTGAGGGTTTCACTGCTGAAGTCGTTCCATGAAGGGGTTCTGGACAGAGGCTGTGCTTTTGTACTTCCAGAACATGTGATGTGCGCGGGCAGATCGTACGAGCATCGGTTCGTACAATGAGAACACGAATTGAGCTGTGAACATTTAAACCCTGAGATTTGGTCGAACAGTTTGAGCTGGAGCTGAGTGACACGATTGAAAATATCGCAGTGTTTGCCCGACTTTAAGGAAGCACAAAGCGGCCTCAGGTTTATCGTAATATCTTTCTGCATTTATGTCACTTCTGTTTCTCTACTGTCTTCATGTAAACAGTGAATTTGGCACTGGAAATATCCAGAGTTTTGCTGTTCCCGTCGTACACAGACCCCCACAGAGCGTTTGTGAGGATTTCCTGTGCTCATAAAGGCAGAGCAGTGTCACCTGGGCTGAGTTTGGGCTCTGGTCTGGAGCGGTCGCTGGACACACTGCTCCTCTCTCTGCGGCGTCTCTCGGAGGACACAGATCGGACGCTTCTCGCTGGAGATTTGCCTGGACTCTTCCCTGGGCTGTGGCTGCGTTCTTTGGCCGGACTGGTGCTCGCTCGGCTCCTGGCCTCTTTGCTCTCGCTCGAGCTCGGTTCTTCTTCAGGTTTCTTCAGCTCACCTTCGTCATAAGGTCGGGCCATAACGCAGCGCCTAAGAACACAACACGGGTTTACATGTGACATTCTCTTCCATCACAGTTCTGAAACACGTCCAGGGAAATACAGGCCACTTATGAAAGAAATAAAGAGATGGACTCACTCCAGAGTCCTGAACTCCTGGGAGAAGGACACTTTGATGTCCACTCCGTTCATTTTCAGAGGATTGTCCGAATAATACTCCACCATTTTGTGAGCGTCCGCTGCATTCTGCATCTCCACATAGGCCTGCATCTGAAAACAACACACACATGTAAGGGTCATTTAGGTCCTTAGTCTTTTGGGCTTTGGTGCAGTGGGAAATCAGCAGAGGGAAGTGTGAGGTGATTATAAAGATGTTTTCTAACGTTTCCAGACACTAATGAGTGAACCAGGCAGAGCGTTTGGTTTGTTAGACTCGTGGCTGTTGTCAGATGGGTTAAAGTGGAGTTAAGCTTCTTCAGTCTGAAGCAAATTGGTGTTTTACGTGGAAGTTCAGAACTTGCCCCCATCACTACACTAGTTCAGAACTTGCCCCCATCACTACACTAGTTCAGAACTTGCCCCCATCACTACACTAGTTCAGAACTTGCCCCCATCACTGCACTAGTTCAGAACTTGCCCCATCACTGCACTAGTTCAGAACTTGCCCCATCACTGCACTAGTTCAGAACTTGCCCCCATCACTGCACTAGTTCAGAACTTGCCCCCATCACTGCACTAGTTCAGAACTTGCCCCATCACTGCACTAGTTCAGAACTTGCCCCCATCACTACACTAGTTCAGAACTTGCCCCCATCACTGCACTAGTTCAGAACTTGCCCCCATCACTGCACTAGTTTGTTGCCTTGACAGACTCACTGCCACAGTGAGATCTCCACCGAGGAAACACTGATCTGTGCTGTTTTTTGGCTCCTGACAGAATTCCACCTCCTCTAGAAACGACTTTAGCTTCAGACGAGCCTGAGTTCAGCTTTAAAACAGTTAAATTATTACACAGATCCAACAGTGTTACTGAACTGTTATTTCCCCTTCGCGTCACGACTCAACAGCTTCATACAAATAAAAGTGAAAACTATTTAATTTCTTATTGATTTTTGCAAAGAACGTCTCATAATGTTTGATTCCGTCTGATTAAAGTTCCCAGGATCAGTTTTGGTGCAGAAACCCAAACATGACCTTCAACTACAGAAGAACACTTCACTGAGATTCACTTTATTCATGAAGGTAAAAGTCTTACTCTCGTTGGGATGAACATGGTGAAGCGCGGCGTTCCGAAGCGTTTGATGATCGTCATGAGGTCAGACTGACCTTCTTTACCGAAGGGGACGGGCTGAAAGTTCAGCACAAAAGAACTCTGGAACAAAAACACAAACATCATGTCGACATTTGGGCTGCAGCATCATCACAGCCTCACCTCAGAGCTCCACACAAACCCCCAGAGCTCCACACAAACCCCCAGAGCTCCACACAAACCCCCAGAGCTCCACACAAACCCCAGAGCTCCACACAAACCCCCAGAGCTCCACACAAACCCCCAGAGCTCCACACAAACCCCAGAGCTCCACACAAACCCCCAGAGCTCCACACAAACCCCAGAGCTCCACACAAACCCCCAGAGCTCCACACAAACCCCAGAGCTCCACACAAACCCCAGAGCTCCACACAAACCCCCAGAGCTCCACACAAACCCCCAGAGCTCCACACAAACCCCAGAGGTCCACACAAACCCCCAGAGCTCCACAGAAACCCCCAGAGCTCCACACAAACCCCAGAGGTCCACACAAACCCCCAGAGCTCCACACAAACCCCCAGAGCTCCACAGAAACCCCCAGAGCTCCACACAAACCCCAGAGCTCCACACAAACCCCCAAACACTTTAGGGGACTCATATCAAACAAATGTAGGAGATTTAGCAAAGAAACGTGCCCACAGTGAGGCGAGTCAGTGAATAGAAAAGTGTCTATATTTAAACATCTGGATTTCATCTTAAATTTAGTACAAAAACATTGGGTCTATTCCCTGTCAAAGTGTAAAAATCCCACTGGTCTGGACAAAACTCCTGAACTCAGCTGAATTAACCACACAGTCGGGATTCACTGAACTGGCTTTTTCAGTTCTGATTCTGATACAAATATTGCTTTAAGCATCTGCCGATACTCGATATCCACAGACACCAGAGACTGAAAACAGCATTTATTTCCTTTAAACCACAGTAAAAGAACTGCTCTAAGTGTTTATGCAGCTGTTCTTTATCCCTCAAGTATCTACACAACAGTTTTGTCAAAAAATACACATTTATCATGCAGCTCATTTTACGGTGCAACAGACGACATGAAAACACCTTCAGCCTTCAGACGAGCACATGAGCAGAATCTGGACGTTCTGAAGCAGAGTGGAAATGTTCAGGAGAAGAACCCTGAGCTGAAGTTCTCACCTGGAGAAAGTTGAAGGTGGTGGAGAGGCTGAACTCCATCTCCTGATCTTTCACTCTGTGTGGAGTCTTGGTGTAGTGCTCGATCAGTCTATGGGCCTGTTCTGGTGTTTCCAGCTCAACAAAACCCTGGAAAACATTTAGTTTAGTTTGAAGACTTCACTTTAAAAACATGTTCAAAGTTCTAAATCCCAGATAACTGCATATTAAAGATTACAGAGATGAAGAGGCCATGTTCAAGACTTCCACAGAGCCGAGGTTCTTCACGGCGTCTGTCCCACTGAGGCTGCAGGTTTGGTTTTCTTCTAACTGGAGGTGAAATGTTGTTTCTGAGCCCTGGTCACGTCACACTCACCAGTGACGGGAACATGGCCACGTGCACGATTTCCCCAAACTCGGCCATGAGTTTCCGGAGGCAGGACTCGTCCACCGACTGTGGAGGGAACTTCACACAAACCACTTTGGCCGACTGCAACGAGCAGAAAAACATGAAACCTGAGTGAGACCCGAGCTCCAGGAGGTGCAGCAGGAGAACGCTGGAGTCACACGTTTAGGGGAGAATAAAGAACTGAGGAGGACGTTTACCTTTTTGGAACTTGGGGCGGCTTCTTTCTCTAGAAAATAAAACATAAAAAGGATTCTTTAAACACTGCGACGAAGGAGGGCAGGACGTAACACTTCTGTCATTGCAAAAACTAAAAAAACTAAACTGCAGAACAGGTGTTTTTAAGCTTCAGTTTCCATTTGGATTATGATAATTTGGCTTTAAATAAGAGCAGATTCACGATATTAACCAATACCAGTGTGGAGACTGAGAACTAAATAATAAAACAAAGACTGAAAACTGATCTAAATGTGTTCTCACTGTTACGACTTCCACTAATTACTCAATAAATTAAAGGTTCTTACTGTTCTTTTTTGCAGGTTTCTTTGCCATTTCCTTCGGCTGCTTTGAATCACTGTTAAAAAAAAAGTTTTAGATTCAAAGTTTCATTTTTACACATTTGGCTAAAACTGTAAAAAGTTTACCTCTTGCAAAAAGACGACACGCGACAGTCCCAAGTCGGGAATCTGTAAACACACAAAATAATGTAGTACAGGTGTGAGGAAAGAACGATTCAGTGATTCAACTTCAGTGATTCTCACATCGATTCAAAATGCATCTTTATCGGTTTATTTAAGTCTGTTCTTCATTAAAAAAACTTAAGTTCCATTTACTGTTCTGATGATTTAAAAATTAAACTAAATGTATTTCATCCAATTCTGGACTCATGAAGGTGACTCGACCGCGATTATTAGACGTCATTATGGATAAACCACAACACATCGTCCTGTATTTTAGTGTTGTGTGTGTTAAATGGGGATGTGTTTCCTATCATCAGATGAACCTCTATAACACAGTGAAACCCCAGACTCACCTCTGCATCAGGGCGAGCTGACTGTCTGCGTGCAGCGTGGACGTGACGTGCTGAGTCCAGACCTGACACCACAAAACTCACATTAAACTCGAGATTTACTTTATTAAAAAAGGAACTAAACTTCTCCAGAAATATTAGCAGCATTCGTGCCGAGTGTTTAGCTGCTGCTTTTCTGTGTCTTGTGCTAATTTTACACATTGTTTCTGATTTACAGTAAATGTATTTAGTGTAATTTGCTTTCTGCGCATGTTAAAAGTTAAACAGGTCAGTAACTTCAGGAAATCCTTGTGGGACGAGAAAACCTCTAGAATTTGCTTAAATCAAACCATCAGAGCATTTGAAGACTGTGTTTGTGTCTGGAGGAGGGATTCGTGTGAAACGCTTTAGAATTTCAGAAGTAGAATCTTAAACCTAGTTAAACAGTAAAAGCACAGTTTAATTATGTTATGTTCACTTGTGGAGTCTTCGGGTATAACCACAGACCCCAGAGCCGTCACGTTCCAAACAGGAAGTGAACATGGGGGTGTTTCCGGCTCTATCGGCTCCAACTTTACATCAGAAATAGTTTCCCTCTCTGTAACTTTGTCATTGTTATTTTGGACTTAACCTGCTCTACATGATCAGTTTGTTCCCCGCTGCTGTTGGACTCATGAACAAAAACACTCAGACTGTCCCCACCCCCTGATTCAGTCACATGACCCTGTGTTTTTGCACCTGTCTGTTTGCACTGATCATCACCTGCACTGTTATATTATTGTACATTTTGTGTTATATTATAGTTTATTGTTCTCTACTTTATTTTATTCTATTTTATTTGTTGCATGTTTAGTGTTTGTCACATTCAGTTGTTTTTATTTCTATAACTTGACCCAAACGGGTAAAGCGGGAGATGGATGGAACTTCTATAACTTCCCTTTCAAGATGAAATGTTGGTTCTTGGTCTGATTTTATAAAATAAATGTCCCCCAAAAAGTGCAACTTATGTTTTTTTCTTCTTCATTACACATTTTTTGGTTGGCGCGACTTATAGTCTGAATAATATGGTACAAACTGACCTGAGACTGATAATCAGACTGCAGTAAAACGCTGTCAGAATGCGAGTTGTGCTTCGGTCGTTTGGTACTCACAAAGTCCGACAGTACGGTGATATCGCAGAGAGAGCAGGAGTACGGGAAGGCTGGAGGGCTCATCCCGTGGAAGTCCCTGACCTCAGTTTCCAAGGGAAGCGAGGAGAGTGTAACAGCTCCCAGAATGGGCGAGTGCTCCACAGATCTGAACTCCTTCGATCCGCGTGGCGTAAAGTCCGGAGAGGAACGCCGCGGTCGCTCCGGAGACGAGCGCGAGTCCCGAGCTGCTGTGCAGTGTCCGTACTCCACCACGAACGAGGATCCACCGCCGGGAAAATCTGACTTTGACGGGCCCGGGTCACGGTACGAGCTCCGTGATTGGTCCAGGTCTGGCCTGGGGGCGGGGCCTGCGTACAGAGCCTGTGATTGGTCGTAGTGCGGTGTGGGGGCGCGGCCTTAGGGAAAAACAAACGAACACAAAGTACAAGGCTGTGTTGAGAAGTGCAGCGACTTACCAGACTCGACCTGAACTTAATCAGTGAAGTTTGACCTGCTCGTTTACACAGGTTTGCACCATTTTACACTTTGTCCAAAGGATATTTTCACTGTCACCTTTTTCTCTTGAATGACAAAAAAAAAAAAAGGAAAATCCAGATGCACAAAAACAAAACTCCGCAGATCTTCCAGAAAAGCCCTTCAGTTCGTAAAAGTTCTTTTATTTTCTTGACTAAACTGACCTACATGTGCGTTTTGGAATGTTACCACTGACTATTTTATACTTTTTAATAGTCCACTTTGCAATACTTGCCAAATGTCTGGTTCTGTCCAAACCCCACTTTCCCTGACATGAATCCAGCAGCTCTGGTCCCAGCAGAGGAGACAGATCCAGGTGAGGTCTCCAGCCCCTGAGCTCCGAGGACAGAGTTTCCTTCTCCTCTGTGACAAACTTGAGGACTGACAGATTCAGTGATGTTATGTTCTACTCGTACAGGGGGAGGAAGGTGGAACTTTAACCAATTTGTGTGGGCTGGACCTTGATTAAATCTCACCTGTAAAGTCCAACACTGCTGTGGCTGATCAAATCTTTACACTTCTGTGGAGAATGAGCAGTTTCCGGGGGATATTTGCATGTAGAGACCACTGGTTCTGTGGAGAGTTCATCGCTGAGACATCTGCAAACTCCCTTAGTTTATCTAAAGTTCCGTGAGGCAGTTTTTTGCAGAGAAATTTGCGGCTGAGACCCAGTCACAGTCTCATCTGCATATGGACAGACCTGATCACTGACCTAATAACCTGCGCCGCCTTTCAGGATGTTAATCTGCATTAAAAATATAGCGATATTTTTTTTTGTGATTAATCGCATGTGTTAACGTTGACAGCTCTACAAAAACACAACACACAAGAATAAATCAGGTCTAAGGACTTTCATCAGAGAATCTATCGACACACAGGCACATTAGTTACATAAAACTGCTCCAACTCTTGTGCAGCACAATACACGCATTATTTCTCAGCAGGGCTCTACAGTGCGCCCATTTCACGAGCATTTGCGAGCAAATATTTCGTCGTGCGAACGAGGAAAACAAAACAGTCGCACCAGTGCAGTGTGAGCGCAACCGAACCGTGCCTGGGCACGGCCCCATCGACCGCGCACGACTCCAGCATACGAGCTCCGAGTGTGGCCGATATCACTGATACGAACAAACTCCGCTTCAAAACACACCCACGCCCCTTAAACGAGGAGCGCAAACCGCAGCAGGACCCACACCTGTCCCACCGCTCCGTAGACACCCCCCCATGCCGCTGGACTTCCCTCTCCGCTAAAGCGATCTGGTCTCGGACTTGAGCGCATTTGGGCTCGGTTTTGTCACGGATTTGAGGTCTGAATACTGAGTGCATCATATTTCATTACGGTCGCTGCTGTCGGAAATAAACTTGTACCAGTGTGTGGACTGTGCGCTGGAGCCCGCAGACACTCCGTGCGGCCCGTCCCCACATCACCTGCTCCGCCAGCACACGGCTTGTCCACAGCGCCCCCTCGTGTACCAGCGTGCGTCACAGGGCAGGTTAAACAGCCTACCTGTCTATACGTCAGTGCACCGCTCCTCGCCTTTTCACACTCTCTCCTCCCCGCTCATTGCGCACAGAGGCTCCTTCTCAGTGAGCACTGATTAGAAGAGTTGGACGAAACGCGAAGCAAAAACTAATTTTATGTCCGTGTCCGCACAGAGCAGAGCTACGGCACAGAGCAGGCGATATGTGGGCTGAAGTTTTCCTAAGAAAATGCCAAATTATTCTGTTTGTCACAGTGTGCGTTTGGTTTAGTAAATGTGCAGAGGCTAAATACCACTGTAAAACCACTAAGAGAATGTAACTCCAGTTAGGAATTTGAAAAAACAGGTTTAAAACTCCTACACACTTTTTTTCACTTTGAAGCAGTTTTGTGTAAAGTGTCAGTGGAAGTTCTCTTAAAGAAGAGGTTCTCAAACTGTGGCTGAGGGTCCAAAAAGGGGTGCAGAGTGTTTCAGTGCAGTACAGTCTGTTTGGCTTATTTTAAGTCTAAATGGATATTAATCAGATAAAATGGAGATAGATTTATATAAAAAAACAAAAAAACATTGAGATTATGCTGGAAAAGTACAGTCATAATCCTTTTGTTTTTTTGTATAAAATTCATTAAAATAAATTGGTGTGCGCAAGTTCTGCACTGTAATAAATGTTCAAAACAAAAACCTACTTGTGCCCCCATTTTTTTTTCTATGCTCCTAAAATTTTTAACTTAGGGGCACGTGTGCTCCTGAAAAAAAAAGTTAGCGTAGAGCCCTGTTTCTCAGTTACTTTGAGGAATAATGATCTAACTTCATGTATAATCTGTGTGTTTAATCCCCTGACCCCCTGAGCTTCTTCTGTGCATCTGTGGCTCAGGTGTAACGGGGCCTTACCTGGGGGCAGGAATCCGGGCGGCGCCGGGTCCTTCTTTAGGCCCTTGATCTGTTTGAGGAGGAGCGGCAGAGACTTGAGTGTGAGTAAATCCTCTGGAAGCTCAGCCAAAGCCGACAGGTCCTCTGCATCCAGACCGCAGCTGCTCAGCACCCCCAGAGCGCCCTCTGCTGCTGCGGACAAACGAGAGGCGGCCGGAGGGCCCGCGGACCAATCAGAGCGCTCCTGGGGACGAGGCGCCCAATCAGAGCGCTCCTGGGGACGAGGCGCCCAATCAGAGCGCTCCTGGGGACGAGGCGCCCAATCAGACGGAGGAGGGGGATGAGGAGGCGGCCAGTTGTGCTCAGGGGGAGGCCTGTGGAGCGGAGGCCTGTGGGAGAGGAAAACAAAGTCTATTGGTCAATTTCACAAAGTGGGATTTTTAAAAGTACAATTACACCAAACAGACACAAAGCCCCGACTGATCCAGTTTTTCTACAGACTCGTTAAGACGTCATGCTCCTGCGAGCGTCAAATCTATAATCTATTATTTCTACAAGCCTAATTTAGCACACTATGAACATTAAAACAAAGCACTTCCCTCACTATTTTGTCCGTAAATCACGATATGAACATTAATAACAGACGAATCAGACGACTTCTTTCCCCGAAGTTGCTCTCGCTGCAGCAACAGGTTTGATCGACCTAAACCAGGACAGGCAGGAGGGGATTTACCTTCAAACGTCTCGCTCCGGATTGGCTCTTTAGTTGCAATGAAGCAAATTTGCCCCTATACCTGCAAGCCTCGATGAGCTCAACATCACACTCCCTCAGTCCACTCTTTTGTGCAGGGCTGCTCTCACCTCACTCCCCAGGGCGGTTGGGCTCCAGGAGGGGGCGCTCTGAACATCCGGCCTCCTCGCTCTGCACCCGGGGCAGGGCCGCGGGCAAACGGGCGCCGATCTGTGTCTACGGGGGGCGGCCTGAAGCGGCGGGACATGATGGCTGATATGAGGCTGTGTCACAAAGGAACACTGCTTCAATCTGAAAGAAAATACGGGAAATCTGTTATTACATGTTTAAGCAGG
This sequence comes from Odontamblyopus rebecca, assembly GCA_030686955.1. NCBI lineage: Eukaryota > Metazoa > Chordata > Actinopteri > Gobiiformes > Gobiidae > Odontamblyopus > Odontamblyopus rebecca. Next base: position 43,710,639 of record CM060656.1, on the reverse strand, counting down.
TTTGTTACGATTGTACATGTGTGTTTTATTATTTCACTGAATCTATTTCTATCCATAGATTTGTTAGGGGAACTTATCCATTCTACTCTCACTGCCTTTTCCAAAGCTGTTCTCCAACACAGAAGGTTCAGGTATGTTCAGGTGTCTGTGTCTGAAAGAATTACATTCATACATACATACATACATCCTCTTCGGCTTGGGTAGGAATGTTAGTTCCTTTGATAAGCCGCTCTACTTTAGGTGACTGTCATGCGCGGGGTCACGGGGTTGTCCAGCGCACGGTAGTCGTAGATGACCGGGTGGTCCTTCAAATGGTGGTCCAGGCGATTCTTGAATGAGTTCACTGAGGGGGCCTCAACTACGTCTTCGGGAAGATCATTCCACCAGTCGATGACTCTCTGGGTGAAAAAGTACTTGCGCATGTTGCTTCCAAAATACTGCTTTTTGAGTTTCTTACTATGTCCTCTAGTCCGCTTGTTGTAATCGCGTGGAAAGAAGTCAGGTCCCACATCGTAAATTCCACTGACATACTTGTATACATTTATTAGATCCCCTCTCAATCTTCTATACACCAGGGTTGGTAATTTCAGCTTTTTCAGTCTCTCCTCATAGCTCAGATTGGACAGTGTTGGAACTCTCTTTGTAGCCTGTCTTTGAACTTTTTCCAGTTCTTCAGCTAACTTCCATGTATGTGACCAAACTGGAGCAGCATATTCTAGATGTGGTCTTACCATAGTTTTATAAAGAGACAAGAACATACTTTCATCAACATATTCAAAGGTTCTCCAATAACCCAGCCACCTGGTTCCCCTTTTTGGCAATGCTTGAGATATGGGAGTCAAATACCAGTGAACTGTCCACAAACACGCCTAGGTCCTTCTCACATACTGATTTCTCCAGCTTAACTTGACCATTTCCATCCCACATATAATATTCATAGTCCGGATGTTTGCTACCAACTCTCAATACAGTGCATTTCTTGGGGTGAAAATTCAGTTGCCACTTTCTGGCCCCCAACTGCAGCATGTTGAGGTCATCTTGAATTTGTTTACAGTTTTCTGTTGTCTGGACACTGTGGAATAGTTTTGCATCATCTGCAAAAAGTTTTATTGGGCAGATTGTTTCCCCAGGCATGTCATTAATAAAAATTATAAACAGGATTGGCCCCAGGACACTTCCTTGAGGAATCCCACTTATGACTCTGGCTCAATCAGACTCTGCACTGTTTACAATGACTTTTTGCTGTCGATCCAAAAGAAATGCTTCGATCCCTCTGTAAACTTTCCCACTGATACCATAGCTTTTCACCTTTCTGAGAAGTCTTTGATGAGGAACCGAATCAAATGCTTTTTGGAAGTCCAGATAAATAACATCAACTCCCAAGCCATTGTCAAGACTTCGCGTCCAATATTCCAAAGTTTCGAGTAACTGAGTGACTGTAGACCTCCCGTTCATAAAGCCGTGCTGGTGTTTAGAGAAGAACTGGTTTTCCTTCATATGGCACATGACACTGTCCCGTATAACACCTTCCATCACTTTACCAAGAATGGAAGTTAGGCTCACTGGCCGGTAGTTGCCAGCCTCAGTTTTGGGTCCCTTTTTATATATGGGCGTCACATGCGCAATTCTCCAGTCGCCTGGGAGCTTTCCTTCCTGCAACGATGTACGGAATATATTTGTAAGTGGCTCAGTGATATTATCTGCCAGTACCTTCAAAATTCGTGGGTGCAAACCATCACGGCCTGGTGATTTGCTTATCTTTAGTCTAAGCAGCCTTTTTCTAACATCTTCTTCTGTTATCTCTATATCGTCAAATTCTTGGAGGTTCACACACTTTCCACTTTTAAACCTTAATATCTTCTAGAGCGTTCATCACAGAGGTTCAGTTTTAAAACACCAAGTCCACAGCGTGTGTGGGAAGGTGAATGTTCAATATCAAACCTCTGTCTCTGAAACTGTTCAGTCCTTCAAAGATACCCTCAAATTTGAAGAGAATTTTCAAGTAAATTCAAGCTCCAAAAGTCTGTGATAAACGAAAAGCACATGTGTAAAAGTCCAGACATAACAAGTACATTTGCCAAATTTTAACCCTTGAACATTTGAAGGAGTTGGAGCTAAAATTTGGGACTTTTCCTGTTGCAAAGTGAATGTTTTCAGTCAAATCTGAGCAGGTGAAGCGGGGGGTTTGGAGATTTTAATGACTCTTTTGTAAGAACACTGCAGGCTCCAGTCTGTTCTGAACATCAGAAACACTTTTAACACCGCGTTAATGCCTCACACCAGGTCCTAAACCTGAGCCCCTTTAACCAAAACACCGCGTAAAACAAAACATTTCATATAAAACCAGATCCTGCAGCATTCAGCCAGTTTGTCCAGTCTGCCTCTCTCAAAGCTAATGAGGCTAAATACTAATCACAGCGTTAAATAAAAGTAGAATATAAATGTACCTGGATCTATTGTGCGTGTTTGGAGCAGAGGCGGACGCGCCGCAGCTCCATGTGATAGAACACGGCTTTAGAGAAGAGAAAACCACAGAATCTGGTGAAGAAGGAGACTGTTTGACTGCTAACACATTAGCAACGCTAGCTGTTAGCCGGTTAGCTTCCAGGAAAGACTGAGCGGAGCAGCGCCACCATCGGCAAGGAGGAGAACTACAGCTGCAAAATAATTGATGTTTCAGTACATTTTATTGTACATGTAAATGCCCCATTGATATTTTGAAATGTTTTGCATCTAGATACCCTCCAGTGGAAAAGACAAACAGTAATCAATTGTTAATAACTTGTACTGATGAGTTCTTAATCGTAAATGTTGAGATGTGGTTGTGCACCGACAGTAGGACAGTGTCCCATCTGCTGGGATAAGGTTTTCTTTTTTTCTTTTTACATAACAAACAAAGATACAGGAACTTTATACAAAATGTAAACAAATAAAATCAGTGGAAACAACTAACCAGTTTTGTTACTTTGGTTTAAGTTATTCAGGTTAATGCAGGATATTGTAAGTACTTAACAGCCAAATGATATTGTTTCTCAGCTTTTTTATTAGTTACTGTCGTAATGGCTGTAAAATATTGCTGTATTTTGCTTTGAAAGTGGTTCTGATGTGGTTTACCATTTGCCCATTTCGTTTTGTGAATATGAATTTTGCCCAAAATAATGAGAGTTTGTGTTAATCATGAATTTATTCAAATAACTGGAGAGGATTTTGCTGCTTGTAGCCGCCTCCTGTTCAGCTCTGAAGGGGAAGTGACTTAGCGTCGGGAGCAAATGGACGATTCAGAGCATCAAAAACAACAGTGACGCTTATAAAATATGTTCATATGTTGTTTTTGGCAAATTTAGCATTTTCAGAACAATAGCAGCAAAATGTAAAGCAGTGTGGTATCTGGTATGCTGCTGATTATACTTTATTTTCCTTTCTTTTGATGGTTATTCCCTTATCTGTGGGACCACTGGTTTGGAGCAGTAAGGGGTCAGAGGTTAGGAGGATGTGCCCTCTAAGGACAATTGGTGGGACAAATGGTTGGGTTGTAAATGTAGGATTGGTCTGTGTAAAACAGCTTGAGGTCTCTAGACGAGTGTTCTGGAGCCTAAGAGGGTAAAAGTACAGGAGACACCTGGTGATAACTAAGCATGTTAGATCTTCTATGGTTGGGGGTTGTGTTTAAGCCTTTGTTTGAGAAATTCCAGATGTAAAAGTGGGATGTCCTAGGGAACTATAAATGTAACTTTCACCCTTCATTCTGGGTCTTCCTGCATTGGGCTTTAAGGGGATCCAGACTCAAATTGTCTGTTAATTGGCTGAGTCTATTATCTGTAAAATAAATCATATTTGCATTTATTAGAGTTGTTGTTAAATTATTTCTAAGCATCTCCCTCCTGTGAAGCATCTGGGGAAACACGGCTACTTTAGGGTAAGTCTTTGATTTTGAGGATCGTAAACTACATTAAATTTGGCGTCACGAACAGGATCAGAAGTATCTATTAAATTAATGGTGCTCTGGAACAGTGGGAATGTTTGGAAATGATTTAATATTTGCTAAATTGCTAAATTTTGTGATATACCAGCTGTGTATGTTTTTGAATTTTGTATTGTGTTTGTTTTGTCGTAATAAGAGAAAAAAGGGAAATAATTTAAGTTGAGAAAAGGAATAAAGAGTAATGAAGATGCTTGAGTAAAATGAGTAAAAGAGATTAAAGTAGTAAAGGAATAAAGAGTTATGAGTAAAATGAGTAAAAGAGCATTGAGTTATAGGTAAAAGAGTACTGAGTTATGAGAAAATGTGTTATGAGTTTAAACTGAGAAAAGGAAATTGAGTAAAGAAATGTTAGAGCGAGTCGTTCAGGAAATAAATTTAAAGTTTTTTTTTTTAAGGATTTTAAGGGAAAAAAGGAATAAAGGAATTTAAAGGATATGTTTAAAGTAACTTGGGAAAAATAAAGGATAAGGAAAATAAGATTAAGGATTCAGTATAAAGATGTTCTTTTGGAAAATACAGCTGTGATAAAGATGAATTCATTATGGGTTATGTTTGAAGTGTGACTTTAAACAAGAATTGGGGATATATGTTTGTGGTTTTTGTCTAGTTTGACTCCAGGGCCCGGAGGTCAGGCTGTTGTTTCTGTTTTGCTGTTTTGTTTGTATTTGTTCTATGTTTTTGTTTGTATTTGTTCTGTTTTTGTGATTTGTCGCATGGTCTATCTTTTGTATGGTGTATGTGTGTGCATGCGTGCTCTCTTCTCTCTCTCTCTTTCTCTTTTTCCCTTTCTCCTTACTTCACCCACCCCTTTTTCTTCTGCTCCTCCCTCCTGCTCCTCTCTCTCTCTCTTTTGTCCCTGTCTTTGACCCCTTGCCCTTATCTCCCTTCCCTATACATTGTACCGTATGGATGGGTGTAAGGCCCACTGACCGGTAGAGTGTGTGTTACCCCCTGCTGGTGAGATGAAGTGGTTATAAATTGGGTAGTCTAGTTTAAATTGTATTTACATATTAACCATTGATATGGTTAACTAGTATTGGTATTTTGAAGAGAGATAATTTGTTGAGGAAATTTTTGATTACGATATGATTGGGATAGAAGTGTTTATATAACATAATTATAGATAAATATATATTGTGATATAGTGATTCAATGATTTGAATCTAGATAGGCATTTTTATAAGCCATATATGTTATATATTGATAGTATTTTTGTTTTATTCATTACGGTCCCGTGGGAACTACGGGAAGCTCACACGGCAAGGAGGTTCGTCCAGGTACCAAGCGACAGCCCGAGCTGTGACGTGAGCAGACCAGGCCAGGCTTGAGTTGTATATCCGGAGAGGGATCCGCCCGATAGCCCGAAAAAGGTCATTTTTGTTTTATCCACAAAATCTGTCCATTTCATACATACACACATTTGATTATATTACATTATAACTTGGTTGACACATGTATGATTGTTTATTTGTCTGAGTATCTGATACTATCTAGTGAGACTCACGCAAAATATTGGCAACAGATGACAGTCTTTATTTGTTTACTTTCCTGAGTTTTTTACATTTGTGCTTCACTACTGCATTTCCTGCTGGGTATAAAAATGATATAGTTGCTTTAATGGGGTATATATGAGGTACATTCAAGGTTTTATTGATTGTGTGGTTGGAAATTGATGATTCTGATAGATCGTGGTTCATTTACTTAGGGCATCTCATTAATTGTAACACTTCTATATCTATTATTTCAATTTCAGTCAATTTTAGTGATATCTATGCATGTGGTTACATTTTTAATTTGTGTTATCTGAAGGAAAAAAAGATTGTTTAACTAATAATAACTTCTTTATTAGAGTTTTGCCACAGGTGGAGGTTAGTACGTAAATAAATATTACAAGTCTATGGATATATACATACATGAATTGTTTGATGCATGAATAAACAATTGAATAATTTACTAAATACATATTTTGAAAGTAAATAAACGATAAATAGTAACTGCATAAAAAAAAAAAAAGGGAGGGGATATAAGTTATTTAGTAACCATTTGTGATATTTTTCATTTGTTTTTGAAAATGGAACCGGTGGTGCCTCAAATTAGCCCAGTTGGGGTAGTAAAGAAGAAGAATCCTTTAGTTAAAGATATCGATAAAGTATCGAAAAAATGGCATCGTCGATGGGCTCATATTGATTTTCGTTGGCCGGTTGAAGGAACATTTTCACTTGATGTTATTAATACTTTAAGAATTCTGATATCTACGTATAAGGCAAAGCAGAGAAAAGGCAGAAAAGGTCATAAACGTGCAGAAAAGAGATGAAATGAACTTGGCGTTTTGCAGTTGTTTGAAATTGAAGGACAGAGGATTTTAGAGGACAACCAAAGGAAGAAAGAAAGAGCGATGCAGATGATCAAGACAGCAAACAAAGAAACAGAAAAGTTGATATTGCAAATAAATGAACCATTTTCTCATGTGAAAGCTCCACCAGATTATGAGAAGACAGTAAGCAATGATCCATATCAACAGTTTCCAATTGTGAAAACCGAAGGAACTTATCAATTGTGAGATGATGATCTGAGAACAATAGAAGAGTGGAACTATATCCAAGCCTGCCAAAGAAGAAGAAGAAATTGACAGTAAGAGGATTAGGTCGAAAGTTTAAGAAAGTGGAATTGAAAGAGGCTGAGAAAGTGAAATGGAGGAGGCCATGGGTGGTTACGACCCCAAGGTCAAGAAGATGCCGGAGAGCGCAGAAAAGAAAGGAAGCAAAGTAAGTGTTTGATTACAAGAGACTGATGAAACTGACTCAGATGATGTTGAGCCAGAGGACGATGAGAAAGTAGGATATAGCTATTCATTGGCTTGGAAATCTTAGTCTAGAATTGTTGGAGTCAGCCAAACAATGGGAGAAATTTATTTTTGCAAATCTGCTTAATCCGAAGACTCCTGAATATCAATCACATTGTACGCTGAAGTATTTCAAAGACACTAGTCAATTCAATCCAGAAGAGTGGCAGAGTAAACAACCAGAGAAAATCCAACTCGTTTAAGCTATATTATTGTGGGGCCCAAAGGAGCTGCAATGAAAATTGATGACAATGACTATTTGGCCAAAGAGTTCGAAATAGAAAACAGTGTTCCACATGTGACTTTGTTGACAGCTGACGATTATGAACCGAAGCATATTGGAGCAATGATGAAGGATGCGGAGAAAGTAAAATTTGCACCTTTGAAAGAAAATCATACAATCTGGAGAAGTGATGATCTTCGCACAAGGATATGGAACACCACAAACTGTTACAATAACAAATGAATCAATACTCAATATATCAGACTTAAAGCATTTGGAAGAAGAAATGCTGCAAGAAGTTCCTGAATGCCTGTGGTCAAAACACAGTACCGATATTGGACTAGTTAAATCAGCTCCACCAGTGTATGTTGAACTTAGACCAGGAGCAAGGCCTCCTTGGATAGACCAATATCCCTTGAAAGAAGAAGCAATTAAAGGTATTGAATTACAAATTGAAGGTCTGGTACAAGCTGGAGTACTGGAGATAACAGAAAATCCTCAAAGCAATACACCATTACTGCCTCTGTTGAAACCGGATGAGAGTTATCGTTTGGTACATGATTTGAGAGCACTTAATGAGGTGGTGATCGACATTCCAGCTGAAGTTCCAGATCCACACACTATTCTTGCGCAAATCCCACCAGAAGCTTCATATTTTACAACAATAGACCTTTGTGGAGCATTCTTTAGTATACCACTAAGCATTGAGAGTCAAGGTCTATTTGGCTTTACTTTTAAAGATCAGTATTACATTTACAAGCGTTTGCCTCAAAGATTCAAGCACTCTCCGTATTTTTTCAATCGCATTTTGAAGAATGATTTGATGGGGATTGGACGGCAATTGAACAGTACAGTAATACAATATGCTGATGATATTGTACTCTGTGCACCGGATAAGGAAACGTGCCACAAAGACTCTATAAAATTGTTACAAATTTTGGCTGAAAAAGGACACAAGGTTTCACAGAAGAAATTGCAGTATTGTCAAGAGAAAGTGGTGTATTTGGGACAAGCAATATCTAAAGGTCGAAGAAGCATTGCTGATAGTCATTTGGAAGCCATTCGTAAAGCTCCGAAACCAAGAACCGTTAGAGAGATGATGACGTTTTTGGGAATCGCTGGCTATTCATCTGCATGGATTGAGGACTATGCTAGTCTCACAGGACCATTAAGAGCTATGATCAAAGAGAGAGGTAACACACAGTTACATGAGAATTTAACTTGGACTCATGATGGACTTGTTTCATTTGAAACTTTAAAGCAGAGACTTCAAGAAGCACCAGCATTGGCACTTCCGGACTATTCTAAAAACTTTTTGCTGTATGTGTCCACCTCTACGGGGGGTAAATATGCATGTGCGGTTCTCTGTCAGCCGACAGGGACAGGGGTAAAACCACAGCCGATTGCTTACTATTCTATTGCTTTTTCAGACGTAGAGTTGGGTCTTCAGATCTGCTATAGAGCGATGGTGGGGGTTCAGTTGATGTATGAGAAGGCTTCAGTTATTACAATGGGTTATCCTGTAACAATTCTTACCCATCATAGTCTGAGAAATCTTTTGAACTATGGTAAACATACGTTGACTATGTCCAGACTCAGAGTTTATCATAGACTTCTAGAACAGGAAGATGTTACCTTGATGAGATGTTCTAATGTAAACCCCGCAGAAACCTTACCTACATCAGAAGATGGGGAACCATATGATTGCATCCAAGAAGTAGAAAGATATGCTAAATTGAGGTCAGATTTATGGGTCCTCCCTTTGAGAGAGCCTGAGCTAGAGTTTTGGACTGATGGATCCTGTTATCGGATAGGAGACCATCTGAGAGTGGGATATGTAGTGGTGAAAGCAAAGGGAGATGATTTTGAGGTGGTGAAGTTTGAAATTGTACCACAACCTGTTCCAATTAAGAGAAAAGATGCTCACTCGGTTGCTAGATTTTTTGTGTCGAAAAGTCGTCACTCGATGGGGGCTTCCTGATAGAATTTCATCAGACAATGGCAAGGAATTTGTGGATAAAACTGTGCGTTTAATTTTGCAAAAATTGGGAATTAAACAGCGTTTTGGTTTACCATCCGCAAAGTCAAGGTATTTGCGAAAGAATGAATGGGGTTTTGAAAAATCGCATTGCCAAAATCTGTTAGCATATAGGTTTAAACTGGGTTACAGCTCTTCCATTGGCTTTAGTGGCTGTTGATCCAGTGAATTGCACGATTTGCATGTAACACCGCATGAATTACTTACGGGAAGGTGGATGCCTACTCCATGTTTGCGTACTAGTGGCAAGGGCCCAAATCTGACACTGTTAGACAGTGAAATGCGGGCTTATGTGAAATATATATGTTTCAGATAAGCAAAAACAGGAGGAAAAACAGGAGGAAGAGCAAAGGAAAGAAATAGTGCAGCCTGGAGACCAGGTGTTTGTGAAGGTTTTTAGAAGAAAATGGTATAACGAGCGCCGTGAAGGACCATTTGAAGTTGTACGTAGTACAGGGACAGCAGTTCAGGTTCGCAGGTCGCCTACGTGGTATCATTTGTCGCACTGTGTCAAGGTTCCAAAGGAGGACCTACGCTCTCGGAGCCAAATTGAGGATGGCCAGAGAGAGCCAACAGAAGCAGGGGTGTCAACAGAAGAGTGTGATCAGACTTTGGATAATTCTGATGATTCTTTGCACATTGCTGAGACACTCAATGGGGATACCTCAGTCAGTGGAGAAGGACATTTCAAAGAGGTTGATTTACGATATACCCCAGGAACAATTGAACCGGACCGAGGAAATGGTGGATCAGAAATCTGTGATGCCACTCCAGATGGACTTGAAGAGTCGGTTAGATCCAGTCCGAGGAGAACAACCCGAGAAAGGAGACGACCTAGTCGATGCAGAGACTAAGAGGGAAGTAGTTTTGGGAAAACATTGGACCTCTCGAGGACAATTGGGACAGAGAAGTATATGTTGTTGAATGACTGGAGGAGATTGAAGATTGTCGGAGATTGTAGTGTTTATTTACACCGATCGCAAGAAAATGACCAAGGATGGTATAAATGTCTGTATCCTGACCCACAGTTGATTGATAAAAAGGAGCGTGGTGAATGGTTGGGTTTAATTTTTAGGACAAAGATTGTAATCTTGATGGTAGTGGATTCAGCTGAAACCATACCAGCAGGAGTTAGTGATGAGTTACAAGGAGTGGTCACGTCTAGGCCAGCAGTAGAGGTAGCAGACCAGAAGCCTGAAGTTCTAATCTCAGAGACTGAGGTTAAGTTAAAGAGACTATTGTCGACGACAGTCAGCCCACAGTCTATTAATTTGTTTGATTCGGTTTTGGTAGTTCGGGAATCGGTTGGTACATCTGCATTTCTCAAGTGTTGGTGTTCCAATTGGACCCGAGGGGATAAACTTGAGTGGGTTAATAATATGGGTGAAAGTTTGGTATTGTCAGGACCTGGAGTAAGGAGGTCTGCCCAGGGCCCGAGGAAATATGTTTTATATAATGATATAAAAATGGCCTCTGTGGTAGGTGACTGTTCGTTGGTGGTAAGATATTTTTCACGGGAAGATCAAGGTGATTATATTTGCAAACATTTCCAAAGAAAGCAGACATTTATTTTGGAGAATAGACGTTGGATACCTGGGTATAAAACACATAAGATAACTTTACTTGTGAACGAGGAGGTTTCTGATCTGTTATCTGCTCCAGAGCAATTGTCTATAAATAATAATCAGGTTACTGTAAAGGCGATATCTACTGGTTTGGGCCAAGAGGTGACAACTCATAAATTTGATGATGTTACAAATAGCCTGAAGAAAACAGAAACACCGATTCCAATTATAAAGAGTACATTAACCTCTGTAACTACAGTAACACCAACTATCACAAAAATAGAAACAATACCAACTACAGTGATTACTGCAATACCTACAACTAGTATGATAACTAGAATAACCACTACACCTAAACCTACATTAGCGACTATGTTAATATAACAGCTACTAGGTCTACTACACCGATAATGACTTACGACTGCTACGACTAAGGCAATTACAGTGTTTTCAGTAATTACAACAAATAAGACTACATTGACTACTATGACACCAGTAGTTACAACAGCAGTGAGTAGAGGAGTTATGACTAGAACATTATTTGATATGGAGATTGACAACTCGATAGCAGCTGATATTGAGTTAGCTGAGGAGTATGATTGGACTGAATTTTGCATGGAAATTTCTGATTTCTATTAGGTGCAAAAGGGGGGACTAGGACTATTTTCTGGGACTGTTTTCTATTTTTATTTTTGTGTTTAATTTTCCTTACTTACATTTCAATTATATTAGCTTATTTTATTTTATCTTATATTATCTTTACATTTATTATATTTTATTACATTTACTTTTTATACTTATATTAGTACTCATATACATTTACACATTTATATTTCACAATTTATGTTCTATGATTTTTAGTGTGTGATTGTATTTGGCAACAAGATACTCGTATGGTGTTTTTGTTTTTTCAGGATATCAATGTGAAATGGACTAAATGGACTGGAGCTGATCAAAACTTGATGGACAGTGGAGTTGATGCTTTGGAGTTAAAGAAGCTCACATCTGGACTTTTGGAAATGGGGTTTTACTTATAATTAGCATATTTTAGTATACTATATGTGTGTTATGATGTTTGTGTTCATTTGTGTTTTCAATTACTTTATGTATTCATTTATATGATGTTGGTTATTGGTGTTGATGTTAATTAAATGTGATAATGATTATATTATAATAAGGACATCCCTATAGATTAGCTTCAAAATAGCATGGCTGCTGCAGCGGGGCCGGTGAGGAGTCTTTTTCCAGCGAATATGACGAATTGAAGCTGCTGCTGGTTTTTCGTCCTCATCATTTTTAGCTAAGAAGCTAGGTAATTGATTTGTCATTTTGTAGCGAGACTTTTGGAAGTCTCGAAGGGGGGAAATGTGGTATCTGGTATGCTGCTGATTATACTTTATTTTCCTTTCTGTTGATGATTGTTCCCTTATCTGTGGGACCACTGGTTTGGAGCAGTAAGGGGTCAGAGGTTAGGAGGATGTGCCCTCTAAGGACAATTGGTGGGACAAATGGTTGGGTTGTAAATGTAGGATTGGTCTGTGTAAAACAGCTTGAGGTCTCTAGACGAGTGTTCTGGAGCCTAAGAGGGTAAGAGTACAGGAGACACCTGGTGATAACTAAGCATGTTAGATCTTCTATGGTTGGGGGTTGTGTTTAAGCCTTTGTTTGAGAAATTCCAGATGTAAAAGTGGGATGTCCTAGGGAACTATAAATGTAACTTTCACCCTTCATTCTGGGTCTTCCTGCATTGGGCTTTAAGGGGATCCAGACTCAAATTGTCTGTTAATTGGCTGAGTCTATTATCTGTAAAATAAATCATATTTGCATTTATTAGAGTTGTTGTTAAATTATTTCTAAGCATCTCCCTCCTGTGAAGCATCTGGGGAAACACGGCTACTTTAGGGTAAGTCTTTGATTTTGAGGATCGTAAACTACAGCAGTTAATTCCCACAGAAGTGACGCCTCTTTAACGGTGGAAATGTGTTTTGTTTATGGACTCAATAAATCAAAAATACAACAGGATCTTATTTTTCCTGGCGTCACAGCTGCAGATGCTTTACAGTCTCAGCTTTTATCGCCTTTTGAAGCTTGTGGGACTCCTGAAAAACAAGACAAAATACACAAAGGATTTAAGCAGCACATTTTCAGGAGTCTGTGTTCAGCCCGAGCCTCCACAGTCCCGCTCAGGAGTTTGAGTTTCAACAAAAAGACGAGAGAGTCGACTCTTTGTGACTTTCTCTGTCTGAAGCGCTGGTACTCAAGAATACAACAGGTGAGCTGATCTGGACTTTGCTGAAAATCAAACACCTAAACGGGTAATCAAAGGTGTTTAAATAAATTTAGTTTGTTGGTTTCTTCCTGCAGAAGATGGACGGATGGTTTCTTCCTGCAGTCTGTATTCGTAATGATTGAAGTATGAGGAATAAACTGATATCAGTCTTATGGTTCAAAGTAAAACTGGATAAATTAGGTTTAAGAGTGGTTAGTTTCCATGTTCCTGGTTCTCCTGGGTTCACACATCAGCCGGAGGAAGTGTGGCCGTCGTGGCTCTGACCTTCATGCGCTCGATGAGTTCCTGGCTGCTCGTTCTGTCTCCAAACCTGGTGTCCAGCTCCTTCCGCAGATCCCTGTTCCTCCCCCTCTGCTCGTTAAGCTTCACCGTGGCCTGTAGGGGGCAGAATATGAGGTCTGTAGAGTCTAAAAGGTGAACAGAGGTGAGTGAGGAGTGAGCAGAGGAAACAGGGGTCGAAAATCGAGGAAATGAACAGATCGAATGGAGCCAACGTCCTTGTTCCACCTCGTGTATATTAGAGATATGTTTCAAATTACTTTTATAAATCTTATTTTACTTGTACAAATTTGTATGTTTTACCTTATTTGACATTTTCTATGTTTCACTGCCTTATTTATTTTAAGGTTTATTACTTTATAAGCACCTCACACTTCCCTCTGTTGATTTCCCACTGCACAGGCCAAAGCCCAAAAGACTCGATCACCGACGTCATTTCTAAACCCATTTATTTACCAGTGAATTATGTATATTTTTTTAAACGCTAAAAAAAACACATTCCCGAACCATTTTCTTTCAACAACTTTCAGTTTCTCTTCTTCTCCGTCAGTAGTCAATCTTCACCTGTTGTTTCTGGAGTCGGTGATTGAGTCTTTTGGGCTTTGGCCTGTGCAGTGGGAAATCAGCAGAGGGAAGTGTGAGGTGATTATAAAGATGTTTTCTAACGTTTCCAGACACTAATGAGTGAACCAGGCAGAGCGTTTGGTTTGTTAGACTCGTGGCTGTTGTCAGATGGGTTAAAGTGGAGTTAAGCTTCTTCAGTCTGAAGCAAATTGGTGTTTTACGTGGAAGTTCAGAACTTGCCCCCATCACTACACTAGTTCAGAACTTGCCCCCATCACTGCACTAGTTCAGAACTTGCCCCCATCACTACACTAGTTCAGAACTTGCCCCCATCACTACACTAGTTCAGAACTTGCCCCCATCACTGCACTAGTTCAGAACTTGCCCCCATCACTACACTAGTTCAGAACTTGCCCCCATCACTACACTAGTTCAGAACTTGCCCCCATCACTACACTAGTTCAGAACTTGCCCCCATCACTGCACTAGTTCAGAACTTGCCCCCATCACTGCACTAGTTCAGAACTTGCCCCATCACTACACTAGTTCAGAACTTGCCCCCATCACTATGCAGGTGATGGACCAGAAAAGCCTCACTAAAGCATGTTTATAGAGAGTGAGTGGAGCTGTGTGACTGACCCAGTGCAGTTTGTCCTCCAGGAGGCGCTTTTGCTTGATGTTCTTCCTCCTGGATCTCAGCTCATCTTCTTCGTCTTTCCTCAGCTCCACCAACTTCTGCTCCAAGTCCGAGATCTGCAGCCACACGCGCCGTTATTCTCCAGAACAATCCAAACATTTCTCACGTGTGTTTGGAGATTTCCCTCAAAAACACCGAATCTCCCACAGTTTTATCCACGAGTTTCAGAACAATGAGAAATTAGAGCGGAACCATTAACACCTTAAAACAAAACATCTGATCTTCTGAATAGGAAAACACAGAATGACAGAATTAGTGACACAAACTTATTCTAATCACAATTTCGATGGAGTTGAGTTGGAGACGTTATCGATACTTGACTCCATGAACGTTCCCTGGGAGTTAACACAGTCTAAGCAAAAAGAACAACTCAGGTAAAGCTGAGGGAGGCCAGACGTCCCTATTTACCCGGGACAGTCCCGACCCTGTGTCCTCTGCCCCAGTGGATTTATTTTATACAAGAAACGTCCGATGTGTCCTTATTTTTGACCAATCTGATCCTGGCAACAGTAAAGAGAGGCAAAGGCAAAGGTGTGTTACAGAAAAGCTCCTTAAAAACAACCAAAACACAAAGAAAATGTGACTCTGACACATTAGAGCCGCGTGCAGAACAGTTTTCCTTCATTATGAGCTCGTTTCACTGTTTTATTATTACCAACAACACAAACCAGGGACGTCCCCGTTTTATTCTGAACATCTGATCACCTCAGTAGAGCTACAACAGGATGATTTTAAACAAGGCCCAATAATCAAACTGAGATTCATAAAAACGTTGATCTATTTGTGCCAAAATAACTCAAATACAAATAAATGTGGAAACTGACACATGGTCTCGGTTTGGCCTCGATGGGTCTCGGTCTGGTCTCGGTCTCGACCCTCAGAGGTCTCGGTCTTGTCTCGGTCTCGACCTTTAAAAGTCTCGGTCTGGTCTCGGTCTTGACCCTCAGAGGTCTCGGTCTGGTCTCGGTCTGGACCCTCAGAGGTCTCGGTCTGGTCTCGGTCTGGTCTCGGTCTCGACCCTCAGAGGTCTCAGTCTGGTCTCGGTCTCGACCCTCAGAGGTCTCGGTCTGGTCTCGGTCTCGACCCTCAGAGGTCTCGGTCTGGTCTCGGTCTCGACCCTCAGAGGTCTCGGTCTGGTCTCGGTCTCGACCCTCAGAGGTCTCGGTCTGGTCTCGGTCTCGACCCTCAGAGGTCTCGGTCTGGTCTCGGTCTGGACCCTCAGAGGTCTCGGCCTTGGTCTTGGTCTTGACTCCAACACCAGTGCACAGAGTTAAAAGTGACCTGTTCCCTGAGCTCTTTTTGCTTCTGCTCCTCGGTCTCCAGCTCTCGGTTCTGCTGACTCAGTTCCTGCAGTTTCTCCACAGTTTCCTGCTCCAGTTTCTGCTCCTCGTTCTTCAGGTCCAGATCCGTCTTCAGTCGGTTCTGCTCTAACATCAGCCTCTGCATCTCCCTCTTGCGGAACACAAACCGCCCACAGCTCAGACTCAGACTCAGCTGAGACTCAGCTGAGACTCAGACTCAGACTCAGCTGAGACTCAGACTCAGCTGAGACTCAGCTCAGACTCAGACTCAGACTCAGCTCAGACTCAGACTCAGACTCAGACTCAGACTCAGCTCCAGCTCAGACTCAGACTCAGACTCAGACTCAGCTCAGACTCAGCTCAAATTCAGACTCAGACTCAGCTCAGACTCAGCTCAGACTCAGCTCAGACTCAGACTCAGACTCAGACTCAGACTCAGCTCAGACTCAGACTCAGACTCAGCTCAGACTCAGACTCAGACTCAGCTCAGACTCAGCTCAGACTCAGACTCAGACTCAGACTCAGACTCAGACTCAGACTCAGACTCAGACTCAGCTCAGACTCAGATTCAGACTCAGCTCAGACTCAGACTCAGCTCAGACTCAGACTCAGCTCAGACTCAGACTCAGCTCAGACTCAGACTCAGACTCAGCTCAGACTCAGCTCAGACTCAGACTCAGCTCAGACTCAGACTCAGCTCAGACTCAGACTCAGACTCAGACTCAGCTCAGACTCAGACTCAGACTCAGACTCAGCTCAGACTCAGCTCAGACTCAGACTCAGACTCAGACTCAGCTCAGACTCAGCTCAGACTCAGCTCAGACTCAGACTCAGACTCAGACTCAGCTCAGACTCAGACTCAGACTCAGCTCAGACTCAGACTCAGACTCAGACTCAGACTCAGACTCAGCTCAGACTCAGACTCAGACTCAGCTCAGACTCAGAATCAGACTCAGCTCAGACTCAGACTCAGACTCAGACTCAGCACAGACTCAGCTCAGACTCAGACTCAGCTCAGACTCAGACTCAGACTCAGCTCAGACTCAGACTCAGACTCAGGTCAGACTCAGACTCAGACTCAGCTCAGACTCAGACTCAGACTCAGACTCAGACTCAGACTCAGACTCAGACTCAGACTCAGACTCAGCACAGACTCAGCTCAGACTCAGACTCAGACTCAGACTCAGACTCAGCTCAGACTCAGACTCAGCTCAGACTCAGACTCAGCTCAGACTCAGACTCAGACTCAGACTCAGACTCAGCTCAGACTCAGACTCAGCTCAGACTCAGACTCAGACTCAGCTCAGACTCAGACTCAGCTCAGACTCAGACTCAGACTCAGCTCAGACTCAGACTCAGACTCAGCTCAGACTCAGACTCAGACTCAGCTCAGACTCAGACTCAGACTCAGACTCAGCTCAGACTCAGACTCAGACTCAGCTCAGACTCAGACTCAGACTCAGCTCAGACTCAGACTCAGACTCAGCTCAGACTCAAACTCAGACTCAGACTCAGCTCAGACTCAGACTCAGACTCAGCTCAGACTCAGACTCAGCTCAGACTCAGACTCAGCTCAGACTCAGCTCAGACTCAGACTCAGACTCAGACTCAGTACAGACTCAGCTCAGACTCAGACTCAGACTCAGCTCAGACTCAGACTCAGACTCAGACTCAGACTCAGACTCAGCTCAGACTCAGACTCAGCACAGACTCAGCTCCGACTCAGACTCAGCTCAGACTCAGACTCAGACTCAGCTCAGACTCAGACTCAGACTCAGACTCAGCTCAGACTCAGACTCAGACTCAGCACAGACTCAGCTCAGACTCAGACTCAGACTCAGCTCAGACTCAGCTCAGACTCAGACTCAGCTCAGACTCAGACTCAGACTCAGCTCAGACTCAGACTCAGATTCAGCTCAGACTCAGACTCAGATTCAGCTCAGACTCAGACTCAGACTCAGCTCAGACTCAGACTCAGATTCAGCTCAGACTCAGACTCAGACTCAGATTCAGCTCAGACTCAGACTCAGACTCAGACTCAGCTCAGACTCAGACTCAGCCTCAGCCTCAGCTCAGACTCAGACTCAGACTCAGCTCAGACTCAGACTCAGATTCAGCTCAGACTCAGACTCAGACTCAGACTCAGACTCAGACTCAGACTCAGACTCAGCTCAGACTCAGACTCAGACTCAGACTCAGACTCAGACTCAGCACAGACTCAGACTCAGACTCAGACTCAGCTCAGACTCAGACTCAGACTCAGACTCAGACTCAGACTCAGACTCAGACTCAGACTCAGACTCAGACTCAGACTCAGACTCAGCTCAGACTCAGACTCAGCTCAGACTCAGACTCAGACTCAGACTCAGCACAGACTCAGCTCAGACTCAGACTCAGACTCAGCTCAGACTCAGACTCAGACTCAGACTCAGCTCAGACTCAGCTCAGACTCAGACTTAGATTCAGCTCAGACTCAGACTCAGACTCAGGATTTAGACCAGGATTAGCCTTGGTTTAGACCAGGTTTAGACCAGGTTTAGACCAGGTTTAGACCAGGTTTAGACCAGGTTTAGACCAGGTTTAGACCAGGTTTAGACCAGGTTTAGACTGCCTTCACACACAGAGATCAATAATCTGATTGTTGTTTAAGTCAACTATTTTAAAATAGTCCTCAGTCCTGTTCGTTTCCAGAGTAACTCACAGGTTTTGCAGGAACAAATCTGCAGCTTCCAGAGTGTCAGTGTCTGTGTGAGTGAAGACGAGTGTTTCTGAAGAGAATGTGTTTGCAGGGATAAGAGAGTTTACTCCTGTCTCTGTCTCTGGATCTGGTTCTGGTTCTGGTGTCTCTGGGCTGCTCTTTCTTTCAGCAGGAGCCTCAGTCTGGTCTTCAGTTGGTTATGAAGCTGCTTTGTCCCTGCTGCACATATTTATACACATGTGATCAAAAGACAAATCACCTTCATCGTTTGGAAAAGAAATGGATCAGTGACACAACGGCTACATTTTCTGTCCAGTTTCCTCAGTTAAAAGGTTTAAATTTTACAATAGTTCAGCACGTTTCTGTAGCACCTCTGACCTCCAGGGACCAGAGCATTTTGTTCATAAATCCTGAGTTCTTCTGCATGTTTTTGTGCTTAAAGTGTTCAAATGTCATGTGGTGCGACCGTGCATCATGTGGAGCCACTAATAACAGCAGAATTCTGTGGCTGGAGTTTAATCACAGACAAAGTCGACTTGGGTGAACGGTTCTTTAGGTGTTTTTCAGCATTTTCAGCATTTTCCAGGGCAGTAGTTTGTTCATTAAACACAAACAGGTGACGTCATATTGAAGCAAAAGAAAATATCAAAATGCATTAAAAATGTAAAGAAACACAACAGTTTGTTTCTCTACACTTCATATGACTCACAACTTAGATTCATATCACAACAGGTTTTAGGAAATAAAACTATTTTCAGGTTATTCTCGGTCGCACCACAGGACATTTGACACTAAAAATGCTTCATATAAATGTTAAACTCAGAGTTATGCTCCTGACTCTGGAAATATGTGAAAAAGTTCAATAGAAACTCATATTTTTTATATTTTAAAATTTGCCTGTTGAAAATCCTTATACGTCATTGACTCATGTATATTTCATTCATGCTAATTAGTGTTTATAGTCATGAAAAAATCTATCTGAAGTCTAAGTTTAGTTCAGATATTTGGTATTAAAATGATAATGAGGCGTTACAGTTCGGCCTGTGGCGATAATAACTGCACAGACTTCTCTTCTATGTGAACGCAGGAACAACACTGTGTTTGGGGCAAATATTTATCATGTGCACATTTTCTTTATAAACGTGGGGAGATTTGGGGTAATTTATTGTGTAATATTCTTGTGTGAGATTTGAGCTTTAGTTGAATCACTTCTGTGGTGAATAATGACTTAATGCTTGTGTTTATTCAGAAATGCTTCCCTGGACTGTGTCAGTGCCATAAATGTGTTTCAATATCATTTATGGTTCTGTTTCTCTGGAGTCGTGTTCAGGATCTGCTCTGGTGACCCTGACCCTCGTTCCAGTTTGTCCAGATGTTTTCAGAAGAATAAATCGTTGATCTGGTTTTACCTTCATCAGTGTCCTCCTCTGGAGCCGGAGATTTTCTTCTGAACATTTTCACTCCTGAAACAAAACATGAACCTGTTTAAGAGCCAAAACATGTCCTTATTCATTCAGAGACACAAGGACATGATTTTTCTTTGTGTGTCACAGGAACAGTGGGATTCTCCTAACACTGAAATATAATCAGAAAAACAAATGTTAGCTCTAACGTTGGCTAAAAAATATAGGCTAACATTAAGCTAGTTAAATACAACCAGCATTTGAAATGAAATTATTCTAATAAAACTGATAAATGCAAAGGTATTCCACCTGTTCATAAAAGTATAGTATAATTATAATAGCATAATTAACGTAAGCTTAGCGTAGTTAGCTCTGTCATTAGCCTACAGTTACTTTAAACATTAGCATTAAGGCTAACGGTAACTAGCCAGCATTAGCTCCCGGTTACACAACAGCGCTAAACATTATTTATTTTATTTATATTTGCTGCTAAAGCACAAAACAGAGTTTCATAAATAAAACAGACTTTAATACTCACGTGTCCAAAACCTTGAATTAAAGTTTGAAGTTTAAACCTTCGGCTGTTGTCATGGAAACAGCGCCACGTTTGAGGCTAAATGAGAAACACTTTTCTTTTAGCTTTACTTAGAAAAACACAATAATGATGTAAGATTAATACAGTGTTTAAGCAGGACATTTAAACAAATATAAAAAAGTATTTTATTTTCAATCAAACAGACATTTTGTTTATTTGTAAAAAAAAAAAAAAAAAAAAATACAGTTTTATAAAGGTAAAGTCCTGTATATAAATAATCTGAAACATTTCTTTACAGCTTTGTTGGAGGTGTGATTCCAGCTCCAGGTGAATCCTGCTGTCGTGTCCTTGGGCAACACACTGAACACTTTTCCACAGGCTCAGAGGTTCAGGATCAGGATCCTGTCGAGGTTTCCCAGTGTTTTCATCTGTTTCCCTCATGCTCTGTGTTCACTGTGAGAGGAGACGGGGTCCTGCTGTAGGGGGGGGAAGGGTCCTGCTGTGGGGGGGGTCCTGCTGTGGGGGGGGTCCTGCTGTGGGGGGGGTCCTGCTGTAGGGGGGGGTCCTGCTGTAGGGGGGGGTCCTGCTGTAGGGGGGCCTGAGCTCAGTGATGACCGCAAAAATTTTAAAGATTTTAATTTCCGCATTTACTTCCTTGTTTGGAGCCCAACGTCTGACGTCACTGCCCAAGACTGAAACGCCGTTCTGACCAATCAGAGCTCAGAGCTCAGAGTGGAGCAGAAGAATTCTACAAAATCCGACCCTTATGGAAGCCGCTGAAGCCGCTGAAGCCGCTGAAGCCGCTGAAGCCGCTGAAGCCGCTGAAGCCGCTGAAGCCGCTGAAGCCGCTGAAGCCGCTGAAGCCGACCGCGGGCAGATGATTCTGTGGGAGAGTTTTTCCTGCACTGCAGCTGCAGTTCGTCGCTCGGCCACACGTCTGCGGTCACGGACAGAGGGGGCGGGGCTTATCCAGCTCTTATTATACATGCATGAGGTCACAGGGCGCTGTCTCCGGTGACCTCCCGTGACCCTGGCCGTGCCCTTTGACCTCTGGGCTGATGATGTCACAGAGTGCGGCCGGCGTCTCTCGGAGCGAGCGCCTCAGTTTGGCTCTGCGGTTCTGGAACCAAATCTGAGAACAGAGATAAACGTAGAGACTTTATACAGTGTTCAGTTTGGAGTCGACTGTATTTTCACCCAACTTTTCACCGACCACAGAAAACTACTCAAAAGGAGTTAAAGCTCCACTGTGGAACATTTCTGTCAATCAGTACTTAAGCACTTCTGTTTTTATTGCTGAGAAACGCCGCCTGCGTGCTCCGACAGAGATCTTATTTATCTGCCTAAATGTTCCCTGGTGTGGCTTTTACCTGTCTCCATGGAAACAAAACAGAAATGCTCCGCAGTGGAGCTTTCATGGAAATAAAATTCATACAAATGTTTATATAGTTTCATTAAAAACAGCAGATGTCTGTGTTCGCCCGATCGAATATTACTGAAGTATAAGTACAGAGTCGTGCTGCAAAACTAAAGAAAAACACAGATGTTTAAATGATTTTAAACTGAATAAAGACACAAAACTCTGACAAAGCCGCGTGTTTACCTGTATCCGGTCCTCGTGCATCTGGAGGGAGCGAGCCAGCGCCTCCCTGAGCTCGATCCCGGGATAACAGTTCAGCCGGAAAACCGTCTCCAGCGTTCCCACCTGAAACAGCAGCGTCTGATTTACCACGACTGTGAGAAAGTCCAAATGTCCAAATGTCCAAATGTCCAAATGTCCAAATATCCAAATGTCCAAATATCCAAATGTCCAAATATCCAAATGTCCAAATATCCAAATGTCCAAATATCCAAATATCCAAATGTCCAAATGTCCAAATGTCCAAATATCCAAATGTCCAAATATCCACACTGTCCTGAGACGATCTTGATTTAATCGGTGAATATGGAACCACAGGGATGAAAGTCAGAACAAACACTCAGGTCTGTCACCGAGTCGATGTTTTAGGTTCTTCTACGTTTCTGAGGAGATTTAAACGATTTAGCCGCTGTATTTTTACTCGAGTACATAAATACCGTACTCTTTCCATCATGGACTACAAATACGTGTTTCTTTTATTCTCGAATTTTAACATTTGTACCTGTTTGTCGGTGAAGTTGGTCCTCGGTCTTCGTCCCATAATCCAGTGTGAGTTTGGTCTTGAGCTCAGATCTGAATAAACCTCAGATTTTTCCTCCTTCTCTGTGTTGGAGGCTGTGAAAAAGAACCAGAAACACACGTTATTCCGTTCGTATAAGTATACTCGGATTCAGAGTAGAAGAAAACTCATTTGGACGTTGGAAAAATGATTCCATCGCTGCTTTATCGGCTCGTTTAAAGAAATTACGATCAAACATGTTGGACCCGGCGCAGGTTTAATATCCACAGGAGACAGGAGAGTTTTGTGTTGTGTTTCTGTCTGAAAATCGGTCTGTAAATAAAGTTTGATTAACTGACTGATGAAAAGTTTGCACTGTTGCCATGGATACGGAAAATCATTAAAATAATTTACAAAAGTCTCAAACGTAAAGTGGAATCCGTCCATCTGAATTCATAAATCTGCTCAAATGTGTTTTCTGCTGGAAGCTTCATCACCAACTTCTTCCTGTGGCTCTGACCCCAGTTTGACCTGGAAAAGAATCGTTCATTTCTCCAAAACTAAAGAAGCACAAACCAGACTTTTTGCAGGACAAACGATTGACATAGTTTTTGTGCAGGTTTGCGTTTGATGGGGCGACTTCACGCAGGTCCGGAATGTTCCGCAGCGTGGCATTATTTCCTTGAGCTCAGAAAGCGTTTGTGGCGTTTGTTTGTACAGCGCACAAAGTCTTTCAAAGTTCTTTACAGAATAAAAACATTTTTCAAGCTTTTTTTTCAATAAAATTACTTGTAAACTATAGAAGAATGAATAATGCTGCACTGTGTAACATTCAAGACAAGAGAATAAAACAAACAAAACAAACGCTTCATTAGAAAAAGCCTCTCACCTGCCCAGGGTCTGTGCAGTTTGATCCTCTTGGACTTTTCCTCATTTCCACCTCCCAAAATCCTCTCGATGGAAAACTCCACAGACGCCATGTTGGAATCAGCCTGAAAAATCACCGACAAATCAGTGAAATCAGTGAAATGAGTTAAATCAGTGTGATGAGAGCAGCTGTAGGCTCCTGTCCCGCTGCAGAGGAGCTGTGGAAGGAGCTGTGGAGGCTTAAGTCGGAGCTTTAAGTCGAGCAGAGGTTTTGGGGATGTGGGGAGGGTCTGAGCTCTAATTAAAAAGGATTAAGACGAGTTTTACATGAGAAAGAAGCAGATTTCACCACAGACCTGAGGATTTCTCCACAGGAACAATGAGGATTAGACGAGGAAGAGCGAGGCAGAGGAGCTGAGACCTGGTGAAGGTGGAGCCTGAGTTTGGTTCATTTATGGTCTGAAAAAGGAAAGAAATGGGACGGGATTTATATGTTTGAAAAGTGCCCATTTTCAGACGGAAATCTGAAGGTTTAGACTAACAAATCTCACGCCTTTGCTCCACTGAGACACAAGAAATCTGCCTGTCGCCATCAAACTGTTGAACTCTGCACTTTAAACTACTGTAACATCCTGTTCCTGCTCACACATGTGTACAGATGTAAATATGACGCTTGATGTAAATCAATTTTGAGACAGAACTATTTTTTTATTTATCTTATTGTATTTATCTGATCTTATTTTTGAAAATTTGATTCTAACGAGATGCTCTTGGTCGGTTGCATCTGTAACGAAGAAAATTTCCCCTCGGGGATGAATAAAAGTGATTCTGATTCTGATTCTGCCTCCAGCACATTTGTCTGCAGATTTAAGCTTCATAGTTCTTCTCTCAAACAGAAAATACTTTGTTCCACCTCGTGATGTCATCATGTGGTGATAAAGGAAGTGCTCCCTTCACAGCGGCCCGTCCCCCGCCGGAGCCCGTCCCCCGCCGAAACCCGTCCCCCGCCGGAGCCCGTCCCCCGCCGGAGCCCGTCCCCCGCCGAAACCCGTCCCCCGCCGGAGCCCGTCCCCCGCCGGAGCCCGTCCCTCGCCGGAGCCCGAAGCCCGCCGGAGCCCGTGAGTGGATTAAGTAAAGGAGAAAATGACAGAGTTAAACTAATAATGTGTCCATGATAATAACAGAACCACTGCAGCTCTGCAGGAGGCGCTGATGTGAGTAACTCCACTGTCAGGGGCCCAGAGGGGGAAATTAAAGCTGCACTCTGTAACTTTTTGACTGAGGGTCCGTCACCTGCTTGTTTCTAAGGACACGTCACTGCTTTGCCTGCATGTTTCACAGTGTGGCTTTAGACAGCTTCTACTTTACACTTATTCAATCACAGCAGGTTTTAGAGTCAAAAATATCCAGAAAAACGTTCTGGCTGTGAGCGGAGTCGCCTCTCCACAGATCTGACCCTCCACACAAAGCAATAACGTCTCCATGGATAAAAGTATTTTCGATAGACCCTTCACCAGAAAAGTTACACAGTGAAACTTTAACTGCAAATCTGGATCTCCAGTTTTCCCAAATGTTTCCTGAACTCACGATGGATGAAAACTAACAACAGGCTCCAGGACAACAAACCTCTGCTGGAGGCGGCTAATGTTATTAACCTGATCCAGCCTGACTGTGGCTGTTGTGATGCAGATGGACACAGCAGCTTTACTCAAGTATTTACGTGGAAATGGGAGGAAACCGTAATCCCGCTAATAACAACTCACTACTTATCACACTCAGACTTTGGCTTTTGGACACAGAATGTTTGGAGTTTATGTCCGTTTGGAGCTCCAGGACATTTGTGATCTTCTCTCGTTTGGTCATTTTGCCACATCAGATTTTAACGATATCATATGATTAATTCACAATTACCTTGATTTTCTTCAGAGTAAACGATACTGAAAAACATTTACTCAAGTAAAAATACTTCTGTTCTGAGGCATGTTTAAGCCTTTTGCAAGAAACAGATGTGTAAATCATTTCATATTGTTCACATAAAGCTTTGGTCACTTTGGTCACTTTGGTCACAAAAACTGATTCAAACACTGTGTTGGGCAGTAACTAAAGGAGGGGATTACTGTAATCTCTTTTAGTAGAGCAAGGCCATTTTATTTGTCCACAAAGTTCACACACAAAGTGCTTTACACTTTTTCCCTGTCAGAAAAGTTTGTAATCTGTAAATCTGCACCATAAAACACTAAGAGACAAAAAGGTGGCACAGGATGATCAGATATGAACCAAAACAGGACTAATTGGTTTTCTTCTTCTTGCTTTTTTAAATTGTTTTCTGAGCTGTTGGTTTCCTTATAACTTATAGTACTCAGTAATTAAATTACTGAAGAAATAAAGAAATCAGAGTAATTAGACCGCTTTTAGAGGGAGTAAAAAAAACTCAAGCAAAAGTACCTGAGTAAATATAAGTAAGTACTAGTTACTTTAATAACTAGTGCAATAGGTCTACGTTCAGTTAGATTATTAACTACTAACTAAAATATTTGAATAGTTTATCATTTCCCTACATTTGGGGCGTATCTAAAGAATGTGAAGCGAGTCAAATGTCTTAAATGTGTAAAATCCTTCCTGTTATTGTCTGTTTTAAAGCAGATCTTCCATAAAACGCACCTTTATTGACTTTTCTTGACTTTTATTGCCTTTAAAGCCCTTTAATAAACGTCTTATCGCCTCGCGCTGGTTTTTCTGAGTCACGCACTTACGTAACCACGCGCTGACGTAATGACATCACGGGGCCCGTCTGGAAAACGCGGAAGAGAAAGACAAAAACAACAGCGGAGGCAGCAGCTCCAGCGCCGCGGAGTTTGACCGTAAAAAGAGCGCAGGGAAACACAATCAGAGACATTTGACGGTTTGATTATTCGGTTTACGGTTCGTAGATTCGCTGTTGTTCACGTTAACCGGCGAAATGTCGCTTGTCGCTAAGATATTTGGTAAGGGAAAGGGCGAGAAAGGGCCAACGCCACATGACGCGATCCAGAAGCTGAGGGAGACCGAAGAAATGTTGATGAAAAAGCAGGAATTTCTGGAAAAGAAGATCGAACATGAGCTGGCCACAGCGAAGAAATACGGCACGAAAAACAAAAGAGGTGAGCGGGGCCTGGGCGCGGGTGTCGGGGAGGTTTGGTCCGGGTTTGGAGTCAGGTTTGTGGGTTGGGAATAACAGTTAGCCCGAAGCTAACGGGAAGTTAAAGTAGACAAGTGTCAGTGCCAGAAACCAGGCTTTTCCCTCATTCCTCCATTTAGGAAGCAGTTAAGATCCAAGGAAAACTGTTATCATGGAACGGGCTGGAACAGCGGTAAAAACATGTGAAAATCCACCGATATTTAAGGATTTGGATCCTGTTATCTGACAGTAAAGTGCAGCTCAGGAGCCGGGGCGAGGCTCCACTTCAGGATAAAGCGACTTCGCTGTTTTTCCCCGTTAGCTTATTTAAAAACTCAATCATTCACAATTAAATCTATTTTCTTATTACAAAAACTTATTAGAAAACACAAAGTTGTAAAGTGCAGAATCCCGGTGTCATCAACTGTCATCAGCCCTGAACAAAATGCTGAGACAATTTATATGTAAATAAGACAGTTTTAAACATGGATTTAATAAAGTAAAAATGTACTGTTTATTTTTATTTGTCAGAACATTTGTGTTTTGGCCGTGGTTAACGTTACGGTTGCTCGGTAACTCTGTGTTTATGCCATATCTGCTGCTCATGTTTAACCAGGAAGGAAAATTATAAACTTCACCAAAATGTATAAAACACTAGAAAAGACCTGGCACAATATTTAGTAAAACCTTAAATCTACATATGTTAACTATATTTTAGAGAAATGAGGAGTCTGACCTGTCATTAAAGTCATTATGATGAGCAATTCCAGATAATTTTGGTGCTAAAAACAGAAAGAGACTTTTAACCTTTGTGAGTAATGTGGAAATGTACTTTTTAAAATACGCGGACGTGTTTTTCTGTGTCTTTAAGTGTCATTTACTCGTCACATTCTGCCTTTTGTGTTCTAAACTGAAGCTGTTCACTGTGACACAAACTCAAACACACTACTCTTTACGACAGCTCAAATTACAGTCACGGTTGTGTTTTACTTCCTGCTGAGTGGATTCGTCGCTCTGGGAGTTTACCTGTGTGCTCATTTTACAGACGGTCTTCACAGGAGTGCGTAATCATGTGACATGTGACATAAGTGAAGTGTTGATCCACCAGCTTTGGTTATTTATTGTTTTGTTTTTTATACCAGTGTTGATACAGATCCTTAAGAATCCAGAGAAACCAGTTGAGGATATTTCGGGGCAGACACAATGGGCTGTTGGTCATTTTTAATCACATTTTCACAAATTCTCACCTAATTGTTTTACTACAAATTGGAAAATAAAGCCATATCGTAGCATTTTCGCAGTGTTAATAAAAGCTTCATACGTGTTCTTTAGGGGTATTTCGGCAGCGGTCAGCTTCTTTTGGAGTAAAACAAGTAGCTTAGACGGAGTTTGGATTGAATTTAAGCAAGAATGTGAGAAAATGTGATTAAAAATGACCAACAGCCCATCGTGTCTGCCCTGAAATATCCTCAACTGGTTTCTCTGGGTCTTTAACGGTCCGTATCAACACTGGTATAAAAAAATCAACAAATAAACAAAGGTGGAGGATCTCCAGTCTGTGACAACACGTCACAAAAGGCGAACAAACGGTCGGCTTCTTCTGGAGATTTTAGGCCAATAGTAAATCTGAAATCCCAGAGTCTCAGAACAGAACATGATCACTGAAACTAAAATCACAGCCGTTTCTTTCATGTTTATATTGTCTTATGCAAGTTTTTATGCTCTGAATTAAAGCTGCATTGCGCAACTTTGCTATGGACGGTCCATCACCTGCTCGTCTCCATGGAGATGTTATCGCTTTGAATGTTCCGCAGTGTGACATTAAACACGTCTGTCTATTACGGGTGTTTGTATTGGTCAGAAATGCAGTGATTCTCTTTGTGAACAGGGGCGACTCTCCACAGATCTGACCTGTGATGTCGCCTGGAGCTGTCGCCCTGGAGATTCCGTAGATGGTTTTAGTCTCTACCCTGGATACAAGTGATGAACCCTCCGCCAAAAAAGTTACGCAATGCATCTTTAAATCAGATCTTCAACTAGAACAACAGGAATATTTGAGTTTGTTTTGCCGATAACGCTTCAGACTGTTTTTAACCTTATTTATTCTGCTCAGTGTTGTTTCTCTCACTGGAGCCGCTGCAGCGTCTGTGTTTGCACAGATTACCAGGTTTATTCTTTTAAAGGTCCAGCGTTACTCTGTTTTCTGATCTTCTGTCCTGACGTCGTTTCCTCGTCACAAACACCTGGAGTCGTGTTTGCTTCATTCTCATGTTTCACACACAAACCTGGAAAAGGAGAAACTACCACTTCATGACATCACGAGGTGGAACAGAGCATTTGGAGGTGTGAAGATGTGCACAGACGAATAATAAAAGATGAATCAAACACGTGTGAATGAAACAAACACGACTCCAGGTGTTTTTGAGGAGGGAACAGGATTTTAGCAGATATTAAAACTCCCAAGGCTCAAGTTTGCAGAAAATGGACCCGTTTAAAGACCAAAATAAATAAATACATAAATAAATCATATAAATAACTCATGTTGGGCCGTCGTCCCGTTTGGAGAGTGATACTGATGCCAGCAATTAGCAAAAAGATATGTCAACATCAGCAGTAATTATTATTTTATTAATTTTGTTTATTAATTTGTAGGTTTTTGTCGTGTTTTATGAATTGTGCGGGTGATGTGGTCTTGGTCCAGCAGGACTAAGGATGGAAATTAGCACTGGCTGTGGAAAGTGCTGCGGCACTTGGAGCAAATTGTGACAAACACTAAACATGCAACAAATAAAATAAAGTAGAGAACAATAAACTATAATATAACACAAACATATAAGAATATAACGGTGCAGGTGATGATCAGCACAGGGTCGAACATTTAATGTTGAGAATCACATTATAATGTCTAAAGAAACAGTGTTTTTCTTATCATCGTGGTCCTGAAATCAGTACTGAGAAACAAGTCTATTCCTTAGTGTCAAAAACATCAAGTTTGACGTTTGTTATGACTTTGGACGCACCGTTCAGATCCTGGGATCAGGTCCTGGATCAGATCCTGGATCAGATCCTGGGATCAGGTCCTGGATCAGATCCTGGGATCAGGTCCTGGATCAGGTCCTGGGAACAGGTCCTGGATCAGATCCTGGTTCAGGTCCTGGGATCAGGTCCTGGATCAGGTCCTGGATCAGGTCCTGGATCAGATCCTGGATCAGATCCTGGATCAGATCCTGGATCAGATCCTGGGTCAGGTCCTGGGATCAGGTCCTGGATCAGGTCCTGGATCAGATCCTGGTTCAGATCCTGGATCAGATCCCAGTGCGGATGGAGCGTGATTTTCTTTGTAAATAAAAGGACTTCACGCTCCGTAGTGCTGATCGCATGTGTCACTATTTATTCTCCATCATCAAAAACTGAAAATACAGAGAAAACTGCTCAGCTCTAAAATCGCCTTTAAAATAAATACAGAAAACAAAAATATTTCTTCCAATGTCGGTCTGTACGTCACCAGCGGTGGTTAAGTGGCTTTTCTTTTAAGCTTTTTCTGCATTTCTCTTTCCTCTTTTTCCGTCGTTTGCAGTGTTTTCTCTCTCTGCGTCTGGAGCAAAGTAAAAGGTCACTCCAAAAGGTAAAGAATTTAGACTCATAAAATATCTGAGAGTGACACTGGTGTTCTGACACATCTGAATATTTAAGCAAATTAAATACCAATGATTTTCTGATTTATTCCCGTGAAAACAAATACAGTGTCATTATCGTCATTATCGTCATTATCGTCATTATCGTCAGCCGATATTCACTGTTGTTGGTGGGTGGGATATCGGTGCAGCGGACATTCGATTTTAGTCAATACATTTGTGTAATAAGACGATTTGCCCAAACACTTCGTAATATTTTTCAAAGTTCAAATATGAAATAATAATTACACCTTTAGTTTTTTTGACCACACACCCTGTGTTTAAAGGAAATACATTTATATTTCTGTTATTTATGTCTCTGTTCAATCAGCAGAACAGAACAGAAAAGACTGAGGTGGAGTCAGGATCTGCTGCAGTCGTGTAGAGATGAATGATTCCCGCAGTCGTGTAGAGTTTAGTGATTCCCACAGTCGTGTAGAGTTGAATGATTCCCACAGTCGTGTAGAGTTGAATGATTCCCGCAGTCGTGTAGAGTTGAATGATTCCCACAGTCGTGTAGAGATGAATGATTCCCGCAGTCGTGTAGAGTTGAATGATTCCCGCAGTCGTGTAGAGTTGAATGATTCCCTCAGTCGTGTAGAGTTGAATGATTCCCGCAGTCGTGTAGAGTTGAATGATTCCCACAGTCGTGTAGAGTTGAGTGATTCCCGCAGTCGTGTAGAGTTGAATGATTCCCACAGTCGTGTAGAGTTGAATGATTCCCGCAGTCGTGTAGAGTTGAATGATTCCCGCAGTCGTGTAGAGTTGAATGATTCCCGCAGTCGTGTAGAGTTGAGTGATTCCCGCAGTCGTGTAGAGTTGAATGATTCCCGCAGTCGTGTAGAGTTTAGTGATTCCCGCAGTCGTGTAGAGTTGAGTGATTCCCGCAGTCGTGTAGAGTTGAATGATTCCCGCAGTCGTGTAGAGTTGAGTGATTCCCGCAGTCGTGTAGAGTTGAATGATTCCCGCAGTCGTGTAGAGTTGAATGATTCCCGCAGTCGTGTAGAGTTGAATGATTCCCGCAGTCGTGTAGAGTTGAATGATTCCCGCAGTCGTGTAGAGTTGAATGATTCCCGCAGTCGTGTAGAGTTGAATGATTCCCGCAGTCGTGTAGAGTTGAATGATTCCCGCAGTCGTGTAGAGTTGAATGATTCCCGCAGTCGTGTAGAGTTGAATGATTCCCGCAGTCGTGTAGAGTTGAATGATTCCCGCAGTCGTGTAGAGTTGAATGATTCCCGCAGTCGTGTAGAGTTGAGTGATTCCCGCAGTCGTGTAGAGTTGAATGATTCCCGCAGTCGTGTAGAGTTGAATGATTCCCGCAGTCGTGTAGAGTTGAATGATTCCCGCAGTCGTGTAGAGTTGAATGATTACCGCAGTCGTGTAGAGTTGAATGATTCCCGCAGTCGTGTAGAGTTGAATGATTCCCGCAGTCGTGTAGAGTTTAGTGATTCCCGCAGTCGTGTAGAGTTGAATGATTCCCGCAGTCGTGTAGAGTTGAATGATTCCCGCAGTCGTGTAGAGTTGAATGATTCCCGCAGTCGTGTAGAGTTGAATGATTCCCGCAGTCGTGTAGAGTTGAATGATTCCCGCAGTCGTGTAGAGTTGAATGATTCCCGCAGTCGTGTAGAGTTGACTGATTCCCGCAGTCGTGTAGAGTTGAATGATTCCCACAGTCGTGTAGAGTTGAATGATTCCCGCAGTCGTGTAGAGTTGAATGATTCCCGCAGTCGTGTAGAGTTGAATGATTCCCGCAGTCGTGTAGAGTTGAGTGATTCCCGCAGTCGTGTTGAGTTGATTGTTTCCCGCTGTCGTGTTGTGTTTATTGATTACCGCAGTCGTGTAGAGTTGAGTGATTCCCGCAGTCGTGTAGAGTTGAGTGATTCCCCCAGTCGTGTAGAGTTGGAGTGATTCCCGCAGTCGTGTAGAGTTGAATGATTCCCGCAGTCGTGTAGAGTTGAATGATTCCCGCAGTCGTGTAGAGTTGAATGATTCCCGCAGTCGTGTAGAGTTGAATGATTCCCGCAGTCGTGTAGAGTTGAATGTTTACCGCAGTCGTGTAGAGTTGAATGATTCCCGCAGTCGTGTAGAGTTGAATGATTCCCGCAGTCGTGTAGAGTTGAATGATTCCCGCAGTCGTGTAGAGTTGAATGATTCCCGCAGTCGTGTAGAGTTGAATGATTCCCGCAGTCGTGTAGAGTTGAATGATTCCCGCAGTCGTGTAGAGTTGAGTGATTCCCGCAGTCGTGTAGAGTTGAATGATTCCCGCAGTCGTGTAGAGTTGAATGATTCCCGCAGTCGTGTAGAGTTGAATGATTCCCGCAGTCGTGTAGAGTTGATTGATTACCCCAGTCGTGTAGAGTTGAATGATTCCCGCAGTCGTGTAGAGTTGAATGATTCCCGCAGTCGTGTAGAGTTTAGTGATTCCCGCAGTCGTGTAGAGTTGAGTGATTCCCGCAGTCGTGTAGAGTTGAATGATTCCCGCAGTCGTGTAGAGTTGAGTGATTCCCGCAGTCGTGTAGAGTTTAGTGATTCCCGCAGTCGTGTAGAGTTGAATGATTCCCGCAGTCGTGTAGAGTTTAGTGATTCCCGCAGTTGTGTAGAGTTGAATGATTCCCGCAGTCGTGTAGAGTTGAATGATTCCCGCAGTCGTGTAGAGTTGAGTGATTCCCGCAGTCGTGTAGAGTTGAATGATTCCCGCAGTCGTGTAGAGTTGAATGATTCCCGCAGTCGTGTAGAGTTGATTGATTCCCGCAGTCGTGTAGAGTTGAGTGATTCCCGCAGTCGTGTAGAGTTGAGTGATTCCCGCAGTCGTGTAGAGTTTAGTGATTCCCGCAGTCGTGTAGAGTTGAGTGATTCCCGCAGTCGTGTAGAGTTGAGTGATTCCCGCAGTCGTGTAGAGTTGAGTGATTACCGCAGTCGTGTAGAGTTGAATGATTCCGCAGTCGTGTAGAGTTGAATGATTCCCGCAGTCGTGTAGAGTTGAATGATTCCCGCAGTCGTGTAGAGTTGAATGATTCCCGCAGTCGTGTAGAGTTGAATGATTCCCGCAGTCGTGTAGAGTTGAATGATTCCCGCAGTCGTGTAGAGTTGAATGATTCCCGCAGTCGTGTAGAGTTGAATGATTCCCGCAGTCGTGTAGAGTTGAGTGATTCCCGCAGTCGTGTAGAGTTGAATGATTCCCGCAGTCGTGTAGAGTTGAGTGATTCCCGCAGTCGTGTAGAGTTGAATGATTCCCGCAGTCGTGTAGAGTTGAATGATTCCCGCAGTCGTGTAGAGTTGAATGATTCCCGCAGTCATGTAGAGTTGAATGATTCCCGCAGTCGTGTAGAGTTGAATGATTCCCGCAGTCGTGTAGAGTTGAATGATTCCCGCAGTCGTGTAGAGTTGAATGATTCCCGCAGTCGTGTAGAGTTGAGTGATTCCCGCAGTCGTGTAGAGTTGAGTGATTCCCGCAGTCGTGTAGAGTTGAATGATTCCCGCAGTCGTGTAGAGTTGAGTGATTCCCGCAGTCGTGTAGAGTTTAGTGATTCCCGCAGTCGTGTAGAGTTGAATGATTCCCGCAGTCGTGTAGAGTTGACTGATTCCCGCAGTCGTGTAGAGTTGAATGATTCCCGCAGTCGTGTAGAGTTGAATGATTCCCGCAGTCGTGTAGAGTTGAATGATTCCCGCAGTCGTGTAGAGTTGAATGATTCCCGCAGTCGTGTAGAGTTGAGTGATTCCCGCAGTCGTGTAGAGTTGAGTGATTCCCGCAGTCGTGTAGAGTTGAATGATTCCCGCAGTCGTGTAGAGTTGAGTGATTCCCGCAGTCGTGTAGAGTTTATTGAGTCCCGCAGTCGTGTAGAGTTGATTGATTCCCGCAGTCGTGTAGAGTTGAATGATTCCCGCAGTCGTGTAGAGTTGAATGATTCCCGCAGTCGTGTAGAGTTGAATGATTCCCGCAGTCGTGTAGAGTTTAGTGATTCCCGCAGTCGTGTAGAGTTGAATGATTCCCGCAGTCGTGGAGAGTTGAATGATTCCCGCAGTCGTGTAGAGTTGAATGATTCCCGCAGTCGTGTAGAGTTGAGTGATTCCCGCAGTCGTGTAGAGTTTAGTGATTCCCGCAGTTGTGTAGAGTTGAATGATTCCCGCAGTCGTGTAGAGTTGAGTGATTCCCGCAGTCGTGTAGAGTTTAATGATTCCCGCAGTCGTGTAGAGTTGGAGTGATTCCCGCAGTCGTGTAGAGTTTAGTGATTCCCGCAGTCGTGTAGAGTTGAATGATTCCCGCAGTCGTGTAGAGTTTAGTGATTCCCGCAGTTGTGTAGAGTTGAATGATTCCCGCAGTCGTGTAGAGTTGAATGATTCCCGCAGTCGTGTAGAGTTGAATGATTCCCGCAGTCGTGTAGAGTTGAATGATTCCCGCAGTCGTGTAGAGTTGAATGATTACCGCAGTCGTGTAGAGTTGAATGAATCCCGCAGTCGTGTAGAGTTGAATGATTCCCGCAGTCGTGTAGAGTTGAATGATTCCCGCAGTCGTGTAGAGTTGAATGATTCCCGCAGTCGTGTAGAGTTGAATGATTCCCGCAGTCGTGTAGAGTTGAATGATTCCCGCAGTCGTGTAGAGTTGAATGATTCCCGCAGTCGTGTAGAGTTGAATGATTCCCGCAGTCGTGTAGAGTTGACTGATTCCCGCAGTCGTGTAGAGTTGAATGATTCCCGCAGTCGTGTAGAGTTGAATGATTCCCGCAGTCGTGTAGAGTTGAGTGATTCCCGCAGTCGTGTAGAGTTGAATGATTCCCGCAGTTGTGTAGAGTTGAAGGATTCTGACTAAACTACTGCCCTTAAACTACTGCCCTGGACGTGAGAAAAGCTCTGTGAGATTTTGATTTAAATCAAATAAATTGTGTTGTTCAGTTCACAGTTTTGGCCTTTGCATTTTTATGTTTAATTGTCATTTTTGCGCTGCTTTTAGGTCCTACGGCTTCTCTAAACTGCCCAGATTTCACCCGTCCAGTCCAAATGTGAACACACGGGGGTCACAAGAGCATTTTCCCCTCGCACCGTCTCGGGGCAAATTCTAACCATAAAAACTAAACTAATAAAAGCCGTTTAGTGGTTTATAGATGTGATGTTTTCAGCTTCTTCACACTCCCAGTTTGGATCATTTATACTGTTTTAAAGGTGCCAAAGTATTGGAAATCAGACCCGAATCTATACTAAACTAGACAGTGGAACCTGCCTGGAGCTGTGAGGATCACACACGTATCAGACACAGGGGAAATAAAGTCCTGTGATTTAATGTTGGAAATCACATTCTGTTTTAGTTTACGTACAGTGGAACATTCCTGGTGATCGTATCTCCGTGGAGACAGTAGGTGGCGCACTCTTCATTAGAAAACTCACACAGAGCAACTTTTATGATTTTAAAAGTCTTTAGAGTCGGGGTAGATATGAAATGATGAAAAATGAAGAGCTCAGAGTCTCTGTCCCACAAACCCACAGCTCAAAATGCTGCACTTTATGTCCTGTTCTTTTAGCGTTTCTTTAGCACAGCCGAGTAATTCCGGGGCTGAAATGAACCAGGTGATTCTAGTGAAGGTGTGTGCAGGTTAAAAACACAGTGGAGCACTTCCTGAAGCACCACATGATGACATCACAGGGTGGGACAGTGGAGCAGAGTTTGAGAAGAGCCTAAATCAGCAGTTTGTGTTAAAGCTGTGACAAAGGAGGAAAATCCTGGTGCCTCTGGACTCACCTCATGCCTTTGTCCCTGCAGCGGCGCTTTTGGCCCTGAAGAGGAAAAAGCGCCTGGAGAAGCAGCTGGAGCAGATCGACGGGACGCTCTCCACCATCGAGTTCCAGCGGGAGGCGCTAGAGAACGCCAACACCAACACAGAGGTGCTCAAGAACATGGGCTTCGCCGCCAAGGCCCTGAAGCAGGCGCACAACAGCATGTGAGTGTTTGTATCTGCGGCACAGACGCTGCACCAAACGCCTTCACTTCATTTACTGACATTTATTCAGGAGCTCGTCCAGACCGGCTGCTCCGTTTGTAACTCTGGGTTTGGCACAATTATCAAATCGCAAAAGCTGCAGTAAAACAAAAAAAACAAACTGTCCTTTTCTGGAAGAATCCTGTTGTTCCTGTAGCTTAGACACAAACACGTCTGAAATGCACAGGATTCTCCTGTCTGTATCTGCTCATGTTTCACTTTCACAGTTTGAAGCAGAGTTCAGACTTTGGAGGAAGAAAAGAAATAGATTTGATCACCTCCGTGAAGTCGCCCATGAAACTCAAACCTGCACTAAAACTGTGTCAGTCGTTTGTGCTGCAGAAAGTTCAGTTTGTGATTCTGGATCTTCAGATATTCACAGTTTTATTTTGGTCGATGACGTCGTCCAGAACCTCAGAATGTGAAACAGCCTCAAAACAGAAGAAAATGACAGAAGTCTGTCTCAGTCTTTAGTCTTTTGCTTCTGATTCAGATTTTATAATAACACAGACTTTTCCTCAGCCTCAGGTCGTTTCTCTTCTCTAGTTTTGTGGAGTTTGTCTCCGTCAGCTGAGCAGAAATGACGTCCTGTAATTACCACAGAAATAATAATGAAGAATTTTAGAAATAAACTCACACAAATGAAACTGTCACAGCACAAAACAGCACAAACCAAATACAAACGTTTGACATCATTTTCTTCTGTTTTGAGGCTGTTTCACATTCTGAGGTTCTGGACGACGTCATCGACCAAAATAAAACTGAATATCTGAAGAACCAGAATCACACAGACGATGGACAGTTTTAGTGCAGGTTTGAGTTCGATGAGGCGACTTCTGCAGGTCATGTGATTGTGTTAACGGCAGGTGGGAAATAACTGAAGTCACATGGTCCAAATTCTTTATTCTTATTCTTTTTTAGTAAGAAAAGTCAGTCTCAGCTCTTGTGTGAGGAAATTTCTCTTCTCTAATCAGACATAAATTCATGTACAACAAACATATATAATTAAAGCTGTTTGTAACTCTGTGTGGTATTTTTCCAAAGTTCCTCAGTGCAGCTTTACCTCTGGTCTGTGTTTTGCAGGAACGTGGACGATGTTCACGATTTAATGGACGACATCGCAGAACAGCAGGAGCTCGCCAACGAGATCTCCACAGCCATTTCCTCCTCCACCGGCTTCGGCATGGACATGGACGAGGTCAGGCCGGGTTTAGTCCTGGTTTAGTCCTGATTTAGACCTGATTTAGACCTGATTTAGACCTGATTTAGACCTGATTTAGACCTGATTTAGACCTGGTTTAGACCTGGTTTACACCTGGTTTAGTCCTGGTTTAGTCCTGATTTAGACCTGGTTTAGACCTGGTTTAGACCTGGTTCAGTCCTGGTTTAGACCTGGTTTAGTCCTGGTTTAGACCTGGTTTAGACCTGGTTTAGGCCTGGTTTAGGCCTGGTTTAGACCTGATTTAGACCTGATTTAGACCTGGTTTACACCTGGTTTACACCTGGTTTAGTCCTGGTTTAGTCCTGATTTAGACCTGATTTAGACCTGGTTTAGGCCGGGTTTGGTCCTAGTTTAGTTCTGGTTTAGTCCTGGTTTAGTCCTGCTTTAGTCCTGGTTTAGTTCTGGTTTAGTCCTGGTTTAGTTCTGGTTTAGTTCTTGTTTAGTCCTGGTTTAGTTCTCTGGTCATGTGTTGGGGCGTCTGAAGGCGTCACTGGTGCCTCTGCCTCTGGAGGAAAAACCACTCGGCTCCTCCCAGATCTGAGCTCAGGGTCTGTTCTGTTCTGACACTACAGAAAACAGCCACACAGCTGTACTGACCAGCCCCGGTGCTGCCGGTGCTGCCGGTGCTGCCGGTGCTGCCGGTGCTGCCGGTGCTGCCGGTGCTGCCGGTGCTGCCGGTGCCAACGTGATGCTGAAGTTACTCACACACACCTGTAGGGGGAGCTGTACTGCTGAAGTTACTCACACACACCTGTAGAGGGAGCTGTACTGCTGAAGTTACTCACACACACCTGTAGAGGGAGCTGTACTGCTGAAGTTCCTCACACACACCTGTAGGGGGAGCTGTACTGCTGAAGTTACTCACACACACCTGTAGGGGGAGCTGTACTGCTGAAGTTCCTCACACACACCTGTAGGGGGAGCTGTACTGCTGAAGTTACTCACACACACCTGTAGGGGGAGCTGTACTGCTGAAGTTACTCACACACACCTGTAGGGGGAGCTGTACTGCTGAAGTTACTCACACACACCTGTAGGGGGAGCTGTACTGCTGAAGTTACTGAGTTCTTCTTTGTGTCCAGGACGAGTTATTGGCTGAACTGGAGGAGCTGGAGCAGGAAGAACTGGACGAGAAAATGCTCAATGTGGAAGAACCCGGAAACATGGACCCACTGCCCAGTGTGCCCACCACCTCCCTGCCCTCAGGTAACACACACACACCCACTGCCCAGTGTGCCCACCACCTCCCTGCCCTCAGGTAACACACACACACACATTATAAACTGGACTCACCAGAGTCAGTTCAATGTTACCTTCGACCTTTAAACGGTAATAAGTCGGTGTGTAAGTGTGTCTCTGTGTAAGTCGGTGTGTAAGTGTGTCTCTGTGTAAGTCGGTGTGTAAGTGTGTCTCTGTGTAAATCGGTGTGTAAGTCGGTGTGTAAGTGTGTCTCTGTGTAAATCGGTGTGTAAGTCGGTGTGTAAGTGTGTCTCTGTGTAAATCGGTGTGTAAGTCGGTGTGTAAGTGTGTCTCTGTGTAAATCGGTGTGTAAGTGTGTCTCTATGTAAGTCGGTGTGTAAGTGTGTCTCTGTGTAAGTCGGTGTGTAAGTGTGTCTCTGTGTAAGTCGGTGTGTAAGTGTGTCTGTGTAAATCGGTGTGTAAGTGTGTCTCTGTGTAAATCGGTGTGTAAGTGTGTCTCTGTGTAAGTCGGTGTGTAAGTGTGTCTCTGTGTAAATCGGTGTGTAAGTGTGTCTCTGTGTAAGTCGGTGTGTAAGTGTGTCTCTGTGTAAATCGGTGTGTAAGTGTGTCTCTGTGTAAATCGGTGTGTAAGTGTGTCTCTGTGTAAGTCGGTGTGTAAGTGTGTCTCTGTGTAAGTCGGTGTGTAAGTGTGTCTCTGTGTAAGTCGGTGTGTAAGTGTGTCTCTGTGTAAGTCGGTGTGTAAGTGTGTCTCTGTGTAAGTCGGTGTGTAAGTGTGTCTCTGTGTAAGTCGGTGTGTAAGTGTGTCTCTGTGTAAATCGGTGTGTAAGTGTGTCTCTGTGTAAGTCGGTGTGTAAGTGTGTCTCTGTGTAAGTCGGTGTGTAAGTGTGTCTCTGTAAGTCGGTGTGTAAGTGTGTCTCTGTAAGTCGGTGTGTAAGTGTGTCTCTGTAAGTCGGTGTGTAAGTGTGCCTCTGTGTAAATCGGTGTGTAAGTGTGTCTCTGTGTAAGTCGGTGTGTAAGTGTGTCTCTGTGTAAGTCGGTGTGTAAGTGTGTCTCTGTGTAAATCGGTGT
Organism: Odontamblyopus rebecca; assembly: GCA_030686955.1. Classification (NCBI taxonomy): domain Eukaryota; kingdom Metazoa; phylum Chordata; class Actinopteri; order Gobiiformes; family Gobiidae; genus Odontamblyopus; species Odontamblyopus rebecca. The sequence continues at coordinate 43,670,927 of CM060656.1, read as the reverse complement.
GTAAGTGTGTCTCTGTGTAAATCGGTGTGTAAGTGTGTCTCTGTGTAAGTCGGTGTGTAAGTGTGTCTCTGTGTAAGTCGGTGTGTAAGTGTGTCTCTGTGTAAATCGGTGTGTAAGTGTGTCTCTGTGTAAATCGGTGTGTAAGTGTGTCTCTGTGTAAGTCGGTGTGTAAGTGTGTCTCTGTGTAAGTCGGTGTGTAAGTGTGTCTCTGTGTAAATCGGTGTGTAAGTGTGTCTCCTGTGTAAGTCGGTGTGTAAGTGTGTCTCTGTGTAAGTCGGTGTGTAAGTGTGTCTCTGTGTAAATCGGTGTGTAAGTGTGTCTCTGTGTAAGTCGGTGTGTAAGTGTGTCTCTGTGTAAATCGGTGTGTAAGTGTGTCTCTGTGTAAGTCGGTGTGTAAGTGTGTCTCTGTGTAAATCGGTGTGTAAGTGTGTCTCTGTGTAAGTCGGTGTGTAAGTGTGTGTTGTGTGACACAAATCAGGTCCGTGGAGGTAATCACCAACAATAAAGATTCAGACAACAAAGGAGCTAGAATAAATGTGTCTTTTTATTCCCCGCTCAGATGTTCACAATCACAATTCACACAGGTTAAAGCGACATATGTATATAAACATAAAATCAAGCTCTTACCGCTGACACAGGGCTGGAGAGCCGGCAACCCTCGGTAGAGAAAGCGCTTCAACCGAGCCGGGCGTCCACGCGTTAGACCCACGGCAGACTCTACCGAAGGCCCAGCTTCTCCGCCTTAAATACACTCAGCCGTTCCCATAGAAGAGGAGAGGGCCAGTCTCCACACCTAGAGGTGGCTCACAGCCTTGTCCTGGTTCTGAAAATGTTTTCAAAACAGGAGGAAGGCTGTTTTCTGGTTTCTACCCCTGTGAATTCAACATTTCAAAACAATCTGGATAATTGCATACATACCAAGCTGTGACTGATAAACGGAGCCTGGGACACTTCACAATCATGGCTCCTCACATTCCATCCCTTGGCCCAGGATCAGTTTATCAGTACTCTTCCAGATTCCATATCATCATTTTCAACATGTAAGTAATGTAACAAGAAAGTTAACATCTCTTGTCGTAAATCAAAACCAAATTCCCGCCTCCAGTAATCTTGATTAACCCAATGTTCTATAATGAATACATGTTCGTCTGGATCAGACGGGTGCACAGTTATAGTGAAAAGCTCTCTACCAAATGCGCCTTCCGTGATTCGTAGCGTGATTTTCATGGTGCAAGATTATATAAGGTATGTGTAAAATAAGTGCGCAGGCGCCTTATTTGAATCCAGGTGCATACATTACATAAGGTCAGTAAGCATATTATCATAATCAAAACTATCAAGGGGGGTGCCAACAGTTTTCGCGCAAAAGGGGACATACCAGAGAATATGTCATACCAGTGCGTCGCAGAAGTTTGCTCAACCAATTTGGCCGCTGCTGCTACCTCTCCAGACTGTATCAAGGTGGACACCTTTAATCTTTGAATCGTATGATCATGTTTTGTGATCATCTCTTTCAGCTCTTTAGAGCGGTCCAGGGCGCCTTTGAACTTTTCCAAAGAGATTCCCAGCTTTGGCTGCGTCAATATCTGCCATTGTACGTCAGTCAATTCAGATACCTGGGAATAATTCGTCAAACGGAATGTTTGATTGTTCCACTGCCACATATGTACACCTTTCACACAGCCAGAGTAGGGGACATCAGGGAGCTGGGGGTGGCTGTGCATAGTGGCCACACACAGTGTGTGCGGTCCCACCTGGAACAGCAAATCCCGAGCCCGCTCATGATACCAATCGCATAACGCAGTCGTCTCTTTCAGGCACGGATTGGAATAAGCGAGTCGTAATGGGCACACCATCCCTTGATCAGTTTGGTCACAACCTGTAACATCATAAGTCACATTTCGGTAAAAGTCTAACCATTCGCCTTGTACATGTAATATCCAATAAGCTCCGTGGCGTATTAAAGGTAGCACATGATATCTACACACTATTATTGGTGTGGTGACATTGTATGTCGTGTATTTACCAAAGCACATAGTGTCATTACATTTAGTCCGTTCAGGGTATAATCGTTTACTTGAGATTATTTGATTGTCAATGGTGTTACTCAGTCCCAACAGAGTTCCAGATCCCCCAAGAATGGTGTCATACCACGCTCTTTTACGGCGTGTGCACCTGGGTATAGGTGGAAAACGTACAGTCCAGTGTACTTCCGTTTTTACCTGTCCAGTAGCCAGAGGTTGGCAGGTCCCTGCCAACGGTGCAATTTGTGCTATTTCATGTCCAGTGGGGTGCGGTAACACCCATACCGGGTATCCAAACGTAGATCGGTTGGTGATAGGAGTGCTGTTGCCTATCCAGATACTGTCAGTCATAGTCATAGTCCATTGTGTGCCATTTTTACCGTCAGAACTGCAGGTTCTGGCAGTAGCGTTGAACTCACACATAGGGATGGCAGAAGTCACCGTCAAATTATAGCCTTTTGTCAATGTTGGTATATTGTGTAATCCCATGCAGCGGGAGCAGATGAAGAGGGGGCAGTCGGCCGTGAGATTGGCCACCACGCATAGTTGATTCACTGCACATGAGAAGTTGCCCTGCTGCCTGGAGATAGTTGCATTCTTCCATTTTAGTTTCAGGGTTCCGCCCTCGACCATTTCAAGGCGCTGACCCACGACTTCCTCCGCCATCGATCGGATGGTACCCAACTCGAACACGGCACCAAGGTCAACCAGGACTGTGACCCAACAGCCGGCACCGCCAATCCTTAGGCGCCTCATGGTTCCGTCTCTGCCCCTCCCGGCGTCGTTTAGAGCCGATTAGAAATCTCCACCAAGACATCCTGCAAACGTAAAGCACTTCAGAACATGTTAGCTCATTGCCTGGGGTAACATCTGTCCCCAGGCACATTAGTCCATCGGTCTTCACCGTGGTACATTACTGTCACAATTCTGTCATTGCCTTGCGCAATGAGTTCTGCCGCACGTGGGGGCCCATTGGGTTGTTTAACCCAGACTTTGGCTCCAGCCTTATCAGTAGAACCGAACCCTCCTTGGCCCCTCCCTGTTAATTGTGTAGGGGGCGAGGTTTCTATCGGGTCGGTTATTTCACAGGGTTTTATCAACAATTGGGCAATTTTATCACCTTTATTTATTACAAACGGTTCAGATTTAATATTTAATAACACTACACTTAATTCTCCTTGATAATCATTATCAATAACTCCTGCCATTACAGTTATTCCCTTTATTCCAAATTTTCCAATTAATGAACCAACTTTAAGAACAAAGTTTACATCCTTAGCTTCCACCCACTAACCACGATGAAATATTAGTCTATTACAAACCTCAGGTTCACTACTTTACTTTGGGATCTGTATTTTTAACAAATCTACGTGGCTTTGAACATTTTTTAAAAATTATTCCTACATAAAATGAGCGCTGACACAGACAACATGTAGTACAGAACACACTGAAGCACTTTGCATATCACATTGAGGCATGGGGAATACATGCACATGGACTGAACAATGGCTGCTACTATCACTGCGATAAAAGCAAGTTCCCCCAAAAAATTACAAAATAAGTAAACATACAAGACAAAACTACAAATTGGGACAGGGTAACACTCTCTCACCGCCTCCGCATACTGGAAAAACAGACTATGCGGGTCTCCCTCCCTCATATCCCGGGTCATTCCCCGGGAAGCACTGTCTACAGAACTGTCCCGAGCCAAGCCCGCAAACTTTCTCATATCTCCCTGGTCTACCAAAACATCAGCCCCTCCTTCTTCATACAGCCGCGCCAACCACAGATCCAGTGCCTCATCTGCTCTGCGTCTGAAACTGCTGTTTATTTGCACTATTTCTTCAGCCGAATAATCCTCGTAAGTCTGGACAATATGACAAAAATAATAGTAATAATCATACACATTATTTCTCAATCATCAATCCAAATTTCATTTTAATCTTGTCTTTGTAACAAAAATAAAATGCCTTTCAATGTTAATTTCCTGAATTTATACAAGACAGACTTTTAATCATTGCTTGCTATAAAAAAACAAAAGCCAGAGTTCTTCCTCCAAAGTCTGAACTCTGCTTCCAGCCACATTTTACTGTCAAAGGGTTCTATAAACCTCTTAATCCTTGACCGATTGAAATAATTGAAACCCCAAAAATTTAACTGTGAATAAATTGCCTTAGAAATTCACATAAATATACAAATACAATTTAATTGGTTCTCAACAGTGGACTAGAGAGCGTATACACATTTTCCTAATTTTCTTTAAATACCAAAAATACCACAACATTCCTTTAATAATATCACCCACCGACGCCTCGGGTTGTCCTAGCATCAGTGAAATAATCCTACTTTGATACTGTGCTTTCTGCTATTGCAGAAGCACGCTTCACATCTGTTTCCAAATCAGTTAATTTCTTCTGTAGCAACTCTACAAGCTTCGCTTGTTGTTTCCATGCTGTAGCACAGATCCACATCCTGCGCTGCACCCCACGTTGGGCGCCTTATTTGCAGGCACGACTCCTTTAAGAGTCTCCAAAACAGACTCGGGATCTCCGGACTTCACCCCGGGTCCCCAGTCTCCCGGCGTTCCGCCGTTTTCCAACAAACATAGGTAAACATCCGTCCAGGTACCTGTCCACCCTGGAGTCGGAACCACCTCTGATTTCTCAATTTTGTCCTTTCTCTTAAACATCGTTAGTGAGTCCCCCAACAATTAACAACACAACTTCAAACAACAGTATCCTGCCGACAACGCCAAAATGTTGTGGGACACAAATCAGGTCCGTGGAGGTAATCACCAACAATAAAGATTCAGACAACAAAGGAGCTAGAATAAATGTACCTTTTTATTCCCTGCTCAGATGTGCACAATCACAATTCACAGGTTAAAACCAAGGAGCTAGAATAACTGTGCCTGTTTATTCCCCGCTCAGATGTCCAAAAGATTCAGACAACAAAAGAGCTAGAATAAATGTGTCTTTTTATTCCCCGCTCAGAAGTTCACAATCACAATTCACACAGGTTAAAGCGACATATGTATATAAACATAAAATCAAGCTCTTACCGCTGACACAGGGCTGGAGAGCCGGCAACCCTCGGTAGAGAAAGCGCTTCAACCGAGCCGGGCGTCCACGCGTTAGACCCACGGCAGACTCTACCGAAGGCCCAGCTTCTCCGCCTTAAATACACTCAGCCGTTCCCATAGAAGAGGAGAGGGCCAGTCTCCGCACCTAGAGGTGGCTCACAGCCTTGTCCTGGTTCTGAAAATGTTTTCAAAACAGGAGGAAGGCTGTTTTCTGGTTTCTACCCCTGTGAATTCAACATTTCAAAACAATCTGGATAATTGCATACATACCAAGCTGTGACTGATAAACGGAGCCTGGGACACTTCACAATCATGGCTCCTCACAGTGTGTCTCTGTAAGTCGGTGTGTAAGTGTGTCTCTGTGTAAGTCGGTGTGTAAGTGTGTCTCTGTGTAAGTCGGTGTGTAAGTGTGTCTCTGTGTAAATCGGTGTGTAAGTGTGTCTCTGTGTAAATCGGTGTGTAAGTGTGTCTCTGTGTAAATCGGTGTGTAAGTGTGTCTCTGTGTAAATCGGTGTGTAAGTGTGTCTCTGTGTAAGTCGGTGTGTAAGTGTGTCTCTGTGTAAATCGGTGTGTAAGTGTGTCTCTGTGTAAGTCGGTGTGTAAGTGTGTCTCCTGTGTAAGTCGGTGTGTAAGTGTGTCTCTGTGTAAATCGGTGTGTAAGTGTGTCTCTGTGTCTCTCTCCAGCCAAGAAGAAGGAGGAAGAGGACGACGAGATGGCGGAGCTGGCTGCCTGGGCGAACTAACCCACACCTCCTCCGGCCTTCTCCACCGTCAGAACCTCTGGACGTGAACTCCCCAGAGGAACCACAAACAGAGGACGAAGTATGCACCTACGTCCCCCTCAGACTGACCCCTGGTCCCCTGCACCTACGTCCCCCTCAGACTGTCCCCTGGTCCCCTGCACCTACGTCCCCCTCAGACTGTCCCCTGGTCCCCTGCACCTACGTCCCCCTCAGACTGTCCCCTGGTCCCCTGCACCTACGTCCCCCTCAGACTGTCCCCTGGTCCCCTGCACCTACGCCCCCCTCAGACTGTCCCCTGCACCTACGTCCCCCTCAGACTGTCCCCTGCACCTACGTCCCCCTCAGACTGTCCCCTGCACCTACGTCCCCCTCAGACTGTCCCCTGCACCTACGTCCCCCTCAGACTGTCCCCGGCCCCGCCCCCCCCCGACTGTCCCCTGCACCCACGTCCCCCCTCAGACTGTCCCCTGCCCCGTCCCCCCTCAGACTGTCCCCTGCCCCGTCCCCCCTCAGACTGTCCCCTGCCCCGTCCCCCCTCAGACTGTCCCCTGCCCCGTCCCCCCTCAGACTGTCCCCTGCCCCGTCCCCCCTCAGACTGTCCCCTGCACCTACGTCCCCCCTCAGACTGTCCCCTGCACCTACGTCCCCCTCAGACTGTCCCCTGCCCCGTCCCCCCTCAGACTGTCCCCTGCCCCGTCCCCCCTCAGACTGTCCCCTGCCCCGTCCCCCCTCAGACTGTCCCCTGCCCCGTCCCCCTCAGACTGTCCCCTGCCCCGTCCCCCCTCAGACTGTCCCCTGCACCTACGTCCCCCCTCAGACTGTCCCCTGCACCTACGTCCCCCTCAGACTGTCCCCTGCCCCGTCCCCCTCAGACTGTCCCCTGCACCTACGTCCCCCTCAGACTGTCCCCTGCACCTACGTCCCCCCTCAGACTGTACCCAGCCCCCTCCCCCTCAGACTGTCCCCTGCCCCGTCCCCCTCAGACTGTCCCCTGCCCCGTCCCCCTCAGACTGTCCCCTGCCCCGTCCCCTCAGACTGTCCCCTGCCCCGTCCCCCTCAGACTGTCCCCTGCCCCGTCCCCCCACAGACTGTCCCCTGCCCCGTCCCCCGTCTGCTGCTCACACCCAGAACTCACAAACAGGAAACACACACGACTTATGTGCATATTTCGGACAGTTCGGCTTTGAGAAAAGTTCCCGAGCGAAATGTACAGATGGAAAAACACTCCAGAGTGCGGCGGCCATTTCCTGCTTCCTGCGTGTGTCTTCTACAAAAACGTGACGTGGTTTTGAAAGATCTTGTGTAACAGCGAAACTTTATAAATAATAAAAAAGCTTCTTCTCTGACGTGTCGCGATGTATTTGGTAACAAAGAGTCACGTTAAAGCTGCACTACGGAGCTTTTCCCGCACAATCGGCGTCGCCTTTGTCGCTCTCGCCTTTAGCACCTGCTTGGACACGTTTACGGTCAGAAAACGCATCAGAAATGTTACGTAGTGAAGCTTTAAAGTGGTTTGAAGGGTCGTTCTGGCCCAATTTGGAGGAGCAGATCAGACGAGTAACTGGAAAAAAACTCAAACGAAATTTCAGCGAGTTCCAGAGAAGAAGAGTTAAGTTTTAGTCTGATTTTGATGTTTTGTTATTTCTGCAACCCCAAAATGATTTCTTAAAGCGCTTCTACGTGGGAAATGTCGTTTTTGGACCACACTGTCTCCTGTACTTCAGCCCCGTGTCACGTTTCACTCTGATTTCTGCTTCTCCAAATTTAAACGTGTCGACGGCACATTTGGAGCGTGCGAAGTCTTTTACGTGTTTAAAGTTTATACGAAACATCACCAAAAACGAGGATCAGTCACTATGGTGGCGCCCTCTAGTGGAAGTGCAGCGTAAGAAACAAAAAAACGATGGAAAACTTTTTCAGTTCTGGATCCAAACTGGAGTTCGCCTTAAATTCGGTGCTATTTTCCCTTCACTTGACTCATTAGAACGTTTTGGGTCCATAATTCACTTCTCACATTTAGTTTTCTGACAGAATTAAACTGAACTCTTGAAAATGACTGAGATTTCCACGACGGCCTTGAACCCGTTTCCCACTCGTTTTCCACTTTCCTCCGTGTGACAGTTGTTACCAAATAGATCGTAGAGGAAGAGAAGGTTTGTGGAGTTTTGGAGGTTGTGTGAAACTGAATGAGTGACGTTTTCAGCCTTTCGGACTCTGACCTCAGTTCGACATGTTAGACTTTTTACTTTGAATCTTCTGACTGTAGCATCAGGACCCACAGGATTTACACATATGTTATGCTGGTTTATGAGAAAAGAAATAAAACTTGTGCTACATTTTCTCGCCCTCGTCTCGTCTTTTGGGGAAACGTAAAGAACTGTGGTGGTGACTTTTGAATTTAGTTCATGTCAGATTTTAAATATAAAAATGACTCAAACTGATTCTTTTATTCCCTGAGAATGATTCAGTCAGACGCAGAATGAGCCTCATGAGTCGTGGCTTTTGCTTTGACAGTTTCTGTGTTGGTTTAAAAAAGTCGTCTCCCTGATCTGAATTTAAAGGTTAATTTAATATGAAGAGACGTCACAAAACGAGTTTGAAGTAAATTTAAACAACATAATTTGGAGAAAACAAAATCTGCCCAAAACATCTCCAGAACTTATGGGCCACAGGTCCAAACACTCAGTATCAGTATCAGAACATCAGTCGATCTGATGTGTTCTTCATGTTTATTTTAAAACTGCAGTTGTTCAGGCTGAACAGCAGGTGGTGCACATGTTCTATCATTTCATTCTGTCATCATTTCACCTGGAAGTGCCTCAAGAGCCTAAATCTATACGGGAGAAACCTCCAGTGCACCCACAATGCACCTGTCACAAATATTAGAGATGGTCACTCAGCTTATGACCAAACACCTGCTCAGAATCTGTGTCATTTTTACTTTCATTTGTCTCTGGGGAGACGCTCTTGACCAGGAGGAACTATCTGCAAGAAACGGAGTAAATCTAAGAGCGATGGGAGTTTCAGATAAAACATATAAAACTGAAACCTTCATCTTCAGAGTTTCTCCTCCAGGCTGTGGACAGGAAACAGTCCAAAGGGTCAGAGGTTTACTGTCCTCTCCCATCTCTGGACCAACTTGACATTTCCCGTTGCCTCAAAAAGCGAGAAACATTTCAGAGGCTTTTTCTGCTTCTTCTGACCCTGGACTCTCTGTTTGTGCTGCTGCTGCAGAAGGTCCAGGGCTTTCGTAGTAGCAAAATTCATTTGAACATATTTACTGCTAAAATGATCTGGCCCAGCTTCAGTCGTGTAAACTGTCCTTCCCCAGGGGCCTCCCCTCAGTCCCGTCCTCCCTCAGTATTTCTGTGCTTGTTCTGCCTGTGTGTTAGAATAAAATGCTTATAATGATGAAGTTATTAAAAATGTACATCAAGCTAATGCAGTCTCAAGGAATGATACAAGCCAGGCTCAGAGGATGAAAGAGCCTGTGTTAAAAAGGTTCTGAGGTACAAAGCACTATCTCTGCTAAAACCAGATGTGTGACCTTTTTGAACTCCACTTGAGGTTCCCAGGCCATATTTCTGTGCTTATCTGATGAAAAGTCAACCTAGCCATGATATACTTTGACCATGTTGTCTATTGTAAACCTAACACTGACATGATGTATTTGATGCCTTCAGTAAAAGCTGAGGGAGAGAGAGGATCTGGGAGAGAGAGCATCTGGGACCAGCGTGCTGAGGCAGCACCTCTCTCCTGTGTAAAAATGAAGCTGGCTCAGGTGATTTAATCCTTAAGTAGGAGATTGGCATTTATATAAAACTGTTTGAATATTTCGCTGTTTGTGATCTAATCTTCCAACACTGTGCAAACCCAGTGTGGGACCCCCGCTCTCTCTGCTCTTCTTCTGATCTACTCTGTCTCTTGTTCGGGTGCATCATTCAAATGGAAGAAAGGTCAGAACTCAGTCCAGTTAAAGATCCAAAAGGTTTATTCCCTGACAGTTCAATCTAATACAGATATGTGGGTCGTCCAAGGAGCTCCCTGACTGCACTCAGTATGTGGGGCTTACATCAGGAACACCATGAAAGACCTGAGACCCTCACATTCATACATTTGGTTTATGAATATGCAAATTGAGCAAGTTTTGCATCAGTCGCCAGTATCCTTCCACTCCTTTTATGGTGTTGTTTTTCATCCGTCTGTCTCCTGGGTTGTCTGGGTTACACTTCCGTCGTTCTTATTTCCTGCACACAGAAACACACCCTTCCCCCAGTTTGCTCAGTCTCGACGCACCACTGCATAACATATTATAACATAACATATTATAACATAACATATTATAGCATAACATATTATAACATATTATAACATAAGATATTATAACGTAACATATTATAACGTAACATATTATAACGTAACATATTATAAGGTAACATATTATAACGTAACATATTATAACATATTATAACGTAACATATTATAACGTAACATATTATAACATTATAACGTAACATATTATAGCATATTACAACATAAGATATTATAACGTAACATATAACGTAACATATTATAACATAACATATTATAACGTAACATATAACATATTACAACATAACATATTATAACATAACATATTATAACGTAACATATTATAACGTAACATATTATAACATTATAACGTAACATATTATAACGTAACATATTATAACGTAACATATTATAACGTAACATATTATAACGTAACATATTATAACGTAACATATTATAACGTAACATATTATAACGTAACATATTATAACATTATAACGTAACATATTATAACATAACATATTATAACGTAACATATTATAACGTAACATATTATAACATTATAACGTAACATATTATAACGTAACATATTATAACGTAACATATTATAACATATTATAACGTAACATATTATAACGTAACATATTATAACGTAACATATTATAACATATTACAACATAACATATTATAACATAACATATTATAACGTAACATATTATAACGTAACATATTATAACGTAACATATTATAACATAACATATTATAACGTAACATATTATAACGTAACATATTATAACATATTATAACGTAACATATTATAACATATTACAACATAACATATTATAACGTAACATATTATAACGTAACATATTATAACATATTATAACGTAACATATTATAACATATTACAACATAACATATTATAACGTAACATATTATAACGTAACATATTATAACGTAACATATTATAACGTAACATATTATAACGTAACATATTATAACGTAACATATTATAACGTAACATATTATAACATATTACAACATAACATAGTATAACATAACATATTATAACGTAACATATTATAACGTAACATATTATAACGTAACATATTATAACGTAACATATTATAACGTAACATATTATAACATAACATATTATAACGTAACATATTATAACATATTATAACGTAACATATTATAACATAACATATTATAACGTAACATATTATAACATATTATAACGTAACATATTATAACATATTATAACGTAACATATTATAACATATTATAACATATTATAACATATTATAACGTAACATATTATAACATTATAACGTAACATATTATAACATATAACGTAACATATTATAACATATTACAACATAACATATTATAACGTAACATATTATAACATATTATAACGTAACATATTATAACATATTATAACGTAACATATTATAACATATTATAACGTAACATATTATAACGTAACATATTATAACATATTACAACATAACATATTATAACGTAACATATTATAACGTAACATATTATAACATATTACAACATAACATATTATAACGTAACATATTATAACGTAACATATTATAACATTTTATAACGTAACATATTATAACGTAACATATTATAACATTTTATAACGTAACATATTATAACATATTATAACATAACATATTATAACGTAACATATTATAACGTAACATATTATAACATATTATAACGTAACATATTATAACATTTTATAACGTAACATATTATAACATATTATAACGTAACATATTATAACATTTTATAACGTAACATATTATAACATATTATAACGTAACATATTATAACATATTATAACGTAACATATTATAACATATTATAACGTATTATAACATATTATAACGTAACATATTATAACGTAACATATTATAACGTAACATAGGTAAGGTAAGGTTTATTTATATAGCGCTTTACACAGACACATGTCCCCAAAGCGCTTTACACAGCATTTTACAGAGCATTCTTCATTCACTCCATACCCGGTGGTGGTAAGCTACTGTTGTAGCCACAGTTGCCCTGGGGCAGACTGACGGAGGCGCGGCTGCCAAGCCAAGCGGCGCTAATGGTCCCTCCGACCACCACCAACACTCACTCACAGAACTTTCACACCTACAGTGCATGTTTTTTGAGTTGATGGGGGAAACCAGAGTGCCCGGAGGAAACCCATCCAGACACGGGCAGAACATGCACTCCACACAGAAAGGCCCGGGTGACCCGGCGATCGAACCCGCAACCTTCTTGCTGTGAGGCATGAGTGCTAGCCACTCAGCCACCGTGCCGCCATATTATAACATTATAACGTAACATATTATAACATATTACAACATAACATATTATAACATAACATATTATAACATAACATATTATAACGTAACATATTATAACGTAACATATTATAACGTAACATATTATAACATATTATAACGTAACATATTATAACATAACATATTATAACGTAACATATTATAACATATTATAACATAACATATTATAACATAACATATTATAACGTAACATATTATAACGTAACATATTATAACGTAACATATTATAACATAACATATTATAACGTAACATATTATAACGTAACATATTATAACGTAACATATTATAACATATTATAACATATTATAACATATTATAACATAACATATTATAACGTAACATATTATAACATATTATAACGTAACATATTATAACATTATAACGTAACATATTATAACATATTATAACGTAACATATTATAACATATTATAACATAACATATTATAACATATTATAACGTAACATATTATAACATATTATAACGTAACATATTATAACATAACATATTATAACATATAACGTAACATATTATAACATATTATAACGTAACATATTATAACATATTATAATGTAACATATTATAACGTAACATATTATAACATATTATAACGTAACATATTATAACATATTATAACGTAACATATTATAACATAACATATTATAACGTAACATATTATAACATATTATAACATATTATAACGTAACATATTATAACGTAACATATTATAACGTAACATATTATAACATATTATAACGTAACATATTATAACGTAACATATTATAACATATTATAACATATTATAACGTAACATATTATAACGTAACATATTATAACATAACATATTATAACGTAACATATTATAACGTAACATATTATAACATTATAACGTAACATATTATAACATATTATAACGTAACATATTATAACATTATAACGTAACATATTATAACATATTATAACGTAACATATTATAACATATTATAACATATTATAACATAACATATTATAACATATTATAACGTAACATATTATAACATATTATAACGTAACATATTATAACATAATGTAACATATTATAACATATAACGTAACATATTATAACATATTACAACATAACATATTATAACATAACATATTATAACATATTATAACATATTATAACGTAACATATTATAACCTAACATATTATAACATATTATAACGTAACATATTATAACATAACATATTATAACATAACATATTATAACATATTATAACATATTATAACCTAACATATTATAACATATTATAACGTAACATATTATAACATAACATATTATAACGTAACATATTATAACGTAACATATTATAACGTAACATATTATAACGTAACATATTATAACGTAACATATTATAACATATTATAACATATTATAACGTAACATATTATAACATATTATAACGTAACATATTATAACATTATAACGTAACATATTATAACATATAACGTAACATGTTATAACATATTACAACATAACATATTATAACATAACATATTATAACATATTATAACGTAACATATTATAACATATTACAACATAACATATTATAACATAACATATTATAACGTAACATATTATAACGTAACATATTATAACATATTATAACATATTATAACGTAACATATTATAACATTTTATAACGTAACATATTATAACATATTATAACATATTATAACGTAACATATTATAACATAACATATTATAACATAACATATTATAACGTAACATATTATAACATATTATAACGTAACATATAACATATTATAACGTAACATATTATAACATATTATAACATATTATAACATTATAACGTAACATATTATAACATATTATAACGTAACATATTATAACATTATAACGTAACATATTATAACATATAACGTAACATATTATAACATATTACAACATAACATATTATAACATAACATATTATAACATATTATAACGTAACATATTATAACATATTATAACGTAACATATTATAACATTTTATAACATTTTATAACGTAACATATTATAACATTTTATAACGTAACATATTATAACATATTATAACGTAACATATTATAACATATTATAACATATTATAACATAACATATTATAACGTAACATATTATAACGTAACATATTATAACATTTTATAACATTTTATAACGTAACATATTATAACGTAACATATTATAACGTAACATATTATAACATATTATAACGTAACATATTATAACATATTATAACATATTATAACATAACATATTATAACATATTATAACGTAACATATTATAACGTAACATATTATAACATATAACGTAACATATTATAACCTAACATATTATAACATATTATAACGTAACATATTATAACATATTATAACGTAACATATTATAACATATAACGTAACATATTATAACATATTATAACGTAACATATTATAACGTAACATATTATAACCTAACATATTATAACATATTATAATGTAACATATTATAACATATTATAACGTAACATATTATAACATATTATAACGTAACATATTATAACGTAACATATTATAACATATTATAATGTAACATATTATAACGTAACATATTATAACGTAACATATTATAACATAACATATTATAACATAACATATTATAACATAACATATTATAACATATTATAACATATTACAACATAACATATTATCCATCCATCCATCCATCCATCCATCTTCTCCCGCTTAATCCGGCTGGGTCGCGGGGGCAGTTTGCTGCCCAATACTCATAGCACCTGACCCCCTATGAACCCCTCTGCAGGTGGTGAGCCCACAGGAGGGTGGACAACATGGTCCTTGATGTTAGTTCACCCGCAACCTTCTTGCTGTGAGGCCTGAGTGTTGCCACTCAGCCACCGTGCCGCCAACATATAACCTATTATAACATAACATATTATAACATATTATAACGTAACATATTATAACATATTATAACCTAACATATTATAACCTAACATATTATAACATATTATAACGTAACATATTATAACGTAACATATTATAACGTCCATCCATCCATCTTCTTCCGCTTATCCGGGGCCGGGTCGCGGGGGCAGCAGTCTAAGCAGGGGATCCCAAGCTTCCCTCTCCCCAGCCACTTCCTCCAGCTCCTCCTGGACCCCGAGGTGTTCCCAGGCCCAGAGACATAGTCCCTCCAGCGTGTCCTGGGTCTTCCCCGGGGCCTCCTACCGGTGGGACATGCCCGGAACACCTCCCGAGGGAGGCGTCCAGGAGGCATCCGGACCAGATGCCTGAGCCACCTCAGCTGCTCCTCTCAATGTGGAGGAGCAGCGACTCTACTCCGAGCTCCTCACCCTATCTCTAAGGTAGCGCCCGGCCACTCTGCGAAGGAAACTCATTTCTGTGCTTGTGTCTCGATCTTGTTCTTTCGGTCATTACCCAGAGCTCATGACCATAGGTGAGGGGAGGAACGTGACTGAGGTAAATCGAGAGCTTCGCCTTTCGGCTCAGCTCCTCTTCACCACAACGGTCCGATACAGCGACTGCATCACTGCCGACGCCGCACCGATCCACCTGTCAATCTCACGCTCCATCCTCCCCTCACTGTGAACAAGACCCCGAGATACTTGAACTCCTCCACCTGAGGCAGAGACTCCCCACCCACCCGGAGAGGGCAATCCACCTTTTTCCGGTCGAGAACCATGGCCTCGGATTTGGAACAGCTGATTCTCATCCCGGCCGCTTCACACTCGGCTGCAAACCGCCCCAGTGCTGCAGGTCCTGGTTCGATGGAGCCAACAGGACGACATCATCCGCAAAAAGCAGCGATGAAATCCTGTGGTCCCCGAACTGGACCCCCTCCGGCCCCTGGCTGCGCCTAGAAATTCTGTCCATAAATACAATGAACAGAACCGGTGACAAAGGGCAGCCCTGGCGGAGTCCAACATGCACCGGGAACAGGTCTGACTTACTGCCGGCACCACAGCTCCTGCTCCGGTCATACAGGGACCGGACAGCCCTTAGCAAAGGGCCCCGGACCCCATACTCCCGGAGCACCCCCCACAGGGCACCACAGGGCACCACAAGGGACACGGTCTAATGCCTTCTCCAGGTCCACAAAACACATGTGGACTGGTTGGGCAAACTCCCATGAACCCTCGAGCACCCGATGGAGGGTGTAGAGCTGGTCCAGTGTTCCACGACCAGGCCGAAAACCACACTGCTCCTCTTTGATCCAAGGTTCGACTATCGGCTGAACTCTCCTCTCCAGTCCCCTGGCATAGACTTTACCGGGGAGGCTGAGGAGTGTGATTCCCCTGTAGTTGGAACACACCCTCCGGTCCCCCTTTTTATACAGAGGGACCACCACCCCGGTCTGCCAGTCCAGAGGTACTGTTCCCGACCGCCACGCGATGTTGCAGAGGCGTGTCAGCCAAGACCCACAACACCCAGAGACTTAAGGTACTCAGGACGGATCTCATCCACCCCCAGAGCCCGAGGAGCTTTAACCACCTCAGTGACTTCGGCCAGGGTGATGGATGAGTCCACCTCTGGGTCCCCAGCCTCGGCCTCCTCTTCGGAGGACGTGATTGTGGGATTGAGGAGATCCCCAAAGTTTTCCGTCCACCGCCCGACAACATCCCCAGTCGAGGTCAGCAGCTCTCCCCCCGCACTGTAAACAGTGTTGGTGAAGCACCGCTTCCCCCTCCTGAGGCGCCGGACGGCTTGCCAGAATTTCCTTGGGGCCGTCCGATAGTCCTCCTCCATGGCCTCCCTGAACTCCTCCCAGACCCGAGTTTTTGCCTCTGCAACCGCCCGGGCTGCAGCACGCTTGGCCCGACGGTACCCGTCAGCTGCCTCAGGAGTCCCCCGAGCCAGCAAGGCCCAGTAGGACTCCTTCTTCAGCTTGACGGCATCTCTTACTTCCGGTGTCCACCACCAGGTTCAGGGATTGCCGCCACGACAGGCACCACAGACCTTACGGCCACAGCTACGAACGGCCGCCTCGATAACAGAGGCCGAGAACGAAGCCACTTGGGCTCCATGTCCCCAGCCTCCCCCGGGATCCGGGAGAAGCTCTCCCGGAGGTGTGAGTTGAAGGCCGCACCGACAGAAGGTTCCGCCAGACGTTCCCAACAGACCCTCACGATACGCTTGGGCCTGCCAGGTCTTTCCGGCTTCCTCCTCCGCCAGCGGACCCAACTCACCACCAGGTGGTGCTCTACAGCTCTGCCCCTCTCTTCACCCGAGTGTCCAAGACACATGGCCGGAGGTCAGATGACACGACAACAAAGTCGATCATTGACCTCCGGCCTAGTGAGTCCTGGTGCCATGTGCACCGATGGACCCCCTTGTGCTCGAACATGGTGTTCGTTATGGACAAACTGTGACTAGCACAGAAGTCCAATAACAGAACACCGCTCGGGTTCAGATCAGGGAGGCCGTTCCTCCCAATCACCCCTCTCCAAGTGTCACTGTCATTGCCCACATGGGCGTTGAAGTCCCCAGTAGAACAACGGAGTCCCCAGTCGGTGCACTGTCCAGTCCCCCTCCCAGAGACTCCAAGAAGGCCGGGTACTCTGCACTGCTGTTCGGCCCATAGGCCGACACCACAGTGAGAGACCTGTCCCCGACCCGAAGGCGCAGGGACGCGACCCTCTCGTTCACCGGGGTGAACTCCAACAAGCAGCGGCTGAGCTGTGGGGCGATGAGCCCACACCAGCTCCAACGCCAGAGAAATGGAGAGTCCAGCCCCTCTCAAGGAGTTGGGTTCCAGAGCCCAAACTGTGCAGGAGGTGAGGCCGACTATATCTAGCCGGTAACGCTCGACCTCCCGCACAAGCTCAGGCTCCTTCCCCCCAGCGAGGTGACTCCATGTCCCCAGAGCTCGTCTCCATGTCTGGAGATCTGGTCGCCGAGGCCCCGGCCGTCGACTGCTGCCCAGATCTCTGCACCCGGCCCCTATGGCTCCTCCCGTGGATGGTGGGTCCAGGGGAGGGCGGTCCCACGTCACTCCTTCGGGCTGTGCCCGGCTGGGCCCCGTGGAGAAAGGCCCGGCCACCAGGCGCTCGCCCACGTGCACCCACCCCAGGCCTGGCTCCAAGGTGGGGCCCCGGTACCGCCTTTCCGGGCGACGTCACTGACCTCGTTTTTAATATCAACATAGGGGCTTCTGAACCGCTCTTCGTCTGACCCGTCCCCCCGGACCTGTTTGCCTTGGGTGACCCTACCAGGGGCATAAAGCCCCCGACAGCACAGCTCCTGGGATCATTCGGGTACTCAAACCCCTCCACCACGTTAAGGTGGCGGTTCGAGGAAGGGATATTATAACATAACATATTATAACATATTATAACATATTATAACATAACATATCAGAATCAGAATCACTTTTATTCATCCCCGAGGGGAAATTTTCTTTGTTACAGATGCAACCGACCAAGAGCATGTACATCGAACAAGTTACAAAAAGTTACAAAAATAAGATAAGCTAAATACAATAAGATAAAAGATAAAATAGCTCTCTCTGGGAAATTATTTACAGCAGTGACATATTTATGACTACATACATGTGTGAGCAGGAATAGGATGAAAAGGATTGAGTAATTTGTGAGTTAAAGTGCAGAGTTCAACAGTTTGATGGCGACAGGCAGATTTCCTGTGTCTCTCAGTGGAGCAGCGGCAGCCGCAGTCTATGGCTGAAAGAGCTCCTCTGATTGGCCAGCACCTTGTGGAGGGGGCGGGAGGGAGAGTCCAGAATAGTCCAGATTTTGTCCAGTATTCTCCTGTCCAACACCACCGCCAGAGAGTCCAGCTCCTCCCCCACAACATATAACATATTATAACGTAACATATTATATCATAACATATTATAACATATTATAACATAACATATTATAATGTAACATATTATAACGTAACATATTATAACGTAACATATTATATCATAACATATTATAACATATTATAACATATTATAACATAACATATAACATAACATATTATAACATAACATATTATAACATATTATAACATAACATATAACATAACATATTATAACATAACATATTATAATGTAACATATTATAACATATTATAACCTAACATATTATAACATATTATAACATAACATATAACATAACATATTATAACATAACATATTATAACATCCATCCATCTTCTCCCGCTTAATCCAGCTGGGTCACGGGGGCAGTTTGCTGTCCAATACTCACAGCCCCTGACCCCCTATGAACCCCTCTGCAGGTGGAGCCCACAGGAGGGTGGACAACATGGTCCTTGATGTTAGTTCAGGTGCTGCATGTTTTGGGTTGATGGGGGAAACCGGAGCACCCGGAGGAAACCCATCCAGACACGGGGAGAATATGCAAACTCCACACAGAAAGGCCCGGGGATCGAACCCGCAACCTTCTTGCTGTGAGGCCTGAGTGTTGCCACTCAGCCACCGTGCCACATATTATAACATAACATATTATAACGTAACACGCGTGTTCATGCATCGAGGAGGAACGACCAGGATTCATCAGAGTAAAGTCCAAACGAGTTTATGACCCTAACAGAGGAATCTAGTCAAAAGGTGTGATACAGAGCATCCGGACACTGGACTATTTTTATAGAGCGCTGTGTAAGGTGCATCCATCCGTCCGTTCTCCGCCCAAGATGTTGACGCTGATGGGGCTTCCTGTATCTGTCGACCCCATTTCTCAGAACTGCCGTGCCTTCGCCATTTCATGATAAGATCTTAATCCTCCATTTCAGACCCCAGGTGTTGTCACGTTCTCTGCCTGTCGCGTCGACCACAAGTCAGGTGTTTCCCTGCACAGAGACTACAGCCTGCACACAATTTCCTCCCTGCACGTATATGTGATGTTTATACAATGAGGTGTGGGCGTTCAGACTTTGTTTTGTAAATGTTTTATACTTTTTATTGTCTCATATGAAATGCACGCTGAAATATAAGTCAAAATGTTCTTCACCATGTTTTCCCCAGACGCTTCACAGAAGGGCAGATGCTCAAGAAATGATTTAACGACAACTTTAATAAATGTAAATATGATTTATTTTACAGATAATAGAGTTGTTTTTCTTGAGTTGTTTTTTATTCTTTGTCATTATGTGATTCTTTCTGCACTGTGGCCACGTCTCTCTTGGAAAATAGATTGTGAATCTCAAAGAGACCTCCTGGTTAAATAACTGTAAATAAATAAATAAGTCACATTTAACATAAACACAAACCAGTATCACATGTGATGGTCAGAAGTCCTGTTAGAGGATCATTTACCACATCCTCCAAAACATCCTCAAGGACACGTCCACGTCACAGCTGGAAAACCAAACTAAATAAATGCTAAAAAAAAAAACCAAAGAAAAAAAAAAAAGTTATTCACAGTTTTATTTTGGTCGATGACGTCGTCCAGAACCTCAGAATGTGAAACAGCCTCAGAACAGAAGAAAATGATGTCAAACGTTTGTATTTGGTTTGTGCTGTTTTGTGCTGTGACAGTTTCATTTGTGTGAGTTTATTTCTAAAATTCTTCATTATTATTTCTGTGGTAATTATAGGACGTCATTTCTGCTCAGCTGACGGAGACAAACTCCACAAAACTAGAGAAGAGAAACGACCTGAGGCTGAGGAACGACCTGAGGCTGTGGAAAAGTCTGAGTTATTATTAAATATGAATCAGAAGCAAAAGACTAAAGACTGAGACAGACTTTTCCTCAGCCTCAGGTCGTTTCTCAGCCTCAGGTCGTTTCTCAGCCTCAGGTCGTTTCTCAGCCTCAGGTCGTTTCTCAGCCTCAGGTCGTTTCTCAGCCTCAGGTCGTTTCTCAGCCTCAGGTCGTTTCTCTTCTCTGGTTTTGTGGAGTTTGTCCAAATCAGATGTTTTGGATCCTGATGTGTAAAAATCTGCTGTGCACCACATGTGTCCACATCAACTTTATCTGATTTCTTACATACAGATGAGTTTATTCTCCACTTAAACTCGATTCAATATGAACTGTAAGTGAAATTCCATCTTAACATTGAGTCCATTTGCCCAAGGAAAGTTTATTTAGGAATTTACATAAATAACTAAAATAAATGTAATTTATTCACATTCACTTAATATGAAGAACATGTGTCCCATAAGACTCCACATTTACTTCAAGTTTATGTAATTGAATAATGTGGAAAATTGTCATGTGATTAAATCACATAAAGTCTGTGTTGGGGTCAGTCATTTTTTTGGTTGTATACAGATTTACAGCCATTGTTCATTTTAATACAGTATTGTTTCAGCTTTTTTCTCCTAAAATCTGCATTTTTGGAGACTTCAGTCCTTTCTCTTTGGCTTTGTTTGTATTTTTTATCATCTTTAAGAGAAATCCGTTTGTTAGAGTTCGTTCCTTTCCTGAAATCATTTAAATTTATGTTTTCTGATCTACACTTTTTAGTGAAAGTGCAAAGTTCTCTGGGACAGGGTTTTGACATCACACATCTATGAGCTGAAACATCTCCAGCCCCTTTGAGCACTGGGGCAGTTCTTGGTGTAGAGGTGTTGTTTGTGCATTTATCTTTTACAGACTCACACCAGACCTTTCCCCAGGCCCGACTCTGCACTAGGAGATACACCACCCCCTTCACTCTGTCTGTCCATCATCACCTTTAATCAGTACATTTAATTGTTCATTAAATTCGGTCTCACCCTGGCTGGACACTGCTCCCTTCACCTCCTGTTTATATTCGAATGATTCAACAGGACACTTGAAATTGTCTTTATCGTGATTTATCACCACGGACTTCTTTCTTTCTTTAACTCACTCTGTTTCTTTCACACGTCGAGGACGGTGTTTCCTCAGCAATTCTTTTGTACAAATATATTTACATATAAACACACAGCCAAACTCTGTATCCGGGGTTAACAACCTCAAGTATTAAAATAAGTGTTGGAGAGAGGAATGGAGAGAGGAATGGAGAGAGGAATGGAGAGAGGAATGGAGAGAGGAATGGAGAGAGGAATGGAGAGAGGAATGGAGAGAGGAATCGAGAGAGGAATCGAGAGTGGAATCGAGAGAGGAATCGAGAGTGGAATCGAGAGAGGAATCGCTTTGTTCTGCCTCAGAGCTGATCTCATCGACGAGTCGCCAAATCTGGAGACGGATAAAGCACTTTAAATATTTGCTCGATTTCCCTGTACATTTATACTTTTTATACTTTCTGAACTGCGGGTGGAGGTCCCCCCCCCCCCCCCCCCCCCTCCGCCCCGTTTCGATGCTTCTTCAGCCTCCAGCCTCACCACAGCTCCTGAGGCACAGCCGTGTTCTTTCAGCTTCCCCACATCCTGTGCCACATATTCGTGCACATATTTATTTGACAGCAACATAAACATTGTTTTATCAAACATTTCTTCTTCTAAATACCTTTCTATATCTTTCTCTTCATCTTTTTCCATTGTTTGCATATCTACTATAGGTCAGGATCACTCCATTACTGAGACCCTTGCTCCTCGCCCCTGGAGCCAGACTTCCCATCATCCTCCACATCCTCCTCTGGATGTTTGCTCTCCAGATGCTGATCTGGTATTTCTTGTCCCTGATCCTCACACATGTTTCTTTAAATCTACTGTGTATCTGGATGGTGAGAATTTGTGTTTTGTGGTTAACACACATAATTCCCCATGATTCACTTTTTTGGCCCACAGACTTACGGTGTCCAGACAACGGATCTTATTCTGATCCCTATTCACCGCTTTCATTCTCCAGGTAACGCTTACATAACTATCCCCTTTTCCCCATTGTTTATACCTCTGACAGGGCCAATGTCCTCCTGGGACATGTACTGTCTGAGTGATTTCTCCTGCTTTCATTGCTCAGTAAACACAACAGTTCCATAAAACTCATTTTCAAATCCGTTTGTTGAGATTCTGTGCGTTTAAGTCGGGTTCCTTGATTATCCCAGCATGCATCAGACTTTTTACCCTTACTCTGCACAAGGAGGTCCACAACCCCCTGATGTTTATCCTCTAAACAGATCCTTTCCTTAAATGCTATTAATTACAACATGACATAATTCCTAACAAGGACATTTTCCTATCCTGTTATATTCCTTGGTCATAGAGAAAACACTGCTCTTGATTTACAAACATTACCTCTTCTTAACCCTAAAACACTCGGGCTACAATTCTCCAGTCTAAACTTTCACTTGATTATTCCACATGAACCACGGGCCTGGACATCTATAGCCTGTCCGTCCATGGGAGTGGATCCCTCCTTCACTGTAGTTCTCCCCGAGGTTTCTTCTTTTTCCCAGGACCCTGGGTTTTTTGGAGTTTTTCCTTGCTGAGAAGGAGGGTCTAAGGACAGGGGATGACTGGACCATGTTTCATTTGCTGCTTTACATGAATGTTGTTTATTCCTGTTCTGATATGTCTGTGTGTATGTTTTACTCATCAGAATCTTGGAACGGCCTTAGAGGAAACTGTTGTTGTGATTTTGGGTGCTACAAAAATAAATTGAATTGAATTGAAATATATTTAAACAGTGCTTCCCTTTAGGTGGACACCGGTCCCTTTTATGTAAATTTACAGATTTGGACGATGCTTGAAAATGTCTTTATCGTGATTTTGCACCACGGATTTATTTAATCATTTATATAAACTTTCCACCATTCATTCACTTACAATTCATTTACTCATAGAGACAAAAACAGGACAAAATGAACATTTAACACATACCAGCTAGAAGATTCTCTGGCTTTCTTTTTGGGAAAACAAGACAAGACAAACAACCATACTCCACACACAGGGCAGGACAGTTCAGACAGTTAAGCTTCCATACGCACATATCCGTGCAAAACTATTTCAAGCAGATACATTTTTACGAGAGATTTTAGAGAAATTGGGTGAGGGAAGTTAATCTCAGCGCACCTGCTAATAAGAGGCTGTAGACACTTCGAAGGCGCCCGATTTGTCTTCACAATTTATACCTTCAGGTCACATGACATGTTTCCGTTAAACCGGTTTAAGCTGCATCGGGCCTCTAACCTTTACATAGGTACAGCACCTGTTTTGCGCGAGGCTGGAAACTTCTAAAAAGTCCTGTATATCGTGCAGGCCTCTCGCCTTCTCTCTGAGACACGGCCCACCACATCCTGTCAACCACATCCTGTCAACACACAGATGTTCTGCTCCAGGACCGTTACAGTTCAGCACAAGTGTATCAGGCATTACTTATACAATAATGCAGGGTCCATCCAATATTTGGATTCCCGACTTTTCCAACCTCTTTTTCACCATCCATTTTACATCCCCCCTTCCCCCCACTGTAAGTTCTGTACATGTGTCAAAAAGTCCATGAACATCTCAGGTCCTCTCAGGGGTGGACAGGCCAACCACTGCTGCATCCACTTGCAACTGTCAGTATCATAATATGTTCTCTGAACGAAGGCTTTCTTCTGCGGACCAGGCTCCCCTGGAGTTGCATAGACGATAACTTTTTCATGACAAATATGCATTGTGAATAGTCCATGTTTGGAGACCCTTGGGAAATGATTTGTGTCCAATAAGAGAATTCTTGGTAGGAAGTCAGGCAAATTGCTCCCCAGTTCATTCTCCACCACCTCTACTTCCACATCCCATTCCCTTGTTAAGTTATAACATCCTTTAAAATTCCATGGGGATCCGGTATATATTCCAGGTGCCTCGTTAGGCAGTGTTTTGCGCTTCCACGGTCCCCATGACTTAAAGATTCCGGGACCCTTGTTCATAGTAGATACAACCTCTGCTCGAGGCCTTATTTCCTTTTGATCATGTTGCTCTGGTTTTTCACAAGACGTATGAATCATTCGCCGAAGAGTAGTTTTCCATCTGTCATTTCCTACTCTTTCTTTCCTATCGCCATCACGTTTTGTTGCAGAGCAGGTTTGGCATTGTGTCTTTTTCTTGTGGCCTTCCGTTGATTAGCTGAGGAGACTTCAGGGGCTGGTCCGGGCGCCGTTGACGTGGATGGTTGACTATCCCCCAACTGCTCCATATCGTTCTCCACATTCTCTCTCGATTCCTCCATACTGTCTGCAGAAATTCTATTCCTTTTTTAGATCCTACTAAATAGACAATTCCCAAATCATCATTAAATTTCATGTAACAGTGCCTATAGGCTTTCATTAATACCCTGTTGAGCATCGGTTGTGTCCCTGGCATTAAATGAGTAGGTCTATCTCTAAATATCCTACTAGTTTCAAGCATATTAGAGTGTCCGCGATCCACCATAAAATTCGGTCCCATTTCCATTCCCTTTTTTATTGCGCATGCTCTCTTTATATTTCTCCTTATCCCAAGATAGGACGGGATTATTGGCATTTTCTTATTATCCCATACTGTCCATTCGGGTCTTTTCAACATATACTGTACTATTGTTTTCCCCATTTTTTCGTCCTCCTCCTGTCCCGATATATCTCCTGCATTTTCTTCTCTTTTATTATCAAACCATATCATCGCATTTGTGTTTTGTGCTGATTCCTTGCAGGACTGCCCCATGCTTTTTTCCATAACAACATGTTCGTCATGTGCCATTGGCGGCTCGTCTAAATCCATACTTTTCAACTTAAATTGTAAAGTTGCTGCCCCATCTTCTGGTTCTTTGTCTTGTCTCATTCCTGTATTTTGTTGTTCTATTATGTCCTGCCCTTCAGGTGTCTTGCAGTTTTCATTTTCTTGACTCCTTTCATATTTGCTTTGGTTGTCTTGAGCCCGATGCCTCTTTTTATAATCTTCAAGAGAAATTTTTTTTTTGCCGTTTGTTCCTGTCTTGTAATCCTTGTGTGAGTTTGTGTTTCCTGATCCTTCTGCACGTTTTGGGTTTACTAAAAGTGCAAAGTTCTCTTGGACAGGGTTTTGAGACTGCAAATCTTTCAGGTGAAACATCTCCAGATCTTTTGAACATTGATCTTGACGTAAAGGCATTTTGCATTTTTTATTTTCTTGACTCACTTCACCTTTGCTCTCTTTGTCTTGGGTCCTTTGCTTCTTTTTATAATCTTTAAGAGAATTTTGTTTTTTGGAGTTCATTCCTTTCTTGTCGTCTTTGTTTGAGGTCACATTTGCTGATGTTTGCGGCTTTGCTTTTTGGTAAAACATCTCCAGATCTTTTGAACGTTGGGGTGTTGCTCCTTCATCATCATCAGCTCCGTCTCCGTTTACAGAATCAGCGTCATCCGGGTTGTAGAGCCCCGAGACTCGACTTTCAGTGGAATCTTTACGAGCGGCCATGTCAGTGGGAGTTTTTTCCTTTCTTTCCGTTTCAGAGACACTTCCTTGTTCTGAAATCTTCATTGTCCTAAAGTCTTTTTGATTTGACTTCACATTTCTTGCATTTACATACTTGGACAAATTTTCCAGAAAGTATTTACGAATTTCAAGTGCGCTCTTTGTTTTTAGACCGTGAGGACTCTTGACTGAAAGCTTTGTTCTGTTGGCTTCGCACTCTCTTTTCCTCCCTTGTTCTTGACTCCATTTCTTCCTTTTATCAGTTCGATTTGGAACTTGTGGTTGAGGCGTTTGATGTTTTTTTTTATCATTTTTGAGAGATTTTTTTTTTTTTGCGTTCTTTCCCATTGTGTAATCCTCATCATTATTGCTTCCTCTTTTGTAATATTTTGTTGAACTTCCCTTTGATGAGCTTTGGGTTGTTGTTTTTAAAGATTTTGCTAAGTTCTGTCCTTTTTTCTGCCTTGGATCTTTACTTTTAGTGTGAGTTTTCATTTTGCGAACACGATGAGCATTAATTATTTTTAGCACTTTCTTCCTTCTTTCCATTTTTGAGCTACTTTTTAGTTTAAAAAAGCCGTTCTGTAGGGACTTTCCAGCTTCTCTTGCGTGTGGCTCACGTACATCTTTTGGAATTGAACTCACGCCCATCTGAAGTATTCCAAGTTTATTTTGAGTTTGCAAAACCTCCAAACGAAGAGCTGATTTCTGGCACTGACCTTTGTCTTTTCTGTTTCGGTTCATTTTGCTTTTACTGTATTTTTGTTCTTGAGGCCTTTGCTTTTTGGCGAACCTGTGATGCTCAAATTCTGTAGCTTTTCTTTTCAGTTTCTCTTTTCTTGTTCTGGAAATATGTTCGACAAACACTTCTTGATCTTGATGCACCGGCAGTGATTCTGAACTGTTGATACATTTCCCATTCCTTAAGACAAACCTGCGCTCACTATTTATCTCCAGATTCCAGTCTCTCCAGTCTTCGTGCTGCTTTACCAGAAAATCCACGATTTTGGAGAGATGACTTGACTCAGGTGGTTTGGTCCCACTGGGTTTATCGTCTTTTCCCAAAGCCTCCTCAAATATCCCTCCTCTCTCAAGACAAAAGGGAATTTTGACTAATTGTACTCTTAATTCTTTGTAGATTTTCATGGCGTTATTTCGACTTAGGTGTTCTTGCTCTGGTGACACTTCCACCGTTGGGGGGTTTGGGTGACCGACTTTCTGAATGACGACAGCTTCTTTTGCTTTCACCAGTTGCTCGTTTACAATTTGAGATTTTTTAACCTCATCTGGGCCGCCTATCGAGGTTCTTTTGTCTTCTTGATTGTCTCGCCCTGTGTTTCGAGTCTTTGCTTTGCTTTGCAGACTAGGACTGTCTTTTGCGTCGGCTCGATCTGTTCCCTTTTGCAATATTGATTCTGGTGATGTTTTAGATTGTTTATCGCTGTAGGAATGTGATGTATTTAGCAATTCTGCTCCGTTTTGGTGACCTTCAGACTTATCCACTTTGTTTTGAGGCATTTCTGTGACTTCTTCTTTTGTTTCACTTTGTTTTCTTCCATAACCAAAGTCCACCACTTCTTCTGCTTGACCTTTTACCGTATTTACTTTGCTCTGAGTTGATTTCCTGATTTCTTCTGCACAGTCGACATCATTTCTTGCTCTTTTTAGCTTTAGTTTTCTTGTGAGCTGTTTACTCACTGCTTTTTGGATTCGTGGCTTAGTTCCCTTTTCTTTTGTCATCTCACATTTAGCTGAGCCACTTATGTCGTCATCCTGGACCAAGCTTTGCTCAGGTGGATCTACAGTCTCTTTGTGAAGGATGGGTTCTGTTGCTCTCGAGTTGCCAAATGTTGGAGTGAAGTCAGTGGTCTGTCCAGCTTCTTTACTTTGAGGACTTTGGAAACTGATGGTCTCATTTGAGATTTCTTGCAAAGTTAGTTCAGGGTTGGATACGTTTGGGAAATGGTTTACTCTACAAGCTTTGTCTTCACTCTCTTTCCCACTTCCTTTATCTTTTTCCATGTTCCTTTTGGCATTCGAGGCCTTATTCGTAAACACACCCGCCTGGATCGCTTTCTTGAGGTCTTCTATGGTTTCAAACTCAAGTAAATTCCCCCTGGACGTGTGCATAAGTGGAAATGTGTCCATGTCCTTCGCCTTGTTTGGTTCTTCTTTGTTCATTTGAGTAACAGTTTCTTGCTGTGTCATGTCCACATGCTCTGGTTGTGTTGTGGAGTATAATATATCAGCTTTGTTGCTTTCTTTGGCCTTTTCAGCTTGATTGTTATTTTGTGGGGCTGTTTCCTTTGCCGTTGCTCTGTTCTTTTCTGGTGGCTTGACTCGCTCTGCTGAAGTTGGCGCTGGTTCTGTGCTGGGTAAACTGAAGATGCTGTAGGGGTATATGGGGCAGTTTCTTGACTCCTGTTGGTTCCTCATCTCCTCTGGTTCAGTTTGAGCACAGTTTTGTTGCGTTTCCATCTTATATTCCATGTTAAACCCTTCTCCTCGTGGTTTTGCTCGCTCTGCAGAGGTTGGCAGTGATTCAGCGATTACATCATTTCTTGCTCTTTTTAGTTCTAGTTTTCTTGTGAGCTGTTTACTCGCTGCTTTTTGGATTCTTGGCTTAGTTCCCTTTTCATTGGTCATCTCACATTTAGCTGAGCCACTTGTGTCGTCGTCCTGGACCAAGCTTTGCTCAGATGGATCTACAGTCTCTTTGGTAAGGACTGCTTCTGTTGCTCTCGAGTTATTGTCACTTTGGCCTTTTTCCATGTTCCTTTTGGCATTCGAGGCCTTTTTCGCAAACACACCTGCCTGGATCACTTTCTTGAGGTCTTCCATGGTTTCAAATTGAAGTAAATTCCCCCTGGACGTGTGCGTAAGTGGAGATGTGTCCATGTCCTTCGCCTTGTTTGGTTCCTCTTTGTTCATTTGAGTAAACTCTTCTTGGGATAAAATGTGTGTCAGGACAGTTTCTTGCTGTGTCATGTCCACATGCTCTGGTTGTGTTGTGGAGTATAATATATCAGCTTTGTTGCTTTCTTTGGCCTTTTCAGCTTGATTGTTATTTTGTGGGGCTGTTTCCTTTGCCGTTGCTCTGTTCTTTTCTGGTGGCTTGACTCGCTCTGCTGAAGTTGGCGCTGGTTCTGTGCTGGGTAAACTGAAGATGCTGTAGGGGTATATGGGGCAGTTTCTTGACTCCTGTTGGTTCCTCATCTCCTCTGCTTCAGTTTGAGCACAGTTTTGTTGTGTTTTCATCTTATACTCCATGTTAAACCCTTCTCCTCGTGGTTTCGTTCGCTCTGCAGAGGTTGGCAGTGATTCAGCGATGACACTCTCACTATTGAAGATGCTATAGGGGTAGAAAACACCGCTTGCCTGGCCGATTACACGTTCATGAATTTCTTTCATTGCAGATTCGTAGGTCAAGTCCACAAGTTGTTTTTGCAGACTTACATGCTCGGTGGAGTTTGTTTGAGGGTTTTGGTTAGGTTGTGTTTGTGTTTCCATCTGATTTTCAGGTCTTCTTGTATTTCCCGTCCAATTAATCCCTTTTTTAATCTGCATTTGTTGTTTCTGAATGACAGCCTCAGATAATGGCGTAGGATCAGCTGTATTACTGTTAAACACACCTGTTTGGTACCAATCAGCGAACGGTTTCCTGCTTGAAATCGCATCAGTTTGAGGCAGATTATTTTGTCCAACTTTGTATGACCAGTTGCTCGTACAGTTTGGCGTCCTGCTTATGTCTGACGCATTTTGTTTATTCGACTCACAGCAGAAGACGCTGTTGGCGTAGCAGCTGCTCAGTTGGTGGCTCAGATCGGACAACGCAATTTCATTCACGTTTTCTTGGGTAATCTTTAATCTCCAATCAACAGCGCCCTCTGGTGGCACGGCAGGCTCTACCGCAGTTTGAACGACGGGCGGTTTTACGTGCGGGATGTAGACGGGCATTTTCTGTCCATGGATTAGAGCGATATGGGGTTTGGTGTCCAGTTTGTCTCACAGGCCTGAACACAGCAGTTATTTGCACTATTTTGTGAGCAAAACGTGCCCTGGGATTGTAAACTGTGTCTGCTGGAGGTCAGGACTGGGTCATATTCTGGGCTAGAAAACCCACGGAATGTCCAGTTTTGGTCATGGGCGAATCTGCGCTCATTCAAACTCACTTTATTAGTTTGCATCACAGGATTAGCATTGCTGATTCTGCCCGGGTGAAAATGGTCGTACTTCGAGATGCTGGACTGGCCCACCTCTGTTTGTTTTGTGTTTTGTTGCTTTTCTGCTGGATTCACCTGAGCTAAATTGATGAGCTGAAGGGGGAAAAATATGTAGTTCACGTCTCCCTTTTCAGCTTGATTACAGTTTTGTGTGGCTACTTTCTCTGCCCTTTTTCTTCTCTTGCTCGGGAACTTGAAGTGAGCATAAAGGTTGCCATTTTTATACACCTCCTCATCACAAGACTTTTTGTTCTTCTGTCGTCTTTTGCAGGTCGAGATCGCTGCCTGCTGTGGCATCTCCTTTGAGACGTTTGGCTGGTCCACTTCTGTTGGTTTTCTTTTGTGTTGTTTCAGGCTGTTTTGTGCTCGATTTAACTGAGCGAGTGAAGCTGCAAAATTAGACGTTGCTTGTTTATAGTTAGCATACATGCTATTGTTTACATTTATTTCCTCGTTTTGCTGTGTATAATCAGCCGCAGCGTTGCCACACGCTCCCATGGCAGCACTGCTTGATTTCTGTGTTTTTAATTGGTCCTTTCCTGTTGGATTGACTTTCCCTCGCTGTAGGAATGTGTGTAATTTGTCGACAGTGCTTTTTGACAGCTTTTTTGGTGCTCGATTATCCTGTAATAGTGATAACACTAGTGGACTTGAATGTATTTTTGTTATGCCAGGCTTTTCTGCTTGGGTATTACTTGATGGAACATTTGGTGTTTGAGGTTTGCCTCTGCGCCGCGGCAGCACATACGTCCGACCTGAGTCATTATACAAAATGATCAACGCTTTATCTCCGTGTAATTGCTCAAACACGGTGTATTTCGGATGCTGGACGATAATCCGGCTCATTCCAATGTCGCCGTGGAACTCCTGCTCCTTGCTCACCGTGACTCCGCCCTCGCCCCAGTTCTCCTGAGGGTCGGTCCACGTCGGGTCCACGGCGCAGTCGATGCAAACGGCGGCCGTTTTCTTCAGTCCCAGAATGAGCTGCGTGTGGGCGTAACATCGGGGACAAACGTCCACGTACGGAAGGGTCCAGCGGCACTGGTCCATGTCGAGCTCAGGATTCTGTGGACAAAACACAGAGAAAAGGGTCAGGGGAGACACCTGCATGAAGTCGCCCCATCAAACGCAAACCTGCACAAAAACTCTGTCAGTCGTCTGTGCTGCAAAAAGTTTCGTCTGTGCTATTCTGGCTCTGATATTGAAGATGGATGTTTTGTGCTGTGACAGTTTCATTTGTGCGAGTTTATTTCCACAGCCTCTGGTCGTTTCTCTTCTCTAGTTTTGTGGAGTTTGTCTCCGTCAGCTGAGCAGAAATGACGTCCTATAATTACCACAGAAATAATAATGAAGAATTTTAGAAATAAAATCACACAAATGAAACTGTCACAAAAAAGTAAAGAAAAAACTATGAGGTAAAAGTATTCAAAAGTATTAGGTAAAAGTCCTTGTGTCAGGCGTCCTTGAGGCGCTGGGATCTCACAGACACAGAACAGGTGAACAAACATGTCGCTCACACTGGGCCGTTTCAGTCAGTTTCAGTCAGTTTCAGTCAGTTTCAGTCAGTTTCAGTCAGTTTCAGGGACCTTGAACTGTTTTTCACACTGTTCTGATCCAGAGGTGCAGAAGCTGAAGAGTCCCAGAGTTTAACCCTTGAAGATCTACGACATCGTCCACGACTCAGAGGAACATGTTTGTATAACCACAGAACTTTGTAAGTGTAAAAGACAGAAACGTCCTTTTCCCCTCTGAAAGTGCAGACATAGAGGTTTCCGTACATTTCTGCGGCTTTATCCTACGTCACACTCACGCTGTGTGATGACGGGAGCAAAACGAGTGTCCAATAGGAACTTTGTTTTCCCCAAACTCATGCGCTCCGTCCATTTTGATGGAGCCAAACTTTGCCAAAGAGTGAAGTGAGTCAAGATGGTCGACTCCTCTGACTGTGTGTGTTTATAACGAGGGAAAAAGTCGCTCTAAGTGGAGTTAATTCTCACACACATGGAAAATGACACATGTTGGTGTGTGTAATTGTGCATCTCTTTCTATTTTTATTTAAAGGTTTATTTCAGTCCAAATGAACAAATCCAAATGTAATTTCCACCCTGGAAATGCAGAAGTGCTGTGGCTCTGGCCCTGGACCTGACAGGAGCTGTTTCCAGGACTGGACCAGGAAAGTCATGGAGCCACTGCACTTTTTTGTTTTTAGGGCAATAAGGAGATTTTTAATTTACTTACAGACTTGAGATTTTGCATTTTTGTAGCTCAGGCCCTAAATTAAGCATTTTTATGTCCAAAAAGTTGTTTCTACATGTTTGCTGTGGGTTTTGTATAAAAGAGTCGGAATTTTATTTTCTGTTTTTTTTTTTTTATCTCTATTTCTGGTCCTGTAGCTTTTATCACAGCCTCATGACACAACTACAGCAGCAGATTGTGAAATAACAGGTTGGACTGAACAAAAGGGGGTAGAACACTTCATTAGGGGTAAAAGGGGCAGTTTTAAAAGCAACATTAAGGAAAAAATCCAGGCGAGCAGAAATGTACTAAAACTGCCCTGAGGTCTTCAGGGGTTAAAGACGGTGTTAGAAAAACACTTCAGTGGAAACACTGCAGGAGAATCTGGAGGCAAATCAGATCAAGGACATCTGACCACATCCTCTGAAGGAGTCGTCACTTCTCACTCTGAAATGTTTGTCCTCTGCTCGACCCGTTTATGACGGAAGTGATTAAAAAAGTCTGAGTGCATTTTCAGAATCAGAATCAGAATCAGAATTACTTTTATTCATCCCCGAGGGGAAATATTCTTTGTTACAGATGCAACCGACCAAGAGCATGTACATCAAACAAGTTACAAAAATAAGCTAAATACCATAAGATAAAAGATAAAATAGCTCTCTCTGGGAAACTATTTACAGCAGTGACATATTTATGACTATATACATGTGTGAGCAGGAATAGGATGAAAAGGATTGAGTAGTTTGTGAGTCAAAGTGCAGCGTTCAACAGTTTGATGGCGACAGACAGGACAGATTTCCTGTGTCTCTCAGTGGAGCAGCGGCAGCCGCAGTCTATGGCTGAAAGAGCTCCTCTGATTGGCCAGCACCTTGTGGAGGGGGTGGGAGGGAGAGTCCAGAATAGTCCAGATTTTGTCCAGCATTCTCCTGTCCAACACCACCGCCAGAGAGTCCAGCTCCTCCCCCACAACATGTCCAGCCTTCCTAATGATCTTCTCGAGTCTATTAGTGTCCCTCAGGCGCAGACTGCTGCCCCAGCAGACTACAGCGTACATGATGCACTGGCCACCATAGACTCGTAGAACATCCTGAGCATTGTCCTGCAGATGTCAAAGGACCTCAGCCTCCTCAGGAAATAGAGGCGGCTCTGGCCCTTCTTGTAAACCGCGTCCACGTTCCTGCTCCAGTCCAGTTTATTGTCCAAGTTCACCCCCAGGTACTTGTCCTCCTCCACCACGTCCACACTGACCCCCCGGATGGAGATGGGGGTCACAGCAGCTTTGGTCCTCCTCAGGTCCACCACCAGTTCCTTTGTCTTCATCACGTTGAGCTGGAGGTGGTTCTCCTCACTCCAAGTGACAAAGTTGTCCACTACAGTCCTGTACTCCTCCTCGTCACCCCCGCTGATGCATCCCACCACTGCAGAGTCGTCAGAAAACTTCTGAAGGTGGCAAGACTGGCTGCAGTAGTTGAAGTCTGTGGTGTAGAGGGTGAAGAGGAAGGGAGACAGGACTGTCCCCTGTGGAGCCCCGGTGTTGCTGACCACTCTGTCCGACACACAGCTCTGCAAACGCACATACTGTGGTCTTCCAGTGAGGTAATCCACAATCCAGGACACCAAGGAGGCGTCCACCTGCATCACTGCCAGCTTCTCAGCCAGCAGAGCCGGCCTGATGGTGTTGAACGCACTGGAGAAGTCAAAAAACATGATCCTCACAGTGGCAGCCGGCTTGTCCAGGTTGGAGTAGACTCTGTGGACACCAGAAGTGTCATTGTTCCTGTTCATTCTGATTCAGACTGATCACGGACAGAAGAAGACGGAGATAAAAACATTTTCAGCACCAAAACGTCTGGTTGTTCTGTGTGTGTTTGTCAGAATCGATATTCTACCAGTGACTAAAGTTTTACAGTTTTACTCACTGATCACACGAGGATCTGGCAGTCGGACACCGTTTGTCAGAGGGTTAGGGTTTGTTGAGGAAATATTCTCGATCTTTTGATGATAATCCTTTAGCAGAGACAAACTGCACAGTTCTGCTAAACTTCTGTTGCCAAAATGCACAACCGAGCCTGCGTCACCACTGTTTACGAACACTAAAAGAGTCGATAAACTTAGTGTTTTGTATCGTTGGGGTTTGAGGAGGAAAAGCTGCAGGACGACAGAGGTCAGGGTCAGATCTGCTGGAACAAGAATAAACCTTTGTCTGGATCCCAAAAACTCCTCAGGCTTCGAAATTTTAGCTCTGAAAATACATGTTTGAATGACTTTTATTCTGAAATTTAGTAGCTGAAATTTTAAGTTACTTTTTTAACTCCTCAGGCTTCGCAAACGGATCAATAATTTATCATCAAGAGACACAGATTTGTTTCCACAAATCAAATATATGAAATCCTGTAGTGCACATGTTACACGGCCTTTTAAACCAAAATACAAATGAGTTATTATGAATTTATGCAAATGTTTAAACCTTGTGAAATGGCTCTTACAAATGGAAATATTTGTGCTGAATATTTAAAATGTGATTTTTTTAATATTGCATTTTAACACTTAAAATTTCAGCAACTGAAATTCAGAATAAAAATAATTCAAATATGTTTTTTCAGAGTTAAGAAAATTCAAAGTGAGAAAATCAGTGGGATTTAAAATTCAGACTCTGATGGAACAAATGTTTTTCCACAGAAATAGATCTCAGCATAAACAGAACTGTAAGAGCCATTTGTTGTGGATTTTTAAATCTGAGAAGAATAAAAATTGGAGAAAAGTTGTCTTCAATCAAAGGGTCTGGATTTATTAAAGCAACTGTGCCACAATTAGAGAGAAAGTGAAAAAGAAACCTTCTGTCCCTCCCGCCAGGTCCGTCTGTCCCTGATCTGAACCCCTGCAAAACTAAAACCGGCTCTTCTACAGTCGACAAACGTCAGAACATCTACATGTAACCCCCGTCTCCAAATCCCATGCAAATATCTCCTCCTCCACTGCAGTACCATTGGACCCGCCACAAGTGGCGCTGTGTGATAAAACTGACAGAGCCCCGAGCCACTTCCGGTCTCCACTTCCTGCTCCCGGCTGTGGCCTGTAGCGCGGGGCAGAGGCTGCACAGAACCGCCCGCGGTATTCTGAATTCTCCTCCAAAAATTCTCAAACTCAATGGTGAGTGACCCAAGAGCTTATTTTATATAATTAATTTGCTAAAAGCTTGCTAACTAGCGCAAAAACGGCTAAATTAAGTAAAATAATCACTTCCGGGTTGCCGCGATCAACTTCTCTGAACGTTTTCGGCTCTGTTGAGTTTTGTTTTGAGATTAGAAACTCAAGAGAGCAGTTTAAAATAATGCATTTAAAACTTTAACAGTTAATTATGGTCCGTATCGGACATTGTTTAATTATGTCTATAACGACATTTCTTTTTTTCCCCTTTTACTGATGCTAATGGTACAAACCCATTGAAATTGATTCATTACATGTCTTGTAGTTTCGCTGGTAATGGAGATTATAAATATATATAGTGTTGCGCAACTGAACTTTATTGTTTTTGTTTTGAATTTGGATTAATTAATTCATTCAAATACACTGCAATGATTACTTCATAAAAGTAATAATAATACTATGAAATGTAACCGACAAAGTAACTGAGTAACTGACTTGTGATATTTATTGTTTTTTTTTTTACCTTTGTCACAGGTCAGGTTTTTTGTGTACCATGAACTCTGATTCCTCGTTCTGAGGTGGCGAGCTTAAGACAGAACAAACTATGAACTGGTAGGGTCTTTCTGTTTCCCTCCCTTATTATCCGGACTCGGATTATTTTGGTTTTTTGGATCATTCTGCGATGAACTATTTTTTTGCCTGAAATGGATGACTTGTGTTGAACCTTTACATTTTCGTTTCCATTTTAAACTCAACTGAGGGTTACAAAACTCAACAAATGGACTTGGAACTGATCAAAGTAAAAAAGCTTTGATGTAAAACTTGAAACGGGACTTGAGCTAAAGTTTTTTTTGTGGTCTTTTGCCACACTATTCATTCCAATTATTTATTTAGTTTGTTTTCCCTGTACAGTCTCAATTTATTTAATATATTCAGTTAAACTTATTTCTGTCTCCTGTGTGTTTCATTCTCCCCAAGCTCCCAACGAATCTGGTTTTCCTGTCAGTCACATGCGTCTCACTGTATAACTCAGCCTTAATGTTTTAGCTTCCCAAACGTTTAAAGTTAGAGTAGCATTAGTAGCATTACAGCGTTACAAACATGAGACAAACATACGACAGCATCTGAACAAAAGGAGACGATTTATCTGGGCTAAACTGGGGCATCGATTAGATGAACTGAAGTGGAGCAATAATTGTAAATGATGAGAATAAAACAGCCTGTTGTTTTAACCCTGGGAGATAATGGCTGAACAGAATGTCTTGTGTTCAGAGCCCAGATACAGCAGATCACAGCCTCTGACCATGAACACAGTCAGAACCCAAACAACACATTCTTTAGCTGGACAAGACATTTCCATCACACCATTTCAGAAGGTTTAAACATTTGCATAAATTAACAGTTCATAATAACTCATTTGTATTTTTGTCTAAAAGGCCGTGGAACATGTGCACTGCACCATTTCAGATATTTGATCTGTTGACCATAAATATTGATCTGTTTGCCAAGCCCGAGGAGTTAAAAAAGGAACTCAACATTTCAGCTCCTAAAATTCAGAACAAAATTCAAACCTGTATTTTCAGAGCTAAAAACTCCTCGGTGTTTAAACTCAAACTGTGCAGTAGGAGTTTGTGTAGTGCAGTTGTGCCTCGTGCTGCAGACACATTCGTCCCACAGACGCTCTTATCTCACTGTTGCTTCTGATCAGTTTCACACAGCTCTTCTGTCACTGTTGGTTTGAACACCAGGGCGACTGTCACAGGGGTTCACACCAAAAGCCCCGCGGGGAAACTGCCCCTGCCCCACGGTCAGGAGGGCAGAGGGGCTCAGGCGCCTCCGTGAAGTCGCCCCAAAATCAAACTCAAACTATTTCCAGTGTCAAATCTGAGTTTAACATTTATATGAAGCATTTTTAGTGTCAAATGTCCTGTGGTTTTATTTCCTAAAACCTGTTGTGATATGAATGTAAGTTGTGAGTCATATGAAGTGTAGAGAAACAAACTGTTGTGTTTCTTTACATTTTTAATGCATTTTGATATTTTCTTTTGCTCCAATATGACGTCACCTGTTTGTGTTTAATGAACAAACTACTGCCCTGGAAAATGCTGAAAATGCAGAAAAATGCCTAAAGAACCGTTCACCCAAGTCGACTTTGTCTGTGATTAAACTCCAGCCACAGAATTCTGCTGTTATTAGTGGCTCCACATGATGCACGGTCGCACCACATGACATTTGAACACTTTAAGCACAAAAACATGCAGAAGAACTCAGGATTTATGAACAAAATGCTCTGGTCCCTGGAGGTCAGAGGTGCTACAGAAACGTGCTGAACTATTGTGAAATTTGAACCTTTTGAACTGAAGAAACTGAAGGGAAACTTTAGACGTCCCTGAGCCATAAATAACCTCCTGCTGCAGACGTCCAGTTTGTCTCTAGACTTTTACTTCCTCAGTTTCTTGGACAAGCTGCAAACGTGTGCAGCAGGAGGTACAGCAGACAGACTAGAGCATGAGGAAAGTTACACCATGCAGCTTTAAAGAAGCACTCTTCATACAGCAGACAGACTAGAGCATGAGGAAAGTTACACCATGCAGCTTTAAAGAAGCACTCTTCATACAGCAGACAGACTAGAGCATGAGGAAAGTTACACCATGCAGCTTTAAAGAACCTCTTCAGTGTTTCATTCGTACCTCATGGAGCAGAAAAGCGTTCGCTCCGTCCAGACGAAGCTGCAGCTGTAAAACCCTGAACCAGGAAGTGGCTTCGTCTCTTTCGCCTGTGAACTCCTCCGTCCCCTTTGCCCCACGACTGTTTATCTCTGCCTCTAATACCCCTGACCTGCCCCCAACCTGCCCCCAACCTGCCCCCAACCTGCCCCCAACTGCCCCCAACTGCCCCAGCTCCTCCTCCTGCTCCTCCTCCTGCTGCTCCTCTTGCTCCTCCTCCTCCTGCTGCTCCTCCTGCTCCTCCTCCTCCTTTTGCTGCTCCTCCTCCTGCTGCTCCTCCTCCTACTCCTCCTCCTGCTCCTCCTCCTGCTGCTCCTCTTGCTCCTCCTCCTCCTGCTGCTGCTCCTCCTGCTCCTCCTCCTCCTCCTCCTCCTGCTGCTCCTCCTCCTGCTCCTCCTGCTGCTCCTGCTCCTCCCCCTGCTCCTCCCCCTGCTCCTGCTCCTCCTCCTCCCCCTGCTCCTCCTGCTCCTCCTCCTCCTGCTCCTCCTCCTGCTCCTCCTCCTCCCCCTGCTCCTCCTCCTCCTGCTTCTCCTCCTCCTCCCCCTGCTCCTGCTCCTTCTCCTCCTCCTGCTCCTCCCCCTGCTCCTGCTCCTCCTCCGCCCCCTGCTCCTCCTCCTGCTCCTCCTGTTCCTCCTCCTGCTCCTCCTCCTCCTCCTGCTCCTCCCCCTGCTCCTGCTCCTTCCCCTGCTCCTCCTCCTGCTCCTCCCCCTCCTCCTCCTATTCCTCCTCCTGCTCCTCCTCCTCCTGCTCCTCCCCCTCCTCCTGCTCCTCCTCCTGCTCCTCCTCCTGCTCCTCCTCCCAGCACCTGCACAAACCACAGCCACGTTTGTGTCTCCGTCCGTTCGTCTGCAGCCTGTTTACCTCCTCCTCTTCTTTCTTCCTCTCGTCCTTTCCTCCTCCTCTTCTTTCTTCCTCTCGTCCTTTCCTCCTCCTCTTCTTTCTTCCTCTCGTCCTTTCCTCCTCCTCTTCTTTCTTCCTCTCGTCCTTTCCTCCTCCTCTTCTTTCTTCCTCTCGTCCTTTCCTCCTCCTCTTCTTTCTTCCTCTCGTCCTTTCCTCCTCCTCTTCTTTCTTCCTCTCGTCTTTTCCTCCTCCTCTTCTTTCTCTGGGGCCACAGGGCGTCTTCCCTCACCCCAGACACTTCCTCTGGACAATCCCAGGACCCAGAGCCACAGTTTGAGTCTTTTCTAAGTGATTTACAGGGTGTAGATCTGTGACCTTTGGCCTCCCCGTCCCTGGACTCAGAAAAACAGAACCTTCCACGTGAAGATCTGGAGTCAGGACACGTTCAAGTTCCTTTTGATTTTCCTCTGAGTGAGGATGAAATATGGTGAACAACACAAACCGACGCAGTAAAGTGTGTCTGAGTCTAACGTGAACACAGAGGCACTGATGCTCTGCTCAATACAAAGAAACGTATAAAATCACCTGAAGGTTTGTGGAGGAACAGATGAGGAGTCTGTGGATTTACAGCTGGGAATGAACCAAACTTCATCAAATGAGCCAAACTGCTGCGACTGAACCCACTCAGATGAGAATCCTGTGTGAGAAGCTCAGAGGAAGAGAAACCCACATGTCTGTGCTCTGGTCCTGCAGCAGGAGCCGTCACTTCCTGTTGTTTGGTTTTCCTCTGTGTCGCCTCCTGTTCGTGAGCTCAGTGTCTCTGTGAACACCTGGAACACTGTCAAAGAAAAGTCAGTTTTATTTTTGTGACTCCAGCCTCCAGGAAACTTTCACCAGCACCAAAACTGGGAAGAACTCGGCTCAGACGCTGTGGGGAGGAAAGTCGGAGCTGACGGAGACGAACAAACACAAACTGTCCTTTTAAACCCCAGAACCTGCACCAGTCGCCTGCTGAAGTCGCCTCAAACTCAAACCTCCAAACACTGAGTCTGTCGTCTGTGTTTCGTTTGTGCTGCAGAAAGTTCAGTTTGTGATTCTGGTTCTTCAGATATTCACAGTTTTATTTTGGTCGATGACGTCGTCCAGAACCTCAGAATGTGAAACAGCCTCAAAACAGAAGAAAATGATGTCAAACGTTTGTATTTGGTTTGTGCTGTTTTGTGAGTTTATTTTAGGGCTGCAGCTGTCGATTATTACAGTAATCGATTATTCTGTCGATTATTTTGTTCGAATAATCGAGTAATCGTTTGTTATTGTCGTGTCTACTTTGCACATGTTAAGTCCACTCCACATGTGACAGATCCACGTGTTTTGGACGTGAAAAACGTAATTATCTCTGGGCTCAGGTCGACTCACCTCACGGTTTCTTTTCCACTTGATGTAATGTTCGGTTCTGTTTACATGTTGTAGCATCAGTGTGGAGAAGGTGACTTTTAAAATGTTCCCCTACAGATTACAGATTACAGATTACAGATTACAGATTACAGATTACAGATTACATTCCCCAAAATGTAGTTTGTGACATAATCCATTAAATTACTTAAAGTGAGTAACGTAATCTGATTACTTTGGATTACTTGATCTTGTCATGATTTTTAAAACTACGTAAATGTAGCAACAACTCCTGCAAATTCTGGTTTGGTTTTACAGTGAAGTGCAGCGGCCGTGCGGAAACTTTACCTCTACCACAAAAGGTTCCGGCCATCGCCGAGCGGATGAAAATAAAACGAAGCATCGAGGCAAAAAAAAAAAAATCGATGCATTTTTCTAATCGATTAACTCGATGAATCGTTTCAGCCCTAGTTTATTTCTGAAATTCTTCATGATTATTTCTGTGGTAATTACAGGACGTCATTTCTGCTCAGCTGACGGAGACAAACTCCACAAAACTAGAGAAGAGAAACGACCTGAGGCTGAGGAAAAGTCTGTTTCAGTCTTTAGTCTTTTGCTTTTGGTTCATATTTTATAGAATAACAGACTTTTCCTCAGCCTCATTTGTTTGCTGTATTTCTGAACCGGTGCTGAGATGCTGCAGTGAGGAATAAAGGGGAAAAGCAGAATCAGCTCAAGCTTCAGCTGCACCTTTTCACTCTGTGTATATTAAATGTGACTGTTTATGGAATAATGTCCGAATATACTTCTGTATCAATCAGTGGATCAGACTACACACCCCGGCTTTAATACTGTGAAACAAGTCCAAACATCACCTCTGGAGACAGAAAAGTTACACAGTGCACCTTTAAAGCACTGCAAACAAGCAGGGAACATGTTTCACTGCTGCCCTCTGCTGGTAACACAAAGAAACGGGAGACAATAAAGGATTATGGAGCATCAGTGGAACTTAGAAAGGCCTGAACTGATGGTTAAAGGACTTTTACTGTTTTCCTTCTGTGTCACAGAACCAACGGAAGAGCTGGAAAGAACAAACTCTAAAATCTGTGCAATAAGATTTGAATCAGTAACTTCTACGACTCAATATAGAAACTTCCTTCTGCTATTCTGTAAACGGTTCATCATTTTGGGGGTTATTGAGTCAGTGGTATAATTTAATACTATAATAATATAATTCTATATTTTCGTCAGTAATATATCTCACCTCAGGATTTGTTATCGCCACAGGATTTAGACAATAAAAGGCAAAGTGTTTGTGAAAGTTTTTGCCTTCAGCTGCATTTCCTGCTCTGGGGGAAAGGGACAGTTTGTGTTTGGGTTCATTTATGTTTCCTGTGTGTTGTTTATGTGGGCTTTAATAGTGATTTATCGCACATGTTTTGATCATTGAGACTTTAGATTAGAAATATCGCTTTCAAAAAGGCCCCTTCATGATATAGCGTACAGTGCTCTGTGTTTTTAGAACCAAAAATAGTCCTGTTCACAACCTTTTATTTCTGTAAAAATCTTTCCTAAACAAACGTGTGAAGTGTCTGTGAAAGGCTCTGGAAATGGATTTAAGATAAAATAATCTGTAAAGGTCAAACTAGCGCTTCTATACATTCACATACGGTCTACGGGCTTTAATAATAAGGTTGCGCTTTTATTTTGGTGACTTCCGGTATTAGCGGAAGTGACGGAAGAGACGTTAGCTCGACACTTAACGGGAGAGAATCAAAACAACGGTGAAAAGTTATGAAAAACCCAAAGACAGAAAACAAAGACAGCAGAAGATTATTTGTTAATGTATATTTGAGCCGATTCTAATTTGTACTGAATGTTTGATGTTGATAGCACCGTAATGAGCTCGCAGTAACACGGTGTATAGTCATTTCCGTTAGTTTGTTCTTTCCAGCTCTTCCGTTGGTTCTATGACACGGAAGGAAAACAGTAAAAGTCCTTTAACCATCAGTTCAGGCCTTTCTAAGTTCCACTGATGCTCCATAATCCTTTATTGTCTCCCGTTTCTTTGTGTTACCAGCAGAGGGCAGCAGTGAAACATGTTCCCTGCTCGTTTGCAGAGCTTTAAAGGTGCACTGTGTAACTTTTCTGTCTCTAGAGGTGATGTTTGGACTTGTTTCACAGTATTAAAGCCGGGGTGTGTAGTCTGATCCACTGATTGATATAGAAGTATATTCTGACATTATTCCATAAACAGTCACATTTAATATACACAGAGTGAAAAGGTGCAGCTGAAGCTTGAGCTGATTCTGCTTTTCCCCTTTATTCCTCACTGCAGCATCTCAGCACCGGTTCAGAAATACAGCAAACAAATGAGGCTGAGGAAAAGTCTGTTATTCTATAAAATATGAACCAAAAGCAAAAGACTAAAGACAGAAACAGACTTTTCCTCAGCCTCAGGTCGTTTCTCTTCTCTAGTTTTGTGGAGTTTGTCTCCGTCAGCTGAGCAGAAATGACGTCCTGTAATTCTGAGGTTCTGGACGA
Source organism: Odontamblyopus rebecca (assembly GCA_030686955.1). Lineage (NCBI taxonomy): Eukaryota > Metazoa > Chordata > Actinopteri > Gobiiformes > Gobiidae > Odontamblyopus > Odontamblyopus rebecca. Next base: position 43,626,969 of record CM060656.1, on the reverse strand, counting down.
CGTCATCGACCAAAATAAAACTGTGAATATCTGAAGAACCAGAATCACACAAACTGAACTTTCTGCAGCACAAACGAAACACAGACGACTGACTCAGGCCATGTCCACACGTAGTCGGGTATTTTTAAAACCGAACATTTCCCCCCCTCCGTTTATAAAAATAGTTTTATCCTCACCACCTCATCTTCGAAAAAAATACCTTCCACACAGAACCGAACATCTGCGTTTTCAACCACATTCATACACATTCCAAACCTGTAGATGGCGTTATTTCCATTGAGCCATCACTTCACCGTCACTTCCGCCTAAACTTAAACAACAGAAAACATGGCGCCGAGTTCCTCTGTCTGGACAGACTCGGAGTCAGAACTGCTCCTAAACACAGTTTAGAGCAATTCTGCTCTCAACACACACACAGCTCTGAAGAAACGACTCCGGTCCATAGTCTGCTGTGGCTTTGGCTTTGGCTTTGGCTTTGGCTCTGGCTTTGGCTCTGGCTTTGGCTTTGGCTCTGGCTTTGGCTCTGGCTTTGGCTTTGGCTCTGGCTTTGGCTTTGGCTTTGGCTTTGGCTTTGGCTTTGGCTTTGGCTTTGGCTTTTGCAGTCGCCTAAACAAATGTCGCACGTTTGACGTCAGGGCAGATTCATATTTTTTGGCGCAGACAGTGATGTTTTAAAACACAAAACCCCAGTTATCTCTGTCCACACAAACAGGCATAAACGGAGTTTTCAAAAATCTTCACTTTGGCCGGAGTTTTCCCTGAACACTCGTTTTTGATGCGCGTTCGTGTGGACGACAGGTCAAAACGCAGCAGAACACCTTCGGTTTATCAGATACCCGGATACGTGTGGACAAGGCCTCAGTGTTTGTAGGTTTGAGTTTGAGGCGACTTCAGGGAGGAACAGAGTTCTGCTTCTATCAGGTCTGGAGTTTGGACTCTCGTCGCAGCTGATTAATATAATAATCCTAAACACCTGTAAGAACATTTATTTTACTGCTACATACATAAAACCTCTGGAGGAGGAGGAGGAACAGGAGGAGGAGCAGGAGGAGGAGGAGCAGGAGGAGGAGGAGGAGAAGCAGGAGGAGGAGGAGCAGGAGAAGCAGGAGGAGGAGAAGCAGGAGAAGGAGCAGGAGGAGGAGGAGCAGCAGGAGGAGGAGCAGGAGGAGGAGGAGAAGCAGGAGGAGGAGGAGCAGGAGGAGGAGGAGAAACAGGAGAAGGAGGAGCAGGAGGAGGAGGAGCAGGAGGAGGAGGAGCAGGAGGAGGAGGAGCAGCAGGAGAAGGAGCAGGAGGAGCAGGACCAGGAGAAGGAGGAGCAGAAGCAGGAGTAGGAGGAGGAGGAGCAAGAGGAGCAGGAGAAGCAGGAGCAGGAGGAGCAAAAGCAGGAGCAGGAGGAGCAGAAGCAGGAGGAGCAGGAGGAGCAGAAGCAGAAGCAGGAGGAGCAGGAGGAGGAGGAGCAGAAGCAGGAGAAGGAGCAGGAGGAGCAGAAGCGGGAGGAGCAGGAGAAGCAGGAGGAGGAGGAGCAGGAGAAGCAGGAGGAGGAGGAGCAGGAGGAGTTTTTTTCTTAACTCAAGAAATATTTGATTTTATTTCTTATTTAAGTCCAAGAAATAGTTTTTTTTCTTGTTTTAAGTGCTGCAGATGTGTTTTCGTACTTTACAAAAATCTTACTGCACTGCAAAAAAGGCCTATCAAACATAAGAAAAAAATACCGGTTTTGAGGTAAAAATGTCGTATTTTAAGTGAAATTTTCTGCCAGTGCAGGAAGAAATTTTCACTCTTAAAACAAGACGAAATCTGAATCTTGTTCTAAGCAGAAAACACGAGTTTCAAGTGTTTATGGACAGATTTTTCCCCTTATTGGTTTGAGGAGGAAGTTAAAGAGGCTTAACCTGGACTGAGTTCATATAAAAAGTGCTGAGAATAAGTTGTAATATCGAGATAAGATAAATCAGGATGAATATCTTGAAACAAGTAAAAAAATCTCATTTTATAAAGTAAAAAACTCTTAAAATTGATCTTTTAAGATGAATCTGCTTAATTCAAGTCAGTTTAACTGTGCTAGAAAATCATTTTTTGCAGTGTGGCAGATAATTTTACTCAAATCAGGGTAAAACTGTTTAATCCAACTCAAATCAGGGTAAAAACTGCTTAATCCAACTCAAATCAGGATAAAACCTGCTTAATCCAACTCAAATCAGGGTAAAACTGCTTAATCCAACTCAAACCAGGGTAAAACTGCTTAATCCAACTCAAACCAGGGTAAAACTGCTTAATCCAACTCAAATCAGGGTAAAACCTGCTTAATCCAACTCAAATCAGGGTAAAACCTGCTTAATCCAACTCAAATCAGGGTAAAACCTGCTTAATCCAACTCAAACCAGGGTAAAACTGCTTAATCCAACTCAAATCAGGGTAAAACCTGCTTAATCCAACTCAAATCAGGGTAAAACTGCTTAATCCAACTCAAATCAGGGTAAAACCTGCTTAATCCAACTCAAATCAGGATAAAACCTGCTTAATCCAACTCAAATCAGGGTAAAACTGTTTAATCCAACTCAAATCAGGGTAAAACCTGCTTAATCCAACTCAAATCAGGGTAAAACCTGCTTAATCCAACTCAAACCAGGGTAAAACTGCTTAATCCAACTCAAATCAGGGTAAAACCTGCTTAATCCAACTCAAATCAGGATAAAACCTGCTTAATCCAACTCAAATCAGGGTAAAACCTGCTTAATCCAACTCAAATCAGGGTAAAACCTGCTTAATCCAACTCAAACCAGGGTAAAACTGCTTAATCCAACTCAAATCAGGGTAAAACCTGCTTAATCCAACTCAAATCAGGGTAAAACTGCTTAATCCAACTCAAATCAGGGTAAAACCTGCTTAATCCAACTCAAATCAGGATAAAACCTGCTTAATCCAACTCAAATCAGGGTAAAACTGTTTAATCCAACTCAAATCAGGGTAAAACCTGCTTAATCCAACTCAAATCAGGGTAAAACCTGCTTAATCCAACTCAAATCAGGGTAAAACTGCTTAATCCAACTCAAATCAGGGTAAAACCTGCTTAATCCAACTCAAATCAGGGTAAAACTGTTTAATCCAACTCAAATCAGGGTAAAACCTGCTTAATCCAACTCAAATCAGGGTAAAACCTGCTTAATCCAACTCAAATCAGGGTAAAACTGCTTAATCCAACTCAAATCAGGGTAAAACCTGCTTAATCCAACTCAAATCAGGGTAAAACTGCTTAATCCAACTCAAATCAGGGTAAAACTGCTTAATCCAACTCAAATCAGGGTAAAACCTGCTTAATCCAACTCAAATCAGGGTAAAACTGCTTAATCCGAGTCATTTTATCTTGACTACACTGTAAAACCCGACAAGTTAGGACTACTCAAAAAAATTGATGAAAGTGATTGCGTAAACATTTTTGAGTACAGAAACTTTTGTTTTTGAGTTAAACTGTCCGTCTTTAAGTAGTACAGACCCTAAAGGTCTAAGTAATTTGTACTTAATATTTTTCATCTTTTACAACAAAACTTAACACACAAAACTTAAAATGTTTTGGTGTCTTTAATACAAAATGTTTAACTGTTCACTACAAACTTTTTTAACCAATACTGACCCAGTTTTTTAGTAAATGTACTTGTGTTATTATTAATACATAAACAGACTGAAACATCCACATTTCTGAATCACATTTTATGAACCAACTGTATAAACTTCAGTAATGTGTTGGTACAGTGGAGGATGTCAATAGAAATAATAATAACTCCAATACGGATTTAAAGGAAAAAGTAAATAAATGCCCCTGATCCATTCAAACAGGCCTCAGTACTGAAAACACACTTTAGACATTTCCCAACAATGGTCCAGTGGAGGAAGTCAGTGTGTTATTTAGTAAAAGTACTTATACCAGAGCAAAAAAACTACAAGTATCACATGAAAAATATTAAAGTAGCTCTTTAAAAATGTACCTAAAAGGAGCATTGTGTAACTTTTCTTGTGGAAAGTCGGTGAAATGCTTTTCTCCATGGAGATGTTACTGCTTTGTCTGGAATGTTCCACAGTATAGTATTAAACCATTCTGTCTTCATAAGACCAAACCAGACCAAGTCTGTGGAGAGGCGTCCCCGCTCAGTCAGACAGAGCAATGACATCTCCATAGAAACAAGCAGCTGACGGACCCACAACAAACAAGTTCCACAGAGTTCCTTTAAAGAGTAAAAAGTCAAAGTATTTTCCTCATATTTGGACTATAATAAGACTTAAAATGCACTACAGACGTGTGCTGAATTCTGTTCAACAGAAACACCTGAAACAGTTGTGGTATCTGCTATACTGCTGATTATACTTTATTTTCCTTTCTTTTGATGGTTATTCCCTTATCTGTGGGACCACTGGTTTGGAGCAGTAAGGGGTCAGAGGTTAGGAGGATGTGCCCCCTAAGGACATTTGGTGGGACAAATGGTTGGGTTGTAAATGTAGGATTGGTCTGTGTAAAACAGCTTGAGGTCTCCAGACGATTAGCCTGGAGCCCAAGAGGGTAAAGTACAGGGGACTCCTGGTGATAACTAAGTATGTTAGATCTTCTATGGTTGGGGGTTGTGTTTAAGCCTTTGTTTGAGAAATTCCAGATGTAAAAGTGGGATGTCCTAGGGAACTATAAATGTAACCTTCACCCTTTGTTCTGGGTCTTCCTGCATTGGGCTTTAAGGGGATCCAGACTTAAATTGTCTGTTAATTGGCTGAGTCTATTATCTGTAAAATAAATCATATTTACATGTATTAGAGTTGTTGTTGAATCATTTCTGAGCATCTCCCTCCTGTGAAGCATCTGGGGAAACACGGCTACTTTAGGGTAAGTTTTTGACCACTGCAGTTCTTCAGGGACATGAGAGTGTCTGTGTGATTGTGATCAGGAGAAGATCTGGAACTTCAGCTTCATCAGGTGATGCAACTTAAACAAAGACAAAACAATGTCAGAGCCTAAACTGAACAAACCCGACTACAGGCAGTGAACAGACAGAGGCAACATGAAGGCGGCAGGTTCTGGTGAGGGAGGAACTGGAGGTGAGTGTGAGAAGCACCGGAGAGCAAGAAAGAGACAGAAGGAGACAGGAGAGAGGAGAGGACACATAAGAAAGAGACAGAAGGAGAAAGGAGACAGGACAAGAGACAGGAGCAGGGAGAGGAGAGGACACATAAGAAAGAGACAGAAGGAGACAGGAGACAGGACAAGAGACGGCAGCAGGGAGAGGAGAGGACACATAAGAAAGAGACAGAAGGAGACAGGAGCAGGGGAGAGGAGAGGAGAGGACACATAAGAAAGAGACAGAAGGAGAAAGGAGACAGGACAAGAGACAGGAGCAGGGGAGAGGAGAGGACACATAAGAAAGAGACAGAAGGAGAAAGGAGACAGGACAAGAGACAGCAGCAGGAGAGAGGAGAGGACACATAAGAAAGAGACAGAAGGAGAAAGGAGACAGGACAAGAGACAGGAGCAGGGAGAGGAGAGGACACATAAGAAAGAGACAGAAGGAGACAGGAGAGAGGAGAGGACACATAAGAAAGAGACAGAAGGAGAAAGGAGACAGGACAAGAGACGGCAGCAGAGAGAGGAGAGGACACATAAGAAAGAGAAGGAGAAAGGAGACAGGAGCAGGAGTGAGGAGAGGACACATAAGAAAGAGACAGAAGGAGAAAGGAGACAGGACAAGAGACGGCAGCAGAGAGAGGAGAGGACACATAAGAAAGAGAAGGAGAAAGGAGACAGGAGCAGGAGTGAGGAGAGGACACATAAGAAAGAGACAGAAGGAGAAAGGAGACAGGACAAGAGACAGCAGCAGGAGACAGGAGAGGACACATAAGAAAGAGAAGGAGAAAGGAGACAGGAGCAGGAGTGAGGAGAGGACACATAAGAAAGAGACAGAAGGAGAAAGGAGACAGGACAAGAGACAGCAGCAGGAGACAGGAGAGGACACATAAGAGACAGAAGGAGAAAGGAGACAGGAGACAGGAGAGGAGAGGACACATAAGAAAGAGACAGAAGGAGAAAGGAGACAGGACAAGAGACAGCAGCAGGAGAGAGGAGAGGACACATAAGAGACAGAAGGAGAAAGGAGAAAGGAGACAGGAGAGGAGAGGACACATAAGAAAGAGACAGAAGGAGAAAGGAGACAGGACAAGAGACAGCAGCAGGAGACAGGAGAGGACACATAAGAGACAGAAGGAGAAAGGAGAAAGGAGACAGGAGAGGAGAGGACACATAAGGGGGAGTGGAGACAGACAGTGGTGACGGCTGCAGTAATGTTCTGTGTTCTGTGCAGACAGACTCCAGCACAGAGGATGAGTCCATGTGGTGTTAGTGTGGAGCTGAGGGGGCGAAGAAAACGCTGCTGCACCAGGAGTTTCAACCTAAAAGAAGAGGAAAAATGTAATACGCAAAACATAAAAAAGCAGCTAAATTAAAAACAAACTAACAGAAGCCAAACAAATAATAATAATAATAATAATAATAATAATAATAATAATAATAATAATAAATGATGATGATGATGATGATGATGATAATAATAATAATAATAATAATAATAATAATAATACTAATAATACTAATAATAATATTAATACTAATAATAATAATACTAATAATAATAATAATACTAATACTAATACTAATAATACTAATACTAATACTAATACTAATACTAATACTAACACTAATACTAATACTAATACTAATACTAATACTAATACTAATAATAATACTAATACTAATACTAATACTAATAATAATAATAATAATAAACATAAACATAATACTACTACTACTAATAATAATACTACTAATAATAATACTAATATTAATAATACTAATAATAATACTACTACTACTAATAATAATACTAATAATAATAATAATACTAATACTAATAACACTAATAATAATACTACTACTACTAATAATAATAATAATAATAATAATACTAATACTAATACTAATACTAATAATACTAATACTAATACTAATACTAATACTAATAATACTAATAATAATAATACTAATAATAATAATAATAATAATAATAATACTAATACTAATAATACTAATACTAATACTAATAATGATAATAATAATAATAATAATAATAATAATAATGATGATAATAATAATAATAATAATAATAATGATGATAATAATAATAATAATAATAATAATGATGATGATAATAATAATAATAATAATAATAATAATAATAATAATAATAATAATGATGATAATGATGATAATAATAATAATAATAAAAGCCTCATGTTTAGCATGAGTGTGTGGGGATCATTAAGACAAAGACCTGCTGCACAAACTGAACACCTGGAGCTTCTGCATCATTTAAATAAACTGTTAGAATAAACGTGTGACTGAAAAGAAGTCAGTTCAACCCTGTACATTAAATATCACATTTACAGCTGAAACACGCTGATTAACGGCAACTAATTAGTGATTGAAATAACTGCCAACAAATGTAATAAGTGAATAATTGTTCTCTGGACTCTGAAAGATCCAGTGATCTGTGAGAAGGTTTCACCACTCGGGCAAAGTGACTTTAAAATGGTCCAGAGAAAAATGTGTCTGTAAATTTAGATGAAGAAAAGGAAGAAAAATGCAGACCTGGTTTATCCTCATGTGAGTGAGGCTGAAACCTGGAAACCAGGAGTTTGCTGCAGCTTCAGCCGAGAAAACATTTAAGAAACATTTACTAAGTAAAACCAAAAAAGAAATTGTTTATTATACAAAATTATTGGAGGGAACAAATGTGTCACGAAGCCAAGAATTATAAACACAAAAATGTCTGTCCCCTTAGAGACACTGAAGACAGATAAACACAGAGCTTGATGAGGACTGATGGTGTCACACATGACAACAGTGGAAACCAGGAGTTTGCCTCAGCTTCAACCGAGAAAACAAACTGTAAATATTGTTTTTAATAGAGATGAAATGACACATGAAATGACACATAAAGCTTCAATAGGTCCATCTTATACTTTACAGCTGGATATTCAGTATGTCATATATATATATATACATATATATATGATATATATATATATATATACACACATATATATACACATATATATGTATATATATATGTATATATATACATATATATATACATATATATGTATATATATATGCATATATGTATATATATATGTATATATATATACATATATATGTATGTATATATATATATATATCTGTATATATATATATATATATATCTTAATAATATTAATTTTACTTCACAAAGTTGAAGCACTCTTGTATAATAATTACTGTGGTATTTCTGCAATAAGAGTTTCTCTTCATTTGTCAGTTTGTTGGAATTAACAGTGACGCAGGACAAATGCAACAACAGCCCGACTCTAGACGAGTTTACACGAACAGAACTTCTTACTGTACAATTATCACACGATTAATTCACTGACGGATTTGCAATACAACTTATAAAGCAGAAAAGACCACGAACAACACACATCTTCTGGATATGGAGCTCATTACCAGTCCTGCACCGTGGGCACTGAGAACACCATACAGCACATGTGTCAAACATGCGGCCCAGGGGCCAGATCCGGCCCTCCAAGACCTTTAATCTGGCCCTCGGCTGATTTTTCTATTAAAATACTTAAAATTTTCAGATTTTTCTGTTAATTTTCTGCTCCGTTTAGCACAGCAGCGTCTCCGGGGTTTCTGTACGTTGCGACTCCCACCAGAGCAGCACAAATGAGACTTTCCTCTTTCCAAACGCTCTTAAAGGACGATCGTTTTGACTGTCGACCGTGACCCTCATCAGCAAAATGTCCAAAAATGAGAAAAGCAGATGCTGAGTTCAGGATTTCCCAAGAAAAATAGTCTAATTCTTATTTGTTGACAGAGGTGAATGGGAAATCTGTGCTCAGTGTGTTTGTTGCTCGAGGAAAAGAATCTTAAACACCACGAGACACGGAGAAAAATACAATAACGTGAAGAGAAGTGAGTTTTCTGATCCGGTCCTTTTGGGATCAAAGTCATTTGCATACGGCCCCCGGACCAAAGTGAGTTTGACACCCCTGATATAGACCGTATATATGACCGTATATATGACCATATATATAAGACCGTATATATGACCGTATATAAGACCGTATATATGACCGTATATATGACCATATATATAAGACCGTATATATGACCGTATATATGACCGTATATATGACCGTATATATGACCGTATATAAGACCGTATATATAAGACCGTATATAAGACCGTATATAAGACCGTATATATAAGACCGTATATATGACCGTATATGTGACCGTATATGTGACCATATATGTGACCGTATATATGACCGTATATGTGACCGTATATGTGACCGTATATATGACCGTATATAAGATCATATATATGACCGTATATAAGACCGTATATATAAGACCGTATATATGACCGTATATATGACCGTATATATAAGACCGTATATAAGACCGTATATATGACCGTATATAAGACCGTATATAAGACCGTATATATGACCGTATATATGACCGTATATATAAGACCGTATATAAGACCGTATATATGACCGTATATAAGACCGTATATAAGACCGTATATAAGACCGTATATATGACCGTATATAAGACCGTATATATAAGACCGTATATATGACCGTATATATGACCGTATATATAAGACCGTATATAAGACCGTATATATGACCGTATATAAGACCGTATATAAGACCGTATATATGACCGTATATATGACCGTATATATGACCGTATATATGACCGTATATAAGACCGTATATATAAGACCGTATATAAGACCGTATATAAGACCGTATATATAAGACCGTATATATGACCGTATATGTGACCGTATATGTGACCATATATGTGACCGTATATATGACCGTATATGTGACCGTATATGTGACCGTATATATGACCGTATATAAGATCATATATATGACCGTATATAAGACCGTATATATAAGACCGTATATATGACCGTATATATGACCGTATATATGACCGTATATAAGACCGTATATAAGACCGTATATAAGACCGTATATATGACCGTATATATGACCGTATATATAAGACCGTATATAAGACCGTATATAAGACCGTATATATGACCGTATATATGACCGTATATAAGACCGTATATATAAGACCGTATATAAGACCGTATATAAGACCGTATATATGACCATATATATGACCGTATATATGACAGTATATATGACCGTATATATGACCGTATATATGACCGTATATATAAGACCGTATATATGACCGTATATATACCGTAGATATGACCGTATATAAGACCGTATATATAAGACCGTATATATGACCGTATAAAAGACCATATATAAGACCGTATATATGACCATATATATAAGACCGTATATATGACCGTATATATGACTGTATATATGACCGTATATAAGACCGTATATAAGACCGTATATATAAGACCGTATATATGACCGTATATATAAGACCGTATATAAGACCGTATATATGACCATATATATAAGACCGTATATATGACCGTATATATGACCGTATATATGACCGTATATATGACCGTATATAAGACCGTATATATAAGACCGTATATAAGACCGTATATATGACCATATATATAAGACCGTATATATGACCGTATATATGACTGTATATATGACCGTATATAAGACCGTATATAAGACCGTATATATAAGACCGTATATATGACCGTATATGTGACCGTATATGTGACATATATGTGACCGTATATATGACCGTATATGTGACCGTATATGTGACCGTATATAAGATCATATATATGACCGTATATAAGACCGTATATAAGACCGTATATATGACCGTATATATGACCGTATATATAAGACCGTATATATGACCGTATATATAAGACCGTATATAAGACCGTATATATGACCGTATATAAGACCGTATATAAGACCGTATATAAGACCGTATATATGACCGTATATATGACCGTATATATGACCGTATATATAAGACCGTATATAAGACCGTATATAAGACCGTATATATGACCGTATATATGACCGTATATAAGACCGTATATATAAGACCGTATATAAGACCGTATATAAGACCGTATATATGACCATATATATGACCGTATATATGACCGTATATATGACCGTATATATAAGACCGTATATATGACCGTATATATGACCGTAGATATGACCGTATATAAGACCGTATATATAAGACCGTATATATGACCGTATAAAAGACCGTATATAAGACCGTATATATGACCATATATATAAGACCGTATATATGACCGTATATATGACTGTATATATGACCGTATATAAGACCGTATATAAGACCGTATATATAAGACCGTATATGTGACCGTATATGTGACCGTATATATGACCGTATATGTGACCGTATATATAAGACCGTATATATGACCGCATATATAAGACCGTATATATAAGACCGTATATATGACCATGTATATGACCGTATATATAAGACCGTATATATGACCGTATATATGACCGTATATATAAGACCGTATATATGACCGTATATATGACCGTATATATAAGACCGTATATATGACCGTATATAAGACCGTATATATGACCGTATATATGACCGTATATATGACCGTATATATGACCGTATATATGACCGTATATATAAGACCGTATATATGACCGTATATATAACACCGTATATATGACCATATATATGACCGTATATAAGACCGTATATATAACCGTATATATGACCGTATATATAAGACCGTATATAAGACCGTATATAAGACCGTATATATAAGACCGTATATATGACCGTATATGTGACCGTATATGTGACCATATATGTGACCGTATATATGACCGTATATGTGACCGTATATATAAGACCGTATATATAAGACCGTATATATGACCATGTATATGACCGTATATATAAGACCGTATATATGACCGTATATATGACCGTATATATAAGACCGTATATATGACCGTATATATGACCGTATATATAAGACCGTATATATGACCGTATATAAGACCGTATATATGACCGTATATATGACCGTATATATGACCGTATATATGACCGTATATATAAGACCGTATATATGACCGTATATATAACACCGTATATATGACCATATATATGACCGTATATAAGACCGTATATATAACCGTATATATGACCGTATATATAACCGTATATATGACCGTATATATAACACCGTATATATGACCATATATATGACCGTATATAAGACCGTATATATGACCGTATATATGACCGTATATATAAGACTGTATATATGACCATATATATGACCGTATATATAAGACCGTATATATGACCGTATATATGACCGTATATATAAGACCGTATATATGACCGTATATATAAGACCGTATATATGACCGTATATATGACCGTATATATAAGACCGTATATATGACCGTATATATAAGACCGTATATAAGACCGTATATATGACCGTATATATGACCGTATATATAAGACCGTATATATGACCGTATATATAAGACCGTATATATGACCGTATATATGACCGTATATAAGACCGTATATATGACCGTATATATGACCGTATATATGGAGAAGACACTTTATCCTCTGTGTGACGGAATAATCACGGAGGAGCGAAGTGTCACCACAGATCTGAACGGACCCGCAGCGCTTCAACACGGAGTTCCGCTTTGACCCTCGCTTGGCTCTGACACTGGTGAAACTCCCTAACCCCGGCCGGGCTACACTTTTAACCCGGAGGAGAGCGACACCTCCGCCCGTGCCGCCGGACCGCGCCGCCGGACCGCGCCGCCGGACCGCGCCGCCGGACCGCGCCGCCGGACCGCCGCGCCGGACCGTGCCGCCGGACCGCGCCGCCGGACCGCCGCGCCGGACCGCGCCGCCGGACCGCGCCGCCGGACCGCTCGGCCCACGCTCCTCTCGCTACCTGTGGCCACTGAGGCGGAGCTGCCCGCGCCTCCGTGGAAAGCGCTGCAGTCAAACTCCAAACTTTAAACAGACGGTAGATAACTCATTTTTGAATTTATTAAAGTTTAATCTTTTTGTTACTAGTCCACAAAATCCCCAATACGTCCACACATTCAACAATGATCCCGTTTATCCGCCGTTTGCTTCGCGCTGCCTCAGACTGAGCGGGAGGGGCGGAGACTGGAGAAACCGTTAGCGGGCAAATGACCCACTAAACCCGCTGCACCTCTCCTCCCGCTTGGCCTCTACGAAGCAATGTTCCTTTGTAAAAATGTTCCGCGATAACAAAAGAAATGTAAAGTACTTACCAAATATGTAGACTCAAAGTCAAGAGCTTTCGCTGCTGAGAACGTGGATCACTGTCGCTGAGAGGAACAAGATGGCGGATTCAAACTTGTGGAAAAACTGGAGCACGTAACTCACGTATGTGACGTCACACCACATCTTGTCAAACATTTTGAGTACAAAGACATTTTGAGCTCTAAATGATAGACCGCTGTCACATCAAAACTGGAAATTTGTTCAAACCCCCCAAATATTTAGAGTGCATTCAACATATTTCAAGTACTTGAGTAATCAGTGCCTACATTTTCTTTTACAAAGTTTAACTGCTCGGGTTTACAGTGTAGATTTTGTTTTTTGCAGTGAGGAGGAGGAGCAGGAGGAGGAGCAGGAGGAGGAGCAGGAGGAGGAGCAGGAGGAGGAGGAGCAGCAGGAGGAGGAGGAGCAGCAAGAGGAGGAGGAGCAGGAGGAGGAGCAGGAGGAGGAGCAGGAGGAGGAGGAGCAGCAGGAGGAGGAGGAGCAGCAAGAGGAGGAGGAGCAGGAGGAGGAGCAGGAGGAGGAGCAGCAGGAGGAGGAGCTGGGGCAGTTGGGGGCAGTTGGGGGCAGGTTGGGGGCAGGTCGGGGGTATTAGAGGCAGAGATAAACAGTCGTGGGGCAAAGGGGACGGAGGAGTTCACAGGCGAAAGAGACGAAGCCACTTCCTGGTTCAGGGTTTTACAGCTGCAGCTTCGTCTGGACGGAGCGAACGCTTTTCTGCTCCATGAGGTACGAATGAAACACTGAAGAGGTTCTTTAAAGCTGCATGGTGTAACTTTCCTCATGCTCTAGTCTGTCTGCTGTATGAAGAGTGCTTCTTTAAAGCTGCATGGTGTAACTTTCCTCATGCTCTAGTCTGTCTGCTGTATGAAGAGTGCTTCTTTAAAGCTGCATGGTGTAACTTTCCTCATGCTCTAGTCTGTCTGCTGTACCTCCTGCTGCACACGTTTGCAGCTTGTCCAAGAAACTGAGGAAGTAAAAGTCTAGAGACAAACTGGACGTCTGCAGCAGGAGGTTATTTATGGCTCAGGGACGTCTAAAGTTTCCCTTCAGTTTCTTCAGTTCAAAAGGTTCAAATTTCACAATAGTTCAGCACGTTTCTGTAGCACCTCTGACCTCCAGGGACCAGAGCATTTTGTTCATAAATCCTGAGTTCTTCTGCATGTTTTTGTGCTTAAAGTGTTCAAATGTCATGTGGTGCGACCGTGCATCATGTGGAGCCACTAATAACAGCAGAATTCTGTGGCTGGAGTTTAATCACAGACAAAGTCGACTTGGGTGAACGGTTCTTTAGGCATTTTTCTGCATTTTCAGCATTTTCCAGGGCAGTAGTTTGTTCATTAAACACAAACAGGTGACGTCATATTGGAGCAAAAGAAAATATCAAAATGCATTAAAAATGTAAAGAAACACAACAGTTTGTTTCTCTACACTTCATATGACTCACAACTTAGATTCATATCACAACAGGTTTTAGGAAATAAAACCACAGGACATTTGACACTAAAAATGCTTCATGTAAATGTTAAACTCAGATTTGACACTGGAAATAGTTTGAGTTTGATTTTGGGGCGACTTCACGGAGGCGCCTGAGCCCCTCTGCCCTCCTGACCGTGGGGCAGGGGCAGTTTCCCCGCGGGGCTTTTGGTGTGAACCCCTGTGACAGTCGCCCTGGTGTTCAAACCAACAGTGACAGAAGAGCTGTGTGAAACTGATCAGAAGCAACAGTGAGATAAGAGCGTCTGTGGGACGAATGTGTCTGCAGCACGAGGCACAACTGCACTACACAAACTCCTACTGCACAGTTTGAGTTTAAACACCGAGGAGTTTTTAGCTCTGAAAATACAGGTTTGAATGACTTTTGTTCTGAATTTTAGGAGCTGAAATGTTGAGTTCCTTTTTTAACTCCTTGGGCTTGGCAAACAGATCAATATTTATGGTCAACAGATCAAATATCTGAAATGGTGCAGTGCACATGTTCCACGGCCTTTTAGACAAAAATACAAATGAGTTATTATGAACTGTTAATTTATGCAAATGTTTAAACCTTCTGAAATGGTGTGATGGAAATGTCTTGTCCAGCTAAAGAATGTGTTGTTTGGGTTCTGACTGTGTTCATGGTCAGAGGCTGTGATCTGCTGTATCTGGGCTCTGAACACAAGACATTCTGTTCAGCCATTATCTCCCAGGGTTAAAACAACAGGCTGTTTTATTCTCATCATTTACAATTATTGCTCCACTTCAGTTCATCTAATCGATGCCCCAGTTTAGCCCAGATAAATCGTCTCCTTTTGTTCAGATGCTGTCGTATGTTTGTGTCGTGTTGATGTTGTGACGTTTGTCGACTGTAGAAGAGCCGGTTTTAGTTTTTAGGGGTTCAGATCAGGGACAGACGGACCTGGCGGGAGGGACAGAAGGTTCTTTTTCACTTTCTCTCTAATTGTGGCACAGTTGCTTTAATAAATCCAGACCCTTTGATTGAAGACAACTTTTCTCCAGTTTTTATTCTTCTCAGATTTAAAAATCCACAACAAATGGCTCTTACAGTTCTGTTTATGCTGAGATCTATTTCTGTGGAAAAACATTTGTTCCATCAGAGTCTGAATTTTAAATCCCACTGATTTTCTCACTTTGAATTTTCTTAACTCTGAAAAAACATATTTGAATTATTTTTATTCTGAATTTCAGTTGCTGAAATTTTATCCTCCTGAGAGCCGAGCTTTTGTCTGGTGCATTTTTCATTTCTTGCTATTTGGGATAAGTAGGACCTACTAAGTCAGTCTTCTGTATGACACCATTGGTTAAAAAATGTAAAAGCATTAAAATGTATAAATAAATTACAAAAAAAAAAAACAGCAATTAGCTGTTTATTTCAAGCTCTAAACCTGCCAAATGTGACGCAGGTCGAGCGGGTTGGGCTTCAGTGAGTGGGGTTAAAAACACAGAAAGGCCTGAAAATGTGGTCCACAGTTTTAATTTTTTCTGGTTTTCAATCGTTACAAAAAAAAGTAGAGGTGCAAAAAGTGGAGACAGGCAGCAGTTTCCCTATAGCAGCAGAAACGTCCAGCAATTTATAACTGTAAACTCATCTAAATATTCCCAAGTTTACCTAACAACATGTACAATCAATAATATAACACAGTCCCAATGTCTTCAGACGAGGACATTTCCTGAGGCTCTCGTCTGCTGTGGGCAATAACATGGGTCAAATTTTAATGCCAAATGAAGAGACATTAAGACACATGAAGAGACATTATTGTACATAAATACATTGGTTTTATTCATAAATTTTGCATCTAAACTTTACCAGGCAGTTTTTTTTTACTTTCGGGAGCTGCTGTAGAGGTTTTTAGTTGATTACAGGTGAAAGTTTAAAATAATTGAAAATCCTGGTGCTAAGAGGCAAAAATGTAATGTCCTCGTGTGGGGCCACAGGGGCTCAAGAGGTTAAGTGTTAAAATGCAATATTAAAAAATCACATTTTAAATATTCAGCACAAATATTTCCATTTGTAAGAGCCATTTCACAAGGTTTAAACATTTGCATAAATTCATAATAACTCATTTGTATTTTGGTTTAAAAGGCCGTGTAACATGTGCACTACAGGATTTCATATATTTGATTTGTGGAAACAAATCTGTGTCTCTTGATGATAAATTATTGATCCGTTTGCGAAGCCTGAGGAGTTAAAAAAGTAACTTAACATTTCAGCTACTAAATTTCAGAATAAAAGTCATTCAAACATGTATTTTCAGAGCTAAAATTTCAAAGCCTGAGGAGTTTTTGGATCCAGACAAAGGTTTATTCTGACAAACACACACAGAACAACCAGACGTTTTGGTGCTGAAAATGTTTTTATCTCCGTCTTCTGTCCGTGATCAGTGTGAATCAGAATGAACAGGAACAATGACACTTCTGGGGCCAAAATGCACCAATGATTTTTTAATCACTTCCGTCATAAAAGGGTCGAGCAGAGGACAAACATTTCAGAGTGAGAAGTGACGACTCCTTCAGAGGATGTGGTCAGATTTGCCTCCAGATTCTCCTGCAGTGTTTCCACTCAAGTGTTTTTCTAACACCGTCTTTAACCCCTGAAGACCTCAGGGCAGTTTTAGTACATTTCTCCTCGCCTGGATTTTTTTCTTAATGTTGCTTTTAAAACTGCCCCTTTTACCCCTAATGAAGTGTTCTACCTCCTTTTGTTCAGTCTGAAAGCTTCTGGTTCTTTGAGGCACCTTAAAACAAAAACGTAGAAGGTGTAGAGCAGTTTTAAGAAGATCTTTATTTGAGCTCCAGCAGGAGACCTTCATGGTGGTCTTCACTCCCCGTCTCTGAACAGCCCCTTGTGCAACACCTTGTGGTTATTGTTAATGATTGTTTTACTTCCTGTCATCTGTATTGAGAGATGATCCTGTGGTGTCTACACATGCTGCACTGTTGGAAGTGAACTTTGGTTCCTTTGAACTCGCTAATCTGAGAAATACGGCAGCAGTTCCATATCTGTGTGATACCTAAATGTACATGAGGCAATATTCTGATCTGAAATGTACGGATAAACAGAGGCGTCTCTGGTGGTGCAGAGAGATCAGAGACACGTCTCACAGAATCAAGTGTAAAGGGCCTATACCTCCTGAAAATAAAAGTCCAGTGTTTGAACACGTCAGGACTTCTGATTTATTGTTTCAAGGGTCCTCAACCGGAGAAACTCACACCCTCTTTTATAACTCAAACTTTACCCCACCTGCTGATGCAGCTGCTCTTCTGTCCTTGTTGTCTATGTATAGAGCCCATATGTTCTTCTAGCCCATATGTTGAGCTTCTAGCCCATATGTTCTTCTAGCCCACCATATAAAGTGTTAAATAACACACTTCAAATGTCACACGGTTCACAGCTCCAAATGCCTTTGGCTTCAGATGTTCTAGTTGAAAATAGAACAAAGCCACATGTGCTTCCCTCAGTCATTCCTTAATATTTGGGTCGTTGACGTGACATGGTGATTATGCTGTCCAACAATCTAAAATGTATTTAAATTAATTCTTCCAAAATTTAAAATGCTGTAAATGGTTAGACATTTATGTATTTAATAAAACAAAGTCACTTTAAGAAATCCATACTTAAAATAAAAAAACAAAAAAATTGAGCAAAATGGTGAAATTGTCCTGTGCTGTGACTGTCCCGAGCTCAATTTAACAGATAGAAACTTTAATAATTAAATAATAAAAAAGTCAGGCCTTCCAATAAAAAACTCTGGCATAATTGTGAAAGTGTCTGTTTTAATCAGGGCTAATGCATTTTTCTATACAGACTTTTAAAAATGTAGGAATTTGTGAAATGTTGTCACTAAAAACGACGTCCTGTGGTGTAACACCAAATTTGGATTTTTACACGGGCAATTTCATGGACATCTATATCTTGTTGAAGCTCCGCCTTGAAATGCATGTTTCTGAAGACCCCAGAGAAGCCCACGCCGCGGTCACATGGTACGTTTTTCTATCAGACTTGATCAAATATTCAATAATGTTTTCAAATGAGTGAAAGTGGTAGGTTTAGTTGTCCTTTGGTGTGACACCCTTAAATTACATTTTTTGATTAAAAAATTTGTTTTTATTAACCTTGTTGTGGAGAAATATGGAAATGTATTTCACAAAATGCTAACGGAAAACTAAGCTAGCAACGGCAGGGGGTTCAACTGAAGCTAAATGCTAAATGTCCTTTGGTGCGACATATGGGACTGTCACACAAAAGGACAAATGTGTCACACAAAAGGACAAATATGTCACACAAAAGGACAAATATGTCACACAAAAGGACAAATGTGTCACACAAAAGGACAAATATGTCACACAAAAGGACAAATATGTCACACAAAAGGACAAATGTGTCACACAAAAGGACAAATGTGTCACACAAAAGGACTGCATCTGTGAAAATGTGCTTTGAAAAGAGGTTATTTTAGTTCATTTATGGTTGAATTATGTATTTATGGTTTATCTTAATTATATTTTTCATTGTTTTTTGACCACTGGCATTGTTTTTATAGATATATGATGGATATTTGCTTTTGATTACAGAGACTGTCTAATGTTCTTTAAAAGTGTTATTAATGAGATTTCAGAACAATATTGATGAATTGTGACCTTTTTTTTTTTTAGAACAGTTAGATTTGAGGGCGAGAGGAGTGGGAGAGAAAGGACCAGAAAGTATAGAGAGCGACTCAACAGTGATCCAAAGAGAAGGGAGGGAAGAAAGTAAAGGAAACTACTGGAGCACAATACATGATTTACATTTTAGAATTCCTTCAGTCCAGAGTTTGAGTTCATACTGTATGAAAACCACTCATAATGTGTTAGGACGGGCAGGTAATACAGGTTATAGCCTCATAATTATTTATAATAATGACTGTAATATGACATGTTTTTTCCCCCAAAATGATGCCAAAACATTGTTCAACAATACAAATATGTGATATATGAAAAGGCAAATCATGTTTGAACACAGGGTCGTGATTATTATCTGTTACATTAATATTAATCTACGTATTTTACAAATCTTTTTTCTACTTTCTTTTAAAACAGATATCAGCAAAGGAAGGCTGAAGGAAAACTGTGCCTTTGATATCAAATCAGTACCGAAAAGGAAGCAAGAACATTTGCCAAAGATATGGAAGGAATCCAAAAAAAGATACAGAGCCAAGGAAGAAGCATTGAATGCGATTCTGGACACAACCCCACAGTCTCCTGAGAGCATGTTGGTCGAGCCAGTGGTGGAACCAGAACGTCCTCCAGAAGAGCCAGTGGTGGAACCAGAACGTCCTCCAGAAGAGCCAGTGGTGGAACCAGAACGTCCTCCAGAAGAGCCAGTGGTGGAACCAGAACGTCCTCCAGAAGAGCCAGTGGTGGAACCAGAACGTCCTCCAGAACAGCCAGTGGTGGAACCAGAACGTCCTCCAGAAGAGCCAGTGGTGGAACCAGAACGTCCTCCAGAAGAGCCAGTGGTGGAACCAGAACGTCCTCCAGAACAGCCAGTGGTGGAACCAGAACGTCCTCCAGAACAGCCAGTGGTGGAACCAGAACGTCCTCCAGAAGAGCCAGTGGTGGAACCAGAACGTCCTCCAGAACAGCCAGTGGTGGAACCAGAACGTCCTCCAGAAGAGCCAGTGGTGGAACCAGAACGTCCTCCAGAACAGCCAGTGGTGGAACCAGAACGTCCTCCAGAAGAGCCAGTGGTGGAACCAGAACGTCCTCCAGAAGAGCCAGTGGTGGAACCAGAACGTCCTCCAGAACAGCCAGTGGTGGAACCAGAACGTCCTCCAGAAGAGCCAGTGGTGGAACCAGAACGTCCTCCAGAACAGCCAGTGGTGGAACCAGAACGTCCTCCAGAAGAGCCAGTGGTGGAACCAGAACGTCCTCCAGAAGAGCCAGTGGTGGAACCAGAACGTCCTCCAGAAGAGCCAGTGGTGGAACCAGAACGTCCTCCAGAACAGCCAGTGGTGGAACCAGAACGTCCTCCAGAAGAGCCAGTGGTGGAACCAGAACGTCCTCCAGAAGAGCCAGTGGTGGAACCAGAACGTCCTCCAGAACAGCCAGTGGTGGAACCAGAACGTCCTCCAGAACAGCCAGTGGTGGAACCAGAACGTCCTCCAGAAGAGCCAGTGGTGGAACCAGAACGTCCTCCAGAACAGCCAGTGGTGGAACCAGAACGTCCTCCAGAAGAGCCAGTGGTGGAACCAGAACGTCCTCCAGAACAGCCAGTGGTGGAACCAGAACGTCCTCCAGAAGAGCCAGTGGTGGAACCAGAACGTCCTCCAGAAGAGCCAGTGGTGGAACCAGAACGTCCTCCAGAACAGCCAGTGGTGGAACCAGAACGTCCTCCAGAAGAGCCAGTGGTGGAACCAGAACGTCCTCCAGAAGAGCCAGTGGTGGAACCAGAACGTCCTCCAGAAGAGCCAGTGGTGGAACCAGAACGTCCTCCAGAAGAGCCAGTGGTGGAACCAGAACGTCCTCCAGAAGAGCCAGTGGGGGTAGCAGAAGAGCTGGGCCCATCTCTGCAGCCAGTTGTGCTCCGAAATGTAGAAAATGTACATTCAACACTGCAGGCGAAACCAACAAAATGGAAAAAACATTCTAAAAGACTGAAAGGAAAACTAGCAAGACTGCTGAGGGAGAATGAAATGCTGAAAAAAACGCATCGAGATTGAGGAACGGAAATCAACGAAATTCAGAAAGCAACTGCATCATCTAACTGTGAAGAAAACACAAACCCAATTCCGTCAGAGGGCGCACAAACCAAAAGAGAAAATGAATGTGACAGCAAAGAGACAAGAAGTTGAGTCATTCTTGACAAGGGATGAAAACAGCAGACTTCAGGCCGGGAAGAAGGACACTGTTGGTCGAGTGACCAAGATGCAGAGAAGAATTCTAACAAAATGTCTTCATGACATCTATGACATCTACACAGCAAAAGCGTTTATTATAATGAAAACTTGATCAGATTTTAAAATAAACAAGTTCAAAATCTATTATCTCTCCCAAGTCCTGTATTTGTTTTTCTCTCCGTCCTTTAGTGTGACTTCGATGTCCTTTGGTGTGACATTTTTAAAACCTGCATAATTTTATTTAATCTTATCAATGTGTTAATAAATATATATATTTCTGTATTGTCTGCATGTCACACCAAAGGACAGATTAACCACGCATGAATTACAAATGTAAGAAAATAGTTAATTACTTGTCTTAAGATTGTGACCACTTGCATTTTTGGAAAGATCAGTTCTCACTCTACATAAATATATACTTTTTATCTTTATTAATGATGTTTCACAAAAAAACTTTTTTGGGGGTCTATCTGTCATCTACCCATTAACACAAGAGAAGAATTCACAAGTCCAACCTGTTATTTCACAATCTGCTGCTGTAGTTGTGTCATGAGGCTGTGAGAAAAGCTACAGGACCAGAAATAGAGATGAAAAAAAAAAAACTCTTTTATACAAAACCCACAGCAAACCTGTAGAAACAACTTTTTGGACATAAAAATGCTTAATTTAGGGCCTGAGCTACAAAAATGCAAAATCTCAAGTCTGTAAGTAAATTAAAAATCTCCTTATTGCCCTAAAAACAAAAAAAGTGCAGTGGCTCCATGACTTTCCTGGTCCAGTCCTGGAAACAGCTCCTGTCAGGACCAGGGCCAGAGCCACAGCACTTCTGCATTTCCAGGGTGGAAATTACATTTGGATTTGTTCATTTGGACTGAAATAAACCTTTAAATAAAAATAGAAAGAGATGCACAATTACACACACCAAGATGTGTCATTTTCCATGTGTGTGAGAATTAACTCCACTTAGAGCCACTTTTTCCCTCGTTATAAACACACACAGTCAGAGGAGTCGACCATCTTGACTCACTTCACTCTTTGGCAAAGTTTGGCTCCATCAAAATGGACGGAGCGCATGAGTTTGGGGAAAACAAAGTTCCTGTTGGACACTCGTTTTGCTCCCGTCATCACACAGCGTGAGTGTGACGTAGGATAAAGCCGCAGAAATGTACGGAAACCTCTATGTCTGCACTTTCAGAGGGGAAAAGGACGTTTCTGTCTGTTACACTTACAAAGTTCTGAGGTTATAGAAACATGTTCCTCTGAGTCGTGGACGATGTCGTAGATCTTCAAGGGTTAAACTCTGGGACTCTTCAGCTTCTGCACCTCTGGATCAGAACAGTGTGAAAAACAGTTCAAGGTCCCTGAAACTGACTGAAACTGACTGAAACTGACTGAAACTGACTGAAACTGACTGAAACGGCCCAGTGTGAGCGACATGTTTGTTCACCTGTTCTGTGTCTGTGAGATCCCAGCGCCTCAAGGACGCCTGACACAAGGACTTTTACCTAATACTTTTGAATACTTTTACCTCATAGTTTTTTCTTTACTTTTTTGTGACAGTTTCATTTGTGTGATTTTATTTCTAAAATTCTTCATTATTATTTCTGTGGTAATTACAGGACGTCATTTCTGCTCAGCTGACGGAGACAAACTCCACAAAACTAGAGAAGAGAAACGACCAGAGGCTGTGGAAATAAACTCGCACAAATGAAACTGTCACAGCACAAAACATCCATCTTCAATATCAGAGCCAGAATAGCACAGACGAAACTTTTTGCAGCACAGACGACTGACAGAGTTTTTGTGCAGGTTTGCGTTTGATGGGGCGACTTCATGCAGGTGTCTCCCCTGACCCTTTTCTCTGTGTTTTGTCCACAGAATCCTGAGCTCGACATGGACCAGTGCCGCTGGACCCTTCCGTACGTGGACGTTTGTCCCCGATGTTACGCCCACACGCAGCTCATTCTGGGACTGAAGAAAACGGCCGCCGTTTGCATCGACTGCGCCGTGGACCCGACGTGGACCGACCCTCAGGAGAACTGGGGCGAGGGCGGAGTCACGGTGAGCAAGGAGCAGGAGTTCCACGGCGACATTGGAATGAGCCGGATTATCGTCCAGCATCCGAAATACACCGTGTTTGAGCAATTACACGGAGATAAAGCGTTGATCATTTTGTATAATGACTCAGGTCGGACGTATGTGCTGCCGCGGCGCAGAGGCAAACCTCAAACACCAAATGTTCCATCAAGTAATACCCAAGCAGAAAAGCCTGGCATAACAAAAATACATTCAAGTCCACTAGTGTTATCACTATTACAGGATAATAAAGCACCAAAAAAGCTGTCAAAAAGCACTGTCGACAAATTACACACATTCCTACAGCGAGGGAAAGTCAATCCAACAGGAAAGGACCAATTAAAAACACAGAAATCAAGCAGTGCTGCCATGGGAGCGTGTGGCAACGCTGCGGCTGATTATACACAGCAAAACAAGGAAATAAATGTAAACAATAGCATGTATGCTAACTATAAACAAGCAACGTCTAATTTTGCAGCTTCACTCGCTCAGTTAAATCGAGCACAAAACAGCCTGAAACAACACAAAAGAAAACCAACAGAAGTGGACCAGCCAAACGTCTCAAAGGAGATGCCACAGCAGGCAGCGATCTCGACCTGCAAAAGACGACAGAAGAACAAAAAGTCTTGTGATGAGGAGGTGTATAAAAATGGCAACCTTTATGCTCACTTCAAGTTCCCGAGCAAGAGAAGAAAAAGGGCAGAGAAAGTAGCCACACAAAACTGTAATCAAGCTGAAAAGGGAGACGTGAACTACATATTTTTCCCCCTTCAGCTCATCAATTTAGCTCAGGTGAATCCAGCAGAAAAGCAACAAAACACAAAACAAACAGAGGTGGGCCAGTCCAGCATCTCGAAGTACGACCATTTTCACCCGGGCAGAATCAGCAATGCTAATCCTGTGATGCAAACTAATAAAGTGAGTTTGAATGAGCGCAGATTCGCCCATGACCAAAACTGGACATTCCGTGGGTTTTCTAGCCCAGAATATGACCCAGTCCTGACCTCCAGCAGACACAGTTTACAATCCCAGGGCACGTTTTGCTCACAAAATAGTGCAAATAACTGCTGTGTTCAGGCCTGTGAGACAAACTGGACACCAAACCCCCATATCGCTCTAATCCATGGACAGAAAATGCCCGTCTACATCCCGCACGTAAAACCGCCCGTCGTTCAAACTGCGGTAGAGCCTGCCGTGCCACCAGAGGGCGCTGTTGATTGGAGATTAAAGATTACCCAAGAAAACGTGAATGAAATTGCGTTGTCCGATCTGAGCCACCAACTGAGCAGCTGCTACGCCAACAGCGTCTTCTGCTGTGAGTCGAAGAAACAAAATGCGTCAGACATAAGCAGGACGCCAAACTGTACGAGCAACTGGTCATACAAAGTTGGACAAAATAATCTGCCTCAAACTGATGCGATTTCAAGCAGGAAACCGTTCGCTGATTGGTACCAAACAGGTGTGTTTAACAGTAATACAGCTGATCCTACGCCATTATCTGAGCCTGTCATTCAGAAACAACAAATGCAGATTAAAAAAGGGATTAATTGGACGGGAAATACAAGAAGACCTGAAAATCAGATGGAAACACAAACACAACCTAACCAAAACCCCCAAACAAACTCCACCGAGCATGTAAGTCTGCAAAAACAACTTGTGGACTTGACCTACGAATCTGCAATGAAAGAAATTCATGAACGTGTAATCGGCCAGGCAAGCGGTGTTTTCTACCCCTATAGCATCTTCAATAGTGAGAGTGTCATCGCTGAATCACTGCCAACCTCTGCAGAGCGAACGAAACCACGAGGAGAAGGGTTTAACATGGAGTATAAGATGAAAACACAACAAAACTGTGCTCAAACTGAAGCAGAGGAGATGAGGAACCAACAGGAGTCAAGAAACTGCCCCATATGCCCCTACAGCATCTTCAGTTTACCCAGCACAGAACCAGCGCCAACTTCAGCAGAGCGAGTCAAGCCACCAGAAAAGAACAGAGCAACGGCAAAGGAAACAGCCCCACAAAATAACAATCAAGCTGAAAAGGCCAAAGAAAGCAACAAAGCTGATATATTATACTCCACAACACAACCAGAGCATGTGGACATGACACAGCAAGAAACTGTCCTGACACACATTTTATCCCAAGAAGAGTTTACTCAAATGAACAAAGAGGAACCAAACAAGGCGAAAGACATGGACACATCTCCACTTACGCACACGTCCAGGGGGAATTTACTTGAGTTTGAAACCATGGAAGACTTCAAGAAAGTGATCCAGGCAGGTGTGTTTGCGAAAAAGGCCTCGAATGCCAAAAGGAACATGGAAAAAGGCCAAAGTGACAATAATTCGAGAGCAACAGAAGCAGTCCTTACCAAAGAGACTGTAGATCCATCTGAGCAAAGCTTGGTCCAGGACGACGACACAAGTGGCTCAGCTAAATGTGAGATGACCAATGAAAAGGGAACTAAGCCAAGAATCCAAAAAGCAGCGAGTAAACAGCTCACAAGAAAACTAGAACTAAAAAGAGCAAGAAATGATGTAATCGCTGAATCACTGCCAACCTCTGCAGAGCGAGCAAAACCACGAGGAGAAGGGTTTAACATGGAATATAAGATGGAAACGCAACAAAACTGTGCTCAAACTGAACCAGAGGAGATGAGGAACCAACAGGAGTCAAGAAACTGCCCCATATACCCCTACAGCATCTTCAGTTTACCCAGCACAGAACCAGCGCCAACTTCAGCAGAGCGAGTCAAGCCACCAGAAAAGAACAGAGCAACGGCAAAGGAAACAGCCCCACAAAATAACAATCAAGCTGAAAAGGCCAAAGAAAGCAACAAAGCTGATATATTATACTCCACAACACAACCAGAGCATGTGGACATGACACAGCAAGAAACTGTTACTCAAATGAACAAAGAAGAACCAAACAAGGCGAAGGACATGGACACATCTCCACTTACGCACACGTCCAGGGGGAATTTACTTGAGTTTGAAACCATAGAAGACCTCAAGAAAGCGATCCAGGCGGGTGTGTTTACGAATAAGGCCTCGAATGCCAAAAGGAACATGGAAAAAGATAAAGGAAGTGGGAAAGAGAGTGAAGACAAAGCTTGTAGAGTAAACCATTTCCCAAACGTATCCAACCCTGAACTAACTTTGCAAGAAATCTCAAATGAGACCATCAGTTTCCAAAGTCCTCAAAGTAAAGAAGCTGGACAGACCACTGACTTCACTCCAACGTTTGGCAACTCGAGAGCAACAGAACCCATCCTTCACAAAGAGACTGTAGATCCACCTGAGCAAAGCTTGGTCCAGGATGACGACATAAGTGGCTCAGCTAAATGTGAGATGACAAAAGAAAAGGGAACTAAGCCACGAATCCAAAAAGCAGTGAGTAAACAGCTCACAAGAAAACTAAAGCTAAAAAGAGCAAGAAATGATGTCGACTGTGCAGAAGAAATCAGGAAATCAACTCAGAGCAAAGTAAATACGGTAAAAGGTCAAGCAGAAGAAGTGGTGGACTTTGGTTATGGAAGAAAACAAAGTGAAACAAAAGAAGAAGTCACAGAAATGCCTCAAAACAAAGTGGATAAGTCTGAAGGTCACCAAAACGGAGCAGAATTGCTAAATACATCACATTCCTACAGCGATAAACAATCTAAAACATCACCAGAATCAATATTGCAAAAGGGAACAGATCGAGCCGACGCAAAAGACAGTCCTAGTCTGCAAAGCAAAGCAAAGACTCGAAACACAGGGCGAGACAATCAAGAAGACAAAAGAACCTCGATAGGCGGCCCAGATGAGGTTAAAAAATCTCAAATTGTAAACGAGCAACTGGTGAAAGCAAAAGAAGCTGTCGTCATTCAGAAAGTCGGTCACCCAAACCCCCCAACGGTGGAAGTGTCACCAGAGCAAGAACACCTAAGTCGAAATAACGCCATGAAAATCTACAAAGAATTAAGAGTACAATTAGTCAAAATTCCCTTTTGTCTTGAGAGAGGAGGGATATTTGAGGAGGCTTTGGGAAAAGACGATAAACCCAGTGGGACCAAACCACCTGAGTCAAGTCATCTCTCCAAAATCGTGGATTTTCTGGTAAAGCAGCACGAAGACTGGAGAGACTGGAATCTGGAGATAAATAGTGAGCGCAGGTTTGTCTTAAGGAATGGGAAATGTATCAACAGTTCAGAATCACTGCCGGTGCATCAAGATCAAGAAGTGTTTGTCGAACATATTTCCAGAACAAGAAAAGAGAAACTGAAAAGAAAAGCTACAGAATTTGAGCGTCACAGGTTCGCCAAAAAGCAAAGGCCTCAAGAACAAAAATACAGTAAAAGCAAAATGAACCGAAACAGAAAAGACAAAGGTCAGTGCCAGAAATCAGCTCTTCGTTTGGAGGTTTTGCAAACTCAAAAAAAACTTGGAACACTTCAGATGGGTGTGAGTTCAATTCCAAAAGATGTACGTGAGCCACACGCAAGAGAAGCTGGAAAGTCCCTACAGAACGGCTTTTTTAAACTAAAAAGTAGCTCAAAAATGGAAAGAAGGAAGAAAGTGCTAAAAATAATTAATGCTAATCGTGTTCGCAAAATGAAAACTCACACTAAAAGTAAAGATCCAAGGCAGAAAAAAGGACAGAACTTAGCAAAATCTTTAAAAACAACAACCCAAAGCTCATCAAAGGGAAGTTCAACAAAATATTACAAAAGAGGAAGCAATAATGATGAGGATTACACAATGGGAAAGAACGCAAAAAAAAAAAAAATCTCTCAAAAATGATAAAAAAAAACATCAAACGCCTCAACCACAAGTTCCAAATCGAACTGATAAAAGGAAGAAATGGAGTCAAGAACAAGGGAGGAAAAGAGAGTGCGAAGCCAACAGAACAAAGCTTTCAGTCAAGAGTCCTCACGGTCTAAAAACAAAGAGCGCACTTGAAATTCGTAAATACTTTCTGGAAAATTTGTCCAAGTATGTAAATGCAAGAAATGTGAAGTCAAATCAAAAAGACTTTAGGACAATGAAGATTTCAGAACAAGGAAGTGTCTCTGAAACGGAAAGAAAGGAAAAAACTCCCACTGACATGGCCACTCGTAAAGATTCCACTGAAAGTCGAGTCTCGGGGCTCTACAACCCGGATGACACTGATTCTGTAAACGGAGACGGAGCTGATGATGATGAAGGAGCAACACCCCAACGTTCAAAAGATCTGGAGATGTTTTACCAAAAAGCAAAGCCGCAAACATCAGCAAATGTGACCTCAAACAAAGACGACAAGAAAGGAATGAACTCCAAAAAACAAAATTCTCTTAAAGATTATAAAAAGAAGCAAAGGACCCAAGACAAAGAGAGCAAAGGTGAAGTGAGTCAAGAAAATAAAAAATGCAAAATGCCTTTACGTCAAGATCAATGTTCAAAAGATCTGGAGATGTTTCACCTGAAAGATTTGCAGTCTCAAAACCCTGTCCAAGAGAACTTTGCACTTTTAGTAAACCCAAAACGTGCAGAAGGATCAGGAAACACAAACTCACACAAGGATTACAAGACCGGAACAAACGGCAAAAAAAAAAATTCTCTTGAAGATTATAAAAAGAGGCATCGGGCTCAAGACAACCAAAGCAAATATGAAAGGAGTCAAGAAAATGAAAACTGCAAGACACCTCTACACCAAGAACTGCCCCAGTGCTCAAAGGGGCTGGAGATGTTTCAGCTCATAGATGTGCGATGTCAAAACCCTGTCCCAGAGAACTTTGCACTTTCAGTAAAAAGTGTAGAAAGATCAGAAAACATGATCTTAAATGATTTCAGGAAAGGAACGAACTCTAAAAAACTGATTTCTTTTAGAGATTATAAAAAATACAAGCAAAGCCAAAGAGAAAGGACTGAAGTTTCCAAAAAGGCAGATTTTAGGAGAAAAAAGCTGAAACAATACTGTATTAAAATGAAAAATGGCTGCAAAGCTGTAGGTTATAGTAAAACACACAGGAAAAAGCGGCACAGATGTGTAGACCCAAACGCGTATCACGCCAGTTTAGAGTTTACAAATGTAGAATATATTGAGATGTGCAAACTTATAGAAAACGCAATGAAAGAAGAGAAGATCTCAGGGATTTTCAGCTGCTCTGATAACCTGAGCATCTGTGGCACCAACGGAATGTGTGAAACGACTGACAATTTAATGGAGGAGGACAAAGCTTCTCAAACAAGGACATCGTCTCCAGAGCTTCCTCAAGAAACCAGTTTATGTGATCAAAGGTTTACAGAGAAAACATGTCCAAAACATCCAAATGAAACAAGAAACTTGGAAAGTCGTCAAAATATTTCAAACCAAGAAATAAAAAGTGACACTAGAAACGACTATGGCAAAGATCACAAGCCGACGCCACCTTCAGGAATAACTCAAGAGTCCAAATGTCGATCTAAACTGCCGAGATGTTATCAAAGGGCGAGGCGTTCAAAAAGCCCTTCTCGATATCATGAAAGAACGAAAAACAAAGGACGTGACAGTGATTACAGCAACGTTTTGGAGTTTAAGCGATATCGTGACAGAGGAGAAGAGAAGAGAAGAAGTTATGAAAAATCAATGAAAAATAATAGAGGTTTTTACAAGAGGTCCAACAGAACGGACGACGGCAACAGAAACTATGTCAGCGACGGCAAAACTCCGAGAAGAAACCGTGACAGACATGCGAGAGGAGGAAATCCTTTGCAAAACTGTCGAGATCATTTCGATAATGTGGTAAGACAACGAAATACTGAATTCGTGTCCAGAAATCGGCCAAAAGAAAAAAAACGCTCTGTGACAGAGACAGGAGCGGTCACAAGACGAGAAACCCAACTGCCAGATCTGAAGAAAGCAAGAGCCAAAGATCCCCAATCACCAGCAAGAACTCGAGGAGAATCCCAAGAGAATCCGGTGACTTCACACCAAGAAGAAAAGCCACTAAAAGAAGGACCGTTTGGTGAACTTAATGATCCTGCAATTCCTGATGTGCGGATTCACGTGTTTGATAGAAATCTTCAAAGAATCAACCTAAATACAAAAGAGAAAAGCATCTATTCGTGGTTTGAGCTGTGGATCAAAGCTCTGCCCAATAACAGGCAAAAAAACGACCTGCAAAGAATGACGATCTTTTTAAATGGAAGCACCAACTCTTACTTGGTGTTCAGAGAGTGGGGGTACGTTTCTCAGTCGAGGAAAAGCCAGTCTCTTCAAATGCTCTCTTTCACAGTTCGGAATAACACGTTGGACGTTGCTTTGTACTTGCACTCTACGGGGCTGTGGGCCTGTGTCAAAGAGTCGTCCAATTCTCAACGAGAGAAGTGTTTTATCGCCGTCCGACGAGATGCAGAATCTTTTCCATGTTCCGACGGTGGATTCAAAACATGCAGTCCAAGAGAAACTTGGGAAGTTGGGTGTGTTTTCCAAAACAAAAGATTTTATTGCGATGGAAGGCCGAGAAATCCAACATCAAGAACACAATACTGGAGCGCAAGAGCCATGATCATTAGACGACAACAGGAAGCACAAAACGGCGCCGCAACTTCTCCAACTTCTCCAACTTCTCCAAAGTCTCCAACTTCTCCAACTTCTCCAACTTCTCCAAAGTCTCCAACTTCTCCAACTTCTCCAACTTCTCCAAAGTCTCCAACTTCTCCAACTTCTCCAACTTCTCCAAAGTCTCCAACTTCTCCAACTTCTCCAACTTCTCCAACTTCTCCGGAAGCTCTTTCGACTGAAGGATGACGTGATGAGGTAAGTGGTCGACGGTGTTTTGATGATATTAGATGTCATAGTAGGATTCCTGAAAGGATCCAGTCAGACTCGTTCAGACACTTTAATAACAGAGTCAGAGCCGTGGGTCTGAACTGCAGATCTTCACATATTTAGAACCTGTGGATTTAACCCTAAACCTGTAAACTTAAACATTCCCTTAGAAGAAGCAAAACCCTAAACAGAGCAGACGTGATACTAAACCAGACGTGTCCAGATCAGGGACGGGGATTAAATTAAATTGTTTTAATTGATTGTTGGGAAAATTAATGATTGATTTTCGATTAATCATTAACATTTTATATTTAAATTATCATCACTATTATTACTATGACTAATCTGCATAAATAAACTCAACATACAAACGATAATGACTCCAGAGCCTCATCAGTGTGAGGTCAGAATGAGTTTAATGCAGATTTAAACATTTGTGTTTTACACAAACTAAACTTAAAACCTCACGGCTCATTTGCATAAACTGTAAGAGCTGAAAAAAGCAGCTCTTTCCTTGTGCTGCTGCTTCAGCTTCTGTGGGACTAAAGGACTCGACTCAGTGAATATGAGTGTTCTCTCTGTGACTCAGTGAATATGAGTGTTCTCCCTGTGACTCAGTGAATATGAGTGTTCTCTCTGTGACTCAGTGAATATGAGTGTTCTCTCTGTGACTCAGTGAATATGAGTGTTCTCTCTGTGACTCAGTGAATATGAGTGTTCTCTCTGTGACTCAGTGAATATGAGTGTTCTCTCTGTGACTCAGTGAATATGAGTGTTCTCTCTGTGACTCAGTGAATATGAGTGTTCTCTCTGTGACAGAGGATGTTCTGCTGATGCTGAGTCTGTTCTGTGCGTATGTCGCGTTGCAGATGCTGCGTAAACATGTGAAACCGGGACACTCAAAAACCCGATCATACCCGGGACACTGATGTGCAGGGAAACGCACTCTGAGGAATATAGGGATCTCCAAGGAGCCAGAGCCGAGACGTGGGACTGTGAGGCTCCAGAGTTTGTGCTCAGACCTCGACTCCTCAGGCTACGTTACACAGACACCGACATTCAGTTTGTCCATTAACATGAACCTGATCCACCAAACTCTTAACGATCAATTATCGATTAATCGACTCATCAGTCCATTCCTAATCCAGATTACTGCACAGTACAGAATATTTTTAGAAATATCGACCACCTGAATTTCAGACACTGCAGGTCTGAGTAAAATGTATTTAAAAAGGCCAAATTCCTCCATAAATCCATAAAACGAATGATTAGCATCATGCTAACATAAATGGAAATTCCCATAAACATGCTAATGCTATTAGCATTATATTTTAGTGGGAATTTCAACTGTAATTCAATTTAAAGTGCATCACAGACTGAATTAACATATTCTAAAATATTAACAACACAATACTTACAAACAGATATTTTCATTGGGCCAAAAAACAGATTAGAGGAATTAAACACGGGTAAGTAGCAGAACAGTTAACAGCTGAAAAATGTAAAACATTACAGCGGCTAAGGGAGCTCAGAGTGGACAAAACAGACAAACTCAAACAGAAATATTCTTTCTCCACTGGAGCAGAACACAGGGACATGTGAGTTTCAGGTGTTTTGGTAAAGCAGCTGGGCCTCGCTCCCCGTCCCTGAACACCACACTGCCTCTTATCGCCGCACAGTCGGACATTACATCACCTGATACTGATATTCTGAGCCTGTTCACATGTACAGGCCCCATAAGGTTCAACCCATGAATGTCTCACACACCACACGTCACACGTGTCACACGTGTCACACGTGTCACACATGTCGACCTTGACATGTTCAGTTCCCAGAGGTTCGCACAAGTCCAAAGTTCACAACACGTTTGCTTCTTTAATCATTAACCCCTGAATATTATTCACACAAAGAGAATCATTTTACAATTCACAGACATCTCCGTCCCTCCTTTGCCAAGGACGAGCTGCTCACAAAAACAACATTCCAAGAGGCACGAGTATGGAGTGAGTTCACTGTCAGAACTATTCGTGTGCGTAGGAATTAAATCTGTGCGTATTTGGCTGCAGTTGAGCGTAAAATAAATATTCATAAACGCTGAAATGAGTCCAGTCGCACAGAAACTGTGTCGTGTGTATTTCTGAATTCACAGACGTGACTTTACTGTCTTCATTTGACACCTTCTTCATTAGTCGACGTGGGTGAAGTGTCTCGCTTAAGGACACAACAGTAGTTTTTTGTGGCTGGCGCCCCCCTGTGGCTCCTGGTGTTCCCAGCGTCTCCATCCCAGTCCTGCCCAGGCCCTGCTGTGGCCTTTATTTCAGCTCACGTTACCACTTCATGACATCACGAGGTGGAGCAGAGCGTTTTGGAGATGTGGACAGAATAATAAAGAGTTACTCAAACGTGTGTGAAACAAACAGAACTCCAGGTCTAACATGACGTCCAGCTCACAAGAGTCAGTTTGGTGTAACGGGACTTTATCTGTTCAGTGGATTAAATCTGTGTTTGTTTTGTGCAGGATGAAGAAAAGACTCTGGGACCTGAGCGGAGACAGAGACATGATGGAGACAGAGACATGATGGAGACAGAGACACGATGGACACAGAGACATGATGGAGACAGAGACACGATGGAGACAGAGACATGATGGAGACAGAGACATGATGGACACAGAGACACGATGGACACAGAGACACGATGGAGACAGAGACAGGATGGACACAGAGACACGATGGACACAGAGACACGATGGAGACAGAGACATGATGGACACAGAGACACGATGGACACAGAGACACGATGGAGACAGAGACAGGATGGACACAGAGACAGGATGGACACAGAGACAGGATGGAGACAGAGACAGGATGGAGACAGAGACACGATGGAGACAGAGACAGGATGGACACAGAGACAGGATGGACACAGAGACACGATGGACACAGAGACAGGATGGACACAGAGACAGGATGGACACAGAGACAGGATGGACACAGAGACAGGATGGACACAGAGACAGGATGGACACAGAGACACGATGGAGACAGAGACAGGATGGAGACAGAGACATGATGGACACAGAGACACGATGGACACAGAGACACGATGGAGACAGAGACAGGATGGACACAGAGACAGGATGGACACAGAGACAGGATGGAGACAGAGACAGGATGGAGACAGAGACACGATGGAGACAGAGACAGGATGGAGACAGAGACAGGATGGACACAGAGACACGATGGAGACAGAGACACGATGGAGACAGAGACAGGATGGAGACAGAGACATGATGGACACAGAGACACGATGGACACAGAGACACGATGGAGACAGAGACAGGATGGACACAGAGACAGGATGGACACAGAGACAGGATGGAGACAGAGACAGGATGGACACAGAGACAGGATGGACACAGAGACAGGATGGAGACAGAGACAGGATGGACACAGAGACAGGATGGAGACAGAGACAGGATGGACACAGAGACAGGATGGACACAGAGACAGGATGGACACAGAGACACGATGGACACAGAGACACGATGGAGACAGAGACAGGATGGAGACAGAGACAGGATGGACACAGAGACAGGATGGACACAGAGACAGGATGGAGACAGAGACAGGATGGACACAGAGACAGGATGGACACAGAGACAGGATGGAGACAGAGACACGATGGAGACAGAGACAGGATGGACACAGAGACAGGATGGACACAGAGACAGGATGGAGACAGAGACAGGATGGACACAGAGACAGGATGGAGACAGAGACAGGATGGAGACAGAGACAGGATGGACACAGAGACAGGATGGAGACAGAGACAGGATGGACACCTTTGGAAGTCCATAACTTTGGTTTTTCTTCAGTTCTGACCTGTTCCTCTGTGACTTAAAGCGATGAGGACATTTTACTGCCCTGACAGTGACAAATCAGGACTAAGAACTGAGGACACAAAAAAACTACAAGAGTCTTTTGTATTTTGCTGTTCTCAAAATGTGCGATGTTCTATTTTTGTACATTTATGAATAAACTTTTGTACATTTGTCTTTTTAAATCACTTGTTCAATATAAAGACGAATCCTGTGAGAAATGTACGGCCGCGACATCACTGCGACTGTGAAACCTGCACTGACCTGTTGTAGCAGTAAAATAAATGTTCTTACAGGTGTTTAGGATTATTATATTAATCAGCTGCGACGAGAGTCCAAACTCCAGACCTGATAGAAGCAGAACTCTGTTCCTCCCTGAAGTCGCCTCAAACTCAAACCTACAAACACTGAGGCCTTGTCCACACGTATCCGGGTATCTGATAAACCGAAGGTGTTCTGCTGCGTTTTGACCTCATCCACACGAACACGCATCAAAAACGAGTATTCAGGGAAAACTCCGGCCAAAGTGAAGATTTTTGAAAACTCCGTTTCTGCCTGTTTGTGTGGACAGAGATAACTGGGGTTTTGCGTTTTAAAACGTCACTGTCTGCGCCAAAAAATATGAATCTGCCCTGACGTCAAACGTGCGACATTTGTTTAGGCGACTGCAAAAGCCAAAGCCAAAGCCAAAGCCAAAGCCAAAGCCAAAGCCAAAGCCAAAGCCAAAGCCAAAGCCAAAGCCAAAGCCAGAGCCAGAGCCAAAGCAGACTATGGACCGGAGTCGTTTCTTCAGAGCTGTGTGTGTTGAGAGCAGAATTGCTCCTAAACTGTGTTTAGGAGCAGTTCTGACTCCGAGTCTGTCCAGACAGAGGAGTTCGGCGCCATGTTTTCTGTTGTTTAAGTTTAGGCGGAAGTGACGGTGAAGTGA
The DNA here is from genome assembly GCA_030686955.1 of Odontamblyopus rebecca. Taxonomy (NCBI): domain Eukaryota; kingdom Metazoa; phylum Chordata; class Actinopteri; order Gobiiformes; family Gobiidae; genus Odontamblyopus; species Odontamblyopus rebecca. Next base: position 43,590,498 of record CM060656.1, on the reverse strand, counting down.
GGGCTCAATGGAAATAACGCCATCTACAGGTTTGGAATGTGTATGAATGTGGTTGAAAACGCAGCTGTTCGGTTCTGTGTGGAAGGTATTTTTTTCGAAGACGAGGTGGTGTGGATAAAACTATTTTTATAAACGGAGGGGGGGAAATGTTCGATTTTAAAAATACCCGGATACGTGTGGACATGACCTGAGTCAGTCGTCTGTGTTTCGTTTGTGCTGCAGAAAGTTCAGTTTGTGTGATTCTGGTTCTTCAGATATTCACAGTTTTATTTTGGTCGATGACGTCGTCCAGAACCTCAGAATTATAGGACGTCATTTCTGCTCAGCTGACGGAGACAAACTCCACAAAACTAGAGAAGAGAAACGACCTGAGGCTGAGGAAAAGTCTGTTTCAGTCTTTAGTCTTTTGCTTTTGGTTCAGATTTTATAGAATAACAGACTTTTCCTCAGCCTCATTTGTTTGCTGTATTTCTGAACCGGTGCTGAGATGCTGCAGTGAGGAATAAAGGGGAAAAGCAGAATCAGCTCAAGCTTCAGCTGCACCTTTTCACTCTGTGTATATTAAATGTGACTGTTTATGGAATAATGTCAGAATATACTTCTATATCAGTCAGTGGATCAGACTACACACCCCGGCTTTAATACTGTGAAACAAGTCCAAACATCACCTCTAGAGACAGAAAAGTTACACAGTGCACCTTTAAAGCACTGCAAACGAGCAGGGAACATGTTTCACTGCTGCCCTCTGCTGGTAACACAAAGAAACGGGAGACAATAAAGGATTATGGAGCATCAGTGGAACTTAGAAAGGCCTGAACTGATGGTTAAAGGACTTTTACTGTTTTCCTTCCGTGTCACAGAACCAACGGAAGCGCTGGAAAGAACAAACTAACGGAAATGACTATACACCGTGTTACTGCGAGCTCATTACGGTGCTATCAACATCAAACATTCAGTACAAATTAGAATCGGCTCAAATATACATTAACAAATAATCTTCTGCTGTCTTTGTTTTCTGTCTTTGGGTTTTTCATAACTTTTCACCGTTGTTTTGATTCTCTCCCGTTAAGTGTCGAGCTAACGTCTCTTCCTTCACTTCCGCTAATACCGGAAGTCACCAAAATAAAAGCGCAACCTTATTATTAAAGCCCGTAGACCGTATGTGAATGTATAGAAGCGCTAGTTTGACCTTTACAGATTATCTTATCTTAAATCCATTTCCAGAGCCTTTCACAGACACGTCACACGTTTGTTTAGGAAAGATTTTTACAGAAATAAAAGGTTGTGAACAGGACTATTTTTGGTTCTAAAAACACAGAGCACTGTACGCTATATCATGAAGGGGCCTTTTTGAAAGCGATATTTCTAATCTAAAGTCTCAATGATCAAAACATGTGCGATAAATCACTATTAAAGCCCACATAAACAACACACAGGAAACATAAATGAACCCAAACACAAACTATCCCTTTCCCCCAGAGCAGGAAACGCAGCTGAAGGCAAAAACTTTCACAAACACTTTGCCTTTTATTGTCTAAATCCTGTGGCGATAACAAATCCTGAGGTGAGATATATTACTGACGAAAATATAGAATTATATTATTATAGTATTAAATTATACCACTGACTCAATAACCCCCAAAATGATGAACCGTTTACAGAATAGCAGAAGGAAGTTTCTATATTGAGTCGTAGAAGTTACTGATTCAACCCTCGGCTCAAACAGACAAATAAAAGTTCCCCAGTATTTCATAGAAAAAGTCCCCATGACGAACAGCTCTGGAAATAAAAAGAAACCACTGCAAAAATGATCAGTTTCTGTCGTTTCACTGCTGCCTCATGAAGCAGAATGAGGTGTTTGTGTTGGAATTTCATTTTCATTCATTTCATTAATTTATTTGTTCCATATATGAAAATGCTTCTTTGTCAGTGAAAACATTCACATTATGATTCATCTGCTTTGTTAAACTCTCTCATGACGGGAAAGGAGACGGAAGAAAACAGTTCTTATATTTGCCCCATTTCCACTGATACAATTATACAAATGCTTCATTTCTCCCATTGGCCCTGTTCCTTTTTCAATCCTCGTGTCAAAATTTAACACAAATTCACAGCAGAATTTCAGTCTCATCAGGCTGGGAGCTTCTGATCTGTTTTACACATTTCTTTAAATTGCGAAATATTTTCACAGTGTTTTAATTCATTCTCTTGTCCATCTTCTCCTGCTTAATCCAGCCGGGTCCTCACAGCCCCTGACCCCCTCTGAGCCCCTCTGACCCCCTATGAACCCCTCTGACCCCTATGAATGAACCCCTCTGACCCCCTATGAACCCCTCTGACCCCCTATGAACCCCTCTGACCCTCTCTGATCCCCTGAACCCCTCTGACCCCCTGAACCCCTCTGACCCCCTCTGAGCCCCTATGAGCCCCTCTGACCCCTATGAACCCCTCTGACCCCCTGAAGCCCTCTGACCCCCTGAATCCCTCTGACCCCTCAGACCCCCTGAATCCCCCTGACCCCTCTGACCCCCAATGAACCCCTCTGACCCCCTGACCCCTCTGACCCCCTATGAACCCCTCTGACCCCCTGAATCCCTCTGACCCCCTGAATCCCTCTGACCCCTCTGACCCCCTGAATCCCTCTGACCCCTCTGACCCCCTGAATCCCTCTGACCCCTCTGACCCCCTGACCCCCCCTGCAGGTGGAGCCACAGGAGGGGGACCTCATGGTTCTTGATGTTCATAGGGTTCATTCTCTTGTGAGTTTCACAGCTGCAGCAGAAACACTTTTGTTCAAACTGGTTTAAAGTCAAATTTCCTCCTGTGATTTTCATCCTCTGAGGTCAAAATAAATCATTTGTGTAAGTTTTGTGCTGAGGCTCTTTCAGCTTTAAACAGAACTGATCATGTCTGCAGTTCACTGAGGTTAGTACGTTTCACTAATCCTGCCTGTATAATCAGTGCATCTGTGTGAGCTCTGAGTTCAGTGACTGATTCTAAATCTTTTCTGCAGTAAAAACACTGTCCGTGTGTTGCTCTCGGACACTTCAGTACAGTATGGAAAACAGGGGAGCATCAGTGAATATCACATTCACACGTTTGCTCTGGTCAAGTGTATTTGGGTTTGTTCTACATAAAAAGGCTCTGGGCAGTGTTGTTCTTAACATAAACACATGTGATTTCCCTGTTAAACTGTCGTCTAACATCAGCCCTGAAAACTGTGACTGAATTCGACAGACGCTGGAACGTGACACCTGCAGAGACGCTGGTTTCAGCAAAACAAATGCACTGGGCCCTGATTCTTTTACAGAGCCGAGTACTGAGCACTAACTCCTAAAAACGGCACATTTTGACGTGGGCCTAGTGTAAAAGTGACTCACAGTCACAGAAGGCGACAGACAGTGAAGTAAATCTGACTCTTTCATCATATCTAAAGGGCCTTTGCTGCTGCACTCTGTTTTGTTCTGGGTTAAAATGCTGCTCCCTCATCAGAGTTACAGCTGTGTTTTGTTTCACTCACACGTTCAACACACAAACCTGCACATTCAGGCTGAGCGGGACGAGCTCCACTGTGTTTTTAAACTCCGCACACCTTCACTAAAGACATTTGGACAATTTCAGACCTGGAACTGACGATCTCGACTGAACTGAAGGGAAAAGGAGCTGTTCACCTGATGACATCACGAGGTGGAGCAGAGCGTTTGGAGCTTTGCAGATGTAACAGACGAATAATAAAGAACGAACATGAAGGAAACAAACACCACTCCGGGTGTTTGAGGAGGCGACAAGGTTCTAATACAGTTTAAACCTCATAAATGATCAAAAGGAAAAAGATTTATGTTGGTTTATTATGTTCATGTTAGTTTAGTAGTAACAGCAGAAATGGATTTTTAAAATAAAAAACTGGGACATCCCGGGTTTGGGGCGGTTGGTAAAAATAAAATTATGAAATGAGTGCGGAATGACAGAACTGTTCAGCACTCGGCCCATTCATATGGAAGCCTATTTCCACCAGGAAAAGAAAAACAGATGGTTATGTTAAGTCAAAATTATGAGATAAAAAGTCAAAATTATGACAGAAAGTCAAGACTGAGATAAAAAGTCAAAGTTATGAGATAAAAAGTCATACCGTATTTTCCGGACTATGAGCCGCTACGTTTTTCCCCAGGCTTTGAACCATGCGGCTTTTAGAACCGAGCGGCTAAATTTTGGATTTTTCTTCCACCACTAGGGGGCGCTCTAACCGGAATTACAAAAACAAGATAGACGGAAAATTAATGCAAAGAAGAATACGCTACTTTTTATTTAGCAGATATAACACGCACGACAGATTACTAACTGGTAATTATTTTAAATTCCTCACCCTTCATCATGAAAAGCACGAAGGAGTTTGTATGATGCAAGTTTTAAATTGAAGGAAACTGCTGTAGAGCCCTGCACCCACGGGACCCACGGGACCAACACAAAACAGTGCAGCACAGGACCATGAATGTAATAAGAACATCTGAAAGAACATTCTGAAAGAACATTGTGAAAGAACATTGTGAAAGAACATTGTGAAAGAACATTCTGAAAGAACATTCTGAAAGAACATTCTGAAAGAACATTCTGAAAGAACATTCTGAAAGAACATTCTGAAAGAACATTCTGAAAGAACATTCTGAAAGAACATTCTGAAAGAACATTCTGAAAGAACATTCTGAAAGAACATTCTGAAAGAACATTCTGAAAGAACATTCTGAAAGAACATTCTGAAAGAACATTCTGAAAGAACATTCTGAAAGAACATTCTGAAAGAACATTCTGAAAGAACATTCTGAAAGAACATTCTGAAAGAACATTCTGAAAGAACATTGTGAAAGAACATTGTGAAAGAACATTGTGAAAGAACATTCTGAAAGAACATTGTGAAAGAACATTCTGAAAGAACATTGTGAAAGAACATTGTGAAAGCTTATTGCGGGAGCAGGACTGAAAATTGTGTCCCGCAGACCTCTACCTGCTGCTGCTGCAGCTCAGCGTCAGTGGAGATGATTAAAGTGACTTGTGGTTTCACAGGAGAAATGAAGGTCAGTTACCGGTTCTTTTCTGTTTTTGACCTCATTTTAATCAGCACAGTTTCTGCCGTGTTCAAAGTCACTGTTCAGAAAGAATCTGTTCAGGTAAATAAATGTACATTTACAGGACAAAATCGTTCTGGAGATGCAGTAAATATCTCATTTTTCAACATAGATATCAGCGGCTTATAGCCCGGTTGTGGCTTGTATAACTTTTTTCTTAATTTTTTCTTTAAATCGAGGGATGCGTCTTATACACCAGTGCGCTCTATAGTCCAGAAAATACGGTAATTATGAGATAAAAAGTTAAAATTATTAGATAAAACGTCATAATTATGAGATAGGACATAGGAAGGATGACTTTTTATCTCATAATTTTGACTTTTTATCTCATAATTTCAACTTAACATAAACATCTTTTTTTTCTTTTACTGGTAGAAATAGGTTTCCAAACCTTCATAACAAACATGTGAATCAGTATAGTCATTTTCTTTGTGTTTTAAGCAGATTTTTTTGTATTTTACCCAAACAAATGAGAATTTATGCCTCTCTTTACTGTTGGCAGGTATTAAATTGGTCAAAAATAGGGGCACCTGGGACAATTCTTCTATAAAACTGGGACAAATCAGTGGTTTTGTTCTGCTGCTGGGACAGGGGACACAGGGCTCAAAACTGGGACTGTCTGGACTCACTATAGTAGCAGTGGTCATTTTAATAGGTGTAGTAGTATTTGTTAATTTTGCATAATACGGGACCTTTAAATTTCCTATTTTCAGCCCCTTCCCTCTTTCTGTTTTTCTTTTTCCCCGTGTGTATTTATTAAGTGATATAACATGTTTTGCAGCAGAACAACAGGACTTTTCTCAAACTCGCTCCAGACCAAACTCGTTTGGACCGTTCTCTCCCCTCAGCCAATCACGAGCCTCCGTGACGGGGCGGGAGATGCGCTGGTCCAATCAGAGACCGCGCTGAGCCGCTGGGCCCGCCCCCCGGTGCGTGCTGGTTTGGCCGGGTCTGCGGTGGTGAAAACTCCGCTCCCGGGTCCAGGTCCCTCCCTCTGCCTCTGCACGCTGCTCAGGCCGCTGCTGCTGCTCTCCTGCCCGCTGCACACCTCCGACAACCAGCCATGTCCGACAAACTGCAATACAAAGTTGGTAAGTGCCGATTTTGTACGGTTTTCCACAAGCTAGCTGCGGCTAAAGTGGCTAAAATCTCAGTCAAACGCAGCTTTACGTGGGGTAACAGCTAATACATGGTGTCACTTTTATTAAAAACGAAACTTAAATACTACGAATGTAATCAAAACTCTTATTTGAACAAATCCTGTACATATTTAGTTGTCAATTTTTTGCTAATGCTATATAAAATGCTATTAACTCTTATATTTTCCTGCTTTCACTCATCTTGAACACATTTTCTTGCGTGTTACAAACCGGGCAGCGCATTTCTTGCAAAATGACGTTTAAATTTTAACTTTTATCCGCGCTTTTGGGCAAACTTTGACTCACGTTGTCAATGAATCGACATGTAACAAGCAGACACAAGCATGGGCTGCTGGAGCGATCCAAAATCCACCCCCGGCGCGCCTGGGGGCTGTAGTTCATTAACAAGATGACGTCCATTGGCGTTAATGTGTTGCGCGCTGTTTGCGGACTACATTTCCCGTGAGCCTTAGCGTCCGTCGTTTCACACTTGACTGACAGCAGCAGATAAAGCGGCGCTGGTAATCGACACTCGTAGTAAAATACACGTGGTGGGCCAAGAGTAACTTATGGATGAAATTATATCATTTATTTAAATTAGGAGTTAAAATGTGAAATTATTTTATTTTATTGTAGCATTAAGTTGTATTGAAACTTGTGGATTCACCGATGATTGAAACAATGCCAAAAATTAGGATTTAGAGATTAGAATATGATTTCTAGCACAAAATGCATTGAAAAATGCATTTTGTGTTTTTTTTAATTTGGGTTGTTTATTGATTAGTTCACTGCACTGAAAACACAAACCCTACTCTGATTTGGCCCGGCCTCCTGCTTGTTTTCATGGAATTTTTTCTCCTTTTTGGCTATAATTTTCCACAGAACGGCATAAAACAAATCTAAATCTTAATTGAGAATGTTCTGAAGTTTGGTTTTAACTTTCTATTTCCGTGGCATTGTGCAGGTAACATGCAGCTGCTGCTTTCAGAGAGCTGTACTGCATCTTCTGGAAGTATGTTTGGATTTTTCTTTATCCCGTTCTGCCGCACGTCTGAAATTCTGACATTAACTCAACCGTATTTGGTACAACCAGGATAAAGATGACGTACTCTGTTGGGTCAGTGTATAATGTACGTACAAACCCTAACGCAGATGTATTGGTAACGGAAATGGATGGAGCAGGATCAATATTTTTCCAGTGCAAAGTTCAGACCTAAAGATTAAAGTCCTGCCTATGGATTTGGGGAGTGTCCATATTTAAACATCCTGAAACTGCATTTCCAGAAGACCTGCTTCACTGAGTCTTTGTTCTTTGTTAATCTCATGTTTTAGGTTCTGTAGCTTAGGTCTGTAAGAAGGTCAACTCTGCAAACCACAAACTGCCCTGTCCTGTTATGTAAAATAAAGTCAATCTGGTTTAGACTTTTACAAACATGTTTTAAATAAGTGGGATTCTCATATCAGCAGCTCGTGTTTCAGCTCATGTAGTTTCACTCACGATACCCCATACGATAATTTAATTTATACACTATAATATTTAAACTAATTTATGCCACTGACACAATAAGCAGCAAAGAGCAGATTTAAACCACAAAAAAAGATTCTAAATCCACAATATTGTTTAAAAAGCAAAACCAAACACTTGAGTCGTTCGTTTGCATCGGTAATGAGTCACAGAAGTCATTAATTCAGCCTTAAATTTGATCATATAGCCAAAAAACCCCAGAAAATTCCTATTAGTGCAAAGAAAATGTCCACACGGTAAATACTGACTCCAAAAAATATGATTCCAGATTTTCTCTGTTGAACATCAGTATATTACATATTCTGACAGGGCAACTCCCACTGCCTGTGCAGGTTTAGTTCTTATTTTACAAGGAACGTGCAGCACAGTTCCTGCACAAAGTCATTCGAAGTTTACAGAATAAAAAGTACATTAACATCACAACACAAACAAATCAAAAACATAACGGTTCATCCTAAAATAAAAAAAGCCTTTAGCTGCGCCTGGTGCTCAAAGATCAGCTAAATTTAATTACCTAAAACAGAAACGCCCCAAAGGCTTTTCTGGTCCCTGTAACGAGGCTAAAGCAGCAGACGGACGGGGTAACGGGGTAAAGGCTTTGGACGCCACAGGAAATGCACCAGGAGAAAAACGACGCCTTTGTTTAGTGTTTGACAAGGATTTAAAACAAGTCTCAGTGTTTTTGTCTTTGGAGGAAATGTTCTAATTCAGCCTCAGACTGATCTGGTGGAGTCTGTTTACATGGGAAGTTTAGGTCAATTCTGTCATGAATATTGAACATAATAAAGTGACTAAACGGAATCAAAGAACAGGTTTTGCATCTTAAATACATTTTTACTTTCATAGAGTTAAATCTTTATAATGATGTGGTCGTCTCTGGATTATCCATGTGCAGTAAACCTTTGGGTGCGTGAAATGGACAGAATCAAATGTTTAGTTTTATATTAATTTAATTTCCCGTAAAAAATATTCAGACTGTGTTAGAAATGTCCTAAAACTGAATATGGTTTAGGTTTATTGAACAAAATGTGCAGCAGAAATGTCACTTAATTTGAAAGTTTAATAGAAATTATTTTGTTTTTGCGGTCATTTTTAACCCTTTTTGCACCATAACAGCTTTTAAAAAAATTATTATTCTTATTTTTTAAATACTAACTATGAACAAGACATTATGAGTTCTTAATAAAGATTGAATTAAATAGTCTATTTTTGTAAATAATAGTATTAAAGACTGCCCCATGTGTAAATAATTTACACCCTTGAACCGTCAGGTATTTTCCATTATGTGATTAAACACCTAAAACTGTGTTTATAAGAAGAAAAGGCCAAAAAAGAACTGATTTTTCTTCAACTTTTAGCCCCGTTTCAGGCCCCGTTTCAGGCCCCGTTTCAGGCCCCGTTTCAGGCCCCGTTTCAGGCCCCGTTTCAGGCCCCGTTTCAGGCCCCGTTTCAGGCCCCGTTTCAGGCCCCGTTTCAGGCTCGTTTCAGGCCCCGTTTCGCAGCTTTCAGGGGAAGTTTGAATGATTAAAATTGCACAAAGTAAGGAGCAGTTATGGTGATTTGAAATAAGAGGTCATTAGTTTTGGTAGATGTAATATTTCCTTCACCCTCAGTGTTGTGATGATTCGTCACTTCTCCAAAACACTTATTTTAAGTAAAAATCTTCTCCCTCCTTAAACGGCCCATTTTACATTATTTCTGATCTGTTCTGACGTCGTTTCCTCGGCACAAACACCTGGACTTGTTTTGTTTCATTCACATGTTTAACACAAACCTGCACATTTAGGCTGAGAAGTGGTGATGCAGAAATGGCTCCACTGTGTTTTTAAAGTCCACACACCTTCACTAGAATCATTTAGATCATTTCAGTCCTGGAATAGTCGATCTCCACTGAGCAAAAGCTAAAAAGGAGCCGTTCACTTAAAACATTTGGAGCTTTGGAGATGCAGAATCACTCAAACATGTGAATGAAACGAGTCCAGGTTTGTTTCTCTGACGTGGAATAAAGTTCACAAGAGTCAGTTTTGCACAACATTTGACCTTTGTGAAAATGCTCGTGATTGAAAATAGCTGCTTCTGTGGTCGATAAAGGGTAACTGGGCTGTAATGGGTAAATCGTAGTGGTGTTATCAGTTGAATCGAATCTTCCTCCTCGCGTTCTGCTCCGGGCGGCGTCACCAAAGGATTCAGAGTTAATCAACGGCTCGCAGGAGATAACTCCAACCAAAGTCCAGACTTTCCATCACACGCGCTTCACCTCTGCCACAGAACGTTCCAGAAAGAAACAAACCGAGTCACGCTGACACTGTTAAATATACGACGTGATAATCCACTTCCTCTTTTGTCTGAGCTGGATTTAGTTGTTTTTAAGGCGTGACGCTTGAATGACCCACTGAAATAAAGGGGACGAATGATCCGTTTGAGTAGTTTCTTACTAATGACCAGTCAGTACAGGCCTGTCCAGAGAATTACTGTCCCAACTTAACAGTGCACATTTTCTTTGCAATGTCGCTGAGGTTTTGGGTATTTTTTGGCTACGTGATAAGATTTAAGGCGTCAAATGTGGAATGACTTCTGTGACTCATTACAGATAAAAATGAAGGATTAAAGTGTTTCATTGTGCTCTATGTTACAGCCCATGGTTTTCTTGTCATATTTTTTGTGGTTTAAATCTGCTTTTGGATAATCGTCTGTTGCTTAAATAAAAAGCGATGGGACAAGAAGACGAGACTGTGCACACACAAGGAAAATTATCTCAGATTTTTTGTCTCCTTAATTTTCCCATTTGCGTTAGATAAAAAAAGGGTTAATAACATCGCTGAGAAACTCCTCTTGAGAAGCTGTAATTCCAAAAAAGCAGAACTACGACGACGCCAAAACTATAAACGGAAATAAGTGATGAACTTTGGCATTTGTTTATTAGGCGCCTTTCTGAACACTGAAGGTCGACTTACAACAAACACTTTAAATATGATTAAAACAGTTAAAGTGGGACAGGATTTACTCGACTGATTGTGTTTAGTGTCGTTTTTTTTAGTGAGTATTTAGACAGTATCTGAATTAACTGATTGTATTTAATTGACCTACATTATGACATTAAACAGCTCAACTTTACATTTATTCAGTTACAGATGGTTTTATAGGTTAAAAATACGCAGAAAAACTAAATTCTGACTGACTGGTTTGGTCTTCATGAAGATGGAGCAGTTTAATGCTGCACTGCGGAACATTCCAGACTAAAGAATAACGTCTCCATGGAGAAAAGCGTTTGGCGCACGTTAGTTTTAAACAGTTCATATTTATTTACATTTCTTACACAAAAATAGACCATGATCAGTGTGTGGGTCTGTTACAGGATGTTAAAGCTGCACTGTGTAACTTTTCGTCTGTTCATTTCAGCAACATTTCATCTTTACTCCAACTGTCAGAATTAAAGGTGTATTACGTAACATTTTTAGGTAGGTCCGTTATTTCTCTTAAGGGCAGTCTCCTGATCCACTGCTCCCTGAGGCGTTACAGCGCCCCCTGTGGAGGTACTGTGTCATGAGGAGCACAGAGCGACGGTGCGGGTCTGTAGGTCTGCGGGTCTGTAGGTCTGCGGGTCTGTAGGTCTGTGGGTCTGTAGGTCTGCGGGTCTGCGGGTCTGTAGGTCTGCGGGTCTGTAGGTCTGCGGGTCTGTAGGTCTGTAGGACACCAGCTCAACAACACCTAAGTGCAAGATGGCAAAACATTTTTTCTCCATGGAGATGCTGTTGCTTTGTCTAGAATGTTCCACAGTGCTGCATTAAACCTTTGTATCTTCATGAAGACCAAACCCGCTCCGCTCACAGTCCGTGTCCGTTTCTCTAGGGATTTTTGAGCTATAAAACCACCTGTAACTGAATAAATGTAAGGTAAAGTTATTTAAAGTCACACTGTGGAACATTTCAGGCAGCGCAGTGGCGTATCCATAGAAACGAGCAGGAAACGGACCCGAAACCAAAAGTTACAGTGTGCGTCTAACATCAGATATTCATAGTACAGAATCAGAATCACTTTTATTCATTTTCTTCGTTACAGATGCAACCGACCAAGAACCAAGAACATGTGGATAGAATCAAATACAATAATATAAAGATCAAAATAGTTCTCTCAAAAATGATTTACATCAAGCGACATATTTACACGTCTATACAATTGGATATAGATGGTACAATTGTAATGCTGATTTATTCTTGTAAAAACACTGGACAAGTTGTTTTCTATGATTTGGTGATGTTTTTTTTTCACTCTTTTATCGAGTCAGAACTCAGAAAGATCCTCGTGAGTCTCATTTCAGTGGCCAGTTTCAGAGGATCTTTTTGGTTTGCTCTGGGGATGCACCAATACTTTTTAAAAAGCGATAAGAGTTTGAGTATAATTTCTGTACTTGCCGGTGCCATAGGGATGTACCGATCCGATATCCGGCTCTTTTATGAGTATGGGACAGTACTGGATCCAGTTTCACATGTTTTTGCAGCACCGTCGCGCTTTACGGCAGCTGTAAATCAAAACGCTGCCGTGTCGCTGTGTGGGACTTTTCACTACAACAAAACGAAAGTCAAACAGCGACACAAACGCTGCAAACAAACAGTTTCTCCTGGAGGAACCGAAAAATGGGATCGGAACCGAAAAAAACCTTGATCAGGGCGTCTCTAACCCCCATGAACGTGCACTGAGGGCGTTTAGTACTGACAAAATATTTAAGCAAAATATTGTAGAAAAACACTCTTGGTGATATATCGATACAGTGGCCGATATCGTATCACATCACACTGTTATACGCTATAATTACGCCCCTAATTATATCCATCCAAACGGACATTATTACAGTAACACATTTACACACCTGCCTCTGTCCCACAGCCGACATCAGCCTGGCCGAGTGGGGGCGCAAGGCCATCGACATCGCAGAGAACGAGATGCCCGGGCTGATGAAGATGAGGGAGCTGTACGGAGAGTCCAAACCGCTGAAGGGCGCTCGGATCGCCGGCTGCCTCCACATGACCCTGCAGACGGCCGTGCTCATCGAGACGCTCACTGCTCTGGGCGCCGAGGTACGAGCCGAGTTCAGGACTAAAGCTTCACACGGACTCGACTGGAAACTGTATTTATGTATTTGTGTTACTGTTTCTTCATCACAAACCTGCCTGGAGTCGTTTTGTTTCACACAAACTCGCCATATTTACAAGTTCTCCCAAACAGAAAACCACAGGAGAGAGGCAGAGGCAGGCGAAAGATGGCAAAGATGTAAGATAAAAAAAAGTCTCACCAAATGCTGTATTGATCTGGTGAGAAACAGGAGTATTTCCTGTTATGGTGACTAACGTCTTGAGCCAACACAACACAAAACGAAGAGCGTGCATTAGCAGCAGCAGTTTCCTGTTTATTGATGCACAGCCCTGGCGTATTAACATCGAACATTAAATTATTTCAATATTTAAATCATTATTTCTAGTGCAGAATGCAGCTGACATGAGCCAAACCCCAAAGGTTCAAACATGTGATAGAGGCGCAGAGAAGTGAAGGAAATGCAGGAAAAACGAACTATAAACCAGAAGAAACTTTAGCCAAGTCGCAAATTGACAATTACTGAACATGTTTTCTAAATAAAGAGAAAATGTGAGTTCTGTTTGGGCGATGTCACAGGAGGAGGCGCTAAAACAAACTGTAAAAGAGGCTGTAGAGATGTGCTGTGGCCCGGACTCCACAAAGAAGTGAACAAAAACCACAGTTGGTGCTAGAAAAGCTGTGTGCAGTCACTTTGGTGTTTTCACTGTTTTATTTGTAAATGAGCGACAGAAGGCCTAAGTCCGTCACTGATCCATGTAGAGTTTATTTGCTGTGAGCGTCGAAGGCCTCGTGCAGAATGACACAACCTCAGTGACGAAGGCTTCCACAGAAACTCCTGACTGAGCTCAAACTCCCAGAATCTGGGAGAGCAGCAGGTGACGAGGAGCTCAGAGGAGCTCAGGGGAGCTCAGGGGAGTGCAGAGGAGCTCAGGGGAGCGTAGAGGAGCTCAGGGGAGCGTAGAGGAGCTCAGGGGAGCTCAGAGGAGCTCAGGGGAGCTCAGAGGAGCTCAGGGGAGCTCAGGGGAGCGCAGGGGAGCTCAGAGGAGCTCAGGGGAGCTCAGGGGAGCGCAGAGGAGCTCAGGGGAGCTCAGAGGAGCTCAGAGGAGCTCAGGGGAGCTCAGGGGAGCGCAGAGGAGCGCAGAGGAGCTCAGAGGAGCTCAGGGGAGCTCAGGGGAGCGCAGAGGAGCTCAGGGGAGCGCAGAGGAGCTCAGAGGAGCTCAGGGGAGCGCAGAGGAGCTCAGGGGAGCGCAGAGGAGCTCAGGGGAGCGCAGAGGAGCTCAGAGGAGCTCAGGGGAGCGCAGAGGAGCTCAGGGGAGCGTAGAGGAGCTCAGGGGAGCGCAGGGGAGCGTAGAGGAGCTCAGGGGAGCGTAGAGGAGCTCAGGGGAGCGCAGAGGAGCTCAGAGGAGATCAGGGGAGCTCAGGGGAGCGCAGAGGAGCTCAGAGGAGATCAGGGGAGCGCAGAGGAGCGCAGGGGAGCGCAGAGGAGCTCAGGGGAGCTCAGGGGAGCGCAGAGGAGCTCAGGGGAGCGCAGGGGAGCGCAGGGGAGCTCAGGGGAGCGCAGAGGAGCTCAGGGGAGCGCAGGGGAGCTCAGGGGAGCGCAGAGGAGCTCAGGGGAGCGTAGAGGAGCTCAGGGGAGCTCAGGTTTGATCGCAGGTTTGATCGCAGGTTTGATCGCAGGTTTGATCGCAGGTTTGATCGCAGGTTTGATCGCAGGTTTGATCGCAGGTTTGATCGCAGGTTGGCAGGTTTGTCGGCAGGTTTGTCGGCAGGTTTGATCGCAGGTTTGTTGGCCTTGACCTCCTCACACGGGGTCTTATCTGGGTCAGTTTGAGCAGGAACAGTCCGGTCTCCTCTACTCTCTAAATACACTTACACCATGTTTACTGTGGGGGAGGAACAGCGTTTAAATGTCCTGTAACGGCTTCTAAACCTGCTTAAACGAGGCTTCTGTTGGTCTGCAAACAACCTCAATGAAAAGAAGTGGCTCTAAGAAAGAACTGCGTATTTGAAGATCGGATAAACTTGTTGACGCAGGACTCGCTGTGGACTTTTGTGGACTTATGTGGACTTATCAGGTGTAAATTTGGGTAAATGTACAATTAAATTTCAACGTGGACTCGTGTTTTTGTGCTACTGAAACACCATTGATCGGGAAAGTCTCGTGCACACGTGAGGGAATTGATCTCGCGAGACTGTTTTTTTTTTAGTTCACATCTGGACCTAAAGAGTTAAACTGTTACATTAGAACATGTTTGGCCAAAACTGGGTCGCACAATTATTTTATTTACTTCAAAATCTCATCTCAGTTTTGTGGAAATAATCTCTTGTCTTGTAGAAATTGCTCTGGTCCCATCCCTAATAGTTGACATAAATGTATAAAATGGTCCTGAAAAATGATTTTAAAAGTTTAAAAAAAATCTACAGTCTGTGGGCTTTAACATGGAGTTCTGACTGAAAAAATAGAGTACGGGGAGTTACATTTTCTGGGAATGTGCAGGCTCAAAAAGCACAGCTACAATGACGAATATTAAATAAAATTGTGCAGAAATCTGGAGGAGCCGTGTTTGTGTTTGTTTCAGGGCACCATGACCCAGCAGAAACTCACACTGAAGAAACTGTTTAAGATTAAAGGTTTTCTGCCTTGGCTGCTTAGATTCCTGAGTCTGAGGCTCAGAGTTGAAGCCTGTGCCGAACAGACCCGTCCTCTGCTTCTCTGCAGAGAGATTAAATAAACTATTATGTCGCTGCTTCAACAGATGTTTATTTCTAAAAGTACAATTTACCGTCTGCAAAAGTAAATCAAAAATGGCATTTTTTAAAGGAATTAAATCGTACATGAACGATGATGTCTAAAAACATATGTAGGGCTGGGAAAGAAGTTGCTGATACGATACACACCTGTACACACCTGTACACACCTGTACACACCTGTACACACCTGTACACACCTGTGTACACCTGTACACACCTGTGTACACCTGTACACACCTGTGTACACCTGTACACACCTGTACACACTGCAGTTTTGGTTCAGTACGGTTCAATAAAAAGACTAAACTGTGGCTGTAATACTAAAAGTTCATATATTTCAATCATTAAAACGGTTAAAACGGGGTTCCTTCCACTAAACATGCAACAAGTAAATCAAAAATGGTGACAAAATTGGGAACTGAATTGTACAAACTATTTATTAAGCCTAAATCATGTCAAAATCTCCCCTTTTTCGTTGATCCGGTCTCGTCCTGTGGGCATTGTGTTTAGTCCCACCTCAGACACACAAAGCCTTTAATGCGTCTGTGGATGAAGTGACTGAAGTTTAATAACATAAATCGTGTCTTGTCTCTTCACAGGTGCAGTGGTCGAGCTGTAACATCTTCTCCACCCAGGACCACGCTGCAGCCGCCATCGCCAAATCTGGAGTCCCAGGTAATCCTAATCTGACCAGATTAATGCATCTTTAATCTCACGGCTGTAAGAGATGACTCCCAGAAAGTGGGTTACATAAGTCTCTGGTGGTCGGAGTCCTTGTGTAATGAGAGATTTTTGAGTAATTTGAGCAATATAGAAAAATCTGAATGAACAATTCCAGCGTCATTTTGTCATGAGTCAAATTTATAATCATCAATTCAGTTATTACACTTCAATCAGAAAACAGTTGTAAATCTAAAATATAATTAAATTCACTGTACCCAAATTTTACCGTCTAAAACCACTGGGGCGAATGCCGGGGTTTTTTCTTGTGGTTTAGCAGAGAAGTGATTCTGTTTAGAAGTCTGTAGACGTCAGTGGTTTTCCTGGCAGCAGGAGACGCTGAACACTGCTCCCCGAGGCGTTACAGCGCCCCCTGTGGAGGTGCTGTGTCATGAGGAGCACAGAGCGACGGTGGAGGTCTGCACTGGGACTGTGCCCCACAGAGCTCAGAGTGAAACCCACACCGACAAAATATCTCCACCTTTAACTTTCCTCCTGAACTTTCCTGAACTCCGCACTGTGCTGTTTCCTGTTGTACGTTTCTGTACATTTCTGTACGTTGTGGTTTGTCGTGGTGCTTTTTCTGTACGTTGTGGTTTGTCGTGGTGCTTTTTCTGTACGTTGTGGTTTGTCGTGGCAGTGTACGCGTGGAAAGGAGAGACGGATGAGGAGTACGTGTGGTGCATCGAACAGACCATTTACTTCAGGGACGGACAGCCCCTCAACATGATCCTGGACGACGGAGGAGACCTCACCAACCTGGTGCACACCAAGTACCCACAGCTGCTCTCAGGTACTATTACTGCTGATACTGCAGTTCATACAGCTGCTGTTATTACTAAGGCTGTGAACATGTTCATCAGAACACCGTCACTTTAATTATTAGTGTTAATTAATCCCCCGGTCTGTTTTGCCCAAACACGTGTGGAAATTTCTGGAATGTGCTCTGTACCTGTGATCAGACCCGTCATAGGTGTAAAGGCTCAGTCATATGTGTAAAGGCTCAGTCATATGTGTAAAGGCTCAGTCATATGTGTAAAGGCTCAGTCATATGTGTAAAGGCTCAGTCTCTGAGTCAGGAAGGTCTTTGTCCTCAGCCCTAAGTTAAGTTGAGTGATTAGCTCAGCACTGATGTGAAATGTAGGGAAGTTGTATTTCTGTATAAACACAGAGCTCAGAGGTTCAGAGAAGCCGTTGGTCTGTGGTCAGGGCCGGTTTAGGCTCCGTCCATTTCTGCTGCGACAACAACAAACCTTTGTCTGGATTCCAAAAACTCATCGGGCTTTGCAAATAGTTTAATCATTTTTTCTTGAAGATCTAAATCTTTTTTCTATAACACCTGAAGGAGAAACTCTACTTATACAAACTCATTAAGAAAAGTCATTTCTAGACTTGAATTATAGATTTGTGAAATAATAATTAAATAAGAACATTTTCACGAAAAGAAGGAAAAAGCTTCAGCTTCATAAAGTCTGATAAAAGACATTCTGTTTTGTGGTTAATAGTTCACTCCTGTTGTTCCAAACCCTGTGCACCAGAAGCCCTGTTACACTGCAGAAATACTGCAGAAAATGTGCACTTTAAACGCTCCTATTAAAATTCACTGAGAGCTTTTGTACAGGAGCAAACTGCAGTTAATTTGACACATTTTCACCATCCCAATACTTACAAATGTAGCTCTGTTCTACCACAGTGACTTTAAACTATTTTAATCTAAACGTGGACATTTTCTAAACTGAGAAATACGCTTTTTATTTGTTAAATCCACTGAATAATTCTAAACCGGCACAGAGACTAAATGGAAATGATTTTAAATGAATTAGTGCAGCTGGACTGATCCAAATCTCCATGTAGAGGTTTGTATTCCTGTTTGTGATTTACCCAGAGTCCTGCTCCCTGAGGCGTTACAGCGCCCCCTGTGGAGGTGCTGTGTCATGAGGAGCACAGAGTGACGGTGGAGGTCTGCACTGGGACTGTGCCCCACAGAGCTCAGAGTGAAACCCACACCGACAAAACACTAAACTTACAACTGTATCTGTGACGAAAAGAGTTCAGAAACGGCTCTGCTCAGACGCTCCTGGACGTGTCTGGAAATGGACTGAATTTCTCGGTGTATTTGAGCTATAAAACCACCTGTGTTAGAATAAATGTAAAGTAGAGCTGTTTAATGTCACACTGCGGAACATTCCAGGCAGAGGAACCCTCCAACCAAAAAGTTAAGACGATATAAACGATTCAAACATATTTTTCAGATGTTTTGCCTGATCAAACCTGATGAATTTAGGCTCCGGGTTATTCAGACTCGGCCTTTGTTTTGACAGAACCTTTTTTAGCTCATATTTCTGACTGATCGTAAAAATATCTGACTGAATTTTCCCTTTTTAAACGTCTTGAGGAATCCGCGGTTTGTCTGAGGAAACCACGACCGGAGTCCACAACCTGTACAAGATGAAGAAGAGCGGAGAGCTGAAGATCCCGGCCATCAACGTCAACGACTCCGTCACCAAGGTGCGTTCACCGGGCGCCGTTTAGAGAACAGCCACAACCTGATCATAGATGTGGAGCTGGGGCAGAACAGACACTTAAAGCTGCACTGTGGAACTTTACTCAGGTGATTTAGTCCTGACTCTGTGCTGATTTTGTACGTATATAACATCATAAAGTGCAGGAAGAAGCAAAAAAACAAAACAAAAGGGTGAAATACTAAAGCCTCCACCTCATGAAGACTGAAAAACATTTGATTCAAACATGGATTAAAACAATGAAACTTCCACAACTGAAAGATTCTCAAACATTATCATTAAATGTCAAACATTTCCTCAAACTCTTTTTAAACGACATTTCTGATGCTTCACTAAACAGATGAAAACTGTTCCACAGTTTCCTCCTGCAGCAGAACTGAGACAGTTTGGAACGTGAACATTACGATTTGGAGGAGTTTTGTGTGTGTGAATCTGTGTTTGTTTTAAAGTAAAATGTGAAACGTTTGGGGATTGTTGAATTATCAAGAGTTTTATACATAAAAAACAAATGCGGTAAATATGAATCTCATAAAGTTTAAGGTTCAGTTTAATGAATAATTTGCACCAATAATATTTTGTTCCGAGTCGTTGGGAAAGTGCAGCTCAGACGGATAAATTAAACTATAGGATCATATAATTATAGATTTTCAGTGCAGAAATGTGCAAACTTTTCTTCTGCAGGGTCACCGTGGGGTTTTAAAAGGTCTTAAATTTCATGTTCCTAAATTAAGGCCTTAAAAAGTCTTAAATGATCAAGTCTTATTTTTTTTTTTACAAAAGTCTTGGGTTTCATGAGCCTGTTTTTGTGTAAACTCACCGGGCTGCAGAGCAACGTGAGAATGTGACAGTTTAGTTTGTCTTGTTAGAAATGATTTTTGGCCTTTTTACAGCAGTGCAGACGAGTTCTGAATGAGATTTTATAATGAAAGTGTTTTTGATTATTTAAAGCAGTGAGTAATGCTCATTATTAGGATTGGATGTGGTGTTTTTTGCTCGTATAATGGGTGCGATGTTGGTCTTAATTTTCATTAAAGGGTCTTAAAAAGGTCTTAAATTTGGGGGAGTCAAACGTAGGGAGACCCTGTTATAATCCAGAGATTTATTCTTTTTTCTTGTTTTTTCCTGGTGTTTTGGGTGTAATATTTAGTCCTGACTCTCCTGTTCCCGTGTGGTTTCAGAGTAAGTTCGATAACCTGTACGGCTGTCGCGAGTCCCTCATTGACGGGATCAAAAGGGCCACAGACGTGATGATCGCCGGGAAAGTGGCCGTGGTCGCTGGGTACGGAGACGTGGGCAAAGGCTGCGTCCAGGCGCTGAGGGGCTTCGGCGCCAGAGTCATCGTCACCGAGATCGACCCCATCAACGCCCTGCAGGCCGCCATGGAGGGCGAGTTTACACCACCATATTCTGCAGCTGAATATTCACACAAAGGACCACAAACACAAGATGTGGCTGTCAGAGTAACACCAGGTCTAGAACAGGTCTAGAACAGGTCTAGAACAGGTCTAGAACAGGTCTAGAACAGGTCTACACCAGGTCTACACCAGGTCTACACCAGGTCTACACCAGGACTAGAACAGGACTATTCTGGTCTAATCTAAGACTAAACCAGGTCTAGAACAGGTCTAGAACAGGACTATTCTGGTCTAATCTAAGACTAAACCAGGTCTAGAACAGGTCTAGAACAGGACTATTCTGGTCTAATCTAAGACTAAACCAGGTCTAAAAGTGGACTACATCATTTCCACTGTCGTTCCAAACAAGAAATGATCCAAAGAACAAAAAGCAGGTAAAATGTGCAGTGAATTAGGCAATGGCAGAGTGGATCCTTCAAGTAAATGATTTTCAGGTGGAAAAGCGCTGTATAAAAGTGAATAAAACTCCTTTTACTGTGTAGGTTATGAGGTGACCACGATGGACGAGGCCTGTAAAGAGGGAAACATCTTTGTGACGACCACCGGCTGTGAGGACATCATCCTGGGACAGTGAGTCCTGTTTGGAGCTTTAGATAATCCCACTGTCCCCTCCTCAGAAACAGACGTGCACTTGTACTTTTACTTTAATCCTTTTTTTACCTGTGACGAAACAGTTCAGGCAAAATGCAGATTTATCCTGCAGAGTTAAAACCAAAAACCATCTCCAGATTTTCTGCAGTCATTTAAGTCGTTTAATTTCTCACTACAGCAACACAGTATATGTGTTCGTATTGAACCGTCGCGGTTCGGTGCATTTTGACAGAGAATATACGGTACAAAAGTTTCATATTGAACTGACGACGGGACTTTCCTTTTGCGACGGTTTCCTTAAGCACTGCCATGAGCCCTGATTGGTCCATGAACATGTGGACATGTCTGGACTGGTCCAGCGAGCAAACTCCGCCTTCAAATACAAAACTGCTGCTGTTGCTGTCAGGTCATTGTGAGAGGGTGAAAGACGATGGCGAGTAATTCAAGCCCGGAGTTAGAAGACCCACCACCATCATTTAAGTCTGTGGTGTGGGCAGGGCTCTACAGTTCGCCCATTTCACTCACATTTACGAGGAAATATTTCGTCGTGCGAACGAGGAAAATAAAACAGGCGCATCTGTGCGATGCTTCTGCAGCACAATAAGGAGCTGCACAGACGCAACGTGACGAGTTAAACGTTCTACATGTGTCAAACATTAGGGGCAAACTCACACTAGGACTTCAGAATCGTGCCCAAGCCTGGAGCCCCTAAAGAGCAGCACACCCAGCGCAACCGAACACCTCCGACCGCGCACGGCCCCAGCGTACGAGCTCCAGGTGTGCGGCGATATCACTCATAGAACAAACTCCGCTTCAAAACACACCCACGCCCCTTAAACGAGGCACCGCAGCAGGACCCACACCTGTCCCACTCACAGCAGGACCCACACCTGTCCCACTCACAGCAGGACCCACACCTGTCCCACCACAGCAGGACCCACACCTGTCCCACCACAGCAGGACCCACACCTGTCCCACCACAGCAGGACCCACACCTGTCCCATCACACAGCAGGACCCACACCTGTCCCACCACAGCAGGACCCACACCTGTCCCACCACAGCAGGACCCACACCTGTCCCACCACAGCAGGACCCACACCTGTCCCACTCACAGCAGGACCCACACCTGTCCCACCACAGCAGGACCCACACCTGTCCCACTCACAGACACCCTGTGCCACTTCCTCCTCCGCTAAAGCCAGAGCTTTGTCTTGGTTTTGTCTCGGACTCGAGCGAATTTGGACTCAGTCTCGTCACGGACTCAAGGTCTGAATACTGAGTGCATCATATTTCATTACTGCCGCTGCTTTCGGCAATAAACTCGTGCCAGTGTGCGGGACCTGTGCGCTGGAGCCCACGGACACTCTGTAAAGGCACCTAAAAAGACCATGTGTTCAAACTTCACTGATGTCCAGCTCAGTAACCAGTCAATATACTCAATGTGGTGCTGTGTGTTCACTTGTTTTACATGTTTTACTTTTACTTGTTTTACTACAAGTTGCAGTTCTCTCAGCTGGAGATTTAGGCAATAAAAAGCTGCCTTTGAGCACGGCCTTTCTGGTTCTGTTTTTTTCCTGCACTGTACTGAAAACGTACCGAACCGTGCCACCCCTAGTTAACGCACATTCATTCGTTTTACTCCATCATAATAAAACTAAATAAACAATTATTCTAATTATAACACAATTCTTTTTACTGTCGTTATTCTTTCAAATATTTTTCCATGACTGTTCTCTTAAAAGTTATGTTAAAGTTGTTTGAACTCTTTTACCTGATAAACCGTTTTCCCTCAGTCGTTCGTACATGTGGTCCTTACATTATATTTACTTTCTCTGAATAAAACCGACATTATTTAAGTTAAAAAAGTGAAATATTGATCCATGATGTTTTTTTTCCAGTCATTTCAAGCAGATGAAGGACGACGCCATCGTGTGCAACATCGGACACTTCGACTGTGAGATCGACGTGAGCTGGCTCAACAAGAACGCCGCTGAGAAGATCAACGTCAAACCCCAGGTGAGAAACGTCCGCACGAAAACAGAACGAACCACAGGTGAAGAAACGTCCGCACGAAAACAGAACGAACCACAGGTGAAGAAACGTCCGCACGAAAACAGAACGAACCACAGGTGAAGAAACGTCCGCACGAAAACAGAACGAACCACAGGTGAAGAAACGTCCGCACGAAAACAGAACGAACCACAGGTGAAGAAACGTCCGCACGAAAACAGAACGAACCACAGGTGAAGAAACGTCCGCACGAAAACAGAACGAACCACAGGTGAAGAAACGTCCGCACGAAAACAGAACGAACCACAGGTGAAGAAACGTCCGCACGAAAACAGAACGAACCACAGGTGAAGAAACGTCCGCACGAAAACGGAACAAACCACAGGTGAAGAAACGTCTGCACGAAAACAGAACGAACCACAGGTGAAGAAACGTCTGCACGAAAACAGAACGAACCACAGGTGAAGAAACGTCCGCACTAAAACAGAACGAACCACAGGTGAAGAAACGTCCGCACGAAAACAGAACGAACCACAGGTGAAGAAACGTCCGCACGAAAACAGAACAAACCACAGGTGAAGAAACGTCCGCACGAAAACAGAACGAACCACAGGTGAAGAAACGTCCGCACGAAAACGGAACGAACCACAGGTGAAGAAACGTCCGCACGAAAACGGAACGAACCACAGGTGAAGAAACGTCCGCACGAAAACAGAACAAACCACAGGTGAAGAAACGTCCGCACGAAAACAGAACAAACCACAGGTGAAGAAACGTCCGCACGAAAACAGAACGAACCACAGGTGAAGAAACGTCCGCACGAAAACAGAACGAACCACAGGTGAAGAAACGTCCCCATGAAAACAGAACGAACCACAGGTGAAGAAACGTCCGCACGAAAACAGAACAAACCACAGGTGAGAAACGTCCGCACGAAAACAGAACGAAACACAGGTGAAGAAACGTCCGCACGAAAACAGAACGAACCACAGGTGAAGAAACGTCCCCATGAAAACAGAACGAACCACAGGTGAAGAAACGTCTGCACGAAAACAGAACGAACCACAGGTGAAGAAACGTCCGCACGAAAACAGAACAAACCACAGGTGAAGAAACGTCCGCACGAAAACAGAACAAACCACAGGTGAAGAAACGTCCGCACGAAAACGGAACGAACCACAGGTGAAGAAACGTCCGCACGAAAACGGAACGAACCACAGGTGAAGAAACGTCCGCACGAAAACGGAACGAACCACAGGTGAAGAAACGTCCGCACGAAAACGGAACGAACCACAGGTGAAGAAACGTCCGCACGAAAACAGAACGAACCACAGGTGAAGAAACGTCCGCACGAAAACAGAACGAACCACAGGTGAAGAAACGTCCGCACGAAAACAGAACGAACCACAGGTGAAGAAACGTCCGCACGAAAACAGAACGAACCACAGGTGAAGAAACGTCCGCACGAAAACAGAACGAACCACAGGTGAAGAAACGTCTGCACGAAAACAGAACGAACCACAGGTGAAGAAACGTCCGCACGAAAACAGAACGAACCACAGGTGAAGAAACGTCCGCACGAAAACAGAACGAACCACAGGTGAAGAAACGTCCGCACGAAAACAGAACGAACCACAGGTGAAGAAACGTCCGCACGAAAACAACGATCAGGAAGAGGAGTGAGTCTGTTCTGCTCTGGAGGAGCTGCAGCGCCCCCTGTGGTGTGAGGGAAGGACTGAGCTCAGAGTGAAACACACACCAACTAGGGCTGGGCGATATGGACCAAAAAATATATCGATATAAAACTACTGCAAAAACAAAATATATAATTTTATCTGATCAATATTCATGTAGTTCTGCAGTGAAACACTCTGTGGCCCTTTCTGGACCTTCACCACAGTTTGAGAACCTCTTCTTTAAGAGAACTTCCACTGACACTTTACACAAAACTGGTTCAAAGTGAATAAAGTGCAGGATTTTTAAACCTGTATTTTCAAATTCCAAACTGGAGTTACATTCTCTTGGTGGTTTTACAGTGGTGTTTAGTCTCTGCACATTTACCAAAGCAAACGCACATTGTGACAAACAGATTTATTTGGCATTTGGCACAGGCTGCAGAGAGAAGCCCTCACACACCCCCGCACACCTTCACACACCGGGATGAGTTTATGGGCGACAGCAGCGGCCGTAATGAAAAATGACCACACTCAGTATTCAGACCTTGAGTCCGTGACAAGACCGAGTCCAAATGCGCTCGAGTCCGTGACAAGACCAAGACGGAGCTCTCGCTTTAGAGAAGGAAGTCCAGCAGCACGGGGGTGTCTGATGTGGTGGGACAGGTGTGGGTCCTGCTGTGGTGGGACAGGTGTGGGTCCTGTGGTGGGACAGGTGTGGGTCCTGTGGTGGGACAGGTGTGGGTCCTGCTGTGGTGGGACAGGTGTGGGTCCTGTGGTGGGACAGGTGTGGGTCCTGCTGCGGGGCGCTCGGTTAAGGGGGCGTGGGTGTGTTTTGAAGCGGAGTTTGTTCGTATGAGTGATATCGGCCACACGTGGAGCTCGTGTGCTGGAGTCGTGCGCGGTCGGAGGTGTCCTGTGGTTGCGCTCGCGCTGAGAAACGTGCATTTAGAAAGTTTAACTCATCAGTTACGTCTGTGCAGCTCCTTATTGTGCTGCAGAAGCATCGCACAGATGAGCCCGTTTTGTTTTCCACGTTCACACACTGAAATATTTGCTCGCAAATGCAAGTGAAATGGGCGCACTGTAGAGCCCTGGACCTAGTCCTGGTTTAGTCCAGCTCCAGGCTCTGCGGCCGCGTCTAGTCCTGGTTTAGTCCTAGTCCTGGTTTAGTCCAGCTCCGGGCTCTGCGGAGGAGCTCGGGGAACAAAAGGAGGCAGAGGCGAGCGCGGCACAGAGAAGGTGAAACAAGCGAAGCGGCGAAACCAGAAGTAAACATCAGCACTATAACGATATATCGATATGTCAGAATTCATATCGAGTTTCGAAAATCTCTCGATATATTTTAAATAGAGATATCGCCCACTCCTGACACCAACAACATAACACAGGATTATCGATCAGGTTGGGCTTAAAATGAAAATAACAGAGTTTCCAGGTTGATTACAGTTTAAACAGTTGTAAATTGGGCAAATGTTTAGTGTGAACAGTTCAGTTTGGGACTTTATGGTCAGAAATGTGTTTTATTTTCTGGATAAACATCAGATATCTGCTCATAAAATCCAGAATGGCTCAATTCCTTCACTGAACTGTTTGGTTCTTTCTCCCTCTCTCAGGTGGACCGTTACCGAATGTCGAACGGGCGTCACATCATCCTTTTGGCCGAGGGGCGTCTGGTGAATCTGGGCTGTGCCATGGGCCACCCGTCCTTCGTCATGAGCAACTCCTTCACCAACCAGGTACCGAGCGGAGGACACTCCACCTGCTTTTGTCTTGTGTGTGTGATTTGATTTTTGATTTCTTTTCCTGCAGGTTCTGGCTCAGATCGAGTTGTGGACAAACACGGACAAATATCCTGTCGGAGTTTACTTCCTGCCAAAGAGGGTCAGTGCACGAGGCTTTTCAATCATCTAAAAGACAAATAGCTGAATTAAACAGTGACCTGGAGTAGAACCGTACGATCGGAGTTAAATAAGATTAACAAATGAGATTCAGTTTGATTTTACCACTGACGATATGAGGCAAGGCAGGTTTATTCTCACTGTGAACGAAAATACAAAAGCTCCAGTCGGGTTAAAATGTGAAGGTTTAGTTCCTGACGGTTCTAACTCGTGTTTTCCTTCCTGCAGCTGGACGAGCAGGTGGCGGCCGCTCACCTGGACAAACTGTGCGTGAAACTCACCAAACTGACAGACAAACAGGCCAAGTACCTGGGCCTGCCCAAAGAGGGGCCCTTCAAACCCGACCACTACCGCTACTGAGCCCCGCGGAGACCACCGGAACTACCACCGAGGAGGGGGAGAGGGACAGGGAGAGGGACAGGGAGAGGGACAGGGAGAGGGACAGGGAGAGGGACAGGGAGAGGGACAGGGAGAGGGACAGGGAGAGGGACAGGGAGAGGGACAGGGAGAGGGACAGGGAGAGGGAGAGGGAGAGGGAGAGGGACAGGGAGAGGGACAGGGAGAGGGACAGGGACAGGGACAGGGACAGGGAGAGGGACAGGGAGAGGGACAGGGAGAGGGACAGGGACAGGGAGAGGGACAGGGAGAGGGAGCAAAAATATGAATAAAACTGGACTAAAATGTTAATCGTCTTAAATTAATCCACATATCGATCCTCAAAGACTCGTTTTGGACGTTGATTTTCAGTTCCTTCTCATTGAACGGTATCTTCTGTCGTCTATGTTTCGTGACCTTTTAAAGATGAAACGTCAAACTTTTGGGAAGCAGAACTCATCTGCTCTTTGTCCAGAATGTTCCGTAATATGGCATTAAACTACCTTAGATCTGTCTTTGCTTTATTCAGCTAAAGTCGCTGTGGAAGTCGTGCATTCTCACTGTACAGGGATCTCCTCTCCACAGCTCTGATTTGGAACTTGAGATGGACAAATGTAATATTTAGATGAGTGAGACTGCACCGGGAAAGTTACGCAGTGCAGCTTTAATCATGATGTGGTTTATCAAAGTGACTCCTGTGACTTTCTTCTGGCCACATCTCATCTCCAACAGTAAAAAATCTCGACAATTTTAATTATTTTTATTCATTTTCCATCAAATTTTCTCTGTATCTGTCTGTTCCCTCGTCCTCCTCTTCCTCCTCCTCTTCTTCCTCCTCCTCCTCCTCCTCCTCCTCCTCCTCCTCTTCTTCTTCTTCCTCCTCTTCTTCTTCCTCCTCCTCCTCTTCCTCCTCTTCGGAGTATTTGTCATTCCCTGAGGATCTTTTGAGCTTTTCCAGACTCTTTGGCGGAGTTCAGCTTCTGATTTCTCTGGTTTAACAAACAGAACTTAAATCTTAAAGAACAGAGCTGCTTCTGCTTCTCCGATGAGTTTCAAAACGCCAAAGCTCAGTTTAAAGTGAAGTCTTATCTTCTGTTTCTTTTTTTCCTTTTATGTAATTATTTAATTTGACTCGAAGGTCGGGGCCTCTGCAGGTGCAGCTGCTTTCACACGGCTACAGTCGGTTCAGAGGCGAAAAGATGAATCCTGATGAAATGTGGAATAAAAGTGTCGAGTTTGACTGTGGACGTGTGTTTTTTTGTACATCGAATGAATCTTATTACCATCACTTGGGCTGCACGGGGTGTTTTGACTCAAGTAATTTGCATTTCTTATTACAAAATGACACAATTTGCAGTAAAATTAATGTAAACTATGATAATTAAACCTGCTGTAGTGGAAGTGCTCAGTTTGGTGAAGGAAAAGTGCAAAAACTGGAGCAAAAACAGGAGGCGTCTGAGGTTTAATGCACAAAATACAGAGGAACATTTTGATTAATCCGTTTATTCTATTTTAGTGTGAAAATCCAAATATCCCCGACTTTTGCTGCAGTCTCGTCTTTTTGGAACATTGGTTTTAATATTTGATTCCTGATTCTAAATTAAATGAGACAATTATGTTTATTATTTTACTCATCTAAGATGTTGAGAGCCGCTGTGCTCATGAATTCAGTTTAATAAAGTGATCCATGAATCTGCAGAAGGTGCTGACTCTAAACTCTGATAGGAAAGGCGTCAGATCTCCTAACTCAATAGAAATAAATACATGCATCGCAAATAAACAAAATAAATGTATAAAAAGCACAAATAAAAGTCAACTGAACTCTGATAGGAAAGGCGTCAGGTTTCATAACTTAATAAAAATAAATACATGTGTGGCAAATAAACAAAATGATAAGTGTGTAAAATGTGGACTGCTAAACATCAGGTCCCTCTCCTCTAAATCTCTTTTAATAAATGAATTAATTGGCGACTTTAATATTGATCTTCTAGCTCTAACTGAAACATGGCTTCAGGAAAATGATTATGTTAGACTAAACGAATCTACACCTCCAAGTCACGTGAACTTTCAAAGTGCCAGGAGCACAGGTGGAGGTGGCGGTGTGGCCGTCATTTCTCACTCCAGCCTAATTCTCAGCCTCAAATCTAATTATACATTCCGCTCCTTTGAAAGCCTCGCACTATCTATTACGTGCACCAACTGGAAAAACCAGAAAGCTGTTATATTCATAACAATCTACCGACCTCCTGGTCCTTATGCCGAGTTTCTGACAGAGTTTTCTGACTTTATTTCAAGTTTAGTTTTGGAATGGGAAAGGATTGTTATAGTTGGAGATTTCAACATTCATGTTGATAACAGCAGTGAGCCTCAGCAGTGCTTTTGGTGCTCTCCTGGATGGGGTCGGTTTTACCCAGAGTGTGAACAAGCCGACTCACTGTCACAATCACACTCTCGATCTCGTCCTAACTTATGGTATTGAGATTAGTGATTTACTTGTAATTCCTCAAAACCCTATACTCTCTGAATTCTTCGATTACAAAATTACACCATTAGAGACAAGATCAACGAAGCCACTCCAAAAATCAGCCCCGAGCAAATTCAGCAAATCCAGTCAGTAACACCAATATCCCACATAAATCCTCTAACAGCATTAGACAAATTTACTCCTGTCGATGAGGTGGAGATTACCTCAGTCATCATGTCGTCCAAACCATCAACTTGTTTGACCCTATTCCAGTCAAACTCCTCAAAGAAGCTCCACCTAATAATAGGTTCCATCCATAACATAATAAATATGTCATTAGAAAATGGCTTTGTTCCTCAGTCCTCAGAGGAGGTGCTGTGTGGGGCACTAGATATAGACTTGGCCCAGTGTTTTATGGGAAGGTTTTCAGACCATGAGTGAGGTAGACATGTTCAACATATAGTTCTACTCCTGGGCACTGAACCACGGTCCATATGGATAATTTGGTTTTATGTATCAGTGTATCTAGAGTGCGCCATCTATTGGGAAACGCTAGAACTGCAGGGAGGAAGAAGCTTATAAGTTTTATTCCACTTCATTTAAGTTTGGCGGGAGGTGCTGTGCCCCTTTCTTCATGTCAGAGCAACTGCTCCTCAAAATTCCTGTGCAGGTTCCTGCAGGAGATGAACTTTAAGGTCCTGAGCCGGGGTCTCTGATTGGACGGCTGCCTCTACATAACTCCACCTGATTGGTTGGCTTTGTAACGCCACTGCCAGCCGCAGACTGTTGATCAGAATCATTCAAATAGGATGTGAGCTGATATATACATTTAAATATTCTGTACTCTGCATCATTATTTTAATGTGTGTTCGTCATGTAAGGGTTTGGTGAAAGGGTTTGTGGGATTGTTTTGGATGAACTGTAAGGCACTTTGTTTTTTATTGAATTGTTTGTCAGCAGCAAGTCCAAATTATCTGTGCACAGTCTAAGTCTGGTCACTGTGATCCATAGTGTGTATAAAATCTAAAAATGTATTTAGACTCAGAACCCCAAACTCTACACCAACAGTTTGCAAAAGTAGTCGTTTTCTGGTCCTCAGCTTCATGTTAACCATGAGAAGAGCTATGGCCGAGCTCTGCTGCAAAGACAGAGTGAAACCAGTCGTGTGGTTGAGATGCTGCAGCACTAGAAAGGCTTTTCTTGGCAGCACTGAACATATTTATGCTCCTGCTCACATTAAAGACCGGTGTAGGTGTATTTAGGGCCAGATGAAGGGTTTTGGAGGCCACAGGAAGCTGCTACATCTGGAGACGACTCGCTGTAGTTTTAAAGCAAGTAAAACCCTTCTGCATCTTTGACATTATTATAAGCTACAACAGCACAACTATATTTTCAATCCACTCAATTAGCACTGAATAAAAACTTTACTAAAGAAGCAGAACACGTTTGCAGGAGAATCAGAGAAACACATTCCCTGTCAACTTTTCTCCATATGTACATTTTTACAAACACTTTCTGACACCGATAAAGGCAAAGTTTATTTTGTTTATTCTCTCATACACTGTCTGACTCGCAGCACCACTCATTTCTTCACAAAAAAGATGCAGCCACATTTTACCCATGGATCTTCATCGGCCAAACTTTCCCCTTTCTCTTTACTGTCTCTTTCATATTGGCGTTTCTCTGTTGATATCACAGCTTATGTGTATAAGTTATATTCATATTGTGCTCATGCTGAGCAACTGTGTTCTGCTTTTGTTAAATGTATGAATGTATTTGGGGAAAAGAGAGAGATGAATGCTTTATTTATCAGTTATTTCAGAGAAACACAATACACACTTGATGCTGGATGACAAACAAATTCACTTCCACAACAAAAATGTTTCAAATAAAAATGACTTTGATCCGACTTCATTCACGGTGACAGTACCACACGTGAGAGGAAACGTCTGGGTCTCGTCTGTGTTTCATTGTTGTCAGTCTGCAGGAAGTCACCGAGTTCCCAGCTGCACAAGTGAAGGTGTCGTCCTCCTGAATGTGAACAGAACAAGAGAAGCCAAAAATTACAGTATTTAATTATCAGCGTTTATCCATCCAGCTTCTCCCACTTAATCCAGCTGGGTCATGGGGGCAGCTGCCCAATCCTCACAGCCCCTGACCCCCTGAACCCCTCTGACCCCCTCTGACCCCCTCTGACCCCCTGAACCCCCCTGACCCCCTCTGACCTCCTGAACCCCTCTGACCCCCTGAACCCCCCTGACCCCCTGAACCCCTCTGACCCCCTGAACCCCCCTGACCCCCTCTGACCCCCTGAACCCCCCTGACCCCCTGAACCCCCCTGACCCCCTGAACCCCTCTGACCCCCTGAACCCCCCTGACCCCCTGAACCCCTCTGACCCCTGAACCCCTCTGACCCCCCCTGACCCACTCTGACCCCCTGAACCCCTCTGACCCCCCCGAACCCCTCTGACTCCCTGAACCCCTCTGACCCCCCTGAACCCCTCTGACCCCCCGACCCCCTCTGACCCCTTCTGACCCTCTGACCCCCCGAACCCCTCTGACCCCCTGAACCCCTCTGACCCCCTGAACCCCCCTGACCCCCTGAACCCCTCTGACCTCCTGAACCCCTCTGAACCCCTGAACCCCTCTACAGGTGGAGCCCACAGGAGGGTGGACGTCCTGGTCCTTGATGTTAGTTCAGATGCTGCATGGCCCCCAGTGTCTGCTACACTGGTGTGTGTGTGAGTGTGAGTGGGTGAGTGGGTGAGTGGGTGAGTGGGTGAGTGGTTCCTGAGTGCCTTGAAAGGCAGAAAAGTGCTATAAAAATGTGACCATTTACCATATTTAAGTGTTCTTTAAAAGTTCTGTGTGACTTTTGTGGTGGAAGGTCAGTCAGATGCTTTTCTCAGTGGAGATGTTGTTGCTTTGTCTGGAATGTTTCGCAGTAGGTGAAGGATCCCCAACCAAAAAGTTACATAGTGCACCTTTAATACAAACTGAGATAAAGTCAGCCCCAGAATATTACACGTGTGATATGTTTGTACAGTAGAACCGTAGTCTGACCTGGCTGGTATAAGAGGATCTACGACCGCAGGCGTTCACTTCTGAAAAAATAAGACACTTTTGTTGGTGTGATTTTTTCCCCATTAAATCAGGTCTCGCTCCTGGAAGTTTGAATATATGAGCAGTACCTGACTTACTGCTGGTTCTCCAAATCCCCCACAGAAGCACAAACACCACCAGAACAACCACAATGTTTGAGCAGATCAGAGCGACGGCATTTGGACTGGAGGAATCTGAATCTGTTTTTTGTAAGAAAACAAACATTTTTAAACTGCATTTGTGTTGAATGGACCAGAAATAATGTTTAAAAAATCACATGCTGATATTTGCTAATCATTTGTTTATACACTGAACTTACATGTTGTGATGTTGTGCAGATGAATCCTGGTCCCAGTGCCCTGCAGTGTGTGTCCACAGGCCGTCACCACACAGACGGAGGTCTCATCTTCAGCAGGACTGAAGTTCTTCCAAGTCAACGTCAGGTTATGAACACATGAAGTTGCCTGGAGGACGTTCAGCTGACACGCCTCTACTGAGAAAAACAACATCTGTAATACGAAGTTTATCAAATGTATTGATCATGTTACTTACCCAAAGGCCCAAGCAGGATCACAGCTAGAAAGACAATCATCGTTTCTCAAAAACATTCTGATCTAAAATAAACTGTGGGTGAAACTTAAGGTCTGAGCAATGCCTTCTGATCTGATCTGATTGGCCAAAACATCCATGTGCCCTCACCTAACTGGTTCCCCAGTCAGAGATTGGATGCATATTTTGGTGAAATACAAACCACATGTCTGTTCTACTGTGACACTAGTTGAAACCTAATTTAACATTAGAAAATGTCTTACCTCGAATCCAAGATGTGAGACGTATTTCATCTTTTTTTTACCACTAAGGTGGAGGGTTATGAGGCTTCTTGAGATAAATTTGACATCCCTTTGCTTCATAACTCATTCTAAGTCCATATATTCTTGTAATAGCAGAAAAATAAAGCAAACCTCTGAGAATTCAGGTAGTTTCAAACCCACAGTTTCAAGGCCCCAGGGCCTAGTGTCATATATGTCGGCCTGTGGTGAGCAGCAGCTCACAGCACAACCTGTTCTCTGGTTCTAAGCATCTAAAGTGGATGAGAAACTTTCAAACACTGATTATACTATGAGTAGGCCACGTGTTATCACATCAAACTGGAACTAAATCACTCTAAATATGTGGCAACACCATGTTCCTTTTTGATTACACATCTGAATCTCTGAAGTAAAGTATGTCTCCCTCTTTTACAGAAACATGTGAAAGCTGATTGTGTTTCCATGAACATTTACACTGTTTTATGTTGTTTCTTTTCACTGTTGACTTAATGAGCTAATGTTGTAGTGTCTGGCTCTTGTTTTCGGTGTCTGCTGCACACCACCTGTACCAGCACAAGCACGGGCACTGCCAGAGCACTGCTCACCCCAATCAGAGCTATGACTGTTGGGCTCAGACCAAATATGGCAGATGACCCTTTTACACAGGAGTCTTGGTCTACAGACAGAATATGGGTTAATTCTGCTGCTAATCAGTAATACTCAAGTATACAGCTGATGTTCAAGTGTGATGTTAATGTCAAAACTCCTTTAACGGTAAAAGAAATGAGGAGCTGTTAATGTTTCTTTGCTTCTTACTGTCAGTGTGGATTTTGGCCCCGCTGCCCTGCAGTGTGTGTCCACAGGCCGTCACCACACAGACGTAGGTCTCATCTTCAGCAGGACTGAAGTCTTCCCAGGTCTGGGTATGAACACATGAAGTTTCTCCAGTGCTGACTTTTTTCTCACAGACGATATTCTTGGTTCCATTGCTCCATGAAATTATTTCTGAAGTGGAACTCTTTATCTTCCACTGGACCCTGATGTGGTCTTTTGTGCAGTGGCTGGTGTTAAATGAACAGCTGAGAGTCACAGAGTCTCCTGGCTGCACTCTGATGTAATCTGGACTCTGGAGCACAGACAGGACTGAAGCAGGAGCTCTGGACTTTCCTTCAACCACCGCCACCTCAGTCCCTGGTCCAAACTTGACATCGTAGTCGTTCATGACTCCACAGTAGTACCTGCCGGCATCTTCCCAGGTCACATGTGATACTCTCAAAGTACTACTATCTTCAGAAGACTGCACAGAGTAACGGGAATCTTTGAAGATATTTTGACTGTTACGGCTGTTTGTTGATGTCAGCAGTTGCAGTCTCCTGCTCGTGTCCAGTTTGTACCAGACCACAGTTCTCGAACCACCGTAGACTTGACAGTTTATATGAAATGTGGCTCCCAGTGTTGTGGTCTGGGAGAATTCAGGTTGAGACTGTGCCTCAGCTGGAATAAAAAACATTTATAAAGGAAAGATAAAGATCAGATTTGGCAGTTTTCTAACTTACCCTGAGTCCAGATGAGGATCACAGCCAGAACCCTCAAAATGGACTTCATTTTGTCTCAGCGTAGATGATTCTGATCTGAAGAAGGCAGGAGATGAACTTTAAGGTCCTGAGCCGGGGTCTCTGATTGGACAGCTGCCTCCACAGAACTCCACCTGATTGGTGGACCTGACAGCCGCAGACTGTTGATCAGAATCATTCACATAGGATGTGAGTCAGTACATTAAAACATTCTGTGCTCAGTGTCATGTTCATTCTCTTATTGTGTGTTAAAGTCATGGGGTTTTTAATGGACAGTAAAGTGTTGTGCTATTGATGAATTCCTCAACAAAAGTGTATACATACAATTTAAAAAGTAACAGTTGGTCAACCGTGTGTATAAAATAAAACCCCTCCAGACCAAATAATGTAACAGTAGTTTTTATAAAGTGCTGCAGAGACAGGGTGAAACCGGCCGTGTGGTTGAGACGCTGTGGAAATGCACTCGAAAGGCTTTTCTTGGTAGTGTCTAAAATATTTCTGCTCACATTAGTGTTATGACCGAAGTATTTGTACTAAACTAAACCTGATACAGACATAGAACAGCTTAAAGGTCACAGCCCCTTCACCAGATATAATACAGAATACAGAAAACATGCATTTGAAAATCACACATTTTATTTCTTTAAGCACTATTGAAGAGGGTGTTTAGCACTTCTGTGGGGTTTTGCTAACAGATCACATATTCAGGTCATGTTTTTACCTCACTCCACCTTCATAGTGATTCCACATTATAATGAACATACGTTCTGCTCATGAATCTGCTGCACATCGCATCAGGTTTGCTAAGTGTGGTGTATTTTGTATCATGCAATAGAAAAGTGGGTGGTGTAGGTTTGTAGGCTGAGGATCACACTGCTAATCTTAAAAAAGGTTTGAATAGGGCCCAGGAGAGATCACTAAATTAGTCAAACATGTATTGGGGGCCGATGGTGCAGATTGGAGCCTCGCTTCCGTCAGTCTGCCCCAGGGCAGCTGTGGCTACAACAGTAGTTTACACCACCGGGTCTGGAGTGAATGAAGAATGCTGTAAAGAGTCTTTGAGTGTCCAGAAAAGCCTGAAATAAAACTGATGCATTATTATTATTATTATTATTATTATTATTATTATTATTATTATTATTATTATTATTATTATTATTATTGATTGAGGGACAACATTATAACTTGGTTATCATAAGTTTCTCCATTAAAAAAAAAATAAAATTAATTAAGGAGCGTTGGACGACAGAAGGTGAACTCACATTCAGCAAGACAGAGGCGACGCCGGGAGAGTGACAGTGGATCGTAGATGCCTCCAAAAGTCTTTCTGGTTTGTGACGTAGTGTGATTAGAGCCTATTAATGCCAAAGTCACTCCCATAACCCTCACTGGAGGCTTTGTTCATGCAGGAAGTTCTCATAGGAAAGCAAGGATCCTCTGGTTACTCGGAAATCGTAGAATCATTGTCACATTTGTAACTTTCATGTTAAAACATAAAGATGCAAATATCATTAAAATACTTCCCATAAATATAAATTTCCATTGGGATTGTTTTATTTATCTTCTGCTGTTTGTTTAAAATCCTCTTTCTCCTCCTCTTCCTCCACAGCTGCACCAGTGGAGATGACCCCTCCAAGGAGGCGGCCGCTGTTTAGTCTTTAAACCTGTTACTCAAAAGTATCGGAGCCACTCTCACCGACATGGACGATATTATATTCAAGTAGGAGGAATACAGCTCTGATGACTTTGGACTCACTGTCGTGAAGTTCTGTTGGTGACCGTAATCCTCACGTGTTTTCCAGATTGGCGTATTTCGAGGTGAAGTATTAGTTTTACAGCAGAGACAAACTCATGTGGGAGACCATCAGCCACTACAGTGAGCAGGTGGGTGTCTCATCGTGTCGCATCAGCATCAGCATCAGCATCAGCATCAGCATCAGCATCAGCATTAACATTAACATTAACATTAACATTAACATTAACATAAGGTGACCAGACGTCCCTATTTACCCGGGACAGTCCCAATTTTGAGCTCTGGGTCCTCTGTCCCATCAGATTTATCCAAAACCAGTGATATGTCCCAGTTTTATACAAGAAATATCCCAGGTGTCCTTATTTTTGACCAACTTTATACCTGCCAACAGTAAAGGGAGGCATATGTTGTCATTTGTTTAGGTAAAATACATAAAAGCTGCTTAAAAATTACCAAAACACAAAGAAAATGTGACTATACTATACAAACTAATACTAACTCACATGTTCATCATGAATGGGCCGAGCGCAGAACAATTTTCCGTAATTGTGCACTCGTCTCACAATTTTATTATTACCAACCAGGGCCTTATTAAGCCAGTGTGGTGCCCCAGGGCAGTATACCTCACATTTCAAAAAAAAAAAGGTACATTTGCGCACACTTGTGGACAGACCATAGACTATAAAGAAAACGGACTATGCAAGTGTGACGTCACCCACAGCGTCAGCGTCGCTCAAATGAGGCTCCCGATGTTCACAGTTACAGGAGCGAATCTGGAGCCAGGCTCTGTGTCAGGAATAGGATTTTTTTATATATAAATATATGCGGTTTATGGGACTGACTCAAGTGACAGATTGGGGGACGGGAGAATGAATGGTCATGTAATCTTGATTTGTTCAGTATTATCATTATTATTATTGTTGTTATTATGAAATTAGTGTTAATGACGAGTTATGTATGGCCATTTGACATTTTCAAGTGAATAACGTACACATTTACGAAAAATATTTTTAAACTTTGTGTCATGTGATGCCCCCCACTGGTTGTGAAAGGAGAGTCCCCCTTTTTACTCTGAAAATCTGGTCACCCTACATTAACATTAACAGTTTTTTGTGGGGTTGAATATGTTTCGCAGCGTATCCAAGCTGCTTCTTCAGTTTTGGTCTGACATTGTTGGACACTGCCTTATATCTGCCTGAAATTTCAGTGTGGCTAACTACACTGAAACTACTCTGAAACTAACACACCTGCTTGTTTACAGTTTCTTTGCTGACATCTCTGGGCCTGACCCGGCTGTTCCTGTTGTTTTCTCTGTTTTGGTTTAGTTCTGAGGATCTTAACATTATAATTGTGTGTTTGTGCTGCAGTTCCTGAAGCAGATGTACGTTCTGGTTCTGGTTCTGGTTCTGGTTCCGGGTCTGGGTCTGGCAAGTTCTGAACTAGTGCAGTGATGGGGGCAAGTTCTGAACTTTCACGTAAAACACCAATTTGCTTCAGACTGAAGAAGCTTAACTCCACTTTAACCCATCTGACAACAGCCACGAGTCTAACAAACCAAACGCTCTGCCTGGTTCACTCATTAGTGTCTGGAAACGTTAGAAAACATCTTTATAAGCACCTCACACTTCCCTCTGCTGATTTCCCACTGCACAGGCCAAAGCCCAAAAGACTCGACTGTCGATGTCGTTTCTCATCCCGTTTATTTACCAGTGAATTATAGTTTGTGAAAAATGCTTTAAAAAAAACATTCCTGAACCATTTTCTTTCAACAACTTTCAGTTTCTCTTCTTCTTCACTGTCAGTAGTCGATTCTCACTTGTTGCTTCTGGCGCTCGAGCCTCTCGCCGCCGCTGGAGTCGACGATCGAGTGAGATCTCCACCGAGGAAACACTGATCTGTGCCGTTTTTTGGCTTCTGACAGAATTCCACCTCCTCTAGCGATGGACTTTAGCTTCAGACGTGCCGGAGTTCAACTGCTTAACATTCTGCCCGTAGAGGTACACGTACAGCACCCCCAGCGCGATGTCACTGCACAGTATCAGTTCCCTCCCATTAAACTCCCCCCGCTGTAGCCGCAGTCTGGTTTCTCCTGTTTTTGCTCTGTCTCCTTTTGCACAGCTGCAGATTCAGGTCTCTCTGAAGTTCGTCCAAATCTTTTCATACCTCAGACTTATAATTACACTTT
The DNA here is from genome assembly GCA_030686955.1 of Odontamblyopus rebecca. Taxonomy (NCBI): domain Eukaryota; kingdom Metazoa; phylum Chordata; class Actinopteri; order Gobiiformes; family Gobiidae; genus Odontamblyopus; species Odontamblyopus rebecca. Next base: position 43,551,776 of record CM060656.1, on the reverse strand, counting down.
AAAGATGCACTGCGTAACTTTCCGGCTGGGGGTCCGTCACCTGCTCGTTTGCTCTGCCTGGGATGTCCCGCAGTGCGACTTTAAACAGCTCTACTTTACGTTTATTCAATTACAGGTGGATTTATAGCTCAAAAATACCTAGAAAAACAACATTCTGACTGTGAGCGGGGTCGCCTCTCCACAGACCTGACCCGTAACATGGTCTGGTTTGGTCTCCGTGAAGACAGAAAGGTTTAAAGTCATACTGTGGAACATTCCAAAGCAATAACATCTCCATAAAAGAGAAAAGCACTGACGGAGCCTCCACCGGAAAAGTCGCCCAATGAAACTTTAAGTTTATTTTTCCACAAAATAACATCTCTGCATTTTATTTTTATAGTGATTTTTTTATTTCATACACTTTTATTTGACCCAAGTTGATTTTTCCAGTGCATTTTAACATTTAAAGGACCGATATTCCGATATTCCTCTATTTTCTGATCTGTGTAATTTTCTCGTCACAAACGGACCTGGAGTCGTGTTTGTTTCATTCACACATGTTTAAAACACAAAAACACTGCAGATTTACGCTGAGTTCTTCTCTTAAACTGAAAACGCTCTGCTCCACCTTGTGATTTGTTAATACAGGAAGTGCTCCACTGTGTTTTTAAACTCCACACACCTTCACTAGGGCTGGGTATCGAATAATCGATAAATAAGCCTCGATACAATACAAAAAAATGGAAAAAAAAAATAAGAAACCGCTGCATTTGTTTTCCTGAACTCTACATGTGTTTGGGTCGTTTTATTCCAGCGACTGTTGAATCCAACACAAACTCACCTCATTCTGCTTCATGAGGCTCTGAGGATCACCTGAACCAAACCTGATTTAAGGAGGAAAAGGAGGAAAACACTGCTCTGTTCAGCATTATTATTATTCTACCAAATACTGATTTCTGAACTCTTCCTCAGCTCAAACATTTGTATTGTGTTGTTTTCTTCACAATATTTGAGCTCTGAAAACATTTAATCTTTTTAGTTTTTTGTCGTTTTCTGCAAATAAAAGCTTTAAATGACAATATTTTTATTTGGAGTTTGGGAGAAATGTTTCATTAGTTTATAGAATTAAACTAAAATGTTCATTTTACTCAAACACAAACCTGTAAGGAGTCAAATCAGAGAAACGGATCATTTTGCAGTGGCCTCTTATTGCTGTAAATAATAATTGTAAAAAATAAATCTGACGACTTTCCAGCTTTTGCCCATCACAGGTTATTTTTAGATTGTAACTCCCGTGATGAACAAGGGACCACTGTACTGTGTATTTGTGCAGCACTTTTGTTTCGATACGATATATTTCAAAACAATTCGATACGGTTCAATAAAAAAAGGCTAAATCATCATTAAAAGTCTTTGTTAAACTACTAAAGTTTAGCAAAGTTTATACACTGTAAAAAAGAAAAAGTTAGTTCAACTCCAATTTTCAAGGCAACCGACTGCACAGAGTTTTTAAGTTGTACGTATCAACTTAAAATTTTAAGTTTTGAAGTACTGCTATTATTAAGTTGGGTCAACTAAGCTTTTGAAGTTATGCCAACTAAGCATTTTAAGTTTGTTTCTATTTTATCAACTTATTTGTAGTTCATATTATCCCCTGTGAAAACTTACTATATTGAGTTGAAATTACTACACAATAAATATTTATTTTTTAATTTTTACTTTCAACTACATTGGTGCAGCTTTTGAACTCCATCCATCCATCTTCTCCCGCTTAATCCAGCTGGGTCGCGGGGGCAGTTTGCTGCCCAATACTCATAGCACCTGACCCCCCCTATGAACCCCTCTGCAGGTGGTGAGCCCACAGGAGGGTGGACAACATGGTCCTTGATGTTAGTTCATAGGGGTGCTGCATGTTTTAGGTTGATGGGGGAAACCGGGGAGGAACATGCAAACTCCACACAGAAAGGCCCGGGTGACCCGGGGATCGAACCCGCAACCTTCTTGCTGTGAGGCCTGAGTGTTGCCACTCAGCCACCGTGCCGCCAGCTTTTGAACTGAACACCAAAAATGACGGGCGCTTCTTTTCCAAACAAAGGAAAACCCCTGAGAAACTCCTCATGCGACCCCGTTGCAGCAGATTGCTACGAGATTTCAAGTGAGCATGTGCAGATTAGTTAACCTGGTCCTAAATAAGCGTCTACTGTGATTTGTATATTATGCCAACTCAAAATCTTAATTAAGGTCAACTTTTTATCAGAAACTTCCAAAAGTGAGTTGAAATGACTCACTTGAGACAGTGTAAGATGCAATTGGTAATTTTATTGTTTGTGGATGCAAAACTCCTAGTAAACTGAACAAATTCAAGTTGTCATTTTTACAGTGTATGAAAAACAAACATTTGAATCAAAACAGTGAAAATGTTGCATATGTGTCGCATAAACTGCTGTAACAAAACAAGTAAAATACACCAAAAAATGCTCTTGGTGATTTATTGATACAGCAGCCCACGATATCAAAACTGTATCATCACACAAACGATACGATATATCGATATTTCAATACTTTTGCACACCTTCACCAGAATCCTTTGGGTCATTTCAGCCCTGGAATCACCAGTCTGGACTGAACTAAAGCTAAAAGGAGCTGTTCACTTGAAAACTACCACTTCGTGACATCACAAGGTGGAACATTTTGAGGTTTGGAGATGTAACAGACGAATAATAAAGAGTCACTCAAACATGTGAATGAAACAAAGGCAAAACACAGCTCCAGGTTTGTTTTTGAGGAGGAAACCACATTACAACACGACTTCAAGTTCACAAGAGGCCATTTTTCTGTAATATAATAAATAATGAACTCATAGAAAGCAGCGATATATTTGTAAAGGGTTCTGTCGCCTTCCCGATGTTTCCGTGTCATTTGTATAAACGTAACAAATATAAGCGAATACCTGCTGATACTTTGGGTCTAATGGTTCATACCTGGTTTGTACAGTAGGACAGAAGCTGCGATAAACATATATTTTCAGTTAAATATTCTTATCCTATTTTAATGTATTTGAGGATTAAATTATATAGAAAACAACTGTTAAATGTTAAGCACCACATGTGCAGCATTACTGTGGTGCAGCATTACTGTGGTGCAGCATTACTGTGGTGCAGCATTACTGTGGTGCAGCATTACTGTGGTGCAGCATTACTGTGGTGCAGCATTACTGTGGTGCAGCATTACTGTGGTGCAGCATTACTGTGGTGCAGCATTACTGGCCTCACTAATGTCCCGATGCCTCTGACTCTGTTCACTGCTGCATCTTTAATATTTTTACTGACGGACAAATAAACACAGAGATTTAACGTCTTACAGCTCAACAAACCATTGAAAACACCTAAAGGCAGAGAATACGCAGAGATTTAAGGTAAAAAACGGGCCACCGAAGTGGAAATACGGTGAAATGTTTGCCTGAAATGTTTCACGTCATTTAACATCCGCTTCCGCTCCAGCTCAGATCCACATGTTTCTGAGCAATAAAACGCCTCTACACGTCTGCAGTTCCTCCAGCGTCTGAAAAAGACTGAAAAGCATTTGATTTATGAATGTGGAAATAATACCTTTAAAAGTCTTGACAAAGTCTTTCATTTTTATATCTGGGTCTTAAAGTTTGTGCAGTGCGAAACGTCTCCGTATCACGTTTCTCCTCAAAGGTTTCATTTGTCAAACGTTGTTTGGTTAAATAAAGAGCGGCGGAAACGATAACTGAGAACGCAACAGGGTTCAGATCTTCCACACACGTCACTGAAGATCCGGCGCTACAGAATCACAAGAAACAAACTCGGCAGAAAAGTAAAATCAGAGACAAAGTTTCATTGAAGCCGTTATGTTGTTTTTTAACGTCGGTTTTACGTTATCGAGTGACACTTTTCCTGCTGGAGCTACGGGGAAGAGTCTCTACTCCCCACATTCATTTGTCTGAGAAATAAATAAACACTAATTCAAGAATTTTGTTTTTCTTTGCCCGTGAGTAAGTAAAACAGGCCGTGAAACAGGACGTTTTTATATAAATGGTCTTAAAAAGGTCTGAAAAAGTCTTGAATTTAACTTGAAGAAACCTGGAGCCCTGGTTCTAATTCTCTTTAATCAGGCTTCAGGAAGACGTTTGGAAACATGCGATGACGACTTCCGCTGGGCTTTGTTCCAGAGTCGGTCCGGGTGTCGGTCTGTATTCATACCGGCTCGGATCAGGTGCGGAATTTTATTTAAATTTTGTGGGAAAACGGGTACGGGCGGGTGTCAGACCCGTGCAGGACTCTGGTCTGTTCACGTCCGTTAGCCCGACAAAACGTAGGAAAAATGAGAAAATGTCCTTCAGTTTCCTTCATCTCCGTGTCGTCGCAGCGTTCCGTTATGTTCGGCTCATCCACAATTCCAACCGCGCCTCAGTTTTCCTCATTTCCCCAAAGACGCAGAACTCCGAGTGCGCTGGGAACATGCGGATAGAAGAGACGAGGATGATCCCAAACGGCGCGTACGTCCGCAGGCTTCACTTTACCAACGATCGCCTTTACTCCAGTGGGTTTGATCACAGTCGATAGAAGAGTCCAGCGTCGGGAACCACACCGGAAGTCGTCACTGCGACTTTCCGAACGTCCTCCTGGTTTGCGACGTAAGCGTGAATAGAGCGTAAAAACCAAAGTCCGTATTTGAACCCCTCACCTGACGTTAAAAGTTGAGGTAAAATGTGGGGAACGCTCCTCAGTGCAGGTGTTTTATTGCAAAAAATAAACATTCATGTGCATTTTTTTACATTCTCCTGCGACTGTAGCTTCACCTGGCGACGTCACGTGCTTGTAGGTATGTTTAATGCCGTACTGTGGAATATTCTAGCTTCATTTCTCCAAATAAGCGACCAAATAACCCCCCAGTTTAACGCTGAAACTGCCCCAGTGTCGGATGTAACAGTGCAGTGGACACAGCCGTGGGCAGAGCGGATTTCACATGTTTAAATCCACTCTGTAATAATAAAAAACAATAATCTAACACTGTGGGACTTTTCTTCTAACACTGTGGGACTTTTCTTCTAACACTGTGGGACTTTTCTTCTAACACTGTGGGACTTTTCTTCTAACACTGTGGGACTTTTCTTCTAACACTGTGGGACTTTTCTTCTAACACTGTGGGACTTTTCTTCTAACACTGTGGGACTTTTCTTCTTTCCGCTCACACCTCAGGGTTTGGCCCAACACCTGAGGGGCGATTTAAGGGCCAAACTAACTCAAATAAATGTATATAATTGTATAAATGTAGTTTGTATTTAGGAAAAGTGACAGTTTTCTGGTAAAGTTCCAGTCGACAGTGAAACATCTCGAAAAGACAAACAACAAAACAAAACAAAAGTGATCAAATACACCAACAGAGATGGAACAAATGTGGAAAATAACACAACAATGTACAGAATGTATTATTGCGCTTCATTTTAATTTTGATTATTTGTTTTTTGTTTTTTTTTTTATAAAAAAATAAAATCACAATTAGCAAATCTCACAATATTTTTCTTTTTCTTTTCTTTTTTAAAATTTTTATTTAGTTTAAATTTTTTGTTCTTTCTTCTATTTTTTATTTTATTTTTAATTTATTTATGATTTATTTTTGTTTTTTGTTTTTTATTTTTTAATTGACGTAGAAAAAACTTTAGTTGCGCGTCAATTAAAAAATAAATAAATAAAAAAATAGAAGAAAAAATTCTATTAAAATTCAATTAAAAATGAAATGTTGACTTTTATTACTAACACGTCACCTGAAGACTTAATGGAATCAGGGAAAAAATAAAACAATAGAGTTTTATTTATTTTCTTTAATGCTCCAACTCTCTTCAGTGTTATGAAGAGTGAGTGGAACTTTGCACAAACTGCTGAATATTTTTAATTGCACAAGATGAAATAATAAGATGTATATAGTTTTTTTTAACGTTTTCTTTTAGTTTTAGTTTTAGTTTTGTCTAGTGCTGAAAAGGTGCGTTTCAGATTCAGCCGTTTGATTTGTGGAAACGGTGAGAGAAATTAAACCTGTGTAAATACTGTTTAGTCTTGTGTTTTATTCAGTTTTGATTCGTTTCTGTTATTTTTTTTTGGTCAATGTATTTTTATTGGATTTTCAAAGAGATACAAAAAACATCAAGGACAGAATCAAAGAAAATATAACACATTACTAAAAACAAAACAAAAAAACAAAACAAAAACAAAACACATACACACAAAAAGGGACACAAAAAAGCCCACAGAGTGATTACCTACTTATCTTACACATATATACAAGGTATATACACTACACAGAGTCAAGCATTGTTAGTTGTTCCACATAAGAAATAAAGGATCGCCACACTGCATCAAACTTGCCTATTGATCCATTCAATGTGTATCTAATCTTTTCAACCTTCAGAAAAAACATTACATCACATATCCATCTGCCAAAAGAAGGAGATTTATCATTTTTCCAATTTAACAAAATAAGTCGCCGAGCTAAGAGTGAGGAGTAGGCAATGCAATTTAAGTGGGGTTTTTGTAGCATAAGTTCTTCTGATGGCACACCAAAAAGTCCAAGAAAAGGACAGGGATCAATGTTTAGACCTGAAATTGCTGAATATACCTCAAATATTGAACACCAGAATGAGGTAAGACCAGGGCACGACCAAAATGTGTGGAAAAGAGTGGCAGGTGCTTGCCTACATCTGTCACAAATAGGATCAACCTCTGGATATATTTTAGAAAGCTTGACCTTAGACATGTGAAGCCTGTGTACAATCTTAAATTGAATTAGACTGTGTCTTGCGCAAATTGAAGTGGAATGAATTCTTCGAAGTATGTTAGACCACTGATCATCTGTAATATTTGCACCCATATCCTTCTCCCAGTTTTCTTTTATGATAACCAATGAGCCGCCTTCCATGTCAAATATATTTTTGTACAACCTTGATATACTTCTCCTATCCGCTGGCTGTACCTCTAGGACTGCATCCAAAGGCGATGTCTGCGGTAGTGAGGGAATTGATTAAAATGATTTTGCACAAAATGTCTGACTTGCAGATATCTGAAAAAACTATGTGCTGGCAAGGCAAACGTTTGTCTAACCTGATCAAATGACATGAAAATGTTGTCTTTATACAACGTCTTAATATTCAACACACCATTTTTAGACCACTGAATGAATGCATTATCTAAAAGAGAAGCTGGAAATAAATGATTGGCCATAACTGGAGCATAAATAGACATGGACACTAGTCCATAGTATTTACGAAACTGAGACCAAATCTTTAAGGAATGACGCACAACTGGATTCTGACAGGACTGAGGTGGATGTAATGGAATGGAAGAGCACAAAAGAGCAGAAAGTGAAATTGGCCTGCAAGAGTTAGATTCAATGAGTAGCCAGTCTGGAAACCCCACGCAGGACGAGTCCCAAAACCAATACAATAAGCATTTGATATTAGCAGCCCAATAATAAATTTGGAAGTTTGGTAAAGCCATCCCCCCACACACTTTTGTCCTTTGTAAAAACAATTTCCTAATTCTTGGCATTTTATTATTCCAAATAAAAGATGAAATAATACTGTCAAGTTTCGCAAAGAATTTTTTTGTAAGAAAACATGGAATACATTGAAAAAGAAATAAAAATTTAGGAAGGATGTTCATCTTAATTATACTAATACGCCCAGCTAGAGATAAAGGCAATGTGGACCAGCGGGTGAGATCCCGCTGGGTACGCTCCAAAAGTGGGGTGAAATTGGCCTTAATAAGCTGAGAATGAGACTTTGTGATAGACACACCAAGGTAATTAAACCTGTCCTTGGTCACTTTGAATGGTAGAGAATGAAATGTGACTTGTCTAGCAGCTGTATTGACAGGGAGGAGCTCACTTTTGTCCAGATTAAGCTTATAGCCAGAGAAGCTACCAAAGACTTTAAGGGTGGAAAGAATATGTGAGATGGATGTCACAGGGTCAGATACAAATAAAAGGACATCATCTGCATACAGGGCAATTTTATGTTCCTTATTAGCCCTCAAAATCCCCTTAATTTCTGTATGCTGCCTAATGGTAGCTGCAAGAGGTTCCATGACCAATGCAAAAAGTAATGGGGACAAGGGGCAACCCTGTCTGGTCCCACGCTGAATAGGGAAATATGGTGAATAAGTGTCATTAGTCCTAACTGAAGCCATAGGGCAGGTGTACAACAATTTAACCCAGGAAATAAAAGTGCTCCCAAAACCAAACTGCTTAAGAACATAAAACAAATAATTCCATTCCACACGATCAAAAGCTTTCTCAGCGTCCAGAGATAAAAAAACCTCTGGACACTGAGGTGAGGATGATGTGTAAAGAATATTAAATACACGCCTAATATTAAAAAACAATTGCCTATTTTTGATAAATCCAGTTTGATCACATGACACAAGGGAGGGAAGAACAGTCTCAAGGCGGAGAGCCAACACCTTGGCCAGTATCTTAACGTCAACGTTAAGGAGACTTATGGGACGGTAGGATGAACAATTAAGAGGATCCTTGCCCTTTTTCAAAAGCAAAGATATCGATGCCTGGCGCAAGGTTTGAGGGAGGCACTGAGATTTTAAGCTGTCATCAAATACATCTTTTAGCAGAGGGCTGAGTTTAGCTGAAAACTTTTTGAAGAATTCTGTAGGAAAGCCATCTGGGCCAGGGCATCTTCCTCTTTGCATGCATGTGATAGCTCTACTGATTTCATCTAAAGAAATTGGGCTGTCTAAGGATGTTCTTATGCTCTCATCCACCGTGGGTATGCCCAGACCAGCAAAAAACATATCCATCGCTCTCTGGTCATAAGGGTGTTCAGAAGCATATAGTTTACAATAAAAGTCACTAAATTGTTTATTAATATCTAAAGGATCTGACAACAATCCTGTTTCAGATTCAATCTGATCAATTACATGAGTAGTGGATGTCTGTCTCAAACTGTAAGCAAGAGCTCTGCTTGGTTTCTCTCCATGCTCATAAGACATGTGCCTGGATTTCAATAATGCCCGTTCTGCCTGACCAGTTGAGAGCAGATCAAATTCAGCCTGATACATTGTTGGCTGTTTATACAGCGCTGGAGTAGGGGCAGTAGCATAAGCACTGTCCACCCCAGAGATGAGTTCTGAGAGTTCAGTTTTCCTGGCCATTCGCGCCTTGTGAACAGAAGCGTTATAAGAGATAATATGCCCCCTTAGGTAAGCTTTAAGAGCCTCCCAAAGCAAGGAAGGGGAAGTCTCTTTGTTTACATTTGTTTCCAAAAATATATCAATCTGAACATTAATCGAGGCAATAAATGATTCATCTGACAGAAGTAACGGGTTCAGTCTCCATCTAAATCTGCTAGGTTTGTGGCTAGGGAGGGTCAAAACAAGTGTTACAGGGGCATGATCAGATATCAAGATACTGTTATAGTCACACTCTTTAACCAGTGGAAGTAAGGACTTGTGAATAAAAAAATAATCTATGCGTGAAAAAGTATGGTGAACGGGTGAAAAAAAAGAATACTCTCTCCTCGTAGGGTAAAGGGATCTCCACGGGTCAGACATCTCACAAGATTGTAAAAAATTCTCTATGCATTCAGCTGTTTTGGAGATACTAATTGGGCGGCTTGATGATCTGTCTAATACAGGGTTAATTACACAATTACAGTCCCCAGCTAAAATAAGCTGATGAGTGTCTAAGTAAGGTATACCTGACAAAAAGCTGCTCATGAACTTAGAATCGTCCCAATTTGGAGCGTAAACACAGGCCAATATCACAGGTCGACTGTAGAGTTTACCTACAACAATAACAAAGCCATTCGGGTCTGAAATGGTTTCAGATGCTACAAATGAGACTGATTTATTAATCAAGATTCCAGCACCCCTGGCTCTGCTCTGAAAAGTTGAATGGTATACCTGTCCTACCCAGCCCCTCCCCAGACTGACATGATCTGACCTGCGCATATGCGTCTCAGTTATGAAGGCTATATCAGTTTTCAGGAGCTTAAGATGAGCAAGGACCTTAGTGCACTTAATAGGATGATTAAGTCCTTTCACATTCCAATTTGTAAAGTTTACAGACTGGCCACTCCCCCCAGAAGGCACATGTGAATTAACTATATTCAGTAATATAAATAATATTACACAAACATAACAATCTGACCTGTGACATGAATTTTGCAACTCTGATAAAATACACAAACCGTGGTACAACAAGTGGGCTCAATAAAAAGAAAATTAATAGACAAAACGAAAAAAGCGACATTAAACAAGCAACATTTACCCGCCACCCGCCAGCACTATCCCAAACAAAGTGCATAGGCCCAAGGGCAGCGCGCCCCAAAATTCCCATCTCTAACTTGGGTCTCTAATAGGTAACCAAAACCGACCCAAAGCACAGCGGGCAACTATAATCAAAAGTAGCCTAGGCCTAAAAAAAATAAAATAAAAAATAGTGTGCTATCCAACAGTGGCATCATATGAATTCTGTCAGCAAAGACATTATTTCAATACCAACAGGGAGAAATATAAACAAAAACCAAGGTAGGCTATTTCTTAATGAATGAAAGAAAGTAAGAAGAGAGAGAGAGAAAAGAAAAAAGGCCGTAGCCTCCATAAAACCATAACATTGTAGGCTTATAACATCTCTCTCGCTTTAGCGGAAATTCAGATTCATAACCAAAACGCTCTCAAGGAAAAATGAAGAGTCAGTCACTTAAACACGGGCAAAGCCATTTGAAAAGTAGCTATGAAAATACCTGACTATTGTGGTAGAATGTTCTCTTTGATAAAGGAGACAGCCTGTCCGGGATCGGTGAAGGAGTTTTCCTCGTCGTTGAACGTGATCCAGAACGTAGCTGGAAAACGAAGGCCGAACTTGACATCCTTTCTGTTTCTAAGGAGCTGTCTTGCCTCCGCAAAAGCAGCTCGCTTCTTTGCCACTTCAGGAGCGAAATCTGGAAAGATGTGCACCTGCTTCCCCTTGTAAAACAACTGTTTCTTCTGACTGGAAAGGCGGAGGATACGGTCTTTCACATCTCCATGATGTACGCGCATTATGAACGGCCTGGGTCTCTCCCCCTGTTGAGGTTTTGGTGCTAGTGAGCGATGGCAACGATCCAGGCGTGGGGTTTCCTCCAGATCCAATATCTCCTTCAACGCCATAGCACAGAATTGTCGCGGGTTGTTCTCCTCTTTGCCTTCCTCTATTCCCACCAGCCGAATATTCTGACGACGGCTACGTCCTTCCAAGTCCAAACATTTTTCTGTCAGACTGCACACATCTGACTGCAGCTTTTTCATCGCACTTTCCAAACTCATAGCAGTCGAGCTCCACTCGGTAGCAGACTGCTCGAGGTCGTCAATCCGCCTGGAATTTTCTGTATTAGCAGACTGCAACGAGCTAACAGTAGAATGCAACTCTTGACGAATGGCTGATATTTCTTGACGAAGGGCCGCTGTTTGTGTATCTATTTTCGTGCCCAACGATTCTATCGCTGACATAATTCTCTCAGCTGAGTCAGGGGAAAGTTGCTGTGCATCAGCTTCAGTGTTAGGCTTAGCACTCCGGCTAGTAGCAGGTTTCTGTCCCCGATTAGCCATTTTCAAATGAGGCAAAAATAGAAAAAACTTTCGCGTTCTCACTTCTCCCCACCTCTTTCAATTGTCCCAGAGAACATTCAGAGACTATATTTAAGTGTCCATAAATACTTTGCACGCTTATAAATACAATTTAAATAAAGTTGCCCGCTGAGCTCGTGAACCTCGCAGCCTCACATGTCAAGCGCAAGCCGGAAGTCCCGATTCGTTTCTGTTATTGTTATTTATTTAGACGTTTTATTACCAGTTTTATCTTTGTTTTACTCGTTATTTTAATATATTGTGGTGTGTGAGCTGCAGTGTCCACCTCATTTCCCTTGTGTGAGTAAAGTCTAAGTTGTGTTTAGTTTCGTGTTTAGTCTCATTTAGTGTTTAGTTTAGTTTCGTGTTTATTTGGTGTTGAAAACCCTGTGATTTCAACTCTCTGAGATTAAACGTTTAGATTTGAGGAAATAAACCAGATAATAATATAACACTAAACCAGAGTAAATACTGTTGTTAAGCAGAGATGGAACAATAAGGTAAATCTGGTGATATCGTATCGTCAAAGGTCTCACAATAATATCGTGACCATCACAATATATCGAATCCCAAGTCTCTTTGCTTAAACGAACAGTTCTGATGCAGAAATAGCTAAAAAACAGAGGGAACTACATAGACCATGATCCTTTGCTCCGTTTCAGTGCAGACGACATGAAGAAATAACTGTTCTAAGCACTTTTACATCTTCATTCTGTGGATTAAGTCTGTGAAGCATTTTTAGAGGAAAAAGGAGCAGATTCACAGTTTTATATTGTGATAAATCTGGTCCAGATGTTTAAGGTGAAAATCTGGTGTTTGGATTTCGTTCATTCCACAAAAAACAAAATCTAGTCAAGTTAAGATGACTTGAATTAAAGTTTTACAGGATTTGAGTAAATTTCACCAGTAAAATGATCTATCAGTGGAACAAGACTTTTTGTACTTAAAATATAAAAATGAATCCGTCTAAACTCACAGTAAGAAAAACAACTACTTTTTACACTTAAAATAAGAAACAAAATCAAATGTTGCTTCCATGAAGAAAAAGAACTCTTATTCCACCGGTGGATTATTTCACCTGTCAACTTGAATCTGCTCCACTAAAGTAAAATATTCTTCATTTAAGTGACTTTAACTCGATGCTGTTTTTTCCAGTGGGTCAAAGCCTTTTATAATCTCAGTCTTGTTATTATGTAGAATATCGTAATATCGGGAGCTTTCCCACGATATCGCAATAAATATCGTACCGTGAGGTTCAGGCCGTGACGATATCGCACTGTAAAACTCGGACATCATTACCTCCCTGTTGTTTAGTGTTGTTTTGTTTCCTTTAGTCTTGTTTTGTTTTGTCTTTAGTCTTTTTCCCTTCAGTCTTGTGCAGTGCTGAAAAGCCTGTGTGTTTCTCTGAGATTCAACTTTTGGAGGGAGAAGTTTTCAGAGACCTGAGTCCTTTCCCCGGACACAGAAAAACCAGGATCATCGTCACCAACAGGTAAATACTGAATCTGCACCAAACTCACCCGTTGGCTTTGGGCCGATGACGCATTGAACAGTTTAAAGGCATTTTCGGCTCCCAGAACGTCGTAGAAAACCTATTATGAGCTCAGGATGAGACTGTGTGTACGTCCTTGGCTCTTTTTCATGGAGAGGCGCTGTCCGCGGCCACAGATCACTCCGCTAAAGCGTTTGGGAGTCGCCGGGGACGTTTATTTGTTTCAGTGACTTGCCGGACCAGGCGTTTACTTGAGACCAGGCGGCGATTTGGGGGCGATTAATTTCCTTCCTCACAAAAAAAAATCTTGCTCAGTAAGACCCGGAAAATCTGGAGCTCACATTCTTTTAACCGGTGTGACTATAATTTAGTTTTTATACGTATATTTTCCTGTTACAGAAGCTACGGAGGCATTTCCGCTTCCTCCGAATTGCCAAACTGAAGCAATATCCCACAGAAAAACATCTGGCGGCTGCTTCTCCCGAGTTTTTCTCTGCGTGTTATCGTAACCCGGCTCAGGCCGATGACAAACGGACGTCGGACACCAGGAATATCTTTAAAATAATTCGGTTTATTTAAAACAAGATGAACCGAAACAGAGAAAACGATACAGCAGTGAGATGTGGCTGAGGGAACGAGTGAGCGGACGTAATGTGTGGGGTTTTTTATGTGTGACACTGAGATAAAATGCACGACCACCAGGAGGCGCTTTCGTCACAATATTTTACCCCAAGAAAGTTTAAATTTTAAGTCGTATTTTAAAGTTTTTTCTGTGCACCGGAGCCACGGAGATCGAAAATGTGACGTAAGATGTAAAAACAAAGCAAAACGAAACAGGCGAAGAGGAAAAACGTGCAGCGTCGGGGCTCACGTCTTCCTCCATTTTTTTTTATTTTTAAAAAACATTAGTTTATTTATCAAACTCTGCACCGGCACCGGCGACTGTCGGGACCTGGGTTTGATTTGATTGTATTTTAACTAATAATATTGGACCAAATTACAGCCAAAAGCTGAAGTAGACAAACATAATTTGGTTTTTGGTTTTTCTGCACTTTATTTTTTATTTATTGAAAGAACAAGCTGCGGTTTAAGAGACAGACACAAGCAAACAAATAAAAGCACAATCGGGTTTTACTATTACTTTCCCTTAAGTATATTTCCCATTTTTCCCAAAAGTCATCCCCCTTTTCTTTTTGAAGTAGGTCATAGGTAATAGTACATCCCGGACTGTTTAACCTACACCTTCCCAAACAGAGTCAAGAAGCAGAACATCCCCGAAACACTCTGGGAACGGACTTTAGCTTCAAACGTGCCGGAGTTCAGCTTTAAATTCGGACGATTGTTATTGTTGTTCTTCTTATACTTTCGTCTGTTCGTTTTCAGGCGTGTGTGGAGGAGCTGGACTTCGTGAACCACTTCAACAAAGAGCGGGAGTGTCTCTGCGAGAACTTCTACAGACCTCCAGAAGTGCACGGGACCGACCTGAAGATCTGCAGCGAGGTACTGCCCCCTGCAGGCAGCGAGGTACTGCCCCCTGCAGGCAGCGAGGTACTGCCCCCTGCAGGCAGCGAGGTACTGCCCCCTGCAGGCAGCGAGGTACTGCCCCCTGCAGGCAGCGAGGTACTGCCCCCTGCAGGCAGCGAGGTACTGCCCCCTGCAGGCAGCGCTCAGTACAGGCCCCAGCACCTGCCGGGGAAACTGATCCACCTGGAGAAAACCTGTCCAGCCAAAACCACACGCTTTAAAGGTTTGGGGCGGTCCGTCACCTGCTTGTTTCCATGGATACGTCATTGCTCTGCCTGGGATGTTCCACAGTGTGACTTTAAACAGCTCTACTTTACATTTATTCAATTACAGGTGGTTTTATAGCTGAAAAATCCCTAAAAAATACAGACATTCTGACACAGATCTGACCTGTAACTTGGTCTGGTTTGGTCTCCGTGCAGATAGAAAGGTTTAATGCCGCACTGCGAAACATTCCAGAGGAAAAGCCTCCACCAGAAACGTTACACGATGCACTTTTAACAAAAAACAGAACGTAGAAGGGGCTGTTTGGTCACAGAAGAGCGAAGACGCAGGGAGAACGTGCAAACTCGACCTGCTGTCAAACCCATGTTGTTGTTGTTGTTGTTGTTTTTTGTTCAGGAATCGATGAAGCTGAAGCTGCCAAAGAAAGACGCAGAGCCGGGGAGGACTGTGCATCCCAAAGACACAAACTGAGTTCACCTTCACCTGGTTCTGTAAAGGTGCTTTTCAGCTCAGTCCTGATCCTGTAAATCGCTGGTTTCACTCACGTGACCCCGATGACGCCTGAAATCCAGACAGGGGCAGGAAGTGATTTGCGCCGCTTCAAAACAGCACAATGTGTAACGGCGAGTAAAACGTTTGAACAAACCGGCACAGACCTGCTGTAGCGAAAAGCAGGTTATGACCCGTACCATGTGGAGAAGTCGGACTTTTCATAGGATCGGGAGGATCTTCCCGGCGTTGAGGCGATGGATGTAATAAATGCTCTGGTGCTGGAGACGTTGTGTTACACTGAGCCAAATGAAAGACTTTAAAAACCTGGTGGTACAACTATTTAGAGTTAAAATCAGCCGCTGCACCAGGAGGACCTAAAACAATGATTAAAAAAAGGGAGAAAACGCCAAATGACAGCAGGAAGCTCAGAAAATCAGCACCACATAAAGCTTTTTGCGTGACAAATTTGGACCTATAATGCAACAGTTTCACTTACGACGCTTTTCTTTCTAAAGAACTGTCCAAAAAAACTTTGATAATATTTATTCATAAATGACACAGTTCTTACCTGTTACTATGCGGTCGCTGTAAACTCTACAGTAGCACCTCCTGTTTTTAGCCGGAGATTATCAATCCACTTTTGTCGTCTTTTTTTTTTACACTAACTCTTGTGACACGAAAAAAAAACAACGTTTGTCTTTCTCCTGATTCGAGCGGTTGCAGCGACCACAGATTCCACAGAGTTCCTGCGTTTTGGCGCAGAGTCGTGGAGGGAAACGGGGTTCTGTGCATCTGTTTTTACTTCCTGAACACATCTGCTTTTAGTGACGTTTGAAACCAGCAGTAATGTTTTCAGACTCACATCAGGAAGTCAAATCAACGCTCAAACTGCAAATATCACCTTTTTTTTTAGAATGTCTCCTGCAAAACACAGACGTATCTGTCTTTTTACGGGGAAAAAATTGTGAGAAATGGGTTGTTTAGACCTGTACAAACACGAGATTCTTGTGTTCGTTAAAGCCGCTGTGTCTGATTTTTACCGTTTTAAAAGCGTAAAAAAACAGAACTCGTTTGTTTTAAACAGTTTGCAGTTGTCCAGAGTTCTGCCTCGCTTCCCTTTCGCATTCAGAACATCCAAAGAACTCAACACGATGAGTTTAGAAGAGCTTTTCTCACTTCTTCTCAGAGACCAGAGTGGAGTTTTGCCAACGACTAGCATGCTAACACTCTGAAGACTAGCATGCTAACACTCTGAAGACTAGCATGCTAACACTCTGAAGACTAGCATGCTAACACTCTGAAGACTAGCATGCTAACACTCTGAAGACTAGCATGCTAACACTCTGAAGACTAGCATGCTAACACTCTGAAGACTAGCATGCTAACACTCTGAAGAGTAGCATGCTAACACTCTGAATAAAAATATCTGTGCTGAACATTTAAAAGGTGATTTTTTTTAACACTTTGAACAGACTTTTTTTATATTTTAAAATTTGCCTGTTGAAAATCCTGATACGTCATTGACTCATGTACAGTATATTTGTACTGGGGAAATCGTTTTGCTCAAATACATGGGGAAAAAGATCAGGTACAGAGCCTTTAAACAGTTTATTTTCAGCCTTTTCTGCACTGTAATGCCCCTGGACGAGCTTTAAATGTGCACTGGGACCTGAATGTAGTTTTTAACACTCAGCGCTCGTCAAATAACTTTATGATTAGATTTGGTTTTCTGCATCTTTAGATCTGAAACCTCTGCATTTCTGACCCGTTTCCTCTCCCGTCGCGTCTCCGCAGAAGTTACATGCTGCGATCTGCGACGGTCACACGGCTCAGCAGCAGCACCGAATGTCGCGGCAGCTCTCCACCCGCTTCCTGAAGCCCGCCCACAAGCAGTGACCTCACTTCCTCTTCCCGTTTCGCACCCGTTACGATTTCCGGGGGTTTTAAAGTGCAAAAACAAAATCCTGTGTCTGTATCCTCCAGGTACTGTCGACTTTAAAAACACAAACAAATCATAATAATAATAATGCATTTTATTTATCAGGCGCCTTACAACAACAAGTTAAACAAATGAAACAAATGCACTGTTAATTCACTGATCACATAATAATAAATAATGACTCAAATTAATTAAGAAATGTCCAAAATGAAAATGTTTTGTATGAAAGAATTTTGGTTTATCACAAGAAAAAATCCATTTTCTCCTATAAGAAACAACGCAAAACCATTTAAAGCTGCACTGTGTGACTTTTCAGGTAGAGGGTTTTGCCACCTGCTCGTCTCCATGGAGACTGGTTATTGTTTTGTTTGGAATTTTCCGCGGTGTGGCATTAAACTTCCTCCATGGAGCACCTTTTATACCAGGTCGACTGCAATTTAAATGCAAAATGTAAAAGGTTACGTTGCATCCACAGACTGTTTATCAGAACGGATTAACCCGCTAACAGGAAGTGAACACGGGCGCGCTTCCGGCTCCATCGGCTCTGGCTCCAGTTAACTTTTTTATTGAAAGACGTGGCCCATCTCTGTAACTGCTGCGCTCGGACTCGTCATTTTGGTCTTAAAATGTTCGTATTAACCCGCTGTACGTGATGCCGTCGTTCTTATTTCGATATTTTGTCCGTTCGTCAATTCCAAATGTTGAACTCCTCCGGCTCCGAATTCTCTCCCGTAGCCGCAGCCTCGATGAGCCTCATTTGACTGGAGCTGAACTCTGTAGGCGATGTCGCGCTCGCTAATCCCGGGCGTTCACTGTGCGATATTTACGATCGTTTCACTCAGCCGCCGCTCGAACTGTACGACCAAATCAGGGTGTAACGTTCGGGTCATTTTCGGTACAGTTTGGGAACAAAATGTAAAAATGTGACATGTTTGAACGATAAAATGCAGCACTTCTTTAACCCCAAAAAGCCCCGAACTTTGTGTCTGTTTTGCACAATACTGAATGCTTAGGAAATAGGAAATAGTAAACAAACAAAATCATGACTAATAATAAGAACTAATAATTCTAACTGTTATAATTCTAATGATAATAGTTTCTATCTGGTTTAGTCCTGGTTCAGTCCTGGTTCAGTCCTGGTTTAGTCCTGGTTTAGTCCTGGTTCAGTCCTGGTTCAGTCCTGGTTTAGCTCTGGTTCAGTCCTGGTTCAGTCCTGGTTTAGCTCTGGTTCAGTCCTGGTTCAGACCTGGTTCAGACCTGGTTCAGTCCTGGTTCAGACCTGGTTCAGACCTGGTTCAGTCCTGGTTCAGTCCTGGTTTAGTCCTGGTTCAGTCCTGGTTCAGTCCTGGTTCAGTCCTGGTTCAGTCCTGGTTCAGTCCTGGTTCAGTCCTGGTTCAGTCCTGGTTCAGTCCTGGTTCAGTCCTGGTTTAGCTCTGGTTCAGTCCTGGTTCAGTCCTGGTTTAGCTCTGGTTCAGTCCTGGTTCAGTCCTGGTTCAGTCCTGGTTCAGTCCTGGTTCAGACCTGGTTCAGACCTGGTTCAGTCCTGGTTCAGACCTGGTTCAGACCTGGTTCAGTCCTGGTTCAGTCCTGGTTTAGCTCTGGTTCAGTCCTGGTTCAGTCCTGGTTTAGCTCTGGTTCAGTCGACAGTGATGCCTGGAGGGGCTGAGACGGTGCAGCTGATCCCTGCTTCCCGGGGCCGCGGTGAGGTGCAGGCGGCTCTGCACTTTACAGCTCCTCTCGCCCGGATCTCGCCGTTTCCCGGGGCCGTGGGATCAGCGACACCCTGAGGGAATCTCCCTGCACCGAGCGGCCGTCCTTTCCCCGCCGAGTTAGACCAGATCGCTCTGATGAACGTCTCACTCGCAAACTCGCCGCACTCGCAGTAGTAATACAGTATGTTTGGCATTAGTACAGAGGGGCTTGAATGAAACTTGACCCTATTTGACAGAATCGTTTGTTTTATTCAGAGCGACATCTTGTCAGCTCAGGTCGGTTCAGTCTGAACTCGTGCACCGTCACAGCGCTCATGTTCTCACACTGTACGAACGACTTCGGCAGTGAAACCCTCACGAGAGGCGACTGGGCTCAAACACGTTCGCCGATCGGGAGCTGCTCTTGAGGGATTTAATCGGTTCTCGTTACCTCATGTTTACTACACGAAGCACGACGCACCATTAAACCAAAACCCGATCCCAAAAACAGTCGAGTGAAAAATCGACTCAGAAAGGCCCGAAAATCGCACCGTGTTCACCCGGGTTTAGTCCAGTTCTTTATACAGTCTATCGTTGCATCTTTAAATGTTTACGTACAGTGATGTTAAAATAGCCGAGTCGCTGTCACCGAAAAAAAGACTTTTCCCACTGAGTGAGTCTGGAAAACTGAATGAACAAACCCAAAACAATTTAATGCACCTTTGCCTTTAAAACCAAAACTAATTTCTCTCATTTGAACCTGGCTGAAGAGAATCAAACATGAATTAAACAAGCAAATTAACTTTATTTACATGATGTCGCTGTCCACTCGATCCACTTTTTCAATAAAAATGACTTAAAACTAAAAATATATGATCATTTTCCCCAAATAATGATCATGTTATTGCACTGTTCTCTTGTTTGTGTCACGTTCTGAAATTGTTTAACTACATTTAGCGATTCTGTTTCAATATTTTGTTTATTTTTTTTATCTTTTATGTTTAAATCTCTTTTTATTATATTTTTATAGGCATTGTGGAGATCAGGGTTTCCTGTAGACGGTGTGCGGGTTTTAAATGTGCACAGATACATACAAAATAGAAAAAATTCCTTTCGTTTATGTGTAAATCCAGGATAACTACGATTATGTCCATTAAAAAGTGTATTTTTATTCTCACGACAAATTGCACTAAAATATGAGGTTAAAGCCATGAAAAAACGATGCAAAGAGACGACAGGCCTTAAACGACAATAATGTTTATGTTTCGTGCACTTTGTAGCTGCCGGTTTTGTTTTGGGTTTAAAAACAGGAGCTGGAAAGAAATGTACTGATTTAATGATAAAAAAAACCTGTGGACCAATGAAGAAATGGGTTTTATTTTCTCTAAACAAAGTGATCCTCTGGAATATTTCTGCTTTCACTGTTCAACATGAGGGACTCAGCTCTGTGTTTGCAGGCGCCATTTTGAGGACTTCAGAAACTACATTCTAGAGGGAATTTTTAGTTTAGCCCTGGTTTAGTTCTGGGTTAGACCTGGTTTAGTTCTGGGTTAGTCCTGTTTTATTCCTGATTTAGTTCTGTTTTAGACCTGGTTTAGTTCTAGTTTAGTACAGACGTAGTCCTGGTGTAGTCCTGGTTTAGTCTTTGGTTTAGTCCTGGTTTAGACCTGCTTTAGACCTGGTTTAGTCCCGGTTTAGTCCTTAGTTCAGTCCTGGTTTAGACCTGCTTTAGACCTGGTTTAGTTCTGGTTTAGTCCTGCTTTAGACCTGCTTTAGACCTGCTTTAGACCTGGTTTAGTCCTGGTTTAGCCCTGGTTTAGTCCTGATATTGTCCTGGTTTAGTCCTGGTTTAGTCCTGCTTTAGACCTGGTTTAGTCCTGGTTTAGACCTGGTTTAGTCCTGGTTCAGTCCTGGTTTAGTCCTGGTTTAGTCCTGGTTCAGTCCTGGTTTAGTCCTGGTTTAGTCCTGGTTTAGACCTGGTTTAGCCCTGGTTTAGTCCTGGTTTAGTCCTGGTTCAGTCCTGGTTTAGTCCTGGTTTAGTCCTGGTTTAGTCCTGGTTTAGACCTGGTTTAGTCCTGGTTCAGTCCTGGTTTAGACCTGGTTCAGTCCTGGTTTAGTCCTGGTTTAGTCCTGGTTTAGACCTGGTTTAGTCCTGGTTTAGACCTGGTTTAGTCCTGGTTTAGTCCTGGTTCAGTCCTGGTTTAGACCTGGTTTATTCCTGGTTTAGACTAGGCTTAGTCCTGTTTCAGTCCTGTTTTAGTCCTGGTTTAGTCCTGGTTTAGCCCTGTTTTAGTCCTGGTTTAGTCCTGGTTTAGTCCTGGTTCAGTCCTGGTTTAGTCCTAGTTTAGTCCTGGTTTAGTCCTGGTTCAGTCCTTCTTTACAGCTGGTTCAGTCCTGGTTTAGTCCTGGTTTAGTCCTGGTTTAGTCCTGGTTCAGTCCTGGTTCAGTCCTGGTTCAGTCCTGGTTTAGTCCTGGTTTAGTCCTGGTTTAGTCCTGGTTTAGTCCTGGTTTAGTCCTGTCATTGGGTTAGTTAGTTAGTAGTTGGGTTGTGTGTGTGTGTGTGTGTGTGTGTGTGTGTGTGTGTGTGTGTGTGTGTGTGTGTGTGTGTGTGTGTGTGTGTGTGTGTGTGTGTGTGTGTGTGTGTGTCTGTGTGTGTGAGTGTGTGTGTGTGAGTGCGTCTGTGTGTGTGAGTGTGTGTGTGTGTGTGTGTGTGTGTGTGTGTGTGTGTGTGTGTGTCTGTGTGTGAGTGTGTCTGTGTGAGTGTGTCTGTGTGTGTGTCTGTGTGTGTGTCTGTGTGTGTGAGTGTGTGTGTGTGAGTGTGTCTGTGTGTGTGTCTGTGTGTGTGTGTGTGTGTGTGTGTGTGTGTGTGTGTGTGTGTGTGAGTGTGTGTGTCTGTGTGTGTGTGTGTGTGTGTGTGTGTGTGTGTGTGTGTGTGTGAGTGTGTGTGTGTGTGTGTGTGTGTGTGTGTGTGTGTGTGTGTGTGTGTGTGTGTGTGTGTGTGTGTGTGTGTGTGTGTGTGTCTGTGTGTGTGTGTGAGTGTGTGTGTGTGAGTGTTCTGTGTGTGTCACACAACACACACAACACAACACACACAACACAACACACACCAACATCAGGACCACGGGGCTTACGCACTCGTTTCCTTCACACAGAACATAAATCTTACACATGTTATTAGTCGTGTTGCATTTTTAGGCCTCAAAATACTTCGGTTGTCAGAACATCTCAGGTTTTATTACAGGAAGTGACATCAGAAGTGCAGAACTCTGCCTCCGGCTCATCTCCACATGACTCACTTTGGAAGAAAAAGGATTCACATTTTTCATGGTATTTTTGCTCTATAAATGCCTGTAATGGAACATGTAAGATAGTGATCAGTTTGAATGCCCTACAGTGGAACATTCCAGACACAGCAACAACATCCCCATGACGACAAGAAAGAAAGTGACTCCAGTTTTCAGAGGTTTGAGGTTTATCATTATTTTAAATGCACAAATTAGGTTTCATTAATTGAGTTTTTATAAACAGTTGAGATGAATGTGATTGTTTTACTGCGACAGGACGGATCTGAGGCCTGAACAAGGCATTAAAACCTGAATTTGGTAAATATAAATGACATTAAAAACAGCAAAGGAGAAATTTAATTCACTGAACTGGACAATTTTTATCACAGCTTTTATCAAGTTTTTCATACTATAACTGCGAGAGTTTGAGTCTTGGCCTTAAGGAGCTCAGGTTTGGTATTATTATTATTATTATTATTATTATTATTATTATTATTATTGTTATTATTATTATTATTATTATTCTTATTATTATTATTATTATTATTATTATTATTATTATTATTATTATTATTATCATTATTATTATTATTATTATTATTATTATTATTATTATTATTATTATTATTATTATTATTATTGTTATTAGTATTATTATTATTATTATTATTATTATTATTATTATTATTGTTATTATTAGTATTATCATTATTATTATTATCATTATTATGATCATTATTATTATTATCATTATTATTATTATTATTATTATAATTATTATTATTATATTATTATTATTATTATTATTATTATTATTATTATTATTATTATTATTATTATTATTATTATTATCATTATTATTATCATTATTATTATTATCATTATTATTATTATTATTGTTATTATTATTATTATTATTATTCTTATTATTATTATTATTATTATTATTATTATTATTATTATTATTATTATTATTATTATCATTATTATTATTGTTATTATAGTAAGAAAACCATCTGAAGCTCTAATTTTTCCTTTTGCTTTATGTCTACAGACACCTTGGAAATGCATTAAAGTTGCACTGTGGAACTTCTAAGGTGGAGGGTCCACTACATGCTTGTCTCCATGGGGATGTATCCATATTTCTTCACCTGGAATGTTCCCTCCAGGTCCCTGTACCCAGCAGAGTCCACAGGCCGTCACCACACAGAGACACGTGAAGTTTGTCCAGTGTCTCTCTTCACACAGGACATGGTGGTGATGTTCCTGGAAGCGTTTGAGAAGCAGAAGCACTTTTAGCCCAGGGGACAGTGGTGTTTTCTTCAGAACAGAAGTTGGTGTTAAATGAACAGCTGAGAGTCACAGAATCTTGGTCCCTGCACTAAAGTCGGTGCCGTCGTTGTGAGTTATTCCACAGTGGTTCGTGCCGGCATCTTCCCTGTTCCCCCGGCACAGTCAGAGTCCTGCCGGTGTCAGAGGACTTCACTGAGTAACACTGATCTGCTGACAGACCTGAAAGACCTAATTCTGTTGTTGTTCTTTGCAGCATCCTGTTGGTGTCCAGTTTGTACCAGACCAAAGCCTTTCTCCACTTCACAGTTCACATGAAGCATGTTTCTGAGTCTGTTTGGTAAAACTGAGCCTCAACTGCAAAGATGTAAATATATAAAATTATATTTATTTTTCGAGTGATGGGGCAAAAATACATTAGTTTTCAAACTCCCCACGAGCCCAGAGAAGAATCACAGCACCTTAGAGAGCAGAGTCACTGGTGATTTGAAGTGAGCAAAGATGAAATATAAGACCCATGATGAGGAGTTCTGATTGGACAGCAGCACATGTGTGACTCCACCTGATTGGCTGCTTTTGTTAACACCACTGACAACAACAAAGGGCCCAAAAGACACACGAATGGACCTCATGATGATAATAAAAGAGACGTAAATACACTTCCTGCTCATGTGGTTTTCTCACATCTGGATTTATCCGCCTGAGTCTAGTCGACCTGTAGAGGGGTCTGAGGGGTCTGAGGGGTCTGAGGGGTTTGAGGGGTCTGTGGGGTCTGTGGGGTCTGTGGGGTCTGTGGGGTCTGTGGGGTCTGAGGGGTCTGAGGGGTCTGTGGGGTCTGTGGGGTCTGAGGGGTCTGAGGGGTCTGTGGGGTCTGAGGGGTCTGAGGGGTCTGAGGGGTCTGTGGGGTCTGTGGGGTCTGAGGGGTCTGTGGGGTCTGTGGGGTCTGAGGGGTCTGAGGGGTCTGAGGGGTCTGTGGGGTCTGAGGGGTCTGTGGGGTCTGAGGGGTCTGAGGGGTCTGTGGGGTCTGTGGGGTCTGTGGGGTCTGTGGGGTCTGAGGGGTCTGTGGGGTCTGAGGGGTCTGAGGGGTCTGAGGGTCTGTGGGGTCTGAGGGGTCTGAGGGGTCTGGGGTCTGAGGGGGTCTGAGGTCTGTGGGTCTGAGGGGTCTGAGGGGTCTGTGAGGTCTGAGGGTCTGAGGGTCTGGGGGTCTGTGGGGTCTGAGGGGTCTGAGGGTCTGAGGGGTCTGTGGGGTCTGTGAGGTCTGTGGGTCTGTGGGGTCTGTGGGGTCTGTGGGGTCTGAGGGTCTGTGGGGTCTGAGGGTCTGTGGGGTCTGAGAGGTCTGAGGGTCTGAGGGTCTGTGGGGTCTGAGGGGTCTGAAGTCTGTGGGTCTGCTGAGAGGGTCTGAGGGTCTACTGTGGGGTCTGAGGGGTCTGAGGTCTGTGGGGTCTGAGGGGTCTGAGGGGTCTGTGGGGGTCTGAGGGGTCTGGGGTCTGTGGGGTCTGAGGGGTCTGAGGGTCTGTGGGGTCTGAGGGGTCTGTGGGGTCTGAGGGGGTCTGAGGGGTCTGAGGTCTGTGAGGGGTCTGAGGGGTCTGTGGGGTCTGAGGGGTCTGAGGGGTCTGAGGGGTCTGTGGGGTCTGTGGTAACAATGAAACTGACTTTAAAGTGACAAAGTTTACGTCATGTGTTTTCAGTGATGTCAGTTTGAAGTATCTCCTCTGATGTGATGTGAGACAAACACATGGACTCAAACTGAATGACGTGTATATGTACTGACCTGGGAAATACAAACAAGACCAAGAACAAGATTTGGGGCTAATGCCGTCTTAGGGGTCAAAAAATCACTGAACATTTTTCATGGTAAAATGACTGCAGCAGGTTAAACAGAATAATGTTGCACATTTTAGTTTTTCAACCCAATCAATTATATTCAGAGATTGAACCTAAATGACAGTAAGTGGTCACAGTTTATGATGAGCCCAGAGCCTCCTAACCTCACACAGCACACACCACTAGTGTGCTCAAACCTCTAGTGTGCTCAAACCTCTAGTGTGCTCAAACCTCTAGTGTGCTCAAACCTCTAGTGTGCTCAAACCTCTAGTGTGCTCAAACCACTAGTGTGCTCAAACCACTAGTGTGCTCAAACCACTAGTGTGCTCAAACCTCTAGTGTGCTCAAACCTCTAGTGTGCTCAAACCACTAGTGTGCTGGGGCCTGGGGTCCACAGCCTATTCCCACATCCCTATATTTAGACATACTGGTATTACCACATGCCTCTATTTAGACATGCCCGTTTTTGGTATCACTATTCTGACGTCATATTTTACGTCCCTCGCTGTCCATGGTGCTGAATGCAGCAGATTGATCGGTAGGTAGGTAGGTATAGAGCAGTGGGATATGTTTGCAGACCACAGGATATAAACTGTCTATGATGCATAAAACTCTTACTGCTGCTGCACTATATGAATGTGTCATGTCACTGTTATCTGTGCAATAACCCACGTGCAATACCATTATGTGCAATATGGAACATATGTGTGAAATACTCTACTACACCTTATTTAATCCTACCTGCACCTTTGTATGTTATTTATTGCAGCTATTAGTACTTCTATTCCTAAGCATTTCATTGCACTGTGGACCTTGTGCTGAACCTGCATATGACAAACAAGCTTGAATCTTGAATGAAGTTGTGAGCTGATGGCCTCAGCTGTTTCCTGTCTACAGTAAAACCACTCGCTCTGAGACTCTGAAGTGTTCAAAGATCAGAGCTCTGCACTTCTAAATGTCAGAGCAGTGGAACTCTAGAGAAATAACTATGGAGACAATTAGACGTCAGTGTTGAAACAGCGGCATGTGGGACATGTGGGAACAGAAGCTGTGACCCTCGGGCCCCACAGGTGTTTGGACATCAGTCACACACTGAGGTCCAACAAAACAAAACTAACACAGCCTCACAGTCAGTTTGTTCTGCTGTTGTGACGCTTCAACAGTCAGATTCAAGTCGTTGCCCTGACGCTCTGTGTTTTCCTTCATGTGCACATTTTAATAACTGTATTTTCTTTTATTGAATATTTTTGCTGCTGCTTTAAATTAACATGTAGTTGTACAACAGTTGTGTCGTAGCAGAAACACATCATTTTTAACTTGCATTTGGTAAAAAACAAAACAATAAAACAAACATTCATCTTTAAATGCTGCAAAACTGCGGAACTACACTCAACAAAAATATAAACGCAACACTTTTGTTTTTGCTCCATTTGTCATGAGATGGACTCAAAGATCTAAAATTCATTCCAGATACACAATATTACCATTTCTCTCAAACATTGTTCACAAATCTGTCTAAATGTGTGATAGTGGCACTTTTGCTTTGCTGAGATAATCCATCCCACCTCACAGGTGCCACATCAAGATGCTCATCAGACACCATGATTAGTGCACAGGTGAACCTTAGACTGCCCACAATAAAAGGCCACTCTGAAATGTGCAGTTGTTGCTTTATTGGGGGTCTGGGGACTCAGAACCAGTCAGTATCTGGTGTGACCACCATTTGCCTCATGCAGTGCAACACATCTTCTTCACATAGAGTTTATCAGATTGTCAGTTGTGGCCTGTGGAATGTTGGTCCACTCCTCTTCAATGGCTGTGTGAAGTTGCTGGATATTAGTGGGAACTGGTACGTGCTGTCGTATACGCCGGTCAAGCACATCCCAAACATGCTCAATGGGTGACATGTCCGGTGAGTATGCTGGCCATGCAAGAACTGGGACATTTTCAGCTTCCAACAATTGTGTACAGATCCTTGCAACATGGGGCCGTGCATTATCTTGCTGAAACATGAGGTGATGTTCATGGATGTATGGCACAACAATGGGCCTCAGGATCTCATCACGGTATCTCTGTGCATTCAAAATGCCATCAATAAAATGCACCTGTGTTCTTCGTCCATAACAGATGCCTGCCCATACCATAACCCCACCACCACCATGGGCCACTCCATCCACAACACTGACATCAGCAAAGCGCTCACCCACACGACGCCACACACGCTGTCTGCCATCTGCCCTGAACAATGTAAACCCAGATTCATCCGTGAAGAGAACACCTCTCCAACGTGCCAGACGCCATCGAATGTGGGCATTTGCCCACTCAAGTCTGTTACGGCGGCGATCTGGAGTCAGGTGAAGACCCCGATGAGGACGACGAGCAGTTGAGCTTCCTGACACGGTTTCTGACAGTTTGTGCAGAAATTCTTTGGTTATGCAAACCAATTGTTTTCAGCAGCTGTCTGAGTAGCTGGTCTCAGACGATCTTGGAGGTGAACCTGCTGGATGTGGAGGTCCTGGGCTGGTGTGGTTACACGTGGTCTGCGGTTGTGAGGCTGGTTGGATGTACTGCCATATTCTCTGAAACGCCTTTGGAGACGGCTTATGGTGGAGAAATGAACATTCAATGCCCGAGCAACAGATCTGGTTGACATTCCTGCTGTCAGCATGCCAGTTGCACGCTCCCTCAATGCTTGCGCCATCTGTGGCATTTTGCTGTGAGACAAAACTGCACATTTCAGAGTGGCCTTTTATTGTGGACAGTCTAAGGTTCACCTGTGCACTAATCATGGTGTCTGATGAGCATCTTGATGTGGCACCTGTGAGGTGGGATGGATTATCTCAGCAAAGCAAAAGTGCCACTATCACACATTTAGACAGATTTGTGAACAATGTTTGAGAGAAATGGTAATATTGTGTATCTGGAATGAATTTTAGATCTTTGAGTCCATCTCATGACAAATGGAGCAAAAACAAAAGTGTTGCGTTTATATTTTTGTTGAGTGTATTATTTTTACTTCTTCTTCTTTAGTTTTTTCTCAGATCAGAATCAGACACAGTCATGTGTCTTTGGGGCGTATGGAGTCAGCCAAAAAAAAAAATAAAATAAAATAAATAAACTGTAGTCAGGTGATTAGACTGCTGCCCTCGCGACCCGGCCCCAGATAAGCTGAAGAAGATGGTCTGTGGAAAGGTGAGCGAGCACAGTAAGAGTGCATTCTGTCTTAAAAACACATAATAATGTAATAACATACATAGACATATAGACGAGTTAAAGGTGCACTGTGCAACTTTTCTGGTGGAGGGTCCATCACCTGTTTGAACAGGTTACAGCACGACACAACATTCAGATCTGTGGAGTGTCGCCCACAGAATTCACAGAAGGAATTACTGCATTTTTTACTGATTGTTTCCTTGACTAAAGTGGATAAATATATTTTAAAAAGTAAAAATACTTCTTAACTCTGTTCAGTACCAGATCTACTGTAGTCACCACCTACATGGAAATATATTTAGCGTGAAAACCTCAAACTCCAGACCAGCTGATCTAATAGTAGTTTCATGGTCCTCACAGTGACCTTCAGTGGCTCCTGCAGCACACGGCTGAACACCGGAGTGACTCCATTATATCCACACATTCATCTACACTGTTTAACTATTAACACTGTGACACTATTTACCTGTGAGGCTCCAGCCTCAGATCTGCCCAAAACTAATGACCAACTGTTCAAACAGGTTAAACACCATCTAAAACATTCAGAGAAGAAAGACAAGAGAGATTATTTGGTTTTACTCGCGAGGAGAACGGATTGAGACACAGATACACTCTCCAACCCGCTCTGCACACGCCCGCCGTCTCCAACCCGCTCTGCACACGGCCCCGTCTCCAACCCGCTCTGCACACGCCCGCCGTCTCCAACCCGCTCTGCACACGGCCCCGTCTCCAACCCGCTCTGCACACGCCCGCCGTCTCCAACCCGCTCTGCACACGGCCCCGTCTCCTCACTTTTATTTACATTAGGATGGCCCTGGTTACAATGTGTATCGCTGCTCTACAGGAAGGGGGGCGAAAACAGCAGCAATACCAAGATAGGATAAATATAATAAAATATAATTATGCATTATTGATGAAGGTCGGACAGGAGGCTGAGTGCGGAGAAAACGCTGTGGTTTGAGTTCATGTTTGGGTTCAGTTCATGTTTTGCCAAACTCAGACAGCTCTCGTCTCATAGTCTGATAAGCCTGGCTCCAGCCTTCAGCTGCACAGCAGTGGAAAAGTACTGCACACAGTTTTCAAGCACAAAAGAGATTATTGCAAATACACAAATATCTAACACATGATTAAGACAAATATGGGATAATATACATAATTATTCTAACACCAACAAACGAGCCTCTTCCCTTCTCCACAGGACTGATGCAGAGTGTGTCCTCTGTCCACTGTGACTCTGTCTCCAATATGAACACATCAAACTGGTCCAAGTCCTGGTCCAGTCATGTCCGGGAGCACGAGCTGGTTATAAAACTAGTCCCACTTAAATCTGGATGTTACACCAGTCCTTATTAGCACCAGGTGGACTTAAGCACTCTGCACACTTCACTCAGGTGAAACTTTTCCACCCAGAAATGAGTGGGCAGATGTGGACAGAGCAGCGAGCAGAGGCAGTTCTGTCAGTCCAACAGTCCAACCAGGCCCAGCCCTGCTGAGCCTCTGAGACCGGGACCAGGCTTTGACAAGCAGGTATGGCCACCAGCTTCTGCTTCTGCAGCCAAATACAAGCTGATACAGAGAAAAGGGGGAATAAGGAATCCAGGGCAGGAGCTCAGGCAGGAGCGACACCTGCGACACCGGGGTTCTCACAGCTTTATGTGCCTCTGAAGAAGGAGCAAGAGCTGCAGTGGCATTTGGCTGAAGGAACTGTGGACTTCTGAACTGTCAGGGAAGATCAGTTGGGCGAATGGCAGATTCATACTGACTCAAGTGCAGACCAAAGACCACAATAACTGCAGGAGAATTTGCCCGATTTTGGCTGCGATTTCTTCCCCCCCAAGTTCAGGGAGGTGTCTCCCGACTTTTTGTCTTTGTGTGCGATTTTGAAGCTGCTGCTCCTCGTGTGGAGTCACTGTCGTAACCACCGAGCATCAACAACACTACAGTAACAGACAATAAAACAGAGTCAGGAGCAGAGGAGCGACGGACACAGAGAGACACAAACAAACTTGGGATATAGACTTTATAAAGACTTTATTACTCACCTCTCATAAAGTGGAACATTTAAACTGACTTCACAAATAATAATGACACAGTTTGACTTGTGTCTAAAGTGGAAGTGCAGAGTCTGATCTGTGAACACTTCAGAGTCTCAGAGCGACTGGTTTTACTGCAGACAGGAAACAGCAGATGTGATCGAGCTGCAGCCTGTTTCACACAGACAGATCCCACTGCAGTCTGTGATCAGACACTTTATGTATCAGAAGATTCTCCTCGTGTCTGTGGTCTGTGCATTTTGTCCTCTATAGTGTAGCCGCCTTTAGTGTGACAAAATAATACTAAAAACAAAAAAATAATAAAAAATTATTGATATATAATATATAAAAAAGAAGTGCACATGGGACAAGCCAACATGTCTGGACACAGATTGTGTCTTCATCAGGACCAGGACACAGTGGAACCTTCACAGCTTCAGGCTCCACAGTGAGAAACAGGATCTCCTCAGTCTGTGTTCAGTATGTTTAAAGCACCACAGAGACAGAGAAACACTTTCTAAACTACAGAGACTGTGTTACTGCAGCTCTAAATTATTGCAGCTCGAACCTCCTGTTGTTTGTCACTTACTTGATGTAAATACAACGAAATGAACAAAATGAAAATAAATGTAATTCTAAAGAAAACATCAGTCAGACTTTACTGACAGAGCACTTTTCATACAAACACACACAGCACTTTACAGGGATTTAAAAAGAACAGTTCCATATTTCTCCCCTGTGCAAGACAAAAAATATTACAGCAAAGCAAAACTATGTGAAACACTTATTATTAATGTCAGAATAAAAATCACAGAGGTGCAGATGAACATCAGGAACAGAGAACTTTTCATAATGTTTTTTTCTGCTTTTTGTGTTGTATCTGTGTTTAATTATATGAAGTATCAGTGCTGAAGATGCAGAGAAAGGTTAAGGTCTTTGCACTGGTGGAGTTTATCACACAGAGGAGAAGAGCACAGCCACTACACCTCCATCACTCCACAGCCACTACACCTCCATCACTCCAGAGCCACTACACCTCCATCACTCCAGAACCACTACACCTCCATCACTCCAGAGCCACTACACCTCCATCACTCCAGAGCCACTACACCTCCATCACTCCAGAGCCACTACACCTCCATCACTCCAGAGCCACTACACCTCCATCACTCCACAGCCACTACACCTCCATCACTCCAGAGCCACTACACCTCCAACACTCCAGAGCCACTACACCTCCATCACTCCAGAACCACTACACCTCCATCACTCCAGAGCCACTACACCTCCATCACTCCAGAGCCACTACACCTCCATCACTCCAGAGCCACTACACCTCCATCACTCCAGAGCCACTACACCTCCATCACTCCACAGCCACTACACCTCCAACACTCCAGAGCCACTACACCTCCAACACTCCAGAGCCACTACACCTCCATCACTCCAGAGCCACTACACCTCCAACACTCCAGAGCCACTACACCTCCATCACTCCAGAGCCACTACACCTCCATCACTCCAGAACCACTACACCTCCATCACTCCAGAGCCACTACACCTCCAACACTCCAGAGCCACTACACCTCCAACACTCCAGAGCCACTACACCTCCATCACTCCAGAGCCACTACACCTCCATCACTCCACAGCCACTACACCTCCATCACTCCAGAGCCACTACACCTCCATCACTCCAGAGCCACTACACCTCCATCACTCCAGAGCCACTACACCTCCATCACTCCAGAGCCACTACACCTCCATCACTCCAGAACCACTACACCTCCATCACTCCAGAGCCACTACACCTCCAACACTCCAGAGCCACTACACCTCCATCACTCCAGAGCCACTACACCTCCAACACTCCAGAGCCACTACACCTCCAACACTCCAGAGCCACTACACCTCCATCACTCCAGAACCACTACACCTCCATCACTCCAGAACCACTACACCTCCATCACTCCAGAGCCACTACACCTCCATCACTCCAGAGCCACTACACCTCCATCACTCCAGAACCACTACACCTCCATCACTCCAGAACCACTACACCTCCATCACTCCAGAGCCACTACACCTCCAACACTCCAGAGCCACTACACCTCCAACACTCCAGAGCCACTACACCTCCATCACTCCAGAGCCACTACACCTCCATCACTCCACAGCCACTACACCTCCAACACTCCAGAGCCACTACACCTCCAACACTCCAGAGCCACTACACCTCCATCACTCCAGAGCCACTACACCTCCATCACTCCAGAGCCACTACACCTCCATCACTCCAGAGCCACTACACCTCCATCACTCCAGAGCCACTACACCTCCAACACTCCAGAGCCACTACACCTCCAACACTCCAGAACCACTACACCTCCATCACTCCAGAACCACTACACCTCCAACACTCCAGAGCCACTACACCTCCAACACTCCAGAGCCACTACACCTCCAACACTCCAGAGCCACTACACCTCCAACACTCCAGAGCCACTACACCTCCAACACTCCAGAGCCACTACACCTCCATCACTCCAGAGCCACTACACCTCCAACACTCCAGAGCCACAGTCACTACACCTCCAACACTCCAGAGCCACTACACCTCCAACACTCCAGAGCCACTACACCTCCATCACTCCAGAGCCACTACACCTCCATCACTCCAGAACCACTACACCTCCAACACTCCAGAGCCACTACACCTCCATCACTCCAGAGCCACTACACCTCCATCACTCCAGAGCCACTACACCTCCAACACTCCAGAGCCACTACACCTCCAACACTCCAGAGCCACTACACCTCCAACACTCCAGAGCCACAGTCACTACACCTCCATCACTCCAGAGCCACTACACCTCCAACACTCCAGAGCCACTACACCTCCATCACTCCAGAGCCACTACACCTCCAACACTCCAGAACCACTACACCTCCAACACTCCAGAGCCACTACACCTCCAACACTCCAGAACCACTACACCTCCATCACTCCAGAACCACTACACCTCCAACACTCCAGAGCCACTACACCTCCAACACTCCAGAGCCACTACACCTCCAACACTCCAGAGCCACAGTCACTACACCTCCAACACTCCAGAGCCACTACACCTCCAACACTCCAGAGCCACTACACCTCCAACACTCCAGAGCCACTACACCTCCAACACTCCAGAGCCACTACACCTCCAACACTCCAGAGCCACTACACCTCCAACACTCCAGAGCCACTACACCTCCAACACTCCAGAGCCACTACACCTCCAACACTCCAGAGCCACTACACCTCCAACACTCCACAGCCACTACACCTCCAACACTCCAGAGCCACTACACCTCCAACACTCCAGAGCCACTACACCTCCAACACTCCAGAGCCACTACACCTCCATCACTCCAGAACCACTACACCTCCATCACTCCAGAACCACTACACCTCCATCACTCCACAGCCACTACACCTCCAACACTCCAGAGCCACTACACCTCCATCACTCCAGAGCCACTACACCTCCATCACTCCAGAACCACTACACCTCCATCACTCCAGAGCCACTACACCTCCATCACTCCAGAACCACTACACCTCCATCACTCCAGAACCACTACACCTCCATCACTCCAGAGCCACTACACCTCCATCACTCCAGAACCACTACACCTCCATCACTCCAGAGCCACTACACCTCCATCACTCCAGAGCCACTACACCTCCATCACTCCAGAGCCACTACACCTCCATCACTCCACAGCCACTACACCTCCATCACTCCAGAGCCACTACACCTCCATCACTCCACAGCCACTACACCTCCATCACTCCACAGCCACTACACCTCCATCACTCCAGAACCACTACACCTCCATCACTCCAGAGCCACTACACCTCCATCACTCCAGAGCCACTACACCTCCATCACTCCACAGCCACTACACCTCCATCACTCCAGAACCACTACACCTCCATCACTCCAGAGCCACTACACCTCCATCACTCCAGAGCCACAGTCACTACACCTCCATCACTCCAGAGCCACTACACCTCCATCACTCCAGAGCCACTACACCTCCATCACTCCAGAGCCACAGTCACTACACCTCCATCACTCCTGAGCCACTACACCTCCATCACTCCACAGCCACTACACCTCCATCACTCCACAGCCACTACACCTCCATCACTCCACAGCCACTACACCTCCATCACTCCAGAGCCACTACACCTCCAACACTCCAGAGCCACTACACCTCCAACACTCCAGAGCCACTACACCTCCAACACTCCAGAGCCACTACACCTCCAACACTCCACAGCCACTACACCTCCAACACTCCAGAGCCACTACACCTCCAACACTCCAGTGTCCAGATCTGGACAAAAGACTAAACACTGGAGAAGAGGAAGAAGAGGAGATTTAAGGCTGGATGAGTGCTGTAAGTTTGCAGCTCTTCCTTCTGTCAAACTTTAACTTACCTCAAACTTATCAGGAATAAGATTGATGAGCTTCAAAAGTGAAATAAACAACTCTAAGTGAATTTGGAGCTCTATAAGTCTGGACTTGGACGAGATGATGGGAAGAGAAGCTGTTCCATAAACAGAAGGTCCTGGAACACAGTGGATCTGTATTCACCACTGATACTGAGCTGTTTGTGGTTTTGCGCTTTGGGTGAAACGATTTCTGTCTTAAAGTGTTTGTAGATTTGAAATAGGATTTCATGCTATGTGGAAATCCTCTGAAGCTGTTTGCACACAGCAGCTGTGTAGGGAATAGTGACACCTTTCTCCTCGGTTCTGATTCTCTATTGTCCCAAACTTACACTTTACATCAAACACTGCAGAGTTCTGATGAAAAGTGCAGTTTACAACAGTAACAGTCAGCGGAATTTTGTTGTTTTCTATAACTGACAATAAAACTTTGAGTCTTCTGAAAAGGACTGTGATTTCCCCCAGAGCCCATAAATACAGTACATATGTTCATACATATGGTACAGAAAAAAAAAAGCTCAAGTGTTAGTGTGAGTATCCCCCATCATGGTGTGGGCAGCTCTTTATTTACACCAGTGTGACGGCCTCTCCTGTCCCTCCAGGTGCATTCTGGGAACACTGGGAGAGTGGAAGTACATTTAAATAGTTGTTTTACAAGATCAGATTAAAAGGGAGTGAAGTAAAGTTTATCTAAACTACTGGAAGTGCATCAAGAGCTCCAGAGGAAGATTGTTTTTTTTTCAGAGAAGTGAGTCATTTTAGCCAACTGGCAGTTTTTGGTTGTGATTCTAAACCATCATCTGTGATGTGATGTAGTTACTGCTCCTGTTTCAGATTAACAACGTTAATTATGGTAGAAATCTCTGTTACATCTGCTGGACAACGAAAGACCCGTGAACGATTCTTGAATGTGTTCTAGTAATGCTCATTAATATGCACTTTTACCTGGTGTGTTGCATAACACAACTGCATGAGAGCAGAGCCTGCAATAAACAATGTGATCCTAATATATATATATATATATGTAAATGTTTGATAGTTGTTCTCATCTGTAGTTTGTTCATTGCTATTCACATGTTGTCCCCTGTCCCACTCCCCCTGTGGAGTGGAACTCTTTCAGACGCCTGATGACAGCTGGACCTCTCTCCTCCTCTTCGCCCGGCTCCTCCTCCTCCCTGGCTCCTCCTCCTCGCCCCTCTCCTCCTCGCCCCTCTCCTCCTCCTCCCCGGCTCCTTCCCCACCTGGGTAGCTGTGGTCATACTGAACTGGCCCACGGGCCTGGACATCTATAGCCTGTCCGTCCATGGGAGTGGATCCCTCCTTCACTGTAGTTCTCCCCGAGGTTTCTTCTTTTTCCCAGGACCCTGGGTTTTTTGGAGTTTTTCCTTGCTGAGAAGGAGGGTCTAAGGACAGGGGATGACTGGACCATGTTTCATTTGCTGCTTTACATGAATGTTGTTTATTCCTGTTCTGATATGTCTGTGTGTATGTTTTACTCATCAGAATCTTGGAACGGCCTTAGAGGAAACTGGTGTTGTGATTTTGGGCGCTACAAAAATAAAATAAATTGAACTGACTTGTAAAAGCAGTGACCAGAGCGTCATGTCTGTGCTTTAAACGAGATTAAAAAATGAGACGGCAGTGAGCGTTTGTGTAGATTTACTGAACTGCACTTGATAAATATATAACCTCAGGAACTGTGACTCCCACAGCAGCTCTGGGTCTGTACAGTACAGACACTTTAACAGCAGCTCTGGGTCTGTACAGTACAGACACTTTAACAGCAGCTCTGGGTCTGTACAGTACAGACACTTTAACAGCAGCTCTGGGTCTGTACAGTACAGACGCTTTAACAGCAGCTCTGGGTCTGTACAGTACAGACACTTTAACAGCAGCTCTGGGTCTGTACAGTACAGACGCTTTAACAGCAGCTCTGGGTCTGTACAGTACAGACGCTTTAACAGCAGCTCTGGGTCTGTACAGTACAGACGCTTTAACATTTAACAGCAGCTCTGGGTCTGTACAGTACAGACGCTTTAAAGTGAAGCAGGAGGAAACGGAAGAGTTTCAGAATCATGTCAGAAGCCTCAGTGTGGATCAGGCTCATCAGCCGGACCCTCAGACCCTCAGCAGGACCTGGGCAGGACTTGGATGGAGACACTGGGAGCTCCAGGTGCCACAGGGAGGCGCCAGTGGCAAAACTATTATTGTGTCCTTAAGCAAGACACTTCCCCCACATTGCCTAGTGTAAAAGTGTGCGGCAGGACTTGAAAAAGAGATGAGTGTCTCAACAGGACTTTCCCGGGTAAATAAAGGTTCAGTTAAACAAACCCCTGGAGTCGTGTTTGTTTCCTTCACGTTTGACTCTTTATTATTCGTCTGTTCCGTCTCAAATCTCCAGGGGAACAGCTCCTTTTACTTTAGTTCAGTCGAAATCGGCGACTCCAGGACTAAAATGATCCAGATGATTGAGGTGAAGGTGGAGTTTAAAAACACAGTGGAGCACTTCCTGTTTATTGTTTGTTATTCCATGACATGTTTGAACACTTTTCCATAATGTCGATATAAAAACATGACAGATTCAGACTTAATGCCACTTTTACAGTCACAGTTCAGCAGAGAAAAGAAAAAATCATTAGAAATAAAAGTCCTGATGTGAGAGGATCGGACGAGTGAACACGGCCGTCAATATCGAAAAACCGATACTCACTGAAACATAAACCAATATTTAAGTTTGACCTTCATTTGAACAGTGACACAGAAGTGAACCTGTCCTGAAGCAGAAGAGGAAACAGGTGCAGGAGCTCCTGGAGCAGAGACACAGACGAGAAAAACAGGATTTAATGTTGAAAAAACATTGATTTGGTTAAAAGTGTTTTTATTATTGTAAAGAATCAGTTTTGAAAACCAAGTCTGTTTCCTCAGTGGTTTTCTCAGATGACATGTTTTATTCCTCTTTTTATTGGCAGAAAATTAAACTTGAAATAACTCAGTCAAAAACACGATGAAAAACAGAAGTACAAAGAATAAACACAGACGTTTGGTTTGTTGAAGTCGGTTCAGGTTCAGTTCAACAGTTTGATCCTTTCTTCCTTCAGGAGCATTTTGTACATTTTTAGTGAAGGACATAATTTATCTTCACTTATTCAGCAAATCTTAAACTCTAAACTATTTGACTCTTTAAAGCTTCACTCTGGAAACATCTCCTGCTTGTTTAGAAATGTCTGTTCTGTCTGGAATGTTCCGCAGTGACTTTAAACAGCTCCACTTTCCGTTTGTTCAAACAGGTTTTAGAGCTCAGAAACCCTCAGAGAAACAGACGCCTCTCCACAGACCCGACCTGTCACTTGGCATAGTTTTGGTCTCCATGGAGACAGAAAGGTTTAACGCCATAGAGTGATGACATCTCCATGGAGAAAAGCTCCGCAGTGCAGCTTTAAACTTAGATTTTCTCCTGTAAAATTTGAGCTGATGTTTCGTCTTTACTAAAGAACTGATCCGAAGATTTAGGGCAAATCATTTCTTTCTGGAGACGCTGAATATTAAACTTGGATTTAATTTCAAGTGTTTTGTCTTTACAGAGTGTTTTTACTCGCAGTGACCACAGTCTGGACATGAGCGCGATTCGGCTCCATCCACTCTGGCTCCAGTTCACTTCATACTGAAAATTCTCTCAGTAACTGCGGCCGTGGCCTCGTCGTTCTGACCTTAAACTGTTCCTGTCTAAACGACCCTGGGGTTTTAGTTCATTATTTTGTCCCTGAATCCAGGTCTAAACATTTTTAACACATCAGTAACGATTCAGGAGTTTCCCCTGAGGTCAGTTCCAGGTTTGACCTTCAGCTTCGCTCCGACCGGCTCCAGATGAGCTGGCCTCCATGAGCTTCGTTTGGCTGGAGCCGGTCGCTCTGGGAGACGTCGCACTCCCTCAGTGCATTTCTGTGTGTGGTGTTCAGGGTTTATCGCGTTGTTCTTCGCCTCAACAGTTTATTTCATACAGTTTTGCCCAGTGAATGTGAAGCATTTTAAACGCCCTGAACAAAGATGGCCGACGTCACCAGCGGCGTTGGTTAAGTGTGATGTCACTTCCTGGTCTGAGGCGCATTAAGAGCTGAAAACTATCGACCCTTTTCACTCCAGCAGAAGTGTCCTGCTGTAGGTTTGTGGAGCTTTTCTGTAAGTTCCTCCTGTTTCCTCCAGGAGCAGAACGTCGGTGCTGCTCAGTCGTTTCACTGATGCTCGTCGTTGTTTCTTTTAAGCTTTTGTCTTTCTTCCCTTGATCGTTGTGGATAAATTCTTCATGAAGTCTGTTTCAAACATGAACAGAAGCTCCACAGACGGACAGGGACACTTCAGACATGTCTGTTCTTTAATAATGCCACGTCTGACCTTAATGAGGTTAAAGTGGGTCAGAAAGTGCAGGAGACGTGAAGCTGGACTGAGCCGTGCCAGTGCCGTGTCAGTGCCGTGTCAGTGCCGTGTCAGTGCCGTGTCAGTGCCGTGTCAGTGCCGTGTCAGTGCCGTGTCAGTGCCGTGTCAGTGCCGTGTCAGTGCCGTGTTTCTGATGGTTTGTGGTGGACACAGACACTTCTGAACAGAACTTTCTCCTGTTTGAATCAAAAGGAACAAAACCAAAGCTGAAAGTGACGTTTATCAGTCCAACAGCAGAGAATGTTCTGGACTGGAGCTGCAGACGCTCCACCCCTGCTCCACCCTGCTCCACCCTGCTCCACACCGCTCCACCCTGCTCCACCCTGCTCCACCCTGCTCCACCCTGCTCCACCCTGCTCCACCCTGCTCCACACTGCTCCACCCCGCTCCACCCCGCTCCACCCTGCTCCACCCCGCTCCACCCTGCTCCACCCTGCTCCACACTGCTCCACACTGCTCCACCCCACTCCACCCTGCTCCACACTGCTGTTTAGGGACCTTTTCAGTCGTGTCCAAATGTCCGGCAGGTGAGACAGTAGTTCTGAAGTGACCCGGATGCAGGAGTGAGAGTCGAATGAGCTTCAACTCCAACACGCCCGGGTTTGGACTTTGGGGAGAAATGAAACAGTGAAAAGAACGTGTGAGATTGTGTGTTCTTCTGTCAGTCAGGGTCTGAGGAGCTTCTGACGCTGCCTTTTTTAAATTTGTCATTTGCAAACAGATTTCTGTAATTTAGATAAACAAACGACAATTTATGCTCCTTTTTACTGCAGGGGTCAGATTAGTGAAACTTGTGATAGTCCTGGTTTAGTCTTAGTTTAGTCCTGGTTTAGTCCTGGTTTAGTCTTAGTTTAGTCCTGGTTTAGTCCTGGTTTAGTCCTGGTTTAGTCTTAGTTTAGTCCTGGTTTAGTCTTAGTTTAGTCCTGGTTTAGTCCTGGTTTAGTCTTAGTTTAGTCCTGGTTTAGTCCTGGTTTAGTCTTAGTTTAGTCTTAGTTTAGTCCTGGTTTAGTCCTGGTTTAGTCTTAGTTTAGTCCTGGTCCTTGCTCAACATTCTGGGACTTTTCTTGTATAAACAGGGACAAATC
Organism: Odontamblyopus rebecca; assembly: GCA_030686955.1. Taxonomy (NCBI): domain Eukaryota; kingdom Metazoa; phylum Chordata; class Actinopteri; order Gobiiformes; family Gobiidae; genus Odontamblyopus; species Odontamblyopus rebecca. Next base: position 43,511,131 of record CM060656.1, on the reverse strand, counting down.
AATGTTTTTGTATAAACCTGTGAGGCAGAGGACACAGGGTCAGGACTGGGACTGTCCCGGGAAACAGGGACATCTGGACACTCTGGACCTGAGACCTGCTGTTTTACACCATAAATCTGCATTTGAACAGTGTTTATTTGAGCTGCTCTCTGTGTTAAATATTACTGGCCGATAAAGTGTTGTGATGCATCTGAAACCAGCGAGAAAACAAACGTCACGGTGTAAAGATCCCAGAACATTCCACATCAGCCAAAAACATGATCCACTCGTCTGTGTCGTCCACAAACACGTGTGAGGGGCGGATTTCAACACTTCATGGTACAAATCAACTTTTATCAGAGTTTAGTGGAGTTTTCCCCCAGACGTCAGAGTCCCGTGAATGTGACTGAGCTGTAGGGGACACTGCAGGGCCGTAGGGGGCGCTGCAGGGCTGTAGAGGGCGCTGCAGGGCCGTAGGGGGCGCTGCAGGGCTGTAGAGGGCGCTGCAGGGCTGCAGGGGGCGCTGCAGGGCTGTAGAGGGCGCTGCAGGGCTGTAGGGGGCGCTGCAGGGCTGTAGAGGGCGCTGCAGGGCTGTAGAGGGCGCTGCAGGGCTGTAGGGGGCGCTGCAGGGCCGTAGGGGGCGCTGCAGGGCCGTAGGGGGCGCTGCAGGGCCGTAGGGGGCGCTGCAGGGCCGTAGGGGGCGCTGCAGGGCTGTAGAGGGCGCTGCAGGGCTGTAGAGGGCGCTGCAGGGCTGCAGGGGGCGCTGCAGGGCTGCAGGGGGCGCTGCAGGGCTGTAGAGGGCGCTGCAGGGCTGAAGCGTGCAGGACAGTGTGGTGAGTGAGGTCAGGGGCTGGGGGGACATTTGGTCACAGTGAATGTCGTGGCCTGTAGTCGTTAGCATTTGTCTGTTCGTTCGTTCGTTGCTCGTTCGTTCAGTCGTTTGTTCGTTCGTTCATTCTTCGTTTGTTCATTCGTTTGTTCGTTCATCGTCACTTGTGCGGTTCGGACTCAGACTCCCTGCGGCTCCTCGGCGCGGCGGCCATCTTGTCTCGCAGCAGCGTCTTCCTCTCGAAGAAATCCACGAGCGGCGTCTCCGTGAGCAGCGACGCCAGAACCTGCTCGAAGCTGATGGACCAATCAGCATCTGCGGTTCGTCCCTGAGGGGAGGGGGGGTCTGCGTGTGTGGGGTTTGGGGCTTTGGGGGCGGGGTCAGTGGCTTTGGGGGCGGGGTCAGTGGCTTTGGGGGCGGGGTCAGTGGCTTTGGGGGTTGTGAAGCGTTTGGCCACCTCCCCGATGCGCAGCAGCAAAGAGGCGACGGTGGCGATGGAGTGATACAACTGCTGCTCACACGGATCCTCCGAGAACATGCAGTACAGAGTCTTACACAGCTCGATGAACTGCTCCTGAAACACACAGGGAACTATTACTACTGCAATACTACTACTACTGCAGTACTACTACTACTACTACTACTGCACTACTACTACTACTACTGCAGTACTATAGTACGACTACTGCTGATCCGAGAACATGCAGTACAGAGTCATACACAGCTCAATAAACTGCTCCTGAAACACACAAAGTACCACTACAGCTACTACAGGAATACTAGTACTGCATGTCCTGAACAGTACATGCAGTACAGGTGTGTACAGGTGAGTACAGGTGTGGTACAGGTGTAGTACAGGTGTGGTACAGGTGAGTACAGGTGTGGTACAGGTGAGTACAGGTGTGGTACAGGTGAGTACAGGTGTAGTACAGGTGTAGTACAGGTGAGTACAGGTGTAGTACAGGTGTAGTACAGGTGAGTACAGGTGTAGTACAGGTGTAGTACAGGTGAGTACAGGTGTAGTACAGGTGTAGTACAGGTGTAGTACAGGTGTAGTACAGGTGTAGTACAGGTGAGTACAGGTGTAGTACAGGTGTAGTACAGGTGTGGTACAGGTGAGTACAGGTGTGGTACAGGTGAGTACAGGTGTGGTACAGGTGTGAGTACAGGTGAGTACAGGTGTGGTACAGGTGTGGTACAGGTGAGTACAGGTGTGGTACAGGTGTAGTACAGGTGTGGTGCAGGTGTAGTACAGGTATAGTACAGGTGTAGTACAGGTGTAGTACAGGTGTAGTACTGGTGTAGTACTGGTGTGTACAGGTGTGGTACAGGTGTGGTACAGGTGAGTACAGGTGTGGTACAGGTGTAGTACAGGTGTGGTGCAGGTGTAGTACAGGTATAGTACAGGTGTAGTACAGGTGTAGTACAGGTGTAGTACAGGTGTAGTACAGGTGTAGTACAGGTGAGTACAGGTGTAGTACAGGTGTAGTACAGGTGTAGTACAGGTGTAGTACAGGTGTAGTACAGGTGTAGTACAGGTGAGTACAGGTGTAGTACAGGTGTAGTACAGGTGTAGTACAGGTGTAGTACAGGTGTAGTACAGGTGTAGTACAGGTGTAGTACAGGTGTAGTACAGGTGTAGTACAGGTGAGTACAGGTGTAGTACAGGTGTAGTACAGGTGTAGTACAGGCGTAGTACAGGCGTAGTACAGGCGTAGTACAGGTGTAGTACAGGTGTAGTACAGGTGAGTACAGGTGTAGTACAGGTGAGTACAGGTGTAGTGCAGGTGTAGTACAGGTGTAGTACAGGTGAGTACAGGCGTAGTACAGGTGTAGTACAGGTGTAGTACAGGTGTAGTACAGGTGTAGTACAGGTGTAGTACAGGTACCTGGTTCATTCGGGGCAGGTCTTTGATGCTTTCTCTCCGGGGCTCGTGTTCTTTGGCCCACTGCCGCAGGTAGAAACGATAATCCTTCACTTTGTCCTCTGGAACACAGAGGGTCAGACCGGGGTCAGACCGGGGTCAGAGAGGGGTCAGAGAGGGGTCAGACCGGGGTCAGACCGGGGTCATACATGTGTGTGTGTGTATATAATTTTATTTATTTAATTTTATGTATTAGTTTATTTGAACAGGGACACATTAATAAACCTCTCTGTAAATGTGCCAGTGTGAGCTGTAAGTCCCGAGGCAGGGTGTAAAATGCCAACAATATATATTTGTGTGTGTTGTTGTTTACCTTTCTTCTCTGAGTTTTCTCCTTCACTTTTTTCTTCTGCTGCAAAAACAGAAACAGTTTATTGGTTTAAAGAGGCCGAATCCTCCACACAGACACACAGATCAGGCCCAGTGCACCGAGGAGCCGGAAAGACACATGTGCAGTATTCTCCAAGAGGCTCATGAACACACCTCCATCAGACCCACTGTGCTTCTGTCTGCCCATAGTTCTAATCTCTGATCATTCTGTTCAACTTTTTAAATCATAATGTAGATCTAAAATGACAGAGTTTCTTTTTATTTGTACCAAAATGACGTCACTCTGCCAAATCCTGTGCAGATCAGCGATTAAGAAAATACAACTGGAGGAGGCAGAGAACATGTCTTTTTCTACTTTATGAATGAAATAAAGGAGCAAAAACAAACAAATCTGTGGTTAAAGACGAGTCATCGATGGCTGTGAAGACGCAGCTGATCCGTGTTACAGACGAGAGCTCCGGCCTCATCACATCTACTGTTCTACTGAGAAAAGGTAAAATGAACAAACCTGAAACCCCATCCTCTTTCCTCTCCTCAGCGGAAGGAAAGGAAGCATCTGAGGAAGGAAGAAGGGAAGAGAGAAACGGGGACGGAGAGGGAAGAAAGACAAAAACAGAGGAAGGACAGAGAGAAAAAGGAGAGAGAAAAGAAGACAGGATGAGAGAAGAGTGAGGAGGGAGTCATAAGTTTGGGACACAGACCCAGAGGAGCTGAGCTGTACCTTTGTTATTGTCAGGGGTGAAGAAGTGAGCGGCTTCTTGGGCCGAATCCGCCTCCTCAGGGGTCAGAGCTGAAGGAGAGAAGGAAAAGAAAGACTTTATTTTATTACGTTTTACTGCAGAAACTTTTCCTCTGCTCGTCTCAGTCGGAGGTCTCAGGTCTGTGTCTGTGCAGAGGAAACACTGTCCCTCCTGTGTCCTGCAGCCTCCAGGGGGCGCCAGGGGGACAGGAAGGGCCTCGCTCTCACTGCGCTCGCCTCCTCACCTCCTGCGGCCTCCAAGGACACGAGGACATAAGGAGGGAAGGGTTTAGGAAGGAAGAGAGGAATCCTGTTGCCCCCACAGTCACTAAAAGTTCTACACAAATCTGCTGTGACTTCTTCCCTTTATTCATGACTCCAAACCCAGAGGTGGTGGTGGTGAGAGAGAGCCAGACCCACAAGAACCCAAGAGAACCAGAACCAGACCCACAAGAACCCGAGAGAACCAGACCCAGAACCAGACCCACAAGAACCCGAGAGAACCAGACCCAGAACCAGACCCACAAGAACCCGAGAGAACCAGACCCAGAACCAGACCCACAAGAACCCGAGAGGACCAGACCCAGAACCAGACCCACAAGAACCCGAGAGAACCAGACCCAGAACCAGACCCACAAGAACCCGAGAGAACCAGACCCAGAACCAGACCCACAAGAACCCGAGAGAACCAGACCCAGAACCAGACCCACAAGAACCCGAGAGGACCAGACCCAGAACCAGACCCACAAGAACCCGAGAGGACCAGACCCAGAACCAGACCCACAAGAACCCGAGAGAACCAGACCCACAAGAACCCGAGAGGACCAGACCCAGAACCAGACCCACAAGAACCCGAGAGAACCAGACCCAGAACCAGACCCACAAGAACTCAAGAGAACCAGACCCAGAACCAGACCCACAAGAACTCGAGAGAACCAGACCCACAAGAACCCGAGAGGACTAGACCCAGAACCAGACCCACAAGAACTCGAGAGGACCAGACCCAGAACCAGACCCACGTGAGGATCAGACCCAGAACCAGACCCACATGAGGATCAGACCCACATGAGGATCAGACTCAGGATCAGACCCTCGTGAGGACCAGACCCTGGTGAGGATCAGACCCACATGAGGATCAGACCCACATGAGGATCAGACTCAGGATCAGACCCTCGTGAGGACCAGACCCTGGTGAGGATCAGACCCACATGAGGATCAGACTCAGGATCAGACCCTCGTGAGGATCAGACCCACATGAGGATCAGACCCACATGAGGATCAGACCCACATGAGGATCAGACCCACATGAGGATCAGACTCAGGATCAGACCCTCGTGAGGACCAGACCCTGGTGAGGACCAGACCCTGGTGAGGACCAGACCCTGGTGAGGACCAGACCCTGTGAGGACCAGACTCGTTACCTGGAGGCAGGTGCAGTTTGTAAAGCAGCTTCAGCTTCTCTGTCAGGTCCCCATGATACATGACGGCTGCAAACAGAGACCAGGGTCAGACCAGGACTAGAACAGGACTAAACCAGGATCAGACCAGGATTAAACCAGGTCTGAACCAGAACTAAACCAGGACTAATCCGGGTCTGGACCGGGTCTTACTGAGGGGGCAGATGAACTCCTTGAAGTTGACGAGTCCGTCCTGGTTCTGGTCCTGGAGCCGGAAGAGGCGGGCGGCCATGTTGTGGGTGTGGCTGTTCCATCGCCACGGCGACAGGTCGGTGATCAGCTGACTGAAGTGGGCGTGGTCCACGCGGTGCTGCTCCAGGTACGGCACCACCAGGTCCGGCCCGGCAGAACCCGGCCCGGGACCAGGACCCCAGTAACAGCTGCTCATGTGTTTGGACTGGGGACAAACGAGGAGCCAAATGAACTCATCATTTTATCATCATCATCATCATTTTAATATTAACTTTAATGTGTCACGTGACCGAGACAAACGCCTGCACACGAGTCGGACAGAATGGAGAGAATTCACTCATTTTTCTAAATAAAACAGAAATAATATAAGTTGTTTAGTTGTTCTGTGGCGTCTGTGCTCGGGGATCCGTCTGGATCAGGTTTACACACACTTTTTACTCCAGGGAGAAAATGGAGTCATATTTTATGACTTCTTGAACACATATTTTATAAATCTGTGAGTTTGTCAGCAGGAACTCCAGGAACTCCAGGAACTCCAGAAACTCCAGGAACTCCAGGAACTCCAGGAACTCCAGGAACTCTACGTCCGGTCATTTCAACAGATTTTTCAACATTTCTTCTCAAATTTGAGGTTCATGTGAAACTATAATTTATATTTACAACAAGAACAATCACAGCTGATGAAGTGTAGAGACTAAACCAGGACTAAACCAGGACTAAACCAGGACTAAACCAGGACTAAACCAGGACTAAACCGGGTCTAAACCAGGACTAAACCAGGACTAAACCAGGACTAAACCGGGTCTAAACCAGGACTAAACCAGGACTAAACCAGGACTAAACCAGGTCTAAACCAGGACTAAACCAGGACTAAACCGGGTCTAAACCAGGACTAAACCAGGACTAAACCAGGACTAAACCGGGACTAAACCGGGACTAAACCGGGACTAAACCAGGACTAAACCAGGACTAAACCAGGACTAAACCAGGACTAAACCGGGACTAAACCAGGACTAAACCAGGACTAAACCAGGACTAAACCAGGACTAAACCGGGACTAAACCAGGACTAAACCGGGACTAAACCAGGAGTAAACCAGGACTAAACCAGGACTAAACCAGGTCTAAACCAGGACTAAACCAGGACTAAACCAGGACTAAACCGGGTCTAAACCAGGACTAAACCAGGACTAAACCAGGACTAAACCAGGACTAAACCAGGACTAAACCGGGTCTAAACCAGGACTAAACCAGGACTAAACCAGGACTAAACCGGGACTAAACCGGGACTAAACCGGGACTAAACCGGGACTAAACCAGGACTAAACCAGGACTAAACCAGGACTAAACCGGGACTAAACCGGGACTAAACCGGGACTAAACCAGGACTAAACCAGGACTAAACCAGGACTAAACCAGGACTAAACCAGGACTAAACCAGGTCTAAACCAGGACTAAACCAGGACTAAACCAGGACTAAACCAGGACTAAACCGGGTCTAAACCAGGACTAAACCAGGACTAAACCAGGACTAAACCGGGTCTAAACCAGGACTAAACCAGGACTAAACCAGGACTAAACCAGGACTAAACCGGGTCTAAACCAGGTCTAAACCAGGACTAAACCAGGACTAAACCGGGACTAAACCGGGACTAAACCGGGACTAAACCGGGACTAAACCGGGACTAAACCAGGACTAAACCAGGACTAAACCAGGTCTAAACCAGGACTAAACCAGGACTAAACCAGGACTAAACCGGGACTAAACCGGGACTAAACCGGGACTAAACCAGGAGTAAACCAGGACTAAACCAGGACTAAACCAGGACTCAACCAGGACTAAACCAGGACTAAACCAGGACTAAACCGGGTCTAAACCAGGACTAAACCAGGACTAAACCAGGACTAAACCAGGACTAAACCAGGACTAAACCGGGACTAAACCGGGACTAAACCGGGACTAAACCGGGACTAAACCAGGACTAAACCAGGACTAAACCAGGACTAAACCAGGACTAAACCAGGACTAAACCAGGACTAAACCGGGTCTAAACCAGGACTAAACCAGGACTAAACCGGGTCTAAACCAGGACTAAACCAGGACTAAACCAGGACTAAACCAGGACTAAACCGGGTCTAAACCAGGACTAAACCAGGACTAAACCAGGACTAAACCGGGTCTAAACCAGGACTAAACCAGGACTAAACCGGGTCTAAACCAGGACTAAACCAGGACTAAACCAGGACTAAACCAGGACTAAACCGGGTCTAAACCGGGTCTAAACCAGGACTAAACCAGGACTAAACCAGGACTAAACCAGGTCTAAACCAGGACTAAACCGGGTCTAAACCAGGTCTAAACCGGGACTAAACCGGGTCTAAACCGGGTCTAAACCAGGAGTAAACCGGGACTAAACTGGGTCTAAACCAGGTCTAAACCAGGACTAAACCAGGACTAAACCAGGACTAAACCAGGTCTAAACCGGGACTAAACCGGGTCTAAACCAGGTCTAAACCGGGACTAAACCGGGTCTAAACCAGGTCTAAACCGGGACTAAACCGGGTCTAAACCAGGACTAAACCGGGACTAAACCGGGTCTAAACCAGGTCTAAACCAGGACTAAACCGGGACTAAACCAGGACTAAACCGGGACTAAACCAGGACTAAACCAGGACTAAACCAGGACTAAACCAGGACTAAACCAGGACTAAACCGGGTCTAAACCAGGACTAAACCAGGACTAAACCAGGACTAAACCGGGTCTAAACCAGGACTAAACCAGGACTAAACCAGGACTAAACCGGGTCTAAACCAGGACTAAACCAGGACTAAACCGGGTCTAAACCAGGACTAAACCAGGACTAAACCAGGACTAAACCAGGACTAAACCGGGTCTAAACCGGGTCTAAACCAGGACTAAACCAGGACTAAACCAGGACTAAACCGGGTCTAAACCAGGACTAAACCAGGTCTAAACCAGGACTAAACCAGGACTAAACCGGGTCTAAACCAGGTCTAAACCAGGACTAAACCAGGACTAAACCGGGTCTACATCAGGTCTAAACCAGGACTAAACCAGGTCTAAATCAGGACTAAACCAAGTTTAAACCAGGACTAAACCGGGTCTAAACCAGGACTAAACCAGGTCTAAACCAGGACTAAACCAGGCCTAAACCAGGACTAAACCGGGTCTAAACCAGGACTGAACCAGGACTAAACCGGGTCTAAACCAGGTCTAAACCAGGACTAAACCGGGACTAAACCAGGACTAAACCAGGACTAAACCAGGACTAAACCAGGACTAAACCAGGACTAAACCAGGACTAAACCGGGTCTAAACCAGGACTAAACCAGGACTAAACCAGGACTAAACCGGGTCTAAACCAGGACTAAACCAGGACTAAACCAGGACTAAACCAGGACTAAACCAGGACTAAACCGGGTCTAAACCAGGACTAAACCAGGACTAAACCAGGACTAAACCGGGTCTAAACCAGGACTAAACCAGGACTAAACCGGGTCTAAACCAGGACTAAACCAGGACTAAACCAGGACTAAACCGGGTCTAAACCGGGTCTAAACCAGGACTAAACCAGGACTAAACCAGGTCTAAACCAGGACTAAACCGGGTCTAAACCAGGACTAAACCAGGACTAAACCAGGACTAACCCAGGTCTAAATCGGGTCTAAACCGGGTCTAAACCAGGACTGAACCAGGACTAAACCGGGTCTAAACCAGGTCTAAACCAGGACTAAACCAGGACTAAACCAGGACTAAACCAGGTCTAAACCGGGACTAAACCGGGTCTAAACCAGGACTAAACCAGGACTAAACCAGGACTAACCCAGGTCTAAACCAGGTCTAAACCGGGTCTAAACCAGGACTGAACCAGGACTAAACCGGGTCTAAACCAGGTCTAAACCAGGACTAAACCGGGACTGAACCAGGACTAAACCGGGTCTAAACCAGATCTAAACCGGGTCTAAACTAGGACTAAACCGGGTCTAAACCAGGACTAAACCGGGTCTAAACCAGGACTAAACCGGGTCTAAACCAGGACTAAACCAGGACTAAACCAGGACTAGAGGAAGATAAAGTGTGGTACTTTAAAGAGGCAGTAAAGCTCCTCCAGTTCTTCGATGGAAAAGGCCGATTCCGTCATCACCGCCCGAACCTGCGACAGACGAAGAAGAAAAACAGAAACAGGTTTTATTCTCTAAACACTGAACTCTGAGGAGTCGTGTTCAGATCCTCAGGTGTCCAAAGGAGGTGCAGCCTGCAGGAGTCACCACGCTCCTCTGCTCCTCTGCAGGACTCACCACGCTCCTCTGCTCCTCTGAAGGACTCACCACGCTCCTCTGCTCCTCTGCTCCTCTGCAGGACTCACCACGCTCCTCTGCTCCTCTGCAGGACTCACCACGCTCCTCTGCTCCTCTGAAGGACTCACCACACTCCTCTGCTCCTCTGCAGGACTCACCACACTCCTCTGCTCCTCTGAAGGACTCACCACACTCCTCTGCTCCTCTGAAGGACTCACCACGCTCCTCTGCTCCTCTGAAGGACTCACCACGCTCCTCTGCTCCTCTGCTCCTCTGAAGGACTCACCACGCTCCTCTGCTCCTCTGAAGGACTCACCACACTCCTCTGCTCCTCTGCTCCTCTGCAGGACTCACCACGCTCCTCTGCTCCTCTGCTCCTCTGAAGGACTCACCACGCTCCTCTGCTCCTCTGAAGGACTCACCACGCTCCTCTGCTCCTCTGCTCCTCTGAAGGACTCACCACACTCCTCTGCTCCTCTGAAGGACTCACCACGCTCCTCTGCTCCTCTGCTCCTCTGAAGGACTCACCACACTCCTCTGCTCCTCTGAAGGACTCACCACGCTCCTCTGCTCCTCTGAAGGACTCACCACGCTCCTCTGCTCCTCTGAAGGACTCACCACGCTCCTCTGCTCCTCTGAAGGACTCACCACGCTCCTCTGCTCCTCTGAAGGACTCACCACGCTCCTCTGCTCCTCTGAAGGACTCACCATGCTCCTCTGCTCCTCTGCAGGACTCACCACGCTCCTCTGCTCCTCTGCTCCTCTGAAGGACTCACCACACTCCTCTGCGCCGTGTCCTCCAGCCTCTGAATCACCTTCAGCCTCTGTTTAAACCTCATCTGCTCAATGACGTCTGCACGAAGACCCCCGAACCTCTGAGAGAGGGAGAGGAAAGAGAAGGAGAGGAGGAGGAGAGGAGGAGGAGAGGAAAGAGGAGGAGAGAGGGAGGAGAGGAGGAGGAGAGGAAAGAGGAGGAGAGAGGGAGGAGACGAGGAGGAGAGGAAAGAGGAGGAGAGAGGGAGGAGAGGAGGAGGAGAGGAGAGGAGGAGAGAGGGAGGAGAGGAGAGGAGGAGGAGAGGAAAGAGGAGAGGGGGAGAGAGGAGGAGAAAATCAGAGACACAAGTTCGTGATGTTTCACTTTTACTTTTGTGTCGCTCTAAAAACAGAAGAGGAGAAATCCCTCCATCCTCCTCTTCCCACTTTTCCTCCCTTCAGCTCCTCTTTTTTTCTACTCTTTCTCCTCTCTGCTCTCTTCTTGCTACTCTCTTCCATCTTCCTCACTCCTCTTTCCTCGTCCCACCTAATCTCTTTTTTCTCTCCTCTCCTCTACTCCTCCTCCTCTCCTCCTCCTCTCCTCCTCCTCTCCTCTCCTCCTCCTCCTCTCTTCCTCCTCTCCTCCTCCTCTCCTCCTCTGTACCTGGTATGACTCCTTGATGAGGCTGAACACGTTGATTCGTTCTCTCTGTGGCTCCTCGGAGCAAACGGCCGAGTGCAGGACGGGGATGTGCTCCTCCACCTCCGGGTTCACCACGTTCTCCAGGTACCTGCCGCAGACAGGTGAGGCGGGGGCGACAGGTGAGACAGGTGAGACAGGTGAGGCGGGGGCGACAGGTGAGACAGGTGAGACAGGTGAGACAGGTGAGACAGGTGAGACAGGTGAGGCGGGGGTGACAGGTGAGACAGGTGAGACAGGTGAGGCGGGGCGACAGGTGAGACAGGTGAGACTGGGGAGACAGGTGAGACAGGTGAGGCGGGGGCGACAGGTGAGACAGGTGAGACAGGTGAGACCGGTGAGGCGGGGGCGACAGGTGAGACAGGTGAGACAGGTGAGGCGGGGGCGACAGGTGAGACAGGTGAGACAGGTGAGGCGGGGGCGACAGGTGAGACAGGTGAGACAGGTGAGACAGGTGAGGCGGGGGTGACAGGTGAGACAGGTGAGACAGGTGAGACAGGTGAGGCGGGGGCGACAGGTGAGACAGGTGAGACAGGTGAGACGGGTGAGACAGGTGAGGCGGGGGTGACAGGTGAGACAGGTGAGACAGGTGAGACAGGTGAGGCGGGGGTGACAGGTGAGATAGGTGAGACAGGTGAGGCGGGGGCGACAGGTGAGACAGGTGAGACAGGTGAGACAGGTGAGGCGGGGGTGACAGGTGAGATAGGTGAGACAGGTGAGGCGGGGGCGACAGGTGAGACAGGTGAGACAGGTGAGACGGGTGAGACAGGTGAGGCGGGGGTGACAGGTGAGACAGGTGAGACAGGTGAGGCGGGGCGACAGGTGAGACAGGTGAGACAGGTGAGGCGGGGCGACAGGTGAGACAGGTGAGACAGGTGAGACAGGTGAGACAGGTGAGACAGGTGAGACAGGTGAGGCGGGGGTGACAGGTGAGACAGGTGAGACAGGTGAGGCGGGGGCGACAGGTGAGACAGGTGAGACAGGTGAGACGGGTGAGACAGGTGAGGCGGGGGGAGACAGGTGAGACAGGTGAGACAGGTGAGGCGGGGGTGACAGGTGAGACAGGTGAGACAGGTGAGGCGGGGGCGACAGGTGAGACAGGTGAGACAGGTGAGACAGGTGAGACGGGTGAGACAGGTGAGACAGGTGAGGCGGGGGTGACAGGTGAGACAGGTGAGACAGGTGAGGCGGGGGCGACAGGTGAGACAGGTGAGACAGGTGAGGCGGGGGCGACAGGTGAGACAGGTGAGGCGGGGGGCGACAGGTGAGACAGGTGAGGCGGGGGCGACAGGTGAGACAGGTGAGGCGGGGGCGACAGGTGAGACAGGTGAGGCGGGGAAGAAGGGTGTGATGGAAAAGAGGGAGGGACAAAAGAGAGGAGATAAAGAGGAGAAGGAGGAGAGAGGAAGCAGGAGGGATGGATCGAGCGTGAGAGAAAGAAAGAATAAAAAGAGGGAGAGGAGCGAGGAGGGAACGTAGGAAGGAGGAGAGAGGACAGAGGAAGGAGGAGAGGAGGAGAGAGGGAAGCCAGTGAAAGGGAGGAGGAGGAGAGAGGGAAGCCAGTGAAAGGGAAGAGGAGGAGGAGGAGGAGGAGGAGGAGGAGGGAGCGGCTGTGGTGAGCTGTACCTGCCCAGGACGGTCATGGCTTCACCTTCATCACTGCAGGACAACAGAGCCTCCATGTTGTCGTAGAGGACGGACAGCGCCACCTGCAGGACACACAGGAACATGAACACACACAGGAACATGAACACACACAGGAACATGAACACACACAGGGACATGAACACACACAGGAACATGAACACACACAGGGACATGAACACACACAGGAACATGAACACACACAGGAACATGAACACACACAGGAACATGAACACACACAGGGACATGAACACACACAGGAACATGAACACACACAGGGACATGAACACACACAGGAACATGAACACACACAGGGACATGAACACACACAGGAACATGAACACACACAGGGACATGAACACACACAGGAACATGAACACACACAGGAACATGAACACACACAGGGACATGAACACACACAGGGACATGAACACACACAGGGACATGAACACACACAGGGACATGAACACACACAGGGACATGAACACACACAGGAACATGAACACACACAGGAACATGAACACACACAGGAACATGAACACACACAGGAACATGAACACACACAGGAACATGAACACACACAGGGACATGAACACACACAGGAACATGAACACACACAGGAACATGAACACACACAGGAACATGAACACACACAGGAACATGAACACACACAGGGACATGAACACACACAGGAACATGAACACACATGAACACAGGAACATGAACACACACAGGGACATGAACACACACAGGGACATGAACACGCACAGGAACATGAACACGCACAGGAACATGAACACACACAGGAACATGAACACACACAGGAACATGAACACACACAGGAACATGAACACACACAGGGACACGAACACACACAGGAACACGAACACACACAGGAACACGAACACACACAGGAACACGAACACACACAGGAACATGAACACACACAGGAACATGAACACACACAGGAACATGAACACACACAGGAACATGAACACACACAGGAACATGAACACACACAGGAACATGAACACACACACAGGAACATGAACACACACACAGGAACATGAACACACACAGGAACATGAACACACACAGGAACATGAACACACACAGGAACATGAACACACACACAGGAACATGAACACACACAGGGACATGAACACACACAGGAACATGAACACACACAGGAACATGAACACACACAGGAACATGAACACACACAGGAACATGAACACACACAGGGACATGAACACACACAGGAACATGAACACACACAGGAACATGAACACACATGAACACAGGAACATGAACACACACAGGGACATGAACACACACAGGAACATGAACACACACAGGGACATGAACACGCACAGGAACATGAACGAACACGCACAGGAACATGAACACACACAGGAACATGAACACGCACAGGGACATGAACACGCACAGGAACATGAACACGCACAGGAACATGAACACGCACAGGAACATGAACACACACAGGAACAGGAAAACACACATGGACACTAACACACACTTGAACTCGAACACACACTTGAACACTAACTCACACAGGGACATGAACACACACAGGAACATGAACACACACAGGGACATGAACACACACAGGAACATGAACACACACACAGGAACACGAACACACACAGGGACATGAACACACACAGGAACATGAACACGCACAGGAACATGAACACACACAGGAACATGAACACACACAGGAACACGAACACACACAGGAACACGAACACACACAGGAACACGAACACACACAGGAACATGAACACACACAGGAACATGAACACACACAGGAACATGAACACACACAGGAACATGAACACACACACAGGAACATGAACACACACACAGGAACATGAACACACACACAGGAACATGAACACACACACAGGAACATGAACACACACACAGGAACATGAACACACACAGGAACATGAACACACACACAGGAACATGAACACACACAGGAACATGAACACACACAGGAACATGAACACACACAGGAACATGAACACACACAGGGACATGAACACACACAGGAACATGAACACACACAGGAACATGAACACACACAGGAACATGAACACACACAGGAACATGAACACACACACAGGAACATGAACACACACACAGGAACATGAACACACACAGGAACATGAACACACACAGGGACATGAACACACACAGGAACATGAACACACACAGGAACATGAACACACACACAGGAACATGAACACACACACAGGAACATGAACACACACAGGAACATGAACACACACAGGAACATGAACACACACAGGGACATGAACACACACACAGGAACATGAACACACACAGGGACATGAACACACACAGGAACATGAACACACACAGGAACATGAACACACACACAGGAACATGAACACACACAGGAACATGAACACACACAGGGACATGAACACACACAGGAACATGAACACACACAGGAACATGAACACACACACAGGAACATGAACACACACAGGAACATGAACACACACAGGGACATGAACACACACAGGAACATGAACACACACAGGAACATGAACACACACAGGGACATGAACACACACAGGAACACGAACACACACAGGAACACGAACACACACAGGAACACGAACACACACAGGAACATGAACACACACAGGGACATGAACACACACAGGAACATGAACACACACAGGAACATGAACACACACAGGGACATGAACACACACAGGAACATGAACACACACAGGAACATGAACACACACAGGGACATGAACACACACAGGAACATGAACACACACAGGGACATGAACACACACAGGGACATGAACACACACAGGGACATGAACACACACAGGAACATGAACACACACAGGAACATGAACACACACAGGAACATGAACACACACAGGGACATGAACACACACACATGAACACATGAACACACACAGGAACGTGAACACACACAAACACACAAACACACGAACACACACAAACACACGAACACACACAAACACACGAACACACACAAACACACAAACACACGAACACACACAAACACACAAACACACACACAAACACACAGGCTGAACGACACTGAGCCCCATGAACCGGCTCCTCTGCGGTTTTAAAGCTCAAACTCTGTCACCTAAACCCACGCTGTGCAAAACCAGCGACGTAACAGCTGTTCGTTAGTGTGTGCTGCTCTGTGCTGTGCTGCTCTGTGCTGTGCTGCTCTGTGCTGTTCTGTGCTGCTCTGTGCTGTTCTGTGCTGCTCTGTGCTGTGCTGCTCTGTGCTGTGCTGCTCTGTGCTGTGCTGCTCTGTGCTGTGCTGTTCTGTGCTGTGCTGTGCTGCTCTGTGCTGTGCTGTGCTGTGCTGCTCTGTGCTGTGCTGCTCTGTGCTGTGCTGTTCTGTGCTGTGCTGTGCTGTTCTGTGCTGTGCTGTGCTGTTCTGTGCTGCTCTGTGCTGTGCTGTTCTGTGCTGTGCTGTTCTGTGCTGTTCTGTGCTGTGCTGTTCTGTGCTGTGCTGCTTTGTGCTGTGCTGTGCTGTTCTGTGCTGTGCTGTTCTGTTCCATAATCCACACCTCAGTTTTCCTCGTTTCCACTGACACACAATAGTTTGGACACATCACAATATAAGATAATAACAAAGAGAAAAATATAAATGCTGATAATAAATTCTGAATAAGCAGCAAAAAAGAGAAAGAGACACGTGTGCAATAAGACACAATGATATAAATGTAAATGCACAAGTCAAACTCAAGTAAAAGCTCAGCAGTAAAACGTCCTGTACCTGGAAGATGACGGTGATGCCGTCGCAGAAAAAGGCGTCGATGAGGACGGTGGCGCTGTGGAAGGGCAGAGCCGAGAGGAACAGGGTGAGGAACCAGGACAGGGAGATGGAGGAGAGAACCCCCAGACTCTGCATGTGCTCGTACAGGGAGGGCAGCTGGGCCTGGGTGAGCTCCTCGAACACGCCCTGGTCCACCAGAGCTCCTGAAGGAGAGAACATGCAAATAATCATTTAACTGTGAAAGAAAGAGAAAGAACATGCAAATAATCATTTAACTGTGAAAGAAAGAGAAAGAACATGCAAATAATCATTTAACTGTGAAAGAAAGAGAAAGAACACACAAATAATCATTTAACTGTGACCCAGATATAAAAATTCAAGACTTTTTCAAGTGTTTTTAAGGTATTATTTCCAAATTCATAAATTCAGTGCTTTTTAGACGCTGTAGGAACCCTGTAGGAACCCTGTAGCACTAATGCTTTTATAAGCAGTAATAACAGAAACGTCTGCAGGAAAAGTCTCAGAGCAGGAGGCGACTCAGGGGAAGTGAAACATTAAACTTTAGTTTCTCCTGCAGGTTCATGTTCCTCGGACTTAGACTCGGCCTCAGACTCGGCCTCAGACTCGGCCTCTGACTCGGCCTCGGACTCGGCCTCGGCCTCGGACTCGGCCTCAGACTCGGCCTCAGACTCGGCCTCAGACTCGGCCTCAGACTCGGCCTCGGACTCGGCCTCGGACTCGGCCTCGGACTCGGCCTCGGACTCGGCCTCGGACTCGGCCTCGGACTCGGCCTCGGACTCGGCCTCGGACTCGGCCTCGGACTCGGCCTCGGACTCGGCCTCGGCCTCAGACTCGGCCTCAGACTCGGCCTCAGACTCGGCCTCAGACTCGGCCTCAGACTCGGCCTCAGACTCGGCCTCGGCCTCAGACTCGGCCTCAGACTCGGCCTCAGACTCGGCCTCAGACTCGGCCTCAGACTCGGCCTCGGCCTCGGACTCACCTGTGACTCTGGTGTTGTAATAATCGGGCAGGAGCCGTTCACAAAGTGCCACCAGGAGCCAGAAGGCCTGTTCCTCCGGACAGTAGAGCAGCAGCACTGAGGTCACGATGTTCATGGCCTGGAGGGAAACAGAAGCTCTGAGACTTCGACAGCATCAGCTCCAAACAAAGAACAAAGAAAACTAACAAATAAGGAAAAGACATATATAAATGAGTGAAATAAATACAATAAATCAATAAATACTGTCCCTGCCGTTGTACCTGGCAGTACCTATGGCCGGGTTCCTCTGGGTCGTACCTGGCAGTACCTATGGCCGGGTTCCTCTGGGTCGTACCTGGCAGTACCTATGGCAGGGTTCCTCTGGGTCGTACCTGGCAGTACCTATGGCAGGGTTCCTCTGGGTCGTACCTGGCAGTACCTATGGCCGGGTTCCTCTGGGTCGTACCTGGCAGTATCCTATGGCAGGGTTCCGCTGGGCGTAGGCCGTCAGGACCCTCCTCAGGGCGGAGATCCCGGTCGGGTTCTGGAAGGCCTTGTGTTCGGGCATGGATCGGTGCAGGTCTCGCTCAATCTCGTCCTTGGCCAAAGAGTCCTGGTCCAGGGCCCGGTCCAGCAGGTCCGGGTAGAGTCCAGGATGCCCTTCCATCTGGACCTGGGCTCCTGGGGAGAACTCAGACGGGTCAGGACTCGATTTTACAACATACACCTTTAATTAGTCTAAGAAAAACATTCTGTATGGAAAATGTGGAACAAACTGCTCTATAAAGTCATAAAAAGTTATAATTTAATTAACTGATTCATCAAAAAAATGAGTCATTAGATTCATCCATCCATCTTCTTCCGCTTATCCGGGGCCGGGTCTCGGGGGCAGCAGTCTAAGCAGGGGCTCCCAAGCTTCCTCCTCCCCAGACACTTCCTCCAGCTCCTCCTGGACCCCGAGGCGTTCCCAGGCCCAGAGACATAGTAGCTCCAGCATGTCCTGGGTCTTCCCCGGGGCCTCCTACCGGTGGGACATGAACACCTCCCGAGGGAGGCGTCCAGGAGGCATCCGGACCAGATGCCCTCCCCTCAGCTGCTCCTCTCGACGTGGAGGAGCAGCGACTCTACTCCGAGCTCCTCCCGTGTGACCAAGCTCCTCACCCTATCTCTAAGGGAGCACCCGGCCACTCTGCGAAGGAAACTCATTTCTGTGCTTGTGTCTCGATCTCGTTCTTTTGGTCATTCCCCAGAGCTCATGACCATAGGTGAGGGTAGGAACGTAGATTGAGGTAAATCGAGAGCTTCTCCTTTCGGCTCAGCTCCTCTTCACCACAACGGTCCGATACAGCGACTGCATCACTGCCGACGCTGCACAGATCCGCCTGTCAATCTCACGCTCCATCCTCACCTCACTGTGAACAAGACCCCGAGATACTTAAACTCCTCCACCTGAGGCAGAGACTCCCCACCCACCCGGAGAGGGCAATCCACCTTTTTCCGGTCGAGAACCATGGCCTCGGATTTGGAACAGCTGATTCTCATCCCAGCTGCTTCACACTCGGCTGCAAACCGCCCCAGTGCTGCAGGTCCTGGTTCGATGGAGCCAACAGGACGACATCATCCGCAAAAAGCAGCGATGAAATCCTGTGGTCCCCGAACTGGACCCCCTCCGGCCCCTGGCTGCGCCTAGAAATTCTGTCCATAAATACAATGAACAGAACCGGTGACAAAGGGCAGCCCTGGAGTCCAACATGCACCGGGAACAGGTCTGACTTACTGCCGGCACCACAGCTCCTGCTCCGGTCATACAGGGACCGGACAGGCCTTAGCAAAGGGCCCCGGACCCCATACTCCCGGAGCACCCCGCACAGGGCACCACAAGAGACACGGTCGAATGCCTTCTCCAGGTCCACAAAGCACATGTGGACTGGTTGGGCAAACTCCCATGAACCCTTGAGCACCCGATGGAGGGTGTAGAGCTGGTCCAGTGTTCCACGACCAGGCCGAAAACCACACTGCTCCTCTTGAATCCGAGGTTCAACTATCGGCCGAACTCTCCTCTCCAGTCCCCTGGCATAGACTTTACCGGGGAGGCTGAGGAGTGTGATTCCCCTGTAGTTGGAACACACCCTCCGGTCCCCCTTTTTATACAGAGGGACCACCCCCCCGGTCTGCAAGTCCAGAGGTACTGTTCCCGACCGCCACGCGATGTTGTAGAGACGTGTCAGCCAAGACCCACAACACCCAGAGACTTAAGGTACTCAGGACGGATCTCATCCACCCCCCGGAGCCTTGCCACCGAGGAGCTTTCTGACCACCTCAGCGACTTCGGCCAGGGTGATGGATGAGTCCACCTCTGGGTCCCCAGCCTCGGCCTCCTCTTCGGAGGACGTGATTGTGGGATTGAGGAGATCCCCAAAGTTTTCCTTCCACCGCCCGACAACATCCCCAGTCGAGGTCAGCAGCTCTCCCCCCGCAATGTAAACAGTGTTGGTGAAGGGCCGCTTCCCCCTCCTGAGGCGCCGGACGGTTTGCCAGAATTTCTGTCTGATAGTCCTCCTCCATGGCCTCCCCAAACTCCTCCCAGACCCGACTTTTTGCCTCTGCAACCGCCCGGGCTGCAGCACGCTTGGCCCGCCGGTACCTGTCAGCTGCCTCAGGAGTCCCCCGAGCCAGTAAGGCCCAGTAGGACTCCTTCTTCAGCTTGACGGCACTTACTTCCGGTGTCCACCACCGGGTTCGGGGATTGCCGCCACGACAGGCACCGCAGACCTTACGGCCACAGCTACGAACGGCCGCCTCGACAACAGAGGCCGAGAACGAAGCCACTCGGGCTCCATGTCCCCAGCCTCCCCCGGGATCCGGGAGAAGCTCTCCCGGAGGTGTGAGTTGAAGGCCGCACCAACAGAAGGTTCTGCCAGACGTTCCCAACAGACCCTCACAATACGCTTGGGCCTGCCAGGTCTTTCCGACTTCCTCCTCCGCCAGCGGACCCAACTCACCACCAGGTGGTGCTCTACAGCTCTGCCCCTCTCTTCACCCGAGTGTCCAAGACACACGGCCGGAGGTCAGATGACACGACAACAAAGTCGATCATTGACCTCCGGCCTAGGGAGTCCTGGTGCCACGTGCACCGATGGACCCCCTTGTGCTCGAACATGGTGTTCGTTATGGACAAACGGTGACTAGCACAGAAGTCCAATAACAGAACACCGCTCGGGTTCAGATCAGGGAGGCCGTTCCTCCCAATCACCGCTCTCCAAGTGTCACTGTCATTGCCCACGTGGGCGTTGAAGTCCCCAGTAGAACAATGGAGTCCCCGGTCGGTGCACTATCCAGTCCCCCTCCCAGAGACTCCAAGAAGGCCGAGTACTCTGCACTGCTGTTCGGCCCGTAGGCCGACACCACAGTGAGAGACCTGACCCCGACCCGAAGGTGCAGGGACGCGACCCTCTCGTTCACCGGGGTGAACTCCAACAAGCAGCGGCTGAGCTGTGGGGCGATGAGCCCACACCAGCTCCAACGCCAGAGAAATGGAGAGTCCAGCCCCTCTCAAGGAGTTGGGTTCCAGAGCCCAAACTGTGCAGGAGGTGAGGCCGACTATATCTAGCCGGTAACGCTCAACCTCCCGCACGAGCTCAGGCTCCTTCCCCCCAGCGAGGTGACTCCATGTCCCCAGAGCTAGTCTCCATGTCCGGAGATGCGGTCGCCGAGGCCCCGGCCTTCGACTGCCGCCCAGATCTCTGCACCCGGCCCCTATGGCTCCTCCTGCGGATGGTGGGTCCAGGGGAGGGCGGTCCCACGTCGTCTCTTCGGGCTGTGCCCGGCCAGGCCCCGTGGGAGAAGGCCCGGCCACCAGGCGCTCGCCATCAAGTGCCCACCCCAGGCCTGGCTCCAGGGTGGGGCCCCGGTGACATCAGACATCATCTCGGGCGACGTAACTGGCCTCTGAATGTGTCTCGTCATTAGGGGCTTCTGAACCGCTCTTCGTCTGACCCGTCCCCCCGGACCTGTTTGCCTTGGGTGACCTGACCAGGGGCATAAAGCCCCCGACAACATAGCTCCTGGGATCATACGGTTTAGATTAATCCATAAGAAAATAATTGTTAGTTGCAGCTCTTGTGCTTCTATCTGACAACTAAGACCTGTAAGCCAAACAAAAACTCAAATATATCTTTAATTTTAACATTATCCTCCTCGAACCTCCTGAAAACATCAGGACCGAGACTTTAACAAATGAAAGAACATGAAGAGTCTCTGTCCGTGGTGCTGAACACGGTAAATTTAAAAAGTGCTAAGTGAGTGTAGCCCTGCTCCCGTCTCCTCCTCCCTCCTCCTCCTTCCTCCTCCTTCCTCCTCCCTCCTCCTCCCTCCTCCTCCCTCCTCCTCCCTCCTCCTCCCTCCTCCTCCCGCCTCCCTCCTCCTCCCTCCTCTCGCTTCCTCTCCTTGTACCTGAGAAGAGCAGCCACAGTTCTGCCCTGAGGGAGTCTGGGATGCCTTTGAGGACGAGTTCTCGTGTCCTGGAGGTCCGGTACATACAGACCCCACGACCAAACTCCGAGAAGTGGAGCCGCCACGCCTCCTCCTTTAAGTGCTGCTGCTTCTGCAACACAAACACACACAGAAAGTGTCAAGTCATTTTCTGATAGATTTAAGTGTTTAGATCTCACATTTTGGACAATTTTGTCAAAACTCACGTCCTTTGGTCCCTGGGCGAGAGTCCCCTCGGGGTTTTCAGAACTGCAGCTCTGGTCCAGGTCCAGGTCTTGGTCTGGGACCCGGTCCAGGTCCTGGTCCTGGTCCAGACTCTGCTTCTCCTGGTGGTACAGCTGCAGTAAACTGCATTTGGCTGTGGGCAGATCTTGGTGGAACTGACGGGTTTTATTCTCTCCGTCGAAACTCACGGCGGAAATCTGCAGGAACACACGGGATAGAAGTGAGACATGTCCACACGATTAGGTCTATCACGGTTTTTTAACAAGCTCTGAAATGTTGATTTTGCAGAATGGGAACGAATGTTTAAACGGAGCTAGATCAGACAGACGGGGCATTTTACATGTGCAGTGACACTGGTTTGGGCCTGTGTAATCCCACTTTAGACCCACTCTGCAAAAAAGCTTTAAGATCTAAACACTTAAATCTATCAGAAAGTGACTTAAAACTAATGAAATGATGTTCCTGCATGAACAGAACATTTCACTGCGTTTAACTCATTTCCTGACAGATTTAAGAGTTTAAATCTTAATCTTTCTTGCAGTGCAGGACCTGTAACGACCCCAGAGCCTCCCCTGGTCCCGCCCTGTCTTTACTCGGCTGTTGGTGGTGATTGACAGACCGTGGGGCCAATGGGAGGGCTGTTGGTGGTGATTGACAGACCGTGGGGCCAATGGGAGGGCTGTTGGTGGTGATTGACAGACCGTGGGGCCAATGGGAGGGCTGTTGGTGGTGATTGACAGACCGTGGGGCCAATGGGAGGGCTGTCGGGCGTCCTCTGCAGGAAGTCGGAGATCCGCTGCACCAGGAAGTCTCGGTCTTTGAGGTTGGCGAACAGGAAGTTCATCTTGTTCTTGGTGCTGATGGAGACGGGGCTGGGCAGGACGGGGGAGGAGTCGGCCTTCTCCACCACCGTCACCTGGAGGAGCACGAAGGGTTAAATTACACTTTTAATAAAGACGAGTTCACTTTTACGCAGGAGTAAAGCTCGGAGGGAAACTGTGGAACATTTCAGACCAAGTAATACCATCATGGAGACAAACAGGTGCCGGACTCTAAACCGGAAAAGTTACACAGTGCAGCTTTAAAGACAGTTTGTGTTTGTGTCCTGAGTCTGTTCGTCTCCGTCAGCTCTGACTTTCCTCCCGACAGCGTCTGAGCCGAGTTCTTCTGGTTTCGGTGCTGATGAAAGTTTCCTGGAGGCTGGAGTCATGGAAACAAAATGTGTTCAAAAGAGCGACACACAACGTGATTTTCTAGCACAGCTAAACTGACTTGAACTGAGCAGATTCATCTTAAAAGATCAATTTTAAAATATTTTTACTTAATAAGAAGAGATTTTTTTTACTTCATCCATCCATCCATCTTCTCCCGCTCAATCCGGCTGGGTCACGGGGGTAGTTTACTGCCCAATCCTCATCGCACCTGACCCCCCCCTATGAACCCCTCTGCAGGTGGTGAGCCCACAGGAGGGTGGACAACATGGTCCTTGATGTTAGTTCATAGGGGATTTTTTTTTTACTTGTTTCAAGATATTTCATCCTGATTTATCTTATCTCGATATTACAACTTATTCTAAGCACTTTTTATATGAACTCAGTCCAGGTTAAGCCTCTTTAACTTCCTCCTCAAACCAATAAGGGGAAAAATCTTGACATAAATACTTGAAACTTGTGTTTTCTGCTTAGAACAAGATTCATATTTCATCTTGTTTTAAGAAAACTTGGTTAGTGAAAATTTCTTACTGCACTGGCAGAAAATTTCACTTAAAATAGGGAATTTTTACCTCAAAATTGGTATTTTTTTCTTATTTTTTGATAGGCCTTTTTTGCAGTGTAGAGCTCATAATCTCTTGGTGCTATTTTCTCTCCGGTCGTATCACTGCTGCCTCCAGGTGGCGCCATGAGAGCTACAGCCAGAAGTGTATGAGCCTGTAGAAGCGACAGAAGAATCTATATAAAAATGAAGCTTGTGATTCTCCAGGAAGAACAAAACTCCAGGTTCTTCAGGTTCTTCAGGTTCTCGTCCCTCTGTCCCTCCTCCCTCTGCTGTTCTGACTCCCTCTGCTGTTCTGACTCCCTCTGCTGTTCTGACTCCCTCTGCTGTTCTGACTCCCTCTGCTGTTCTGACTCCCTCTGCTGTTCTGACTCCCTCTGCTGTTCTGACTCCCTCTGCTGTTCTGACTCCCTCTGCTGTTCTGACTCCCTCTGCTGTTCTGACTCCCTCTGCTGTTCTGACTCCATCTGCTGAGTTTGGGCTTCAGGATATTCGGCTTCAGAAAGAAAAGAAAACCGCACCAAGAGATTCTGAGCTCGGACTTTTTCCCCGTTCAGGTTTTGTGGCTCAAACATGTCGTTCTTTTGAACACATTTTGTTCTGAGAAGAAAAACTCTTTATTTCCATGACTCCAGCCTCCAGGAAACTTTCATCAGCACCGAAACCAGAAAAACTCTGCTCAGACGCTGTCGGGAGGAAAGTCAGAGCTGACGAGACTCTGACGGAGACGAACAGACTCAGGTAGAGGGCAGCAGGGGGCAGTAGAGGCCAGCAGGGGGCAGCAGGGGGCAGCAGACGCCAGCAGGGGGCAGCAGACGCCAGCAGGGGGCAGCAGACGCCAGCAGGGGGCAGCAGACACCAGCAGGGGGCAGCAGACACCAGCAGGGGGCAGCAGGGGCCAGCAGGGGCCAGCAGGGGGCAGCAGGGGGCAGCAGACGCCAGCAGGGGCCAGCAGGGGGCAGCAGACGCCAGCAGGGGCCAGCAGGGGCCAGCAGGGGGCAGCAGGGGGCAGCAGGGGGCAGCAGGGGGCAGCAGACGCCAGCAGGGGGCAGCAGACGCCAGCAGGGGGCAGCAGACGCCAGCAGGGGGCAGCAGACACCAGCAGGGGGCAGCAGACGCCAGCAGGGGGCAGCAGACGCCAGCAGGGGGCAGCAGGGGGCAGCAGACGCCAGCAGGGGCCAGCAGGGGCCAGCAGGGGGCAGCAGGGGGCAGCAGACGCCAGCAGGGGGCAGAAGACGCCCGCAGGGGGCAGCAGACACCAGCAGGGGGCAGCAGACGCCAGCAGGGGGCAGCAGACGCCAGCAGGGGGCAGCAGACACCAGCAGGGGGCAGCAGACACCAGCAGGGGGCAGCAGACACCAGCAGGGGGCAGTAGCAGACAGATACCTCTCTCAGGGGTATGATGAGCTGGCACACGTCATCCTGGCGGCTCCTGAAGCACAGGCAGCTGCTGGACACGAACAGCTGCCCGGGCACGTGGCTCTTGGCGAACGGCGCCCACAGGGTGCAGTCCGTGTGCCCGTCCAGACGCTCCTCGTCCGTCAGCCGGAACCACGAGCGGTACTGCTGGTTCTTCGCCCGCGCCTCCAGGTCCCTGACACAGACCGAGACCGAGGTCAAGTCCTGGAGTGCACTGGTTTAGGCCTGACTTAGTCCCGACTTAGTCCCGACTTAGTCCCGACTTAGTCCCGACTTAGTCCCGACTTAGTCCCGACTTAGTCCCGACTTAGTCCCGACTTAGTCCCGACTTAGTCCTAGCTGGAATCTGTTTGGACTTGGTTTGTACCTGGTATAGTCTTGGTTCAGTCTTAATTTAGTCCAAGCATAGTTCTGGTTTAGTCCTGGTTTATTCATGGTTTAGTCGAGTTTAAGTCTTACTTTCAGTCCTAGTTTAGTCTTGGTTTAGTTTTAGTTTAGTCTAGTTTCGATCTTAGTTTCCTCTTTGTTTAGTCCTGGTTTAGCCCTGTTCCAGTCCCGGTTTAGTTCCGGTTTAGTTCCGTTCCAGTCCCAGTTTAGTCCTAGTTCAGTAATGCTTTAGTCCCATTCCAGTCCTGTTCCAGTCCTGTTCCAGTCCCGTTCCAGTCCCACTTTAGCCCCGGTTTAGTCCCTGGTTTAGTCCCGGTTCAGTCCTTGTTCCAGTCCTGTTACAGTCCCGGTTTAGTCCCGGTTTAGTCCCGGTTCAGTCCCTGTTCCAGTCCTGTTCCAGTCCCGGTTTAGTCCTGGTTTAGTCCCGGTTCAGTACCGGTTCAGTCCTGTTCCAGTCCCGGTTCAGTCCCGGTTCAGTCCCGGTTCAGTCCCGGTTCAGTCCCTGTTCCAGTCCTGTTCCAGTCCCGGTTTAGTCGTGGTTCAGTCCCGGTTCAGTCCCGGTTTAGTCCCGGTTTAGTCCCGGTTCCCTCCCGGCCCCTCACCTCTTGATCTGAGGAGCCATGTTGCGAGTGGCCCCGGGTTTGGGCGGGTCCCGGTCGGGTCTGGCGGGCTCGGGGTGGGTCCGGGCCCGGTCCTGGTCCAGGAGCGTGATCATGGCCATGTTGGCGAGCTGCTCCATGAGCCGGAACGTGTCCCAGATGTTCAGGAACATGGAGAAGAAGTGATGGTCGGAGCGCGTGCAGACACGGACACTCTCCGGGAACAGCAGCGTGCTGTTCTTCTCCAGCTGAGTCACCTCCGTCCACGGGATCACCAGGACCACTGATACACAAGAAGATACACAAGAACACACACGTGACACACACATGAACACACACAAGAACACACACATGAACACACACAAGAAGATACACATGAACACACACAAGAACACACACATGAACACACACAAGAAGATACACATGAACACACACATGAACACACACATGAACACACACACGACACACATGAACACACACAAACCAGGGCTAAACCAGGTCTAAACCAGGACTAAACCAGGGCTAAACCAGGTCTAAACCAGGCCTAACCCTCGGGCCTCACCCTCTTTTCCCAGCAGCAGTGAGTAGAAGCACAGGTGGTTGACGCACAGGTAGATCCAGCCCTGCCGTGGGACTCGGCCTTTCCAGTAGCTGCAGGAATAATAATTCACCAGCTTCTCCTCCTCCGGCATCGAGAACAGCCTCCTCATCTTCAGCTGGGCCTCCTGGAACTTCACCGGGTCCTGGTCCGGCTCAGCGAGGAGCGACCGCTGCTCCTCCGCGATCAGGCCCTGCACAGTTTACAGGGGGGGTTCTACATGAGTGTGTACGGTGGAATCATCAGCAGAACCAACACAACACACAGGGGAAAACACTGACACACGGGTTTAACCCCTGAAGACCTGAGGGCAGTTTTAGTACTTTTCTCCTCACCTGGAATTTTTGTCTTAATTTTGCTTTTCAAACTGCCCCTTTTACCCCTAATGAAGTGTTCTACCTCCTTTTGTTCAGTCCAACCTGTTATTTCACAATCTGCTGCTGTAGTTGTGTCATGAGGCTGTGAGAAAAGCTACAGGACCAGAAATAGAGATGAAAAAAAACAGAAAATAAAATTCACTCTTTTATACAAAACCCACAGCAAACATGTAGAAACAACTTTTTGGACATAAAAATGCTTAATTTAGGGCCTGAGCTACAAAAATGCAAAATCTCAAGTCTGTAAGTAAATTAAAAATCTCCTTATTGCCCTAAAAACAAAAAAAGTGCAGTGGCTCCATGACTTTCCTGGTCCAGTCCTGGAAACAGCTCCTGTCAGGACCAGGGCCAGAGCCACAGCACTTCTGCATTTCCAGGGTGGAAATTACATTTGGATTTGTTCATTTGGACTGAAATAAACCTTTAAATAAAAATAGAAAGAGATGCACAATTACACACACCAAGATGTGTCATTTTCCATGTGTGTGAGAATTAACTCCACTTAGAGCGACTTTTTCCCTCGTTATAAACACACACAGTCAGAGGAGTCGACCATCTTGACTCACTTCACTCTTTGGCAAAGTTTGGCTCCATCAAAATGGACGGAGCGCATGAGTTTGGGGAAAACAAAGTTCCTATTGGACACTCGTTTTGCTCCCGTCATCACACAGCGTGAGTGTGACGTAGGATAAAGCCGCAGAAATGTACGGAAACCTCTATGTCTGCACTTTCAGAGGGGAAAAGGACGTTTCTGTCTGTTACACTTACAAAGTTCTGCGGTTATACAAACATATTCCTCTGAGTCGTGGATGATGTCGTAGAGTCTTCGAGGGTTAAGATGGTCTGACAACTCAAGAAAAATACTAAATAGATTCTAAATGGATGTTCAGGAGCCTGTGGTCAGCGTTCATGGTCCCGTTCAGGAGTTTTACACAAAAAGGCCAAAGAGATGAACTGAAAAATTGTCAGTTGATGTTTGTGACAGTAAAGTTACGGGTGGCAGATGTCTGTAACACCCACAGAAGCTTTAACCGAGTCAGCTCTTTGTGGTCACATCGTGTTAAAGCTCAAAGTTTAACTGGAGGAACAGAATTTCTGACAGTTCTGCAGGAAGTAAACGTCACTTCACACGCTTCAGGCTTTAACCCGTCACAGCTTCAGGCTCAGAAAAACACACGATCACATGAGCCCAGTGACAGTAAAATATAATGAGTCTTAAAGTAAAATATAATGTGAGCTGAAGTGGAAGCATGACAAGGATTCAGAAGAGTTCTAAAAACATTCTGTTCTTCCCAACACGTCTATTCTGCACAGTCTGTGCCACATTTACAGAGCTTTAATCCCACATCTGAATCAAACTGAATTCCTCTTTAAAAAGTCCAGGTAAAATCTTAACTTAATGAAACTGATTCTTGTGAGTTAATCTTGACCCTGAAGTCAGTGGGTTTATTCTGATTTTAAAGCCGAATGAGTTTCTTCCTGGATCCTGTAAACGTTTCTTCTTCTTCAAAATAATCCCGGTGGTTGGAGCTCGTTGGCTCGTCCTTCTGATCCGGACGATCCGGCTCCTCCAGTCGTCTCTTGGGACTTTCCTCCACGTCTCTTTGGATTTGTGAGCGGGATGTGGGAGTGGGCTGAGGTGTGGCAGCCTCACACTCAGTTTGTCTTCTTCCTCCTTCTCCCACACTCTTCCCTTCTCCTCCTCAGCTCACAGACGGAAAGTGTGAGGACAGAATTCTCCAGCTGCTGCTTCATTATCATCAGAACCACTGCGGGAAAAGTTTGGATCGTGTTTGTGTCGGTGGCGAAACGACAAACCGAGATGACAGAAAAGCATCTGAAGTGTGGGTTTTCTTCCCAAAGACGGAAATACGTTTGTGTCGCTGTCCAATCAGAACCTTCCCCACTACAGACGCTGAGAACTATTAAATAAAGACCATTTAACCCGTTTCCGTGCTCAGTGTCTCTTACACAGATCTTTCCCCGGACGAAGGTGGTGACGTCCTCGTCGTTCTCAAAGATGGAGATGGTCTGGAGCAGATTAGACTCGAGCCAGTCCCAGTGTTCGGTGATATCTCTGCGCGACGAACCTGCAGCAAACACACGAGCGTTAAACCTGCAGGTCTGTTTAGTCCCTGTGAAGACCCGGGTCAGTCCAACTTAGCCTCAGTTCAGGACAGTGTCCATACTCCATGTCGATATGTCCTTGTTTAGTCCTGGTTTAGTCCCTGGTTTAGTCCTGGTTTAGTCCTGGTTTAGTCCCAGTCCAGTCCTGGTCTAGTCCCAGTCTGGTCCCAGTTAGTGACTGACCGCAGGCGATGATCCAGTAAACCTGTGCGTCTCCGGCCTGCAGCAGGATCCTGTACGGAGCCACTCGAGCCGACGAGTCCAGAACCACGTCCAGAGTCCCCACGAGGAGCCCTGCGAAGGACGACCAATCAGAGGGAGGGAAACACTGACGACAGCCAATCACAGCCAAGAACCACGACCAATCAGAGCGAGGGAAACACTGACGACAGCCAATCACAGCCAAGAACCACGACCAATCAGAGCGAGGGAAACACTGACGACAGCCAATCACAGCCAAGAACCACGACCAATCAGAGCGAGGGAAACACTGACGACAGCCAATCACAGCCAAGAACCACGACCAATCAGAGCGAGGGAAACACTGACGACAGCCAATCACAGCCAAGAACCACGACCAATCAGAGCGAGGAAACACTGACGACAGCCAATCACAGCCAAGAACCACGACCAATCAGAGCGAGGGAAACACTGACGACAGCCAATCACAGCCAAGAACCACGACCAATCAGAGCGAGGGAAACACTGACGACAGCCAATCACAGCCAAGAACCACGACCAATCAGAGCGAGGGAAACACTGACGACAGCCAATCACAGCCAAGAACCACGACCAATCAGAGCGAGGGAAACACTGACGACAGCCAATCACAGCCAAGAACCACGACCAATCAGAGCGAGGGAAACACTGACGACAGCCAATCACAGTCAAGAACCACACAGTCAAGAACCACAGTGTCAAGAACCAACCACAGGAGCCAATCAGAAACCAGAACACCCCAAACCGGTTCATTCAGCCGCAAACACAGGTCCCTCTGGATCAGAACTCTGCAGAATGTGACGTTTCCTTCATAAATGAGGTTTTTTAAATGTATTTTATGTTATATATTATTATATATTTATATTTTATTTTTGAGGTGGCTCGGGCATCTGGTCCGGATGCCTCCTGGACGCCTCCCTCAGGAGGTGTTCATGTCCCACCGGTAGGAGGCCCCGGGGAAGACCCAGGACACGCTGGAGGGACTATGTCTCTGGGCCTGGGAACACCTCGGGGTCCAGGAGGAGCTGGAGGAAGTGTCTGGGGAGAGGGAAGCTTGGGAGCCCCTGCTTAGACTGCTGCCCCCGCGACCCGGCCCCGGATAAGTGGAAGAAGATGGATGGATGAAAATGTATTTTATGTTTTAAGGAAGGTAAAGCAGATGGGCTACTTTGATTTAATGTATTTATGTTGATTAAGAATGTCACAGTCACATTAGAGAAGCCATTTAGCAACTGAGAGTTTTCAACACATGTTCATAGAAAAAATATCAGACACATGCGTAAAAAAGATCCTATAATACACTAAATGTATTACTGTGAGCTTTTATTCCTTTTATTTCTTACCCCTTCAAAACTACACAATCCTGCACAAGTTCTTCTCTCAAACTGAAAACACTCTGTCCCACCTTGTGATGTCATCATGTGGTGATATAGGAAGTGCTCCGCTGTGTTTTGAACACACACACCTTCACTAGAATCGTCTGGATCATTTCAGGTCTGAAAACTACAGCTTCATGACATTACAAGGTGGAACAGAGAAATCTGAGCTGTGGAAAAGTCAGACAGACGAATAATAAAGAACTAAAACATGTGAATGAAACGAACTCAGCTGCAGGTTTGTCTGAGGAGGAAACACCGTCATAACTTGGTTTATTTATTATTTATTGTATTATTTATGGAGAAAAGAAGGAGCAGCTCACAGGAGATTTACATTTTGCGCAACACTGGACTTTATAGATCATGTGAGGCCCGTTCAGCTGCACTTTCTGACTTTACGCTCGGTCTGGATCATTTGGAGCCACTGCGCGGCACACCACAGCCCGAGTCTGTGCGCTTTAACCCGGGTCTGTGCGCTTTAACCCGGGTTTGGGCGCTCTCCCGCGGGTTTGGGGCGCTCTCCCCCGGGTTTGGGGCGCTCTCCCCCGGGTTTGGGGCGCTCTCCTCCGGGTTTGGGGCGCTCTCCCCCGGGTTTGGGCGCTTTAACCCGGGTTTGGGGCACTCTCCCCCGGGTTTGGGCGCTTTAACCCGGGTTTGGGGCACTCTCCCCCGGGTTTGGGCGCTTTAACCCGGGTTTGGGGCGCTCTCCCCCGGGTTTGGGCGCTTTAACCCGGGTTTGGGGCACTCTCCCCCGGGTTTGGGGCGCTCTCCCCCGGGTTTGGGCGCTCTCCCCCGGGTTTGGGGCGCTCTCCCCCGGGTTTGGGCGCTCTCCCCCGGGTTTGGGGCGCTCTCCCCCGGGTTTGGGCGCTCTCCCCCGGGTTTGGGGCGCTCTCCCCCGGGTTTGGGCACTCACCGGACAGCCCCCCTCCGCGGCCGTGGCCCTTCCTCCGCTGCAGGATGAAGAAGGGGTTCGCCCGCTCCGAGACCCACAGCGGCGCGGCCAGTCCGACCTCCTCCGGCTCGACCCACATCCTGCTCCCGCTCAGGCCGCGCACCGAGCTCCGTCAGGCGGGGACAAACCCCGGGACCCACCGCAGGTCTGCAGGCCGCCCTCAGAGCTCGTCAGGCGGATGGAGGCTCCAGGGGGAAGTGCGCAGCTCCAGGCCGCCCTCAGAACTCCGTCAGGCGGGGACAGACTCTGCGGGACTCCTGCTCTCTCCAGGCCGGTCACGGTCCTCTCCTCGGTCCTCGGTCCTCGGTCCTCGGTTCTCGGAGCTCTGGTGTTTGTTGTTTTGACTCAGGTGACAGCTCGTCACTTCCGGGTTTTACGCTGACTGCGTGATCACGTCACGTGCAGCGTCTCTGTTCCGCTTTTTTACATTTTTTTTTATTATTGATCATTTCTATAAAAGTGACGGATCAAAACCTGCACATTTTCTACCCACAAATTCGCGTTTGTTTTATTCACAGTCTGTGATTTCTGTCCTGTCCTCTTATACAAACCCTTTAAAATATCAGAGGGAATCTTCATACACTTCTATGGGAGCACAGTATCTATATATCTGTCTATTCTACTCTATTTTATTCTACTTTACTTTACTCTATTCTGTTCTGTTCTGTGGCACTATCTTCATACAGTCTATGGTACAGAATTTGAAATGTAAATTATAATCATTTTATTTATTTTTATTTTGTAGATTTGTATAATGCAACATTCATCCAACACAGAACTTTAAACCTCTAGCAATGTTATTGTTAATACCATCATTAAATCTTTAACAAGAGCTCCACCAGCGGGGCAAAATACGCCCGTACTTTGAATTATTATACGCCCGTTGTAAGACAGGACGTATTATGGTGTGGCGCTGTCCGTCCGTCCGTCTGTGGACACTTCAAAGCTTTGAAGTCTTTGAAGCTTTGTCTTCATGAAGAGGCAAAACATGTGGGGCATGCGCCGATATATATATAAGGTATACTGTATTTGTGTATTTTATTGTATATTTGTGTATCGATCCATGCTGTAGGTCAGTGGTATCAATTTTATGTGACTTCAGGTTTTTTCACACTTGTTATTATATTGGTAGTGAACTGCCTTATTGTGCTTCCCGGTATGTGCCATAGACGCCAGTATTGGAATCTTCCAAACTGCACCAACAATTCATCTTTAACTAGGTTTGACAAATTCTAACTTAATTCTATATACCAGCGGCACGGGGGTGTCTACTGAGTGGTGGGGCAGGTGTGGGTCCTGCTGCGGTGCTGCTCCTCGGTTAAGGGGGCGTGGGTGTGTTTTGAAGCTGAGTTTGTTCCATCAGTGATATCGGCCACACGCGGAGCTCGTATGCTGGGGTCATGCACGGTTCGGTTGCGCTCGCTCTGGCCGTGCCGCGCTTTAGGTGGGATCCAGGCTTGGGCATGATTCTAAAGTCCTAGTGTGAGTTTGCCCCTAATGTTTGACACATGTAGAACGTTTAACTCGTCACGTTACGTCTGTGCGCAGTTCTCCTTATTGTGGCTGCAGAAGCACTCGCACATGTGCCTGTTTTGTTTACCACGTTCGCACGGCAAAATATTTACTCGCAAATGCGAGTGAAATGGGCGCACTGTAGAGCCCTGCTTAAAGAGGGGGGAATTTTACATCTGTGGGGTAATAACTACTACCACAGTTCACTCAGGCACAGTTCACATTTAGTGTAGTTCAAAGTCGGGGCTGCGAGTCCATCTTATTCCTCCGAGGGGTTCTAATACAGGACTAATACAGTTCTAATACAGGACTAATACAGATTTAAACCAGGTCTAAACCAGGACTAATATAGGGCTAAGCCAGATCTGAACTAGGTCTATACCAAAACTAAATCAGGTCTAGACTAGGTCTAAACCCGATCTGAACCAGGTCTAAAACAGGACCACTAGAGGACAAAACCACTGTTTAAGTCTTAACCAGGACTAAATCAGGTCTAATATACTGTACAGGACTAAACCTGGAGAAATACAGTGACAAAATCAGGTCTAAGCCAGGACTAATCCAGGACTAATCCAGGTCTAAACCAGGACTAATATAGGGCTAAACCATGTCTAATTACTAAAAGTCTGACCCAGATCTAAACCAAAAGTAAACCAGGACTAAACTAGGTCTAAACCAGGTCTACACCAGTTTTAAATAAGGTCTAAATCAAGACTAATTGAGGTCTAATACACATGTGACCTCAAAGTGGTGAACTGCGTCTGGACCTCAGTGAATGAGGTTCTATAGAGTTCACTAAAGAGTGCAGGTCAGTGTAGTGTTTGGGGTTTAGGGCCTAGGATGGACATTCAGACACTTCCAATGGAATTATTGACATTCAGCATTGTGTAACTATGGCAACGCACTCATGTCCATATAAGGAAAGATTCACCTGGCGTCACCTGGCAACACGTTCCGTCAGACATTCTATTTCTTTGTGACATCATCAAGAGTCTCTCATAAAGGGTTCTATAAGTATATAACCCAAAACATGCACTGTAGATGTGAAAGTTGTGTGAGTGAGTGTTGGTGGTGGTCGGTCGGAGGGACCGTTGGCGCCGCTTGGCAGCCGCGCAGCAGCTCCGTCAGTCTGCCCCAGGGCAACTGTGGCTATAACAGTAGCTTACCACCACCGGGTATGGAGTGAATGAAGAATGCTCTGTAAAATGCTGTGTAAAGCACTTTGGGGACATGTGTCTGTGTAAGCGCTATATAAATAAAACCTTACCTTACCTTACCTTACCTTATATAAGAGCTCCGCCAGCGGGGCAAAATACGCCCGTACTTTGAATTATTGTATATAGAATTAAGTTAGAATTTGTCAAACCTAGTTAAAGATGAATTGTTGGTGCAGTTTGGAAGTTTGACATTCCTGAGGTGAGACGGTTGTGGAGTTAGAGCGTGGACAAGAAATTGTCCACAGACAGACGGACAGATGGACAGACGGACAGACAGACGGACGGATAATCAATAGGGAAATCTGGCTCTTGCAGTAGGAGTATGAGTATGACATCATCACATTCTAGAATCGGAATTCCACCAATCAGATCGCAGCAACAGAACTTAAAGACACTACAAAGCTTTAATGTGTCAAAGCTCAAAGAAGCAGAGAATGTGGGTTGTTCTCGCTTTCAGCAGCAGAACATTTGAGAAGAGAGTTCAGATCTACGGCACGGAACATAAAAGGACAGAGATGGAAGATAAAAAGACAGAGATGGAAACGATCACAGTTAGCAAGAGCGACGGGCAGGTTTTCGCAAAGGGTCGGGCCATGACCTTGACCTTTGACCCTGTGAGCTTCAATAGGGAACATCCTTGACCCATGGGGTGTCCAGCCATGAAGTTTGACATTCCTAGGTGAGACGGTTGTCGAGTTAGAGCGCGGACAAAGCTTCAAAGACTTCAAAGCTTTGAAGTGTCCACAGACGGACAGACGGACGGATAGACGGACAGACAGACAGACGGACGGACAGCGCCATAACATAATACGTCCCGTCTTATTACAACGGGCGTATAATAAGGGCGACACAGGTCCTGAGAAACTCACTTCAACTCAGACCTTCGACTGATACACAACTAAGCAACTCGCAGAAACAAAGACGTCCAGCAGCAGCACCGGTGCAAAGTCGAGGTAATGACCAATTCTCAGTTCATTAAAGGTGCACTATGTCACTTTTATGGTCAAATCAAATGTAGTTAAAGATCATGCAAAATTTACTTTTCAGACTTTTAACCATGTTACAGTTGTTTCCCCTTCTCATTTACCCGCTTGAAGTTGTGTACCAAAAAAGTTACATAGTGCTGCTTTAAGAATATCTCATGTGACCTTAGGTGGAAACAAGAGCTCCGCCAGCGGGGCAAAATACGCCCGTACTTTGAATTATTATACGCCTGTTGTAAGACGGGACGTATGATGGTATGGCGCTGTCCGTCCTTCCGTCCGTCTGTCCGTCCGTCCGTCCGTCTGTCTGTGGACACTTCAAAGCTTTGAAGTCTTTGAAGCTTTGTCTTCATGAAGAAGCAAATTCCGATTCTAGAATGTGATGATGTCATACTCATACTCCTACTGCAAGAGCCACATTTCCCTATTGATTATCCGTCCGTCTGTCTGTCCGTCTGTCCGTCTGTCCGTCTGTCCGTCTGTCCGTCTGTCCGTCTGTCTGTGGACA
Source organism: Odontamblyopus rebecca (assembly GCA_030686955.1). Classification (NCBI taxonomy): domain Eukaryota; kingdom Metazoa; phylum Chordata; class Actinopteri; order Gobiiformes; family Gobiidae; genus Odontamblyopus; species Odontamblyopus rebecca. Next base: position 43,474,683 of record CM060656.1, on the reverse strand, counting down.
ATTTCTTGTCCGCGCTCTAACTCGACAACCGTCTCACCTAGGAATGTCAAACTTCCAAACTGCACCAACAATTCATCTTTAACTAGGTTTGACAAATTCTAACTTAATTCTATATACAATAATTCAAAGTACGGGCGTATTTTGCCCCGCTGGAGGAGCTCTTGTTCCTCATGTTTGTCTGTGTTGTTCCACATGTTTGTCTGTGTTGTTCCTCATGTTTGTCTGTGTTGTTCTACATGTTTGTCTGTGTTGTTCCTCATGTTTGTCTGTGTTGTTCTACATGTTTGTCTGTGTTGTTCCTCATGTTTGTCTGTGTTGTTCCACATGTTTGTCTGTGTTGTTCTACATGTTTGTCTGTGTTGTTCTACATGTTTGTCTGTGTTGTTCTACATGTTTGTCTGTGTTGTTCTACATGTTTGTCTGTGTTGTTCTACATGTTTGTCTGTGTTGTTCTACATGTTTGTCTGTGTTGTTCCTCATGTTTGTCTGTGTTGTTCCTCATGTTTGTCTGTGTTGTTCTACATGTTTGTCTGTGTTGTTCTACATGTTTGTCTGTGTTGTTCTACATGTTTGTCTGTGTTGTTCCACATGTTTGTCTGTGTTGTTCCACATGTTTGTCTGTGTTGTTCTACATGTTTGTCTGTGTTGTTCTACATGTTTGTCTGTGTTGTTCTACATGTTTGTCTGTGTTGTTCCACATGTTTGTCTGTGTTGTTCTACATGTTTGTCTGTGTTGTTCTACATGTTTGTCTGTGTTGTTCTACATGTTTGTCTGTGTTGTTCCTCATGTTTGTCTGTGTTGTTCCACATGTTTGTCTGTGTTGTTCTACATGTTTGTCTGTGTTGTTCTACATGTTTGTCTGTGTTGTTCCACATGTTTGTCTGTGTTGTTGTACATGTTTGGCTGTGTTGTTCCACATGTTTGTCTGTGTTGTTCTACATGTTTGTCTGTGTTGTTCTACATGTTTGTCTGTGTTGTTCCACATGTTTGTCTGTGTTGTTCCTCATGTTTGTCTGTGTTGTTCCACATTTTTGTCTGTGTTGTTCTACATGTTTGTCTGTGTTGTTCCTCATGTTTGTCTGTGTTGTTCCACATGTTTGTCTGTGTTGTTCTACATGTTTGTCTGTGTTGTTCTACATGTTTGTCTGTGTTGTTCCTCATGTTTGTCTGTGTTGTTCCACATGTTTGTCTGTGTTGTTCTACATGTTTGTCTGTGTTGTTCTACATGTTTGTCTGTGTTGTTCCTCATGTTTGTCTCTGTTGTTCTACATGTTTGTCTGTGTTGTTCCACATGTTTGTCTGTGTTGTTCTACATGTTTGTCTGTGTTGTTCCTCATGTTTGTCTGTGTTGTTCTACATGTTTGTCTGTGTTGTTCCACATGTTTGTCTGTGTTGTTCTACATGTTTGTCTGTGTTGTTCCACATGTTTGTCTGTGTTGTTCTAAATGTTTGTCTGTGTTGTTCTACATGTTTGTCTGTGTTGTTCCACATGTTTGTCTGTGTTGTTCTACATGTTTGTCTGTGTTGTTCTACATGTTTGTCAGTGTTGTTCTACATGTTTGTCTGTGTTGTTCTAGATGTTTGTCTGTGTTGTTCTACATGTTTGTCTGTGTTGTTCCACATGTTTGTCTGTGTTGTTCTACATGTTTGTCTGTGTTATTCTACATGTTTGTCTGTGTTGTTCCTCATGTTTGTCTGTGTTGTTCTACATGTTTGTCTGTGTTGTTCCACATGTTTGTCTGTGTTATTCTACATGTTTGTCTGTGTTGTTCCTCATGTTTGTCTGTGTTGTTCTACATGTTTGTCTGTGTTGTTCCACATGTTTGTCTGTGTTGTTCTACATGTTTGTCTGTGTTGTTCTACATGTTTGTCTGTGTTGTTCCACATGTTTGTCTGTGTTGTTCCACATGTTTGTCTGTGTTGTTCCACATGTTTGTCTGTGTTGTTCTACATGTTTGTCTGTGTTGTTCCACATGTTTGTCTGTGTTGTTCCACATGTTTGTCTGTGTTGTTCCTCATGTTTGTCTGTGTTGTTCCACATGTTTGTCTGTGTTGTTCCACATGTTTGTCTGTGTTGTTCCACATGTTTGTCTGTGTTGTTCTACATGTTTGTCTGTGTTGTTCCTCATGTTTGTCTGTGTTGTTCTACATGTTTGTCTGTGTTGTTCCTCATGTTTGTCTGTGTTGTTCTACATGTTTGTCTGTGTTGTTCCTCATGTTTGTCTGTGTTGTTCCTCATGTTTGTCTGTGTTGTTCCACATGTTTGTCTGTGTTGTTCTACATGTTTGTCTGTGTTGTTCCACATGTTTGTCTGTGTTGTTCTACATGTTTGTCTGTGTTGTTCCACATGTTTGTTTGTGTTGTTCTCCATGTTTCTCTGTGTTGTTCCACATGTTTGTCTGTGTTGTTCTACATGTTTGTCTGTGTTGTTCCTCATGTTTGTCTGTGTTGTTCTACATGTTTGTCTGTGTTGTTCCTCATGTTTGTCTGTGTTGTTCCTCATGTTTGTCTGTGTTGTTCTACATGTTTGTCTGTGTTGTTCCTCATGTTTGTCTGTGTTGTTCTACATGTTTGTCTGTGTTGTTCCTCATGTTTGTCTGTGTTGTTCCTCATGTTTGTCTGTGTTGTTCCTCATGTTTGTCTGTGTTGTTCTACATGTTTGTCTGTGTTGTTCTACATGTTTGTCTGTGTTGTTCCTCATGTCTGTCTGTGTTGTTCCTCATGTTTGTCTGTGTTGTTCCTCATGTTTGTCTGTGTTGTTCCACATGTTTATCTGTGTTGTTCTACATGTTTGTCTGTGTTGTTGTACATGTTTATATGTGTTGTTCTACATGTTTGTCTGTGTTGTTCCACATGTTTGTCTGTGTTGTTCCTCATGTTTGTCTGTGTTGTTCCACATGTTTGTCTGTGTTGTTCCAGATGTTTGTCTGTGTTGTTCTACATGTTTGTCTGTGTTGTTCTACATGTTTGTCTGTGTTGTTCTACATGTTTGTCTGTGCTGTTCCACATGTTTGTCTGTGTTGTTCCACATGTTTGTCTGTGTTGTTCTACATGTTTGTCTGTGTTGTTCCACATGTTTGTCTGTGTTGTTCTACATGTTTATCTGTGTTGTTCTACATGTTTGTCTGTGTTGTTCCTTATGTTTGTCTGTGTTGTTCTACATGTTTGTCTGTGTTGTTCCACATGTTTGTCTGTGTTGTTCCACATGTTTGTCTGTGTTGTTCCACATGTTTGTCTGTGTTGTTCCATATGTTTGTCTGTGTTGTTCCACATGTTTGTCTGTGTTGTTCTACATGTTTGTCTGTGTTGTTGTACATCTTTGTCTGTGTTGTTCCACATGTTTGTCTGTGTTGTTCCATATGTTTGTCTGTGTTGTTCCACATGTTTGTCTGTGTTGTTCTACATGCTTGTCTGTGTTGTTCCACATGTTTGTCTGTGTTGTTCTACATGTTTGTCTGTGTTGTTCCACATGTTTGTCTGTGTTGTTCCTCATGTTTGTTTGTGTTGTTGTACATGTTTGTCTGTGTTGTTGTACATGTTTGTCTGTGTTGTTCCACATGTTTTTCTGTGTTGTTCCATATGTTTGTCTGTGTTGTTCTACATGTTTGTCTGTGTTGTTCCATATGTTTGTCTGTGTTGTTCTACATGTTTGTCTGTGTTGTTCTACATGTTTGTCTGTGTTGTTCTACATGTTTGTCTGTGTTGTTCTACATGTTTGTCTGTGTTGTTCCACATGTTTGTCTGTGTTGTTCCTCATGTTTGTCTGTGTTGTTCCACATGTTTGTCTGTGTTGTTCCACATGTTTGTCTGTGTTGTTCCACATGTTTGTCTGTGTTGTTCCACATGTTTTTCTGTGTTGTTCCATATGTTTGTCTGTGTTGTTCTACATGTTTGTCTGTGTTGTTCCATATGTTTGTCTGTGTTGTTCCACATGTTTGTCTGTGTTGTTCCACATGTTTGTCTGTGTTGTTCTACATGTTTGTCTGTGTTGTTCTACATGTTTGTCTGTGTTGTTCCACATGTTTGTCTGTGTTGTTCCACATGTTTGTCTGTGTTGTTCCACATGTTTGTCTGTGTTGTTCCACATGTTTGTCTGTGTTGTTCCACATGTTTGTCTGTGTTGTTCCAGATGTTTGTCTGTGTTGTTCTACATGTTTATCTGTGTTGTTCTACATGTTTGTCTGTGTTGTTCTACATGTTTGTCTGTGCTGTTCCACATGTTTGTCTGTGTTGTTCCACATGTTTGTCTGTGTTGTTCTACATGTTTGTCTGTGTTGTTCCACATGTTTGTCTGTGTTGTTCTACATGTTTATCTGTGTTGTTCTACATGTTTGTCTGTGTTGTTCCTTATGTTTGTCTGTGTTGTTCTACATGTTTGTCTGTGTTGTTCCACATGTTTGTCTGTGTTGTTCCACATGTTTGTCTGTGTTGTTCCACATGTTTGTCTGTGTTGTTCCATATGTTTGTCTGTGTTGTTCCACATGTTTGTCTGTGTTGTTCTACATGTTTGTCTGTGTTGTTGTACATCTTTGTCTGTGTTGTTCCACATGTTTGTCTGTGTTGTTCCATATGTTTGTCTGTGTTGTTCCACATGTTTGTCTGTGTTGTTCTACATGCTTGTCTGTGTTGTTCCACATGTTTGTCTGTGTTGTTCTACATGTTTGTCTGTGTTGTTCCACATGTTTGTCTGTGTTGTTCCTCATGTTTGTTTGTGTTGTTGTACATGTTTGTCTGTGTTGTTGTACATGTTTGTCTGTGTTGTTCCACATGTTTTTCTGTGTTGTTCCATATGTTTGTCTGTGTTGTTCTACATGTTTGTCTGTGTTGTTCCATATGTTTGTCTGTGTTGTTCTACATGTTTGTCTGTGTTGTTCTACATGTTTGTCTGTGTTGTTCTACATGTTTGTCTGTGTTGTTCTACATGTTTGTCTGTGTTGTTCCACATGTTTGTCTGTGTTGTTCCTCATGTTTGTCTGTGTTGTTCCACATGTTTGTCTGTGTTGTTCCACATGTTTGTCTGTGTTGTTCCACATGTTTGTCTGTGTTGTTCCACATGTTTGTCTGTGTTGTTCTACATGTTTGTCTGTGTTGTTCCATATGTTTGTCTGTGTTGTTCCACATGTTTGTCTGTGTTGTTCCAGATGTTTGTCTGTGTTGTTCTACATGTTTGTCTGTGTTGTTCCAGATGTTTGTCTGTGTTGTTCCACATGTTTTTCTGTGTTGTTCCATATGTTTGTCTGTGTTGTTCTACATGTTTGTCTGTGTTGTTCCATATGTTTGTCTGTGTTGTTCCACATGTTTGTCTGTGTTGTTCCACATGTTTGTCTGTGTTGTTCTACATGTTTGTCTGTGTTGTTCTACATGTTTGTCTGTGTTGTTCCACATGTTTGTCTGTGTTGTTCCACATGTTTGTCTGTGTTGTTCCACATGTTTGTCTGTGTTGTTCCACATGTTTGTCTGTGTTGTTCCACATGTTTGTCTGTGTTGTTCCACATGTTTGTCTGTGTTGTTCCACATGTTTGTCTGTGTTGTTCCACATGTTTGTCTGTGTTGTTCTGGCCTGGCTGATTACGTAGAGCCTCCTGCACGCGCTCTTCGATATCCCAGGTCAGGGCTGCTACAACTCAGGGACTGGGCAGAATGCATGGAGGATCCTTGGAGGGAGTGTTCGTCTTCTGGAACTGGCGAGAGAGGGCGTCTGGCTTGATGTTCCGTGATCCAGGGCGGTAAGATAGGGTAAAGTTAAATCTAGTGAAGTACAGAGCCCAGCGGGACTGCCTGGGGTTTAGACGCTTGGCAGTGCGGACATATTCCAGATTCTTGTGGTCAGTCTAGACCAGGAATGGAACTGTGGACCCCTCCAGCCAGTGGCGCCACTCCTCAAGGGCAAGCTTGACAGCCAGCAGCTCACGGTTCCCTATGTCGTAGTTGCATTCAGACGGGGATAGCTGGCGAGAGAAGAATGCACAAGGATGGAGCTTGTTGTCCTCCGTAGCCCACTGGGAGAGCACAGCACCAACACCGACATCAGAGGCATCTACCTCCACAATGAATTGTCGGTCCACATCAGGCATCTGGAGGATGGGGGCAGAGGTGAACCGAGCCTTGAGGGCACAGAAGGCTTTGTTGGCTGCTGGGGTCCAGGCAAAGGGCTGCTTAGTGCTGGTCAGGGTGGTGAGAGGTTTGGCTATGGTGCTATAGTTCCAGATGAATTTTCTGTAAAAGTTTGCAAACCCGAGAAATTGCTGCAGCTTCTTTCGGCTCTCTGGGACCGGCCACGAAGTCACTGCTGAAATCTTTGCAGGGTCCATCTGTATGCTCCCCGCAGCCATGATCTATCCTAGGAAGGCCACAGTTTTGGCATGAAACTCGCACTTCTCTGCTTTGACGTAGAGGGAGTTCTCCAGAAGGCGGCGAAGGACTTGCTGGACATGGTGGGTATGTTCGGACAAGGATCTGGAAAAAATCAAGATGTCATCCAGGTACACAAAGACAAACTTGTTTAACATGTCCCACAGCACATCGTTTACAAGAGCCTGGAATACAGCTGGAGCATTGGTGAGACCGAACGGCATCACTAGGTATTCGTAGTGACCAGTTGGGGTGTTGAACGCTGTTTTCCATTCGTCCCCCTCCCGTATTCGCACCAGGTGGTAAGCATTGTGGAGATCCAGCTTAGTGAAGACTGTGGCTCCCTGGAGCAGCTCGAAGGCGCTGGTGAGCAGAGGAAGAGGATATCGGTTCTTCACGGTGATGTCGTTAAGGCCCCGATAATCGATGCATGGACGAAGGGATCCATCCTTCTTCCCCACGAAGAAGAACCCAGCACCAGCAGGGGAAGAAGACGGGCGAATTATCCCAGCAGCCAGGGAGTCACTGATGTACTCTTCCATGGACCTCCTTTCTGGAGACGATAACGAGTAGAGACGGCCTTTAGGAGGTGCGGCACCAGGGAGGAGGTTGATAGCACAGTCATATGGTCGGTGCGGGGGCAGAGAGGTGGCCTTGGCCTTGTTGAACACCTCCCAGAGCTCAAGGTAGCTTTCGGGAACGTTGGACAAGACTGGAGCTGGACTGGCGGGAACTGAGCGAGGGGGTAGTGTAGCAGCAAGCAGACAGGTCTGGTGGCAGTCCTTGCCCCATGCCCCAACCACCCCGGTCGTCCAGTCAAGGAGAGGGTTGTGCCGGCGAAGCCATGGGTAGCCCAGGATGAGGGGTTGGCCTGGGGAGTGGACCAGGTGGAACTGGATGGTCTCCTGATGGTTGCCGGAGATCATCATCAAGACAGGGGCAGTGACACGGGTGACTGTGCCGAGATGGTGTCCATCCAGCGCCCGAGCAGGAACAGGAGGTGACAGACGATGGCTCTCAAGCTTCAACTGGCGGGCGAGCTCCAAGTCCATTATGTTGGCTTCAGCACCAGAGTCCACAAGGGCGGCCAGAGAGTGTGTAGAGTCAGGAAGGTGGAGTCGAACCTGCAGCAGGGGTTTGCGGTCATTGGAGGGCTGGGTGGACGTAGAGCTCAACCGGATTCCTCCTACACCGGGTGAGCTTGAGCTTTTAAAGGGCAGGTGGCAATTCGGTGTCCATCCCCTCCACAGTACAGGCAGAGGTTGGATGTGATGCGGCGCTGACACTCTGCAGGGGAAAGAGAGGCTCGGCCAATCTCCATAGGCTCCGACTGGTCTGGCTGGGTTGGAGGAGTAGACAAGGGGGGCAGACGGGCAGCTCGACTGCCTTGGGTGCTGGTAGCTGGAGGGTACTGGTGCCCCATCTCTTGACGGCGGGTCTGGATTCTTCGATCGATTCGGGCAGCCAGAGCAATGGCCTCGTCAAGGGTTGATGGTCGTTCATGGGAGACCAGCTCGTCCTTTACATAGTCGGCCAGGCTGTGAAGGAATGCGTCCACCAACGCCTCCATGTTCCAGGTGCTGCGTGTTGCCAGGGTCCGGAAATCGATGGAGTAGTCAGCGACGGTCCGTCTACCTTGCCGATTGCTCATCAGTGCCCGGGACGCCTCTGCAGAAGAAGAGTCCAAGTCAAAGACCTTGAGCATCTCCTCAGCGAACAAGTCAAAGGATGTGCAGGTTGGAGTCTGACGCTCAAACTCGGCTGTTCCCCAGAGTCGAGCTCGACCCGTCAGGTGAGTGATGGCGTACCCTACCTTGACCCCCTCCGTGGCAAAGGTTCTGGGTTGCAGGGAGAACTGGAGACGGCAGCTTGTAAGGAATGCCCGGACCTGGGTTGGATCGCCATTGAACCGCTCAGGACTACCAATCTTGGGTTCCGGGGCACCGGCGGTGAAGAGAGCAGGCATCATGGGAACTGGACCACCTGGCATGCTGGGTGGTGCTGGAATGGCCTGTAGACTGGCTGGGGCTGGACCGGCGGGTGGGTTGGCTGGCGACGGGGTCAGGTTGGTGAGCAGTTCAGTTATCTGGGCAAGTTGCTCTTGCTGCTGCTGGATCTGTTGTTGTTGCATCCGGCCCAGCTCCAGCAAGGCGGCGATGTCACCCGTCAGGCGATGGACCTCTCCCTCCGCACGCTCAAGGCGCTGCATGGCAGATGGTGGCTCTGGGGCATTGAGGTCCATGTCAGGTGAAACGTGCGCTGAGTCCATGATGGTCAGATCGTACTGTCAGGAAACAGACAGACGAGGACCCAAGTGCGTCACGTTTAAACAGTTTATTTAGGGGTTGAGGGGAAAAAGGAAGTGTGTGTGTGTCTCGGTGGTGGAGCGGTGTCTCCAGGGCAGCAGTACAGACAAGGGCTAGGCAGAATTTGCAGGTCAAGAGCAGAAGGCAGGTCGGGTTTACCGGGGCAGAAAAGCAGAAGAGGATACAGACAGGTCCAGGTTTGTTTATCAGGAGTCAGAGGTAGAATGCAGGGAAGTTTGGCAGCAGGTAGCAGATCCACACAGACGATCTGACAAAGGACAGGCTGAAAAACAGGGCTTTTTAAATACAGGTCAATCAGGAGTGCATGAGGTGCAGCTGGTTGGTGAGTGAGGATGCAGAGTGGGGACAGGTGGATCAAAACAGCTAGAGTGGAGGGTGAAACAGTTAAGGTAGGTGGGGCCCATGACAGTTCTATATGTTTGTCTGTGTTGTTCTACATGTTTGTCTGTGTTGTTCTACATGTTTGTCTGTGTTGTTCTACATGTTTGTCTGTGTTGTTCTACATATTTGTCTGTGTTGTTCCACATGTTTGTCTGTGTTGTTCCACATGTTTGTCTGTGTTGTTCCACATGTCTGTGTTGTTCTACATGTTTGTCTGTGTTGTTCCACATGTTTGTCTGTGTTGTTCCACATGTCTGTGTTGTTCCACATTTTTGTCTGTGTTGTTCCACATGTCTGTGTTGTTCTAAATGTTTGTCTGTGTTGTTCCACATGTTTGTCTGTGTTGTTCCACATGTTTGTCTGTGTTGTTCTACATGTTTGTCTGTGTTGTTCCTCATGTTTGTCTGTGTTGTTCCACATGTTTGTCTGTGTTGTTCCACATGTTTGTCTGTGTTGTTCTACATGTTTGTCTGTGTTGTTCCACATGTCTGTGTTGTTCCACATGTTTGTCTGTGTTGTTCCACATGTTTGTCTGTGTTGTTCTACATGTTTGTCTGTGTTGTTCCACATGTCTGTGTTGTTCTACATGTTTGTCTGTGTTGTTCCACATGTTTGTCTGTGTTGTTCTACATGTTTGTCTGTGTTGTTCCACATGTTTGTCTGTGTTGTTCCACATGTTTGTCTGTGTTGTTCTACATGTTTGTCTGTGTTGTTCTACATGTTTGTCTGTGTTGTTCCACATGTTTGTCTGTGTTGTTCCACATGTCTATGTTGTTCTACATGTTTGTCTGTGTTGTTCCACATTTTTGTCGGTGTTGTTCCACAAGTCTGTGTTGTTCTACATGTTTGTCTGTGTTGTTCTACATGTTTGTCTGTGTTGTTCCACATGTCTGTGTTGTTCTACATGTTTGTCTGTGTTGTTCCACATGTCTGTGTTGTTCTACATGTTTGTCTGTGTTGTTCCACATGGTTGTCTGTGTTGTTCCACATGTTTGTCTGTGTTGTTCCTCATGTTTGTCTGTGTTGTTCCACATGTTTGTCTGTGTTGTTCCACATGGTTGTCTGTGTTGTTCCACATGTTTGTCTGTGTTGTTCCTCATGTTTGTCTGTGTTGTTCCACATGTTTGTCTGTGTTGTTCTACATGTTTGTCTGTGTTGTTCCACATGTTTGTCTGTGTTGTTCTACATGTTTGTCTGTGTTGTTCCACATGTTTGTCTGTGTTGTTCTACATATTTGTCTGTGTTGTTCCACATGTTTGTCTGTGTTGTTCCACATGTTTGTCTGTGTTTTTCTACATGTTTGTCTGTGTTGTTCTACATGTTTGTCTGTGTTGTTCCACATGTTTGTCTGTGTTGTTCCACATGTTTGTCTGTGTTGTTCCACATGTTTGTCTGTGTTGTTCTACATGTTTGTCTGTGTTGTTCCACATGTCTGTGTTGTTCTACATGTTTGTCTGTGTTGTTCCACATGTTTGTCTGTGTTGTTCCACATGTCTGTGTTGTTCCACGTTTGTCTGTGTTGTTCCACATGTTTGTCTGTGTTGTTCCACATGTTTGTCTGTGTTGTTCTAAATGTTTGTCTGTGTTGTTCCACATGTTTGTCTGTGTTGTTCTACATGTTTGTCTGTGTTGTTCTACATGTTTGTCTGTGTTGTTCCACATGTTTGTCTGTGTTGTTCCACATTTTTGTCTGTGTTGTTCTACATGTTTGTCTGTGTTGTTCTACATGTTTGTCTGTGTTGTTCCACATGTTTGTCTGTGTTGTTCTACATATTTGTCTGTGTTGTTCCACATGTTTGTCTGTGTTGTTCCACATTTTTGTCTGTGTTGTTCTACATGTTTGTCTGTGTTGTTCTACATGTTTGTCTGTGTTGTTCCACATGTTTGTCTGTGTTGTTCCACATGTTTGTCTGTGTTGTTCTACATGTTTGTCTGTGTTGTTCTACATGTTTGTCTGTGTTGTTCTGCATGTTTGTCTGTGTTGTTCAACATGATTGTCTGTGTTGTTATACATGTTTGTATGTGTTGTTCCCACATGTCTGTGTTGTTCTACATGTTTGTCTGTGTTGTTCTACATGTTTGTCTGTGTTGTTCTACATGTTTGTCTGTGTTGTTCCACATGTTTGTCTGTGTTGTTCCACATGTTTGTCTGTGTTGTTCCACATGTTTGTCTGTGTTGTTCTACATGTTTGTCTGTGTTGTTCTACATGTTTGTCTGTGTTGTTCTACATGTTTGTCTGTGTTGTTCTACATGTTTGTCTGTGTTGTTCCTCATGTCTGTGTTGTTCTACATGTTTGTCTGTGTTGTTCCACATGTCTGTGTTGTTCTACATGTTTGTCTGTGTTGTTCTACATGTTTGTCTGTGTTGTTCTACATGTTTGTCTGTGTTGTTCCACATGTTTGTCTGTGTTGTTCCACATGTTTGTCTGTGTTGTTCCACATGTTTGTCTGTGTTGTTCTACATGTTTGTCTGTGTTGTTCCACATGTCTGTGTGTTGTTCTACATGTTTGTCTGTGTTGTTCCACATGTCTGTGTTGTTCTACATGTTTGTCTGTGTTGTTCTACATGTTTGTCTGTGTTGTTCCACATGTTTGTCTGTGTTGTTCTACATGTTTGTCTGTGTTGTTCTACATGTTTGTCTGTGTTGTTCCACATGTTTGTCTGTGTTGTTCTACATGTTTGTCTGTGTTGTTCTACATGTTTGTCTGTGTTGTTCCACATGTCTGTGTTGTCCCACATGTTTGTCTGTGTTGTTCTACATGTTTGTCTGTGTTGTTCCACATGGTTGTCTGTGTTGTTCCACATGTCTGTGTTGTTCTACATGTTTGTCTGTGTTGTTCCACATGTCTGTGTTGTTCTACATGTTTGTCTGTGTTGTTCCACATGTTTGTCTGTGTTGTTCTACATGTTTGTCTGTGTTGTTCCGCATGTTTGTCTGTGTTGTTCCACATGTTTGTCTGTGTTGTTCCACATGTTTGTCTGTGTTGTTCCACATGTCTGTGTTGTTCTACATGTTTGTCTGTGTTGTTCCACATATTTGTCTGTGTTGTTCTACATATTTGTCTGTGTTGTTCCACATGTTTGTCTGTGTTGTTCCACATTTTTGTCTGTGTTGTTCTACATGTTTGTCTGTGTTGTTCTACATGTTTGTCTGTGTTGTTCCACATATTTGTCTGTGTTGTTCCACATGTTTGTCTGTGTTGTTCTACATGTTTGTCTGTGTTGTTCTACATGTTTGTCTGTGTTGTTCTACATGTTTGTCTGTGTTGTTCCACATGTCTGTGTTGTTCTACATGGTTGTCTGTGTTGTTCCACATGTCTGTGTTGTTCTACATGTTTGTCTGTGTTGTTCCACATGTTTGTCTGTGTTGTTCCACATGTTTGTCTGTGTTGTTCTACATGTTTGTCTGTGTTGTTCTACATGTTTGTCTGTGTTGTTCTACATATTTGTCTGTGTTGTTCCACATGTTTGTCTGTGTTGTTCCACATGTTTGTCTGTGTTGTTCCACATGTTTGTCTGTGTTGTTCTACATGTTTGTCTGTGTTGTTCCACATGTTTGTCTGTGTTGTTCCACATGTTTGTCTGTGTTGTTCCACATGTTTGTCTGTGTTGTTCCACATGTCTGTGTTGTTCTACATGTTTGTCTGTGTTGTTCCACATGTTTGTCTGTGTTGTTCCACATGTTTGTCTGTGTTGTTCTACATGTTTGTCTGTGTTGTTCCTCATGTTTGTCTGTGTTGTTCCACATGTTTGTCTGTGTTGTTCCACATGTTTGTCTGTGTTGTTCTACATGTTTGTCTGTGTTGTTCCACATGTTTGTCTGTGTTGTTCCACATGTTTGTCTGTGTTGTTCCACATGTTTGTCTGTGTTGTTCTACATGTTTGTCTGTGTTGTTCCACATGTTTGTCTGTGTTGTTCTACATGTTTGTCTGTGTTGTTCCACATGTTTGTCTGTGTTGTTCTACATGTTTGTCTGTGTTGTTCCACATGTTTGTCTGTGTTGTTCCACATGTTTGTCTGTGTTGTTCTACATGTTTGTCTGTGTTGTTCCACATGTTTGTCTGTGTTGTTCCACATGTTTGTCTGTGTTGTTCTACATGTTTGTCTGTGTTGTTCCACATGTTTGTCTGTGTTGTTCCACATGTTTGTCTGTGTTGTTCTACATGTTTGTCTGTGTTGTTCTACATGTTTGTCTGTGTTGTTCCACATGTTTGTCTGTGTTGTTCTACATGTTTGTCTGTGTTGTTCCACATGTTTGTCTGTGTTGTTCTACATGTTTGTCTGTGTTGTTCCACATGTTTGTCTGTGTTGTTCCACATGTTTGTCTGTGTTGTTCTACATGTTTGTCTGTGTTGTTCCTCATGTTTGTCTGTGTTGTTCCACATGTTTGTCTGTGTTGTTCCACATGTTTGTCTGTGTTGTTCCTCATGTTTGTCTGTGTTGTTCCACATGTTTGTCTGTGTTGTTCTACATGTTTGTCTGTGTTGTTCCACATGTTTGTCTGTGTTGTTCTACATGTTTGTCTGTGTTGTTCCACATGTTTGTCTGTGTTGTTCTACATATTTGTCTGTGTTGTTCCACATGTTTGTCTGTGTTGTTCCACATGTTTGTCTGTGTTGTTCTACATGTTTGTCTGTGTTGTTCTACATGTTTGTCTGTGTTGTTCCACATGTTTGTCTGTGTTGTTCCACATGTTTGTCTGTGTTGTTCCACATGTTTGTCTGTGTTGTTCTACATGTTTGTCTGTGTTGTTCCACATGTTTGTCTGTGTTGTTCTACATGTTTGTCTGTGTTGTTCCACATGTTTGTCTGTGTTGTTCCACATGTCTGTGTTGTTCCACGTTTGTCTGTGTTGTTCCACATGTTTGTCTGTGTTGTTCCACATGTTTGTCTGTGTTGTTCTAAATGTTTGTCTGTGTTGTTCCACATGTTTGTCTGTGTTGTTCTACATGTTTGTCTGTGTTGTTCCACATGTTTGTCTGTGTTGTTCCACATGTTTGTCTGTGTTGTTCCACATTTTTGTCTGTGTTGTTCTACATGTTTGTCTGTGTTGTTCTACATGTTTGTCTGTGTTGTTCCACATGTTTGTCTGTGTTGTTCTACATATTTGTCTGTGTTGTTCCACATGTTTGTCTGTGTTGTTCCACATTTTTGTCTGTGTTGTTCTACATGTTTGTCTGTGTTGTTCTACATGTTTGTCTGTGTTGTTCCACATGTTTGTCTGTGTTGTTCCACATGTTTGTCTGTGTTGTTCTACATGTTTGTCTGTGTTGTTCTACATGTTTGTCTGTGTTGTTCTGCATGTTTGTCTGTGTTGTTCCACATGTCTGTGTTGTTCTACATGTTTGTCTGTGTTGTTCCACATGTCTGTGTTGTTCTACATGTTTGTCTGTGTTGTTCTACATGTTTGTCTGTGTTGTTCTACATGTTTGTCTGTGTTGTTCCACATGTTTGTCTGTGTTGTTCCACATGTTTGTCTGTGTTGTTCCACATGTTTGTCTGTGTTGTTCTACATGTTTGTCTGTGTTGTTCTACATGTTTGTCTGTGTTGTTCCACATGTTTGTCTGTGTTGTTCCACATGTTTGTCTGTGTTGTTCCACATGTTTGTCTGTGTTGTTCTACATGTTTGTCTGTGTTGTTCCACATGTCTGTGTGTTGTTCTACATGTTTGTCTGTGTTGTTCCACATGTTTGTCTGTGTTGTTCTACATGTTTGTCTGTGTTGTTCTACATGTTTGTCTGTGTTGTTCCACATGTTTGTCTGTGTTGTTCTACATGTTTGTCTGTGTTGTTCTACATGTTTGTCTGTGTTGTTCCACATGTTTGTCTGTGTTGTTCTACATGTTTGTCTGTGTTGTTCTACATGTTTGTCTGTGTTGTTCCACATGTCTGTGTTGTCCCACATGTTTGTCTGTGTTGTTCTACATGTTTGTCTGTGTTGTTCCACATGGTTGTCTGTGTTGTTCCACATGTCTGTGTTGTTCTACATGTTTGTCTGTGTTGTTCCACATGTCTGTGTTGTTCTACATGTTTGTCTGTGTTGTTCCACATGTTTGTCTGTGTTGTTCTACATGTTTGTCTGTGTTGTTCCGCATGTTTGTCTGTGTTGTTCCACATGTTTGTCTGTGTTGTTCCACATGTTTGTCTGTGTTGTTCCACATGTCTGTGTTGTTCTACATGTTTGTCTGTGTTGTTCCACATATTTGTCTGTGTTGTTCTACATATTTGTCTGTGTTGTTCCACATGTTTGTCTGTGTTGTTCCACATTTTTGTCTGTGTTGTTCTACATGTTTGTCTGTGTTGTTCTACATGTTTGTCTGTGTTGTTCCACATATTTGTCTGTGTTGTTCCACATGTTTGTCTGTGTTGTTCTACATGTTTGTCTGTGTTGTTCTACATGTTTGTCTGTGTTGTTCTACATGTTTGTCTGTGTTGTTCCACATGTCTGTGTTGTTCTACATGGTTGTCTGTGTTGTTCCACATGTCTGTGTTGTTCTACATGTTTGTCTGTGTTGTTCCACATGTTTGTCTGTGTTGTTCCACATGTCTGTGTTGTTCTACATGTTTGTCTGTGTTGTTCTACATGTTTGTCTGTGTTGTTCTACATGTTTGTCTGTGTTGTTCTACATGTTTGTCTGTGTTGTTCCACATGTCTGTGTTGTTCTACATGTTTGTCTGTGTTGTTGTACATGTTTGTCTGTGTTGTTCCACATGTTTGTCTGTGTTGTTCCACATGTTTGTCTGTGTTGTTCTACATGTTTGTCTGTGTTGTTCTACATGTTTGTCTGTGTTGTTCCACATGTCTGTGTTGTTCTACATGTTTGTCTGTGTTGTTCCACATGTTTGTCTGTGTTCTTCCACATGTCTGTGTTGTTCTACATGTTTGTCTGTGTTGTTCTACATGTTTGTCTTTGTTGTTCCACATGTCTGTGTTGTTCTACATGTTTGTCTGTGTTGTTCCACATGTTTGTCTGTGTTGTTCTACATGTTTGTCTGTGTTGTTCTACATGTTTGTCTGTGTTGTTCCACATGTTTGTCTGTGTTGTTCTACATGTTTGTCTGTGTTGTTCTACATGTTTGTCTGTGTTGTTCCACATGTTTGTCTGTGTTGTTCCACATGTTTGTCTGTGTTGTTCCACATTTTTGTCTGTGTTGTTCTACATGTTTGTCTGTGTTGTTCTACATGTTTGTCTGTGTTGTTCCACATGTTTGTCTGTGTTCTTCCACATGTCTGTGTTGTTCTGCATGTTTGTCTGTGTTGTTCCACATGTCTGTGTTGTTCTACATGTTTGTCTGTGTTGTTCCACATGTCTGTGTTGTTCTACATGTTTGTCTGTGTTGTTCTACATGTTTGTCTGTGTTGTTCTACATGTTTGTCTGTGTTGTTCCACATGTTTGTCTGTGTTGTTCCACATGTTTGTCTGTGTTGTTCCACATGTCTGTGTTGTTCTACATGTTTGTCTGTGTTGTTCTACATGTTTGTCTGTGTTGTTCCACATGTTTGTCTGTGTTGTTCCACATGTTTGTCTGTGTTGTTCCACATGTTTGTCTGTGTTGTTCTACATGTTTGTCTGTGTTGTTCCACATGTCTGTGTGTTGTTCTACATGTTTGTCTGTGTTGTTCCACATGTTTGTCTGTGTTGTTCTACATGTTTGTCTGTGTTGTTCTACATGTTTGTCTGTGTTGTTCCACATGTTTGTCTGTGTTGTTCTACATGTTTGTCTGTGTTGTTCTACATGTTTGTCTGTGTTGTTCCACATGTTTGTCTGTGTTGTTCTACATGTTTGTCTGTGTTGTTCTACATGTTTGTCTGTGTTGTTCCACATGTTTGTCTGTGTTGTTCCACATGTTTGTCTGTGTTGTTCTACATGTTTGTCTGTGTTGTTCCACATGTTTGTCTGTGTTGTTCCACATGTCTGTGTTGTTCTACATGTTTGTCTGTGTTGTTCCACATGTCTGTGTTGTTCTACATGTTTGTCTGTGTTGTTCCACATGTTTGTCTGTGTTGTTCTACATGTTTGTCTGTGTTGTTCCGCATGTTTGTCTGTGTTGTTCCACATGTTTGTCTGTGTTGTTCCACATGTTTGTCTGTGTTGTTCTACATGTTTGTCTGTGTTGTTCTACATGTTTGTCTGTGTTGTTCCACATATTTGTCTGTGTTGTTCTACATATTTGTCTGTGTTGTTCCACATGTTTGTCTGTGTTGTTCCACATTTTTGTCTGTGTTGTTCTAAATGTTTGTCTGTGTTGTTCTACATGTTTGTCTGTGTTGTTCCACATATTTGTCTGTGTTGTTCCACATGTTTGTCTGTGTTGTTCTACATGTTTGTCTGTGTTGTTCTACATGTTTGTCTGTGTTGTTCTACATGTTTGTCTGTGTTGTTCCACATGTCTGTGTTGTTCTACATGTTTGTCTGTGTTGTTCCACATGTTTGTCTGTGTTGTTCCACATGTTTGTCTGTGTTGTTCTACATGTTTGTCTGTGTTGTTCCTCATGTTTGTCTGTGTTGTTCCACATGTTTGTCTGTGTTGTTCCACATGTTTGTCTGTGTTGTTCCTCATGTTTGTCTGTGTTGTTCCACATGTTTGTCTGTGTTGTTCTACATGTTTGTCTGTGTTGTTCCACATGTTTGTCTGTGTTGTTCCACATGTTTGTCTGTGTTGTTCTACATGTTTGTCTGTGTTGTTCCACATGTTTGTCTGTGTTGTTCTACATATTTGTCTGTGTTGTTCCACATGTTTGTCTGTGTTGTTCCACATGTTTGTCTGTGTTGTTCTACATGTTTGTCTGTGTTGTTCTACATGTTTGTCTGTGTTGTTCCACATGTTTGTCTGTGTTGTTCCACATGTTTGTCTGTGTTGTTCCACATGTTTGTCTGTGTTGTTCTACATGTTTGTCTGTGTTGTTCCACATGTCTGTGTTGTTCTACATGTTTGTCTGTGTTGTTCCACATGTTTGTCTGTGTTGTTCCACATGTTTGTCTGTGTTGTTCCACATGTTTGTCTGTGTTGTTCCACATGTTTGTCTGTGTTGTTCCACATGTTTGTCTGTGTTGTTCTACATGTTTGTCTGTGTTGTTCCACATGTTTGTCTGTGTTGTTCTCCATGTTTGTCTGTGTTGTTCTACATGTTTGTCTGTGTTGTTCCACATGTTTGTCTGTGTTGTTCCACATGTTTGTCTGTGTTGTTCCACATGTTTGTCTGTGTTGTTCTACATGTTTGTCTGTGTTGTTCTACATGTTTGTCTGTGTTGTTCCACATGTTTGTCTGTGTTGTTCTACATATTTGTCTGTGTTGTTCCACATGTTTGTCTGTGTTGTTCCACATTTTTGTCTGTGTTGTTCTACATGTTTGTCTGTGTTGTTCTACATGTTTGTCTGTGTTGTTCCACATGTTTGTCTGTGTTGTTCCACATGTTTGTCTGTGTTGTTCTACATGTTTGTCTGTGTTGTTCTACATGTTTGTCTGTGTTGTTCTACATGTTTGTCTGTGTTGTTCCACATGTTTGTCTGTGTTGTTCTACATGTTTGTCTGTGTTGTTCCACATGTTTGTCTGTGTTGTTCTACATGTTTGTCTGTGTTGTTCTACATGTTTGTCTGTGTTGTTCTACATGTTTGTCTGTGTTGTTCCACATGTTTGTCTGTGTTGTTCCACATGTTTGTCTGTGTTGTTCTACATGTTTGTCTGTGTTGTTCTACATGTTTGTCTGTGTTGTTCCACATGTTTGTCTGTGTTGTTCCACATGTTTGTCTGTGTTGTTCTACATGTTTGTCTGTGTTGTTCTACATGTTTGTCTGTGTTGTTCTACATGTTTGTCTGTGTTGTTCTACATGTTTGTCTGTGTTGTTCTACATGTTTGTCTGTGTTGTTCTACATGTTTGTCTGTGTTGTTCCACATGTTTGTCTGTGTTGTTCCACATGTTTGTCTGTGTTGTTCTACATGTTTGTCTGTGTTGTTCCACATGTTTGTCTGTGTTGTTCCACATGTTTGTCTGTGTTGTTCTACATGTTTGTCTGTGTTGTTCCACATGTTTGTCTGTGTTGTTCTACATGTTTGTCTGTGTTGTTCCACATGTTTGTCTGTGTTGTTCTACATGTTTGTCTGTGTTGTTCTACATGTTTGTCTGTGTTGTTCCACATGTTTGTCTGTGTTGTTCTACATGTTTGTCTGTGTTGTTCTACATGTTTGTCTGTGTTGTTCTACATGTTTGTCTGTGTTGTTCCACATGTCTGTGTTGTTCTACATGTTTGTCTGTGTTGTTCCACATGTTTGTCTGTGTTGTTCTACATGTTTGTCTGTGTTGTTCTACATGTTTGTCTGTGTTGTTCTACATGTTTGTCTGTGTTGTTCTACATGTTTGTCTGTGTTGTTCTACATGTTTGTCTGTGTTGTTCCACATGTTTGTCTGTGTTGTTCCACATGTTTGTCTGTGTTGTTCTACATGTTTGTCTGTGTTGTTCCACATGTTTGTCTGTGTTGTTCCACATGTTTGTCTGTGTTGTTCTACATGTTTGTCTGTGTTGTTCCACATGTTTGTCTGTGTTGTTCTACATGTTTGTCTGTGTTGTTCCACATGTTTGTCTGTGTTGTTCTACATGTTTGTCTGTGTTGTTCTACATGTTTGTCTGTGTTGTTCTACATGTTTGTCTGTGTTGTTCCACATGTTTGTCTGTGTTGTTCTACATGTTTGTCTGTGTTGTTCTACATGTTTGTCTGTGTTGTTCTACATGTTTGTCTGTGTTGTTCCACATGTCTGTGTTGTTCTACATGTTTGTCTGTGTTGTTCCACATGTTTGTCTGTGTTGTTCTACATGTTTGTCTGTGTTGTTCTACATGTTTGTCTGTGTTGTTCTACATGTTTGTCTGTGTTGTTCCACATGTTTGTCTGTGTTGTTCTACATGTTTGTCTGTGTTGTTCCACATGTTTGTCTGTGTTGTTCCACATGTTTGTCTGTGTTGTTCTACATGTTTGTCTGTGTTGTTCTACATGTTTGTCTGTGTTGTTCTACATGTTTGTCTGTGTTGTTCTACATGTTTGTCTGTGTTGTTCTACATGTTTGTCTGTGTTGTTCTACATGTTTGTCTGTGTTGTTCTACATGTTTGTCTGTGTTGTTCCACATGTTTGTCTGTGTTGTTCCACATGTTTGTCTGTGTTGTTCTACATGTTTGTCTGTGTTGTTCCACATGTTTGTCTGTGTTGTTCCACATGTTTGTCTGTGTTGTTCTACATGTTTGTCTGTGTTGTTCCACATGTTTGTCTGTGTTGTTCTACATGTTTGTCTGTGTTGTTCCACATGTTTGTCTGTGTTGTTCTACATGTTTGTCTGTGTTGTTCTACATGTTTGTCTGTGTTGTTCTACATGTTTGTCTGTGTTGTTCCACATGTTTGTCTGTGTTGTTCTACATGTTTGTCTGTGTTGTTCTACATGTTTGTCTGTGTTGTTCCACATGTTTGTCTGTGTTGTTCTACATGTTTGTCTGTGTTGTTCTACATGTTTGTCTGTGTTGTTCTACATGTTTGTCTGTGTTGTTCCACATGTTTGTCTGTGTTGTTCCACATGTTTGTCTGTGTTGTTCTACATGTTTGTCTGTGTTGTTCCACATGAGGAAACGCTGATGAAAAACATTTTCAGATGTAAACAGCACAGATCCTGTTTGTGTTTTAGCATCAACAAAAAGATGTGACTGACAAACTGTGCACTAACAGGTTAAAGTCTGACACATCTTAGACAGAGCAGTGCTTCCAGTTAGCATCACACCTCCAGGCAGTGTTGACCACAGCTGCTGCACAGTGTCAGTATCTGTTGAGTTTTGCTCTGAAATGAACGGCTGCATAAATAAAGAGTGTTGTGTGAGTCGGCCGCTGTTCCTTTAGTCTCTGAAACACAGACTCTACGTCAGGACTAGATGTCCCATGTCCCATTGTCCCTATTTTTGACCAATTTTATCCCTGCCAACAGTAAATAGAGGCATAAATTGTCATTTGTTTGGGTAAAATACAGAAAAGCTGCTTAAAAACACAAATAAAATGTGACTAAACTGACCACAGGCTGCAACAGTTTTCCTGGTCATAACTTTATGTCTGTATTTACAGCCCCCTGTTCATATCTTTGCTCCTTCATTTACATGTCATACATTATATTCTCTGTAGTGCACCCTGTATATTTGCTCACAGTATATATTGTGTATATATAATATAGTAGTAAATATATAGTAAAGTTTAGTATTGTTTATATTGTTTATAATCCATCTGCTGTACATCCCACATGTGGATGTCCCCTGTCCCACTGCCCCTGTGGAGTGGAACTCTTTCAGACGCCTGATGGCAGCTGGACCCCTCTCCTCCTCCTCCTCGCCCGGCTCCTCCTCCTCCTTGCCCCTCTCCTCCTTCTCGCTCGGCTCCTCCTCTTCGCCCGGCTCCTCCTCTTCGCTCGGCTCCTCCTCTTCGTCCTGCTCCTCCTCTTCGCCCGGCTCCTCCTCCTCGCCCCTCTTCTCCTCCTCCTCGCCCGGCTCCTTCCCCACCTGGGTAGCTGTGGTCATACCGAACTGGCCCACGGGCCTGGACATCTATAGCCTGTCCGTCCATGGGAGTGGATCTCTCCTTCACTGTAGTTCTCCCCGAGGTTTCTTCTTTTTCCCAGGACCCTGGGTTTTTTGGAGTTTTTCCTTGCTGAGAAGGAGGGTTTAAGGACAGGGGATGACTGGACCATGTTTCATTTGCTGCTTTACATGAATGTTGTTTATTCCTGTTCTGATATGTCTGTGTGTGTGTTTTATTCGGCCTTAGAGGCAACTGCTGTTGTGATTTTGGGCGCTACAAAAATAAATTGAATTGAATTGAAATAGATTAAACCTAATTCCCTCCTGTTCACACTGTCATATTTATTTATTTGTAGATATTCACTACGATCTCCACTGTAATAAACTTGATATTGTCTCTATTATATATTCACATTCTGTATAATCACACTTCTGACGCTAAAGCTCATTTCATTACCTTGTATTTATACATGTGGAATGACAATAAAATCGAATCAAATTTTATCTAATCTAATCTAATCTAATAAAATATAATATAATTTAATATAATTTTATTTAATCTAATCTAATTTTATCAGCAGTTTTTGAGTTTGAAAATCTGATCACCTCATATCAGGGCTGTCCAAACTTTTTTGATGGGCCACAAAACACAGGCCAGTGTGAGAGGGTCAGAGACTGAGGGTCAGAGACTGAGGGTCAGAGACTGAGGGTCAGACTGAGGGTCAGACTGAGGGTCAGAGACTGAGGGTCAGAGACTGAGGGTCAGAGACTGAGGGTCAGACTGAGGGTCAGACTGAGGGTCAGAGACTGAGGGTCAGACTGAGGGTCAGACTGAGGGTCAGAGACTGAGGGTCAGACTGAGGGTCAGAGACTGAGGGTCAGAGACTGAGGGTCAGAGACTGAGGGTCAGAACAGTGAGTCGAGGGTCAGACTGAGGGTCAGACTGAGGGTCAGACTGAGGGTCAGACTGAGGGTCAGAACAGTGAGTCAAGGGTCAGACTGAGGGTCAGACTGAGGGTCAGAACAGTGAGTCAAGGGTCAGACTGAGGGTCAGACTGAGGGTCAGAGACTGAGGGTCAGAGACTGAGGGTCAGAGACTGAGGGTCAGAACAGTGAGTCGAGGGTCAGACTGAGGGTCAGACTGAGGGTCAGACTGAGGGTCAGACTGAGGGTCAGAACAGTGAGTCGAGGGTCAGACTGAGGGTCAGACTGAGGGTCAGAGACTGAGGGTCAGAGACTGAGGGTCAGAGACTGAGGGTCAGAGACTGAGGGTCAGACTGAGGGTCAGACTGAGGGTCAGGAGACTGAGGGTCAGAGACTGAGGGTCAGACTGAGGGTCAGACTGAGGGTCAGACTGAGGGTCAGAACAGTGAGTCACTCAGGTCAGAATCAGAATGTGTTTTATTGCCATATGAGTGAACAGGTTCACAACATTAGGAAATTGCTGCGGTACTTGGAGCAGATGTAGACAAACACTGACAGGCAACAAATAATAGAATAAAATAAAGTAGGAAAAAAAAGCTATAATATAACAAAATGTACAAATTTACAGGAGTCTAATAATATAGAGTATAAGAGTATAAGAGTATAACAGTGCAGGTGTGAGAACACAGGGTCATGTGACAGGAGCAGAGTGGGGGGTGGGACCAGTCCCACTGTTATTATTTATGAGTCCAACAGCAGAGGAAGAAACTGTTTTTGTGGCGAGAGGTTCTGGAGCCTCCTCCCTGAGGGGAGCAGGTCAAAAAGTCCGTGTCCAGGGTGAGAAGGATCAGCTGCAGTTCGACCTGCATGTGTCCGAGTCCTGGAGGTGAACAGGTCCTGAAGAGATGGAGGCTGCAGCCGATCACCTTCAGCAGAGCACAACACGCTGCAGCCTCTGTCCCTGGTGGAGGCTCCAGCACCACACAGTGGACCTGTGGAGATCTGTGCTTTTATAACAGGTTTGAGCCTCAGACCTTTGCTCAGGCTCAGACCCTCAGAAGGACACACGAAATTGACATAATCAAGGTAGATTTCAAAAACCTGCAGTGAAATGTACGACTTGCGGTAGTTTGGGCCAATTCAGCTGGAGCCTGAGGGCCAAAACAATTGGTCTGAGGGCCACATTTGGCCCCGGGGCCATAGTTTGAACAGTCCTGCCTTATATAAATAAAAATATAATTCTGTGTTTAAAGGGCCGTATTCCTCTGGTTTCATGTTCTCGTGGAGTTTCCTCCTCACACAGACCTGGAGCTGTGTTTTATTGCACATTTAGGCTGAGTTCTTCTCTCAGACTGAAAACACTCAGTTCCACCTCGTGATGTCATCATGTGGCGATACAGGAAGTGCTCCACTGTGTTTTTAAACTCCACACACCTTCACTACAATCACCTGGATCATTTCAGTTGCTGATCTCGACTGAACTAAAGGGAAAAGCAGCTGTTCACTTGAAAACTTCATGACATCACAGGGTGGAACAGAGCGTTTTAATGACACTAATAAATCTGATAATAAATGATTCCTTAAACATGTGAGTAAAGAAAAGCTGCTTCACAGTTGAGTTTCTCTCTCAGCTCCTCTCACCGTGAGGTTTATTCTGAAACTCTTTTCTTCTGAGCTTTTATTGTGAAAGGATGAAACAGGATGAATTCCAGGAAGGAGCCTGAAGGGAAGGAATTAGGGAAGTTCAGAGGGAGGAGCCTGAAGGGAAGTTCAGAGGGAGAAGCAGCAGGAGCGAGAGAGGAGAGACACTTGTGAGTACTGAGTACTTCTACTACACAGGACTCTGCAGGTACACAGCAGGAGCGAGTACTCCTGTGTTCACGGCCGTGCCTCCTGTGTCCTGCTTCCTTTGCTCCTTTCCTTCCTAAGGCTGAGGAATGTTCACTTCGGGGTAAACACAGACACACCTGGTTCAGGTAAGGCCCCTCCCCCTGTCAGAGCCTCTCCTGCTCTGTGCACTTCCACTAAACCGGATTTTATTATTAGAGTTGGAACAGGTCGGAGTACAACGAACACAAATACTGCAGGAAGAGTGCAGTACCGTGTAGTTGTAGTAGTAGTAGTTGTTGTACTTGTTGTATCTTTTGTAGTTCCGGCTGTGTCGTTATGATCAGACTGTGTTCATATAAAGATCAGATTAAAGTCTGAAGTTTGTTGCCTCAGAGGAAAGTCTGATTTGAATCTCTCCTGTTTGTCGGTGTTTTACACTTTACTTCAGTAATAAACTAGAGTTGTTCTTCTGACCTTTAAAGCGGCTCTGACTCCAGGTCTGACTCAGTCACAGTGACTCAGAACAAAACACATTGTTCAGATCAGACGCCTCCTGATTCACTCGGGACATGTTTATATCTGCAGGAGGATTTGAACTCTTCAGGGCTGAAGTATCTGTAATGTTCAGTGAAGACTTCAGGGCTCCTGGAAGAGGAGGGAGGGGGGGCTCAGGAGGGGGGGGGGCTCAGACCCTCAAAATGAAAGTGGAACTGATCAAACATGTTCAGTGAATGCAGCATTTTTAAAGCAATAAAAGGAAACAGTAATAGTTAATATTCCACAGGAGGAAAGTCCCGACTCTTTAAGAAAATCACACAAAAATCTGCTTTTAAGTATTTGAAATACTGCAGTATTTCAAATACTGCAGTATTTGTATGCAGTACATTTATTTATGCAACTTTTACTAGTAATTCTTTTGTCCCGTATCTGTACTTTTACTTAAAGTCCCAGTTACACAGTTTGGCATGAAACGTTTATCCATGGAGAATGTTCCAAAGTACGGCTTTAACCTCCAGAAAGTTCCACACTGAACCTTTAAGTAACATAATTAAGTAGGAACAGTTTTATTTTTTATTATGAATGAATGTGCTCTTTTCCAGAGTCCCGAGTGCTGCTCCTTCAAAATAAAAGCCCTGGGAACTATAACATGAGTGCTGCTCCTTCAAAATAAAAGCCCTGGGAACTATAACATGAGTGCTGCTCCTTCAAAATAAAAGCCCTGGGAACTATAACATGAGTGCTGCTCCTTCAAAATAAAAGCCTGGGAGCGTTAGCATGAGTCCTGCAGCAAAGTCCAGAACCAGAACCCAGAGACCAAGTCTGGACCAAGACCCTGCTGGACTTCCACAGGACCAGATTTAAACTGAACTTAACCCATTGAGAATCTGAGCCAAATTAACACAATATTTCAAATTCTTTAGACACATTTCATAACAGTGAAAAGGACTCAAATACTCGAGGCAAAGACGACCCCAGGTTGGTCCAGATTCTAGTTTTGACGATAAAGGACAAAACAAAGTGCCGACGTTTGGCTCAAAATGTGAGATTTTCAAACAGAATTTTGCAAAATCTGAAAATGTGATTATTGGATTTGACATTTTTATTTTAGAAAACAAAATGGAGGCAGAAAATCACCCTAAAATACAACAGCAAAATGCACCCAGTGACAATTCCACCTTAAATGATGGACTGCAAAATGACCTTTCTGCTCCTAAACATGACAATTCCACCTTAAGAGATGAATCCAGAGCCGTGTCCAGTGGTTTAACTGAGCGATGTGTTTCCGTGTTCCGAGAAGTGGATAAAAATAAACCTGAGCTCGAAGTCACTAAAGGTAATTCCACCTTAAATTACGACATAAAGGACTTGAGTAAAGGTGGAAAGCGTGATCTAAATCCGTCCAAACCAGACGCTGTTCATGATCCTGCTTCAAAAGACCAAATGACTCCAGAAAGTCGTGAAAATGAACAAGACAAAGAATCAGATTTACAAATATCACAACATTTTGTTCAAAAAGACGTAAAACACTTCGTACAATCAGACAAAACTTCTACTCATCTGTCATCATCATTCTCTTCTGCAGTAACCACGCCCTCTTCCGCAGTAACCACGCCCTCTTCTGCAGTAACCACGCCCTCTTCCGCAGTAACCACGCCCTCTTCCGCAGTAACCACGCCCTCTTCCGCAGTAACCACGCCCTCTTCCGCAGTGACCACGCCCTCTTCAGAGCAGGTTTCTCATTTGGACGAAGTTGTTGATCCCCCGGGAGCTCAGAAGATTGAAAAACAGTACGCTGAATGTGCTTCTGTCAATCAGAAACAAATCCCACCTACTCCAGATATGACAAGCCCCGGCCCTTCAACAAGAACCCCGCCCACTTTGGACCAAACCACGCCCACAACTTCTCTAACTGCACCCACATTGTCGGCGACCGCAGTCGTACCTTTTTCTATTCAAACCACGGCGTCCGATGCAGAGAGTCCTTTTGAGCTCGCCACACCCACTTCAGAACAGACCACGCCCACTTCAGAACAGACCACGCCCACTTCAGAACAGACCACGCCCACTTCAGAACAGACCACACCCACTTCAGAACAGACCACGTCCACTTCGGAGCAGGCCACGCCCTCCTCGGAACAGGCCCCGCCCTCCTCAGAGCAGACCACACCCACTTCGGAGCAGGCCACGCCCTCCTCCTCCGCCCCGTCGCCCGCCCCCTGTCTCCGTGGTTACCTGCTGAAAAGGGGCGGGGCTCTGAAGGCGTGGAAGCAGCGCTGGTTTGTGTTTGCGGAGGAGACGAACGCTCTGGTTTACTACAGGACGCAGCGCGATGTGACGCCGCTGGGACAGGTGTGTTTGAGCTACGCCTCCTTCACCTGCGAGGGGGCGGAGCCAGGGGTGTTCTACCTGCACACACCTGAGAGGACGGTCACTCTGAAGGTAACGCACACAGCCACAGGAGAACGTCCTGGGGTTCAGCTTCAGGCTCAGTTATAACAGACTTGGGCTTGGGGTAAATAGAACCTTTGTTTCAAATTTCACAAATATTTCCCCAGAAAAGAGGTTTAAAAAATCTAATTTTGTGCTTCCTGTAACAGCTGTAACTGATTTAGTGATTTTTACTGAATTACAAAAACAATCTACAGTTTCTTAATCCTTCCCTAATTATTCATGTTGTCCTTTGGTGTTTAACTGTCGTGAGTCTTTCGTTTGGGGCCATGTCCAGCTCCTCAATACAACGAAGACTCACGACCTAAACCCCAGAACCTGCACCATCCTGAGTCAGTGCTAGTGCAGCCTCTGCAGCTCAGGCAGGAAATCACCTGTCGTCTGTCTGCAGATGAAGGCTCCGGAAACAGGTTCAGTTATGATTAAACTAAAGTGTGTGTGGTTCTGCTCCTCACAGCACTGAGGTCTGACACCAGGCCCGTAGCCAGAGGGGGGGGGGTCGTTTTTTAAGAAAAAGTGACCTTTTTATACGGGTGCCTTTGTGACCCAGTGATTGTGCTATAAGTACAGCTCTATGTGATGCAGTGGGTTCAGGGGCTCCTCACCCAGAATGTTTTGAAGTAAAGAGGCTGTTTTAGCACATATAAAAGTTAAGGCTGTTGCATATGCTGAATATAAATAATTATCATGATTTAAGGCTGTACACAGAGGATAAGGTGAGATTTTACCTTGATTAACTATTAGTATAGAATCATTGGGATGACAGAGGTATTGAAATTGTAATTATACAGATATTGTTAAATTATTATAAAAATACAATTATATAAAGTTATTTGCTTATAAGAACTGGAATTTATTAAATATGAAACAAATCTTTATTAGCATTTTAGAAATGGTTTACAGTATATCACATTTACAGCACTCAGCACTATTTAAAAATATATTTTGGAAAAAGGTGACCCCAGTCTCGGGGGGGGGGGGTCGAGGGGCTACGGGCCTGGACACACACTCACACATGTGTGTGTTACACTTACACACATTTGTGTTACACTTATACATATGTGCATCACACATTTACACTCGTGTGTGTTAAACATACAGACGTTTGTGCGTCACACATTTACACTCGTGTGTGTTAAACATACAGACGTTTGTGCGTCACACATTTACACTCGTGTGTGTTAAACATACAGACGTTTGTGCATCACACATTTACACTCGTGTGTGTTAAACATACAGACGTTTGTGCGTCACACATTTACACTCCTGTGTGTTAAACATACAGACGTTTGTGCATCACACATTTACACTCGTGTGTGTTAAACATACAGACGTATGTGCGTCACACATTTACACTCGTGTGTGTTAAACATACAGACGTTTGTGTGTCACACATTTACACTCGTGTGTGTTAAACATACAGACGTATGTGCGTCACACATTTACACTCGTGTGTGTTAAACATACAGACGTATGTGCGTCACACATTTACACTCGTGTGTGTTAAACATACAGACGTTTGTGTGTCACACATTTACACTCGTGTGTGTTAAACATACAGACGTTTGTGCGTCACACATTTACACTCGTGTGTGTTAAACATACAGACGTATGTGCGTCACACATTTACACTCGTGTGTGTTAAACATACAGACGTATGTGCGTCACACATTTACACTCGTGTGTGTTAAACATACAGACGTTTGTGCGTCACACATTTACACTCGTGTGTGTTAAACATACAGACGTATGTGCGTCACACATTTACACTCGTGTGTGTTAAACATACAGACGTATGTGCGTCACACATTTACACTCGTGTGTGTTAAACATACAGACGTTTGTGCGTCACACATTTACACTCGTGTGTGTTAAACATACAGACGTATGTGCGTCACACATTTACACTCGTGTGTGTTAAACATACAGACGTTTGTGTGTCACACATTTACACTCGTGTGTGTTAAACATACAGACGTTTGTGCGTCACACATTTACACTCGTGTGTGTTAAACATACAGACGTTTGTGCGTCACACATTTACACTCCTGTGTGTTAAACATACAGACGTTTGTGCGTCACACATTTACACTCGTGTGTGTTAAACATACAGACGTATGTGCGTCACACATTTACACTCGTGTGTGTTAAACATACAGACGTTTGTGTGTCACACATTTACACTCGTGTGTGTTAAACATACAGACGTTTGTGCGTCACACATTTACACTCGTGTGTGTTAAACATACAGACGTTTGTGCGTCACACATTTACACTCCTGTGTGTTAAACATACAGACGTTTGTGCGTCACACATTTACACTCCTGTGTGTTAAACATACAGACGTTTGTGCGTCACACATTTACACTCGTGTGTGTTATTAAACATACAGACGTATGTGCGTCACACATTTACACTCGTGTGTGTTAAACATACAGACGTTTGTGCGTCACACATTTACACTCGTGTGTGTTAAACATACAGACGTTTGTGCGTCACACATTTACACTCGTGTGTGTTAAACATACAGACGTTTGTGCGTCACACATTTACACTCGTGTGTGTTAAACATACAGACGTTTGTGCGTCACACATTTACACTCGTGTGTGTTACTTTAGGCTCAGAGTGACCAGCTGAAGTTCTATTGGCTCCAGCAGCTGCAGCTCCAGCGATGGATCCGCACACCTACGAAGGACTTGACAGGTACAAATACTGATACTGATACTGATACTGATACTGATGACACTAACACTGCTCTAGTCTGTTATACACTGGTCCTGATGCACTGATATATTCTCCTAATTTTGTACATTTTGTGTGACATTATAGAGTTTATTGTTTATTCTGTTTTATTTGTTGCATGTTTAGTGTTTGTCACGTTTTGCTCCAAGTACTGCAGCAATTTCCTCATGTTTCGATCCTGTTCATTCAGAATAAAAACCTTCCTGATTCTGATTCTGCCACTACTGCTACTAATAACACTGATATAAATACTGCAGATAGAACAGCTGCTGTTCCACAGTCTGGTGCTGTTCAATGCAGCTGAAACGGGCTATAATGGTGTAAAAAGTGTGTGTCCTCGTGCACAGACCTCAGCTGAGTGGATTCGTCCTGGAATCTGACCCACAACCTGACACCAAGAAATACAAATAAATGATGTAAACTCCCAGTGCGCCCGGTGTGATTTTGGTGAACTGAGATTTTCCTCCAGCTCAGACCCGGTTCAGGCTTCGTGTGGATCTGTTGAGTTGGTTTAGATCCTGGTTTCGACTTGACTCCTGAATCTGACCCGGTTTAGAGCCTTTTAGTCCACTTGAAGCTTTTTTAGCCAAAGTTTGGGGCTGATATTCGTTAGTCCTGATTAAAGTGAGTGTGACATTTGGCTCCAGTCAAATGAAGCTCACTGAATCCAGACTCTGTATTAGGAAAAGGAATTTATTTACAGACAAAATAGAGAAATAACTACAGCAGAATCATGTAGAAAGGGTTAATACAAAACATTTTAGACCAATATGAAAAGGCTCACACAGTTTTTTTGTGTGAAGTCAATTGGAAACAGTCGATGTTCACTTCCTGTTTGGAACGTGGCGACTGTCCATTTATATAAACAATCTACGGCTCATACTGGTTTAAATAAAGAAATACAGCCACAGCTCAACCCGGGGTCCCAATCTGCAGAGGACAAGGTTTGGGTTCTTCATTCCTCCTGTGAAAGTTTAGAACCTGCAGAATTCTCTTGTCCTTTGGTGTTTTGTTCATCTTGGTGTTTTAGGCCAGTGCATGTTTAACTGTGCAGTTCTCCTCCTGTCCTGTAGAGGCAGAGCTGTTCCCTCAGCTACAGAGTGCAGAGGAGGTGAACACAGAAGAGGCTGCGAGTCAACCTCTTCTTCTTCAGCTCAGCCTCAAGCACCCGTTCATCGAGCTGCAGTGAGTTGACTTTACATTGAGAAATTCCTGCTCCTCTCTCTGTTCCTGCTGCTGTGAGCCTCGTCATTTTGGCCTTAAAGCTGAACTCTGTCCCGTCTGAAGCTAAAGTCGTTTCTAGAGGTGAATTCTGTCAGGAGCCAAAAAACGGCACAGATCAGAGTTTCCTCGGTGGAGATCTCACTGTGGCAGTGAGTCTATCAAGGCAACAAACTAGTGCAGTGATGGGGGCAAGTTCTGAACTAGTGTAGTGATGGGGGCATCACTACACTAGTTCAGAACTTGCCCCCATCACTACACTAGTTCAGAACTTGCCCCCATCACTGCACCTAGTTCAGAACTTGCCCCATCACTGCACTAGTTCAGAACTTGCCCCCATCACTACACTAGTTCAGAACTTGCCCCATCACTACACTAGTTCAGAACTTGCCCCCATCACTGCACTAGTTCAGAACTTGCCCCCATCACTACACTAGTTCAGAACTTGCCCCATCACTGCACTAGTTCAGAACTTGCCCCCATCACTACACTAGTTCAGAACTTGCCCCCATCACTACACTAGTTCAGAACTTGCCCCATCACTACACTAGTTCAGAACTTGCCCCATCACTACACTAGTTCAGAACTTGCCCCCATCACTGCACTAGTTCAGAACTTGCCCCCATCACTACACTAGTTCAGAACTTGCCCCCATCACTACACTAGTTCAGAACTTGCCCCCATCACTACACTAGTTCAGAACTTGCCCCCATCACTACACTAGTTTGTTGCCTTGATAGACTCACTGCCACAGTGAGATCTCCACCGAGGAAACTCTGATCTGTGCCGTTTTTTGGCTTCTGACAGAATTCCACCTCCTCTAGCAATGACTTTAGCTTCAGACGGGCCCGAGTTCAGCTTTAAAATGTTCAGATTAACCCGTTCGACATGATCCTGGAGTTTGTATTTTGCTGTTTTGTTACACTGCATCCTCACACCAAAACTAAACCAGGAATAAAGCCTTTGTCAATCCTTTCGAACAGGAACAGTCTGAAGAAGCGTCCATCATCAGAAGTGTCCCAGAGCGTGTTCCATGTGCCAACCCCGCCTCCCACCCCGCCCACGACATCATCAGCCAATCACAGCGCAGGGAAGGCACCAGCGACCGGGAGTAAGGCCGCAGAAGCCAATCAGAAAGAAGATAGGTCAGTCAGGTTGAGCAAAGAGTGGACGACGCGACAGGATTCCACAGCGACCAAACGTAAATCCTTTTCTGGTGAGTAACGACTGCAGATTTAGAAACTGTGAGCTCAAGAACCTTCATTTCACTTGTTTGTTCGCTCTTCTCTGACTGATTCAACAGGACGGATACAGGCCACGCCCACTCCGTCCCAAGCCACGCCCACCAACCCCCAAACCACGCCCACTTTAAGTCACGTGACTTTAAGAAGGAGGAGCCGCTCGTTCCTCCGGAGAAACACGTCCTCCTGGACCGAGAGGAGCCGCCTGCAGCAAGAACTGCAGGACCAGAGGGTACGGACCAGGACTAAACCAGGACTAAACCAGGACTGAACCAGGACTAAACCAGGACTAAACCAGGACTAAACCAGGACTGAACCAGGACTGAACCAGGACTGAACCAGGACTAAACCAGGACTAAACCAGGACTACACCAGGACTAAACCAGGACTAAACCAGGACTGAACCAGGACTAAACCAGGACTGAACCAGGACTAAACCAGGACTGAACCAGGACTGAACCAGGACTAAACCAGGACTAAACCAGGACTGAACCAGGACTAAACCAGGACTAAACCAGGACTAAACCAAGACTAAACCAGGACTAAACCAGGACTGAACCAGGACTAAACCAGGACTAAACCAGGACTAAACCAGGACTGAACCAGGACTAAACCAGGACTAAACCAGGACTAAACCAGGACTGAACCAGGACTAAACCAGGACTAAACCAGGACTAAACCAAGACTAAACCAGGACTAAACCAGGACTGAACCAGGACTAAACCAGGACTAAACCAGGACTAAACCAGGACTAAACCAGGACTGAACCAGGACTAAACCAGGACTAAACCAAGACTAAACCAAGACTAAACCAGGACTAAACCAGGACGAAACCAGGACTAAACCAGGATGAAACCAGGACGAAACCAGGACTAAACCAGGATGAAACCAGGACGAAACCAGGACTAAACCAGGACTAAACCAAGACTAAACCAGGACTAAACCAGGACGAAACCAGGACTACACCAGGACTACACCAGGACGAAACCAGGACGAAACCAGGACTAAACTAGGAATGAAACCAGGACTAAACCAAGTCTAAACCAGGACTACACCAGGACTAAACCAGGTCCCAACCATACAAAGCCAAATGACCCCGTTCTTTCTTGGGTTTCTGGTCTGGTCAGGACTTGGTGGGGGTCCTGCAGCAGGCGTTGGAGCTGTGTCAGTCCGAGAAGTGGTCCAGTAGACTGGATCAACAGGATCGTAACCAGACTGAAGAGGAGCAGGACCTGAGGAGGCGCCTGTTAGAGACCCAAGTCCAGCTCGAGGACCTCCAGACCAGCCTGGACCAGAAGGACCAGATCATCCGGGAACTTAAGAAGGAAGTCCGAGAGCTCAGTGAGAAGAACAAGACCAAACAGCAGGTGAGGAAGAGCAGTACGAGTGGCAGTCGTACTTACTGTAGTATTTGTACTGTAGTAGTAGCAGTAGTAGTAGTAGTAGTAGTAGTCCTTTTTGTCCTTGTCCTTTTCATTGCAGGTGATTGAGAAGTTGTACTTGTCCGTGACCCAGTGGACGGAGCAGTCCTCAGACGTGGACCTCCAGAGCATCCAGACCCTGGTCCAGCAGAACCAGAACCTCCAGGATGACCTGAGATGCTTCAGGAACCAGAACTACTTCCTCAACTCAGAGATCCACCACCTGAGCGGACTGTGGAGGACCAGCACGGAGGGCCAGAGGGTCCTCATGAACAAGGTGTCCTGACTGAAGAGAATTAAACCCAGATTCAGCCGGGTCTAAACTCAGACCAAACTCGACCACAGACTCAGGTCCTTCCTGTGGTGTGAGCGTCTGACTGTTTGTGTTTGTTCCAGGCCTCGGTCCAGAGGGAGCAGCACCTGAGGCTCCTGAGGGAGTTGCAGGAGCTCAGTTTGAGGGACGGGCCCCAGGGTGAGGCCCTCAGACGACTCCTCCAGGACGCTCTGAACCAGGAGCAGACCCAGGAGCCCGGCCCAGTCCAGGTCAACAGGTCAGAGCTTGTACACAGACTAGAACAGGCCTTCCTCTAGCATCTGCACTCACTTTAAACCCTCAAATGCTCCTGGTTTTAGGGAGTGGGACCTGTACGGATTTCCTCTGGTGCAGCACTTTGAGGTGGAAGATATTAAACTGCTGGTCAAGATCCAGGCTCCAGATCTGAGGACTCAGCAGAACCAGGTACAGAGCAGGACTAAAGTCTGGACTCTAAAACTTTGTCTGAAACAGGTCTAGACCCAGACTGAACCAGGACTAAACCAAACTCCTGCAGAGACTCACATGTCTCAAAGATCTTTGGGGCCACATCAGCGGGTTTAATGTTCTGGGTCCAGCCGAGCTGAGCCGGGTCTGACCTGCACAGCTGCAGTGTGTGAACTCGCAAACATCACAAGGATCCGTCTCGATTCTCCAGCGGTAAAGTTCAAACTGGCCCAGCAGGGAGAAGAAATCACAGAGCAGTGACAGACAGACATACTTTTTTTATACATATACATATGTTTTAGCAAAAATACAGATTATTTAGTTTGAAAATGTGAGATGTGCAGAAGGGAACAGCTTTGTGCATTTGTGGAGAGGGATTCCTCTGCGTTTCACTGAACACGATGTAACAGACGTTTGGCTTTTTCCCATGTTCCACTGTTGAGACCGATCAGGCTAAAATATTCATGACGTTCTTCCTTTTCTCGACCAGCTTCAGACTGAGAAATGCCCCGCACCCATAAAGAGACAGATACTTTATTGATGCCAGAGTAAAGTAAAACTGGGTTAACATGGGATGAAGAGGATTAAATAAACCAAAACTGAATCCCGACTTGTCTCTCCACAGGAGGCCACTGAGCGCCCCCTTGTGGCTCGGTGGGAGCAGTACATGTCTAGTTGCCGTGGAAACTTAAGCGCTTCCCCGGAACTGAAGAGCCTGATCCGGACCGGAATCCCGTCCCACTTCAGGCCCCAAGTCTGGAACTGGATCATCCGGACCCGGACTCAGAGGGACCAGGACCCACTCCAGTATCAGCAGGTACCAGGAGGAACAAACCCAACAGAACTTTACTGGGACTAAACACGGACCGTACTGGGACAACAGACGATTTTCACAACAGCAGGAAGTGCAGCTTCCAGTCGATGCTTTTCTACGGTAAAATCCCTGTGGAAAAGTGTGTCATATTTTTGAGCAGCTTCATAAATCTGCCCCAACACCAAATCTACATCCAACAAGGAACAAAGAACAGATTCTGTCCATGAAGAATTTATCCACAACAATCAAGGGAAGAAAGACAAAAACTTCAAGGAAACGACGACGAGCATCAGTGAAACGACTGAGCAGCACTAACGTTCTGGTCCTGGAGGAAACAGAAGGAACTTGTTCAGACTGATTCTACAATTAAAATTAAAAATCGGTTTTGTGAGGTTGATATCAGCACAGACAGAGATTTGTGCAGTTTAAATGGTCGACATTTAATCTGTGAACATCTGTAACATTTAAACTTTAAACTTTTAATTGTAATTGTAGATTCAGTCTGAACAAGTTCCTTCTGTTTCCTCCAGGACCAGAACGTTAGTGCTGCTCAGTCGTTTCACTGATGCTCGTCGTTGTTTCCTTTAAGTTTTCGTCTTTCTTCCCTTGATCGTTGGGGATAAATTCTTCATGGACAGAATCTGTTCTTTGTTCCTTGTTGGATGTAGATTTGGTGTTGGGGCAGATTTATGAAGCTGCTCAAAAATATGACACACTTTTCCACAGGGATTTTACCGTCAAAAAGCATCGACCGGAAGCTGCGCGACTCAACACTGTGGGATTTTCTGCTGTTGTGATATTGTCTATTAAAGAAGTAAATGTTGTGGCAGAAGTGAAGTAGCAGCAGCAGGTTTAGTTGTCACTCGTGTGTAGAAACATGTGGTGGTCGTAGTGGTACTAATTGTAGAAGTAGAGACATGCACGTCCAACAAAAACTGTGACTGTACTGGGTCCAAAGAGAAAAACTGAAGAGAAAAACAGATGTGGAACTTCACCTTTTATTTCTGAAGAAGGTCTTGGCGTCACATCGGGTGTCATTTAAATAAAAATATGGGACTTTCAAAGAGCTGCAGTGCGGATCTCTCTTTTCTTGCACTGATTGTGGTTGTGCCGTTTCTTCCCTCAGGTTTGTGAGCAGATGGAGTCCACCTCACAGTCCAGACCTTGGTCCAGGCAAATTGACCTGGACTTGCCCCGGACGCTCTGCACCAACCACAACTTCAGCTCTCCCTCCAGCCCCGCCCTGCAGAAGCTCCGGAGAATCCTGTTGGCTTTCAGCTGGGAGAACCCGTCCGTCGGGTACTGCCAGGGCCTCAACAGGTCAGTCCTGGGTTAGGGCCCAGTTAGGATCTCCTGGGTCTGTTTTAGTCCTGGTTTAGACCCGGCTGTGGCTGTTGCAGGATCGCCGGGCTCCTGCTGCTGGTCCTGGGCTCGGAGGAGGACACGTTCTGGGGTCTGAAGGCCGTGGTGGAGAATCTCATGCCTCCAGACTACTTCACCCCCAGCCTGGTCGCCTCACAGGTACGACTCCTCTGGACCTGTTTGCTTTACAATACCAAACTTATTAAAGACAAGATGAATCCCTCTGAGCTTTAAGCCACGTTCTAATGTTGTTACCTCATCAAACACAGACCTGGAGCCCTTTAAAGGTGATATGGAGGATGTTTTAAAGTTTCAAATTGTCAATGAAAGTTTAAAATAGCCTCACAGCCGCGTAATTATGATGACTAAAAAAACAAAAGAAAATCCATCCACTGTGGACGTGGTGGGTCCAGTTAAACATCAGCCAATAGAAAACGGCGCTGCCTCTTTCTCTGTTGGATCACGTGGTTTCCGTTCGCCTCTCACACTTTCCACAGACACAAGACGCTGTTTACTCGACCGACGCAGTGGTTCTGAGCGGCTTTTATTTATTTATTTATTAGTTTATTTGACAGGGACAATGCGCAAATACATTAAAGATGCTTTACACCAGATTATAGCCGAAGCTCGTTTCCATCTGTCGTCCCTGAGCAGGTGAGAAAAACCACATAAGCATCTCCAATGCAAGCGATATAAACAAAACACATTTTTCAAACTGTAGCTTCCTCACAGTTCACACAAATTTTGCCGCGCGAAGGTGCACGAGAATCCACAACCACGAGTGCAAAAGAAAGTTGTTTTTTGAGGTCGCTGAAAGAAGAAGAGAAGGGAAAAGGAGCAAAGCCTAACTGAGGTTATTCTTGAAGATTCTTTCCAGCGATGGTGCGACTGAAGCAGACGAAGGGTCTGAAGACGCGTCGGTCGATAACTTACTTCAACAGAGATTCTGAACTTGCAGCGGCTGTAAACAAACGTGATTTCTAGAGTAAAGAGGAGGTGGGAGGAGGTGTTTCTGCTTACGGAGCTGTGGAGGAGGCGCAACATTTACAAAAAGGACAAACAGTCGCTGGATTTCACTTTCCTTGGAGAATCCTCTAGACGCACTTTAAGTAGAAATGACTAAACTACTCTTCATCCGTTGTTGTAGAGCTGTATTTAGTTGTCCCACCTCCTTTCCCTTTGCCTCGCCTCCTCCCGTTGCCCCGCCTCCTCTCTCTTTGCCCCGCTTTCTCCCTTTGCCCCGCCTCCTCCCTTTGCCCCGCCTCCTCCCGTTGCCCCGCCTCCTCCCGTTGCCCCGCCTCCTCTTCTTTTGCCCCGCCTCCTCTCCCTTTGCCCCGCTTTCTCCCTTTGCACCGCCTCCTCCCTTTGGCCCGCCTCCTCCCGTTGCCCCGCCTCCTCCCGTTGCCCCGCCTCCTCTCCCTTTGCCCCGCCTCCTCTCCCTTTGCCCCGCCTCCTCCCGTAGCCCCGCCTCCTCCCGTAGCTCCACCTCCTCCCTTTGCCCCTCCTCCTCCCATAGCCCCGCCTCCTCCTAACCCCGTGGTCGTTCTCTCCAGGCGGACCAGTTGGTGCTGAAGGACTTCCTGGGGGAGAAGCTGCCCCGTCTGGCCTCTCACCTGGACAAGTGCGGCGTGGACGTGTCCTCCTCCACCTTCACCTGGTTCCTGGTGGTGTTTGTGGAGGTGCTGCCCAGCCACGTCCTCCTGCCGCTGTGGGACGCCTTTCTGTACGAGGGCAGCAAGGTACAGACGCAGGAGCACTAACAGCAGCAACAAAGGCCTATCAAAAATAAGAAAAAAATACAAATTTTGAGGTAAAAATGACCTATTTTAAGTGAAATTTTCTGCCAGTGCAGTAAGAAATTTTCACTTACCAAGTTTTCTTAAAACAAGACGAAAAACGAATCTTGTTCTAAGCAGAAAACACGAGTTTCAAGTATTTATGGACAGATTTTTCCCCTTATTGGTTTGAGGAGGAAGTTAAAGAGGCTTAACCTGGACTGAGTTAATATAAAAAGTGCTTAGAATAAGTTGTA
Organism: Odontamblyopus rebecca; assembly: GCA_030686955.1. Taxonomy (NCBI): domain Eukaryota; kingdom Metazoa; phylum Chordata; class Actinopteri; order Gobiiformes; family Gobiidae; genus Odontamblyopus; species Odontamblyopus rebecca. The sequence goes on along the minus strand of CM060656.1, from coordinate 43,435,777 downwards.
ATATCGAGATAAGATAAATCAGGATCTTGAAACAAGTAAAAACAATCTCACTTTATTAAGTAAAAAATCTTAAAATTGATCTTTTAAGATGAATTTGCTTAATTCAAGTCAGTTTTAACTATGATAGAAAATCCTTTTTTGCAGTGTAGTAGTAGTAATAGTTCAGTAGTAGTTTCTTTGACTCTTTTAAGGAAGGGGTTTATGGTAAATGAATTATTCTGAGCTTTCATCCCGTTGTATTACTTTTCTTTAAAACGTGTTGCTGTAAGATTCTGTGCCTCCATTCCCCTCGTTCCCACACGACACTTCATAAATATACAAAAACATGACACAAAACTGCTGCTCTAAATATGTCCCGTGTTACCAGTTAAAACCCAAAACATTTGAAACACCCTCTGTTTAAAGAAAGTACAGTGACCCCTGGTTTATGCCGGGGTCATGTTCCAAAAAGAACCCACGAAATCCCTGAAGTATCAGATTTATTTTTTACAATTATTCTACAATCCAATACTGAACTATAATGAAACCAAAGATCAAAACCTGTTTTCAGCCCAAGCATTTGTTTAAGACATAAAAACAGAAATGTTTTCTTACATATAACTATGACAGTTTTTAAAAAATAGTGTAAAATAATCATTTTAATAGTGAACAGGAGGTTGGACATTGTGCCTCAGGCGTATTTCAGTCCCTCTGACTGAGCCTCTTCGTCCTGACTCCTGCAGACGTCTTTTTCTACTGAAGCTGTGGTGCAGCGTCTTTTTCTACTGAAGCTGTGGTGCAGACGTCTTTTTCCCAGAACAAACCACAGATTTGTTTATTCTGTAAAGGCGCCTACAGCCGCAGAGCTTCTACCTTCAGCAGGTCCAGAAGTTTCTCTTTTTCTGTGATAGTTTCCTCTTCCTCGGCCTTTGGCCTTTGTCGTGCAGAACGTTTCCTCCACATTGTGGTTTTGTTCTGGAGAAAATTTGCAAAGGTAAATGTGTCGGGCTGAACAGAGACGAGGCACAGAAACTGTGGACACTGGTCTGAGTGAAAAACCAACGTGACTTTTATCTTCTAGACGACCTGAGCCTCAGGATTCAGAACACAAGGCACTGGGGGAAAAAAAGCATAAAAAAATCTGCGAAACGGCGAAAGGTGAACCTCGTTATAGCGACAGTTCACTGTATATTATATTATTGTACAGTGGACACTTGAACACGCTGGTGCTTCACTTTGATACGACTGTGTGGTTGTGAAGAAGTTCCTCCCCGTGCGAGTCAAAAGTGCTGTTGTTGTTTTGGTGATGACCTGCAGTTCTTTTCCTCTGCAGGTTCTGTTCCGGTTCAGCCTGGCCATGTTTAAGATGAAGGAAGCAGAGATCCTCCAGCTGTCCACGAACCTGGAGCTGTACCAGTACTTCAGAGTCCTGCCCAAGACCGTCCTGGACTACAGGCGAGTCCGGGCTCAGTCCTGGTTTAGTCCTGGAGCTGGTTAGACAGTAGTGGGTGGAGTAGTCATAAACTGTAAATATAAACTGACATAGTTAACGAGTTACCTGCCGTGCTCCAAACAGGAAGTTCTCATGCGGCTCTTTTGGCTCTTCTGAATCCGGCTCCCAGTGACTCACAGCAGAATATTTGGCTCCTCTCTGGATCTGCTGCTGTGGTCTCGGTATTTTGGTCTTAAAATGTTCATGATCCTGTTTTTTTTTTCACTGTTTTGTCCGTCAAAAAACCTCTTTACAGGAGTCATCAGTCGTTCATCAGTCGTTCTTTCCTCACAGGAGTCATCAGTCATTCTTCTTTCCTCGCAGGAGTCATCAGTCGTTCTTTCCTCGCAGGAGTCATCAGTCGTTCATCAGTCGTTCTTCTTTCCTCGCAGGAGTCATCAGTCCTTCTTCTTTCCTCACAGGAGTCATCAGTCGTTCTTCTTTCCTCGCAGGAGTCGTCAGTCGTTCATCAGTCGTTCTTCTTTCCTCACAGGAGTCATCAGTCGTTCCTCAGTCGTTCTTCTTTCCTCACAGGGGTCATCAGTCGTTCATCAGTCGTTCTTCTTTCCTCACAGGAGTCATCAGTCGTTCCTCAGTCGTTCTTCTTTCCTCACAGGGGTCATTAGTCGTTCATCAGTCGTTCTTCTTTCCTCGCAGGAGTCATCAGTCGTTCTTCTTTCCTCACAGGGGTCATCAGTCGTTCATCAGTCGTTCTTCTTTCCTCACAGGGGTCATCAGTCGTTCATCAGTCGTTCTTCTTTCCTCACAGGGGTCATCAGTCGTTCATCAGTCGTTCTTCTTTCCACACAGGAGTCATCAGTCGTTCCTCAGTCGTTCTTCTTTCCTCACAGGGGTCATCAGTCGTTCATCAGTCGTTCTTCTTTCCTCACAGGAGTCATCAGTCGTTCATCAGTCGTTCTTCTTTCCACACAGGAGGTTGTCGGTCGTAGCGTTCGATGAGCTGAACCCATTTTCCCGCCGCGCCGTGAGGAGTCGGCGCAGGCTGCACCTGGAGCGCCTCCAGAGGGAACTGTGTGAACTGCGGCGGCAGCAGAAGCTCTTCCTGTCCCAGCGCAGCGTCCGGAGGAACTCCGACGGCGAGGAGGCGGCGGAGGAGGCGAAGGACAAGGAGGAGGAGGAGTTCGACAACAACAGTGAAGATGAGGACGTCACCGTGTCGTGTATATGAGAAAAGTACTGGAGTAAAAGTCAGGAGTACTCCACAGTGTCGTGTATATGAGAAAAGTACTGGAGTAAAAGTCAGGAGTACTCCACAGTGTCGTGTATATGAGAAAAGTACTGGAGTAAAAGTCAGGAGTACTCTACAGTGTCGTGTATATGAGAAAAGTACTGGAGTAAAAGTCAGGAGTACTCCACAGTGTTGTGTATATGAGAAAAGTACTGGAGTAAAAGTCAGGAGTACTCTACAGTGGTGTGTATATGAGAAAAGTACTGGAGTAAAAGTCAGGAGTACTCCACAGTGTTGTGTATATGAGAAAAGTACTGGAGTAAAAGTCAGGAGTACTCTACAGTGTTGTGTATATGAGAAAAGTACTGGAGTAAAAGTCAGGAGTACTCTACAGTGTTGTGTATATGAGAAAAGTACTGGAGTAAAAGTCAGGAGTACTCTACAGTGGTGTGTATATGAGAAAAGTACTGGAGTAAAAGTCAGGAGTACTCTACAGTGTTGTGTATATGAGAAAAGTACTGGAGTAAAAGTCAGGAGTACTCCACAGTGTTGTGTATATGAGAAAAGTACTGGAGTAAAAGTCAGGAGTACTCTACAGTGTTGTGTATATGAGAAAAGTACTGGAGTAAAAGTCAGGAGTACTCCACAGTGTCGTGTATATGAGAAAAGTACTGGAGTAAAAGTCTTGTACTGATGAAAGGTCAAATACTTGAGTAAATGTCATGTACTCAGGTAAAAATCATATACTAGAGTAAAAGTTGAGCTTCTGAGTAAAGGTCGAGTCATTTACTTGAGTAAAAATTGTGTATGTACTTGTTTAAAAACCATGTACTTGAGTAAAACCATGTACTTGAGTAAAAACATGTACTTGTTTGTATAAACAACACAGATAATGTATTTCAGCACTTTTGCTTTAATACTTCATATTTTAGAATTTAAAATAATGTTTTTGTTCAGATTTTATTTTGCAGTGCCACCTCAGGCCACAGAGGGAATTACCACGAGGATAAAACTCCTTCAAGTCATTTTTAGACTCACCTGCGGCGGGAATGAACCCGATTTATCAGCAGAAACACTCAGGAAAAGTCTCATTATTTACAGACTTAAATAGTTTCTACTTATGACGCCACAATCCTGGGAAATTCAGTGAGGCAGATTTACTAAACAGGACTCATCAAACTCGTGTAAATGGAGCTAAAAACAGCTCCAGGTTTGTTTTTGCTTCAGTAAAATGTGTGAGTCCTGCTGCACTGTACAAAACATCACGGAACAAAACACAGGGCTGAGTCTGAGTGAAATGTAAAAATCCAGTGTTTTACAGATGATTCATGGAAAATCCGTGTTTTTGCTGCACATTCCCACAAATTTCTACCACTTTGATTTTCAAACCGCTCGTGTGACCTGCAGCTCACAGTGACTCGAGTGTAAAGCTGTGGCTCTTCTGTGTCTCGGGTATTATTTTGTTCGGGTGTCAGTTTGTACTTGTATATCGGGTCGGATCAGGTGCAGAATTTTATTTCAAACCTGTGGGAAACGGGTCGGGTGTGGGTGGAGGTGTGACGGGTGCAGTTTGTCAAAATCCGACCCTGTGGGACTCGGGTTTAAAGTCACGTCCCAAATATGAACTGAAATAAAGCTGCATAAACACGACTGAAACAAATGTGAGGAACACAGAAACACTGAAACACTGAAACACTGAAACACAGAAACACAGAAACACAGAAACACAGAAACACTGAAACACAGAAACACAGAAACACTGAAACACAGAAACACTGAAACACAGAAACACTGAAACACAGAAACACTGAAACACAGAAACACTGAAACACAGAAACACTGAAACACAGAAACACTGAAACACAGAAACACTGAAACACAGAAACACTGAAACACTGAAACACTGAAACACTGAAACACAGAAACACTGAAACACAGAAACACAGAAACACAGAAACACTGAAACACTGAAACACTGAAACTCTGAAACGCAGAAACACTGAAACACTGAAACACAGAAACACAGAAACACTGAAACACAGAAACACAGAAACGCTGAAACGCTGAAACACAGAAACACTGAAACACAGAAACACTGAAACGCAGAAACACTGAAACGCAGAAACGCTGAAACACAGAAACACAGAAACACAGAAACACAGAAACACAGAAACACAGAAACACAGAAACAGAGAAACACTGAAACACAGAAACACAGAAACACAGAAACACAGAAACACAGAAACACTGAAACACAGAAACACAGAAACACTGAAACACAGAAACACTGAAACACAGAAACACAGAAACACAGAAACACAGAAACACTGAAACACAGAAACACAGAAACACAGAAACACTGAAACACTGAAACACTGAAACACTGAAACACAGAAACACAGAAACACTGAAACGCAGAAACACTGAAACGAAACACTGAAACGCTGAAACGCAGAAACACTGAAACTCTGAAACACAGAAACGCAGAAACACTGAAACACAGAAACACAGAACGCAGAAACGCTGGAAACGCTGAAACACAGAAACACAGAAACACTGAAACACTGAAACACAGAAACAGAGAAACAGAGAAACAGAGAAACACTGAAACACTGAAACAGAGAAACACAGAAACACAGAAATACAGAAATACAGAAACGCTGAAACGCAGAAACACTGAAACGCAGAAACACTGAAACACAGAAACACAGAAACACAGAAACAGAGAAACAGAGAAACGCAGAAACACTGAAACGCAGAAACACAGAAACACAGAAACACAGAAACACAGAAACGCAGAAACACAGAAACACAGAAACGCAGAAACGCAGAAACGCAGAAACGCAGAAACGCTGAAACGCAGAAACACTGAAACACTGAAACACTGAAACACTGAAACACAGAAACACAGAAACACAGAAACACAGAAACACAGAAACACTGAAACACAGAAACACAGAAACACAGAAACACAGAAACACAGAAACACTGAAACACTGAAACACAGAAACACAGAAACACAGAAACACAGAAACAGAGAAACAGAGAAACGCTGAAACGCTGAAACGCAGAAACGCAGAAACGCAGAAACGCTGAAACGCAGAAACACTGAAACACTGAAACACAGAAACACAGAAACACTGAAACGCAGAAACACTGAAATGCAGAAACACTGAAACGCAGAAACACAGAAACACAGAAACACTGAAACGCTGAAACGCAGAAACGCTGAAACGCTGAAACGCAGAAACGCAGAAACGCTGAAACACAGAAACACAGAAACACAGAAACGCTGAAACGCTGAAACGCAGAAACGCTGAAACGCTGAAACACAGAAACACAGAAACACAGAAACACTGAAACGCTGAAACGCTGAAACGCTGAAACGCAGAAACGCAGAAACGCAGAAACGCAGAAACGCAGAAACGCAGAAACACAGAAACGCAGAAACGCAGAAACGCAGAAACGCAGAAACGCAGAAACGCAGAAACACTGAAACACTGAAACACAGAAACACTGAAACACTGAAACACTGAAACACAGAAACACAGAAACACAGAAACACAGAAACACTGAAACACTGAAACACAGAAACACAGAAACACAGAAACACTGAAACACTGAAACACTGAAACACTGAAACACTGAAACACAGAAACACAGAAACAGAGAAACAGAGAAACACTGAAACACTGAAACAGAGAAACAGAGAAACACAGAAACACAGAAACAGAGAAACACTGAAACACAGAAACAGAGAAACAGAGAAACAGAGAAACACAGAAACACTGAAACACAGAAACACAGAAACACAGAAACACAGAAACACAGAAACACTGAAACACTGAAACACTGAAACACTGAAACACAGAAACAGAGAAACAGAGAAACACTGAAACACTGAAACACTGAAACACAGAAACACAGAAACACAGAAACACTGAAACACTGAAACACTGAAACACAGAAACAGAGAAACAGAGAAACACTGAAACACAGAAACACAGAAACACTGAAACACTGAAACACTGAAACACTGAAACACAGAAACACAGAAACACAGAAACACTGAAACGCAGAAACACAGAAACACAGAAACACAGAAACACAGAAATACAGAAACGCTGAAACGCAGAAACGCAGAAACGCTGAAACGCAGAAACGCAGAAACGCAGAAACGCTGAAACGCAGAAACGCTGAAACGCTGAAACGCAGAAACGCAGAAACGCTGAAACACAGAAACACAGAAACACAGAAACGCTGAAACGCTGAAACGCAGAAACACTGAAACGCTGAAACGCTGAAACGCTGAAACGCAGAAACGCAGAAACGCAGAAACGCAGAAACGCAGAAACGCAGAAACACTGAAACACAGAAACACTGAAACACAGAAACACAGAAACACTGAAACAGAGAAACAGAGAAACAGAGAAACAGAGAAACAGAGAAACAGAGAAACACTGAAACACAGAAACACAGAAACACAGAAACACAGAAACAGAGAAACAGAGAAACGCAGAAACGCAGAAACGCAGAAACGCAGAAACACAGAAACACTGAAACACTGAAACACTGAAACACAGAAACACTGAAACACTGAAACACAGAAACACTGAAACACTGAAACACTGAAACACTGAAACACTGAAACACAGAAACACAGAAACACAGAAACACTGAAACACTGAAACACAGAAACACAGAAACACAGAAACACTGAAACACTGAAACACTGAAACACAGAAACACAGAAACACTGAAACACAGAAACACAGAAACACAGAAACACAGAAACACTGAAACACAGAAACACAGAAACACAGAAACAGAGAAACAGAGAAACACAGAAACACTGAAACACAGAAACAGAGAAACACTGAAACACTGAAACACTGAAACACAGAAACACTGAAACACAGAAACACAGAAACACAGAAACACAGAAACACTGAAACAGAGAAACACTGAAACACTGAAACACTGAAACACAGAAACACAGAAACACTGAAACAGAGAAACACAGAAACACTGAAACACAGAAACACTGAAACACAGAAACACTGAAACACTGAAACACTGAAACACAGAAACACAGAAACACTGAAACACTGAAACACTGAAACACTGAAACACAGAAACACTGAAACACTGAAACACTGAAACACTGAAACACAGAAACACTGAAACACTGAAACACTGAAACACTGAAACACAGAAACACTGAAACACTGAAACACAGAAACAGAGAAACACTGAAACACTGAAACAGAGAAACACTGAAACACTGAAACACAGAAACACAGAAACACAGAAACACAGAAACACAGAAACACTGAAACACAGAAACACAGAAACACTGAAACAGAGAAACACAGAAACACAGAAACACAGAAACACTGAAACACAGAAACACTGAAACACAGAAACACAGAAACACTGAAACACAGAAACACAGAAACACAGAAACACTGAAACACTGAAACACTGAAACACTGAAACACTGAAACACAGAAACACAGAAACACTGAAACACTGAAACAGAGAAACACTGAAACACTGAAACAGAGAAACACTGAAACACAGAAACACTGAAACACTGAAACACAGAAACACAGAAACACTGAAACACTGAAACACAGAAACACAGAAACACAGAAACACAGAAACACTGAAACAAATGTGAGGAACACAGAAACACTGAAACACTGAAACACAGAA